>OU015431.1:23802732-25002732 GCA_907164795.1 Hemaris fuciformis
TTTCTGATACCCACGACACAGGACTTGTATCCTAGTGTGGGGTCAGAACTATGTATGTGACTGTTGGGTGTATTTATTTATTTATTTTCCTGTGACAAGAGGGCGTTAGTACCACCACGGCATCCCCTGACTGCCGTTTATTGGACGCCCAATCCAAGCAATGAGTTTAACAGAGCTACAATATGTTCTATATGATTAGTTTGCTAATAGTGTTCACAGAACACATTACTTGTTCTAATAGGAAATAGACTGGCAGGATAAATATAGACGAAGCTTCTTATGTATGCTCGAACCGTAACCTATAAATGCAAATGCACTACTTAACACATTAAACATTAACTGCTGGACGACACATACGACTCCGAATGTATGTTCAGATAATTCCTTTTCGTTCTGTTATGAATATAGTACAAGACATTAATATTCCTATTGGGTGTCGCGCGGTGAGTGAGATTGCCGAAGGCCCAATTTGTTGGAGGTAAGTTCTAATGAAATGATACTAGAAAGGATTCGGTGGATTTGGTGGTCGAGAAGGAGTATACAAAAATTCAGCTCACTAAGAATTATTCCGCAGATAAAACCTAAAATAAATGGACTATGTATTAGCAAGTCTAGCTATAAATACGTATCTACTAAAAGTTCAGCATTATCCCGCCCTATACCCGTCTTCCACAATTCGTCTGGCTATTGATAAATTAATGCAGCCCGTTCGAACCGGGACAACGCGCCAACCAATTATAAAATCTCACATGTTACCAAGGAACTTCTAAGTTTAATCTGTTCCACGTTTAGCTCTAGCTGCTTCGAGTCAAATGGAGACTCTTAATTTGATACTTAATAGACACACCGTCGAAGAACTACAGAAAACCATTTCGGGACGACGGGCGTGATTCAATTTGCACGAAAATAGGCACACCGCTTTTAACTATATTTTCAATTTATTCTGAGGGAAATTAAAAAGCCCTTTCGAGCCGATACAATGCACGTCAATGTGTACATCTGCCAAAATGTTCGAGGGAAATTGGAATTCCATTACCTCAAATAGAAACGAGAATGTATTAAATATTATCTATTTTACAATTTACAGTTCATTGAATAAGGGAATATGTTTAATTTTGGTGGCATGTTCAGGTAACTATTTAAACAGTCGCTTAGACGCCAGCTTTTGAAGGGAATGGCCGCAGGTTTGATCCCGAATTTGTGTGATCCACAAATATTTATTTCCGATCTGAGGGTATGTGAGACCGAATAATTTTCTTTTATTTTTTAACACGGTACAAGATTAATACCTTAGTGTAAGTACATATCTCGACTGCCTCGTGGTCTCGCGGTACAAATATGTGCCGTGCGATCTAGAGGTCCTGGGTTCGATTCCCGGGTCGCGAAAAGTGTTATTGGGTTTTCCCATTAGGAAATTCTCGGTAACAGCACGGAGTCTGGAAATGTGCCCGAAAAACTGCAATAAGCTCGCCCCCTATTACGTGGGACTGATACATACTTGGCGAAATGTGGGTGCAGAAATGCACCTCTGCCTACCCCTTCGGGGAATACAGGCGTGAGTTTATGTATGTATGTATGTATGTGTACATATATTAAGTCTATATATAAAACTGTTGGGTGTAACTATCTTATCATTTATGGTTTATCGATGAAATTAAGAAGATTGTCTTTCATCCAAATCCTTTGACCAGCTTAAGGCAATACGCAACTTATTAACCAATCACGCTTAACTCTCTGGAAATATATGTAAATGCTTAAATAGGATTATACAAAAACGCTATGTCAACAAAAAGTCCTTAATTACTGTAAATGCGTATTAAAGTACAAAACACTTTCAATGAGGTTAAAACCATCTTTTGTTGGACGAGTACAGGGTATCAAGCGAACGGTCAACAAAAAATCGACAGTCTCGCCACAGGGCGACCTCGGGCGGCAAATAAAGCAAACGAGAACGTCCCGTAACCTTTGTGAAGTATGTTTTTCATGTTTCCCCATTGAAATCGAAAATTCCATGAGTTTAATTATCATCATCATCATCATCAGCCCAAATACGTCCCACTGCTGGGCACGGGCCTCCTCTACAACTGAGAGGGTTTAGGCCTTAGACCACCACGCTGGCCTAGTGCGGGATTAACCTTGTATCAAATATATTAGCTTAAGCCTTTATTGCTCATCTCGCACCGTCCTACGTTTTCGTTAGCTTCGTCTTTTCATTTATCTTTCATTCGCTCATATTTCATTAAGTTCCAACGTACGGTGAAACCAAGAGAACAGAACCAGATGCACATTTTGGTTTATAACGAAATTTGCCTTTGCTGCCCCTAATTAAATCAATAATGAAAAACGAGGAGTCTACAGGTATTTCCTACCGTTTTCCGCTGTTTAATAAGCTCTCAATGTACAGAAAATTCCGTTCGTTAATACCCAACGTAGAGACAATGTTTCTTCAAAGCTTCTCAGTAAAGAGCCTCTTGACATTCGCCGGAATATTTTGTAATACCGCTGTTGCCGAGACAACATCGAGCAACATCGCCAAATCGAAATCGAATTCGTCATCAAGCTATGGTCATTGCGCTAAAAACTATTAATTATAAGAAAGTCGATTATGCGAAGATATGTCTTGTACGCTTATAGTGCGCGAGTCGGCCCACACTGTTACAGGAGCACAACTTTCTAAGCATGCCGACAACACACCCGAGTCAGTCAATCTCGTGATCATGCAAACGCGAGCTTCGTTCGAGTTCGTTCAGTAGTTTCACGTTGCCGCTTCGAGTTCTGTGCCACGCAGTGCGGCATAACTTTTAATAACGATGAAACATTATCCACCGTGCTCGCCGCTGTGCAATTAATTTGCGATGTTATTCCTTTGAAAAATATTGTTACGATGTGATTAAAATAAATAAGTGTCTCGGGGGAGTTGCATTCGCAGACAATGTAGCGGTTAGGTGTTGCATAATGCCGCTTGTAATCTGTGTAAATGATGATAACATCTAACGACAATGAACTTTGGTTATTTTAATTACACCTGTTGGCTTGTGAATGGGTGAGGTGCACCGCCTCATTAAAGCATACATGATCACCATCGCGTGTTAAAAATAAAGTGTGGGCTAAGATCAGGGGCGGTACTTACATAGAAGCCCGAAAGCCCAGGTTGCCTTATAAAATTCCGAATAACAATCTTTAACTTTAAATATTTATTTAACAAACACAATTTGACATGTAAATGAGAATATCCTTAGCCCACAAGAAACAATTATAAACTAGACATTAACGTGTAACGATTTTGGGCTTCCATGGAAGTACCGCCACTGGCTAAAATATGTTTCACCAGGTATCAACTCCCACAAATTGGGGCGTAATTATTGACAGACTGGACACATGTCTACTACTGATGCTACTACTGATAATATCCTCCCGGGAAAGCTGGATGTATTTTCTACCCTTTCGATAGCACGCTGTAACTAAGCAAATACAGTTACAAAAACATTTAAAGAAAGTAGACATACGCACTCGGAAGGATAACACGAAATCGCTGATTACGAAGCGCTTGTAAATGATTTTTTGAAAGTTTTCATATAATTTTCATGCATTCCAATCCAATCCATCAGCCAATGGAAGTCCACTGCTGGACATAGGTCTCTCCCAACGACTTCCACAGGGACCTGTTGGAAGCAGCCTGCATCCAGCGACGTCCCGCGACTTAATAAAACTTAATCACAGTGGTATACTATTATTATATATACATACATACATAAAATCACGCCTGTATTCCCCGAAGGGGTAGGCAGAGGTGCATTTCTGCACCCACATTTCGCCAGGTATGTATCAGTCCCTGGTCCCACGTAATAGAGGGCGAGCCTATTGCCGTTTTTCGGACACATTTCCAGACTCCATGCTGTTACTGAGAATTTCCTAATGGAAAACCCCAATAACACTTTGCCCGACCCGGGAATCGAACCTAGGACCTCTAAATCGCACGGCACATACTTGCACCGCGAGACCACGAGGCAGTATTATTATGGAAAACAAATATCTGACTTTATTAGTTATCAATCTTGTAGGTTTAGCTTTATCTGCTGAAACTTAACAAGAAAAATCAATCGGTCTGTTTTAGGCTTTATTCCTAAAAGTTCCTATTCTAAGCTAAACGTTAAATCTCGCAATGGAAGGTTTTTTGGTTTTTTATTAGACATACAAAAATACGAGTACATAAACTCCCAACTGTCTGCGGTTGGGGTAGGCAGAGACTATAGAACGCGAAATGCTACAGTCCAAACACACTTCTTTCGCTTCCTCAACTAACATTACCCTCTTCATGCAATCACGTTTATTTAAGATACTTCTTATTTGGCCTTTTGGTAATAAATTAACAATTTGGTGTTTATAGGTGCGGTTACGTCCTCGGCCGACTTCACCTACAAGACAGTAGACAGTCATAGGCATACGTTTATGATGGAGAGAGCCATCAGTCATCATAGCATAAATTATGATAATTTTGAATGGGCCCATATAAATGCAACGGTGAGAGATATCATTTCTATCCAGTCGTCTCATTATGTTCAGTACCTGGATGACTGAGCTTGGCTCGTTTTTTTTTTTTTTTTTTAATTGTGTTTTTTGGAAATTATATTACGAATTACTAATAAAATGATGAAATATGAATAATGTTACTTAACAACGCCATCTGCTGTTGTGTCGTTAAAGCAATTAGTTGCTCACAAAAAAGAGTCAAATTTTTCAGTTGAGTCTACTCAAACGCCTCCTTTTTGTTATTTTTCTTCCAAATGACATTTTCTAAAAATGATTCCTAGCTAGATCGATATATCGCCCCCGAAACCCCCTATATACTAAATTTTATGAAAATCGTTGGAGCCGATTCCGAGATTCCAATTATATATATACAAGAATTGCTCATTTAAAGATATAAGATAGCACAACCCCCTTACTACGAGGATTACTTCACTTAAAGAATACAGTACGATTTCGCATGCTTGCGAAACTATGGACTTCATCAAATTTACAATATACTGAAAATTCTGTATGTATATTACACTTTTGGTGTGCAGTTTTGTTTTTTTATTGAATATTAATAGCTCACAACCAAGTATGTGTTATGCGATCTATAGTCCCCGGTTTCGATTCCCGGATCGCGCAGTGTTATTGGGTTTTTCCATTACGAAATTCTAAGTAGCAGCACGGAGTCCGGAAATGCGCCTGAAAAAGGCAATAGCCTCGCCTCCTATTCTTGGGACTGATACATACTTGGCGAAATATGGGTGCTGAAATGCACACCAGCCTACCCCTTCAAGGAATACCGGCGTGAAGTTATGTATGTATGTACGTTTGATTAAACTTTATGCGCATCTTCATCAAACTTCTTCACAAGGTGAAGAGGTATTCGGCCGGCATGATTGTGTCGACCAACGGGAGATCATCTCTCGCTGGTCGGCACTTTTTCCTGACCCCATTACGCTTACCATCAGGTGCAATGGGGTCACTTTGCCGTGCCAGAATAAAAAAAAATAAAAAAAAAATAACATGAGTTCTGTGCTGGAAAAAAAAAGACATTGACCTCCGCCAAATTGTTCTAAAGCAAAATGTTAAAAACGGCCTGTATTTAGCGACGTCCAGCACATACGCATATTAAGACCAGTAAATTCATCAACAAATTACTACATTTTTCTTAATCAGCTTCGAATTCCAAAGAAGTAATTTCTTTATATAGGTATACAAAAAAAAATGACGTATCTTTGTCCACAAAAACATTGAAATATTTCTCGATACCGGATGAAAGTTGTCAAGGTTTCGGGTACAGGATAATTATTTGCAATACATGTTTTACATAAAATAGCACATACTGTTGACTGAGTTAAAAAAACCGCTAATTTAAATACCGTTATAATGAACAGCAACGTGTCCAATTTCGCTTTAAATATGTTGACAAAATTATTGTCATTTCTCCAAGAGTCTAAACTATGGAGGCCCTAATTCAGAGCACGAGTGAAACAAAAGATCAGTCAGGATTGAGTTTTTTTTACTTTTTTAAGTTATTTTACTTTCGAAATTTGATTAATAAGACAAAAATAGCAAATTTATACGGAGAAGTAAATAAATATTCTAATAAATAAAAAGAAGCCCCAAAAAAGTAAAGTTTTGTATAACCGGCGATAAAAAGTTTAATCTGTAAATCATGCTTACATACTACCTAAATCATTATTATCTCGGGTAGCTAATCAGCATGTAGACTCGATCAGTTTATTGACGTTATTACTGGAAACGGAACAAATAGTTGAGGCGGACGTGATAAACTCAAAAGTTATGTTGAATTCTTACACATTTATAACGTTAACATAGTGAAATTGGCTGACACACTGCCGGGTAGTGTTGCCGCACAAGTGTCATAAAGTACCGTCAGCTACAAAATAAAATGGACGATATAATGCGAGACGAGCCCCGCGTTGGGACGCGCACGAACCCCGCCGCATTTCGACGGCGACCTCATAAATAACTTGTGCAAGTAGTGCGGATGCGGAGCTCGTCATGTTAAAAGTTAATATAACTTTCGTTTAACCTACATTTGTCATACATAGTCTCTCTAGTTTGTATCCCCTATGGGACGCACAGAGATATTACTACACTCACGTTAAACCTGCTATTATTTAAGTCCACTTAATAAAGGGCAACCAAGTAATTGCTGTTTGCTGTACTAAACTGAACATTAACAAAAGCCAATAACATTTTCCTTGAACCCAGATTCGACTTCGGGATCTGTAGATCGCACACGCCAATTTTGTATGTATGTTGCGGGTCCAACGAGTTACCTTCTAGTTAAAATTTTTAAAATTAATTAAGTAAAATAAGATGTACGTTAATAAACCTGAATATAAATAATGTGTGAATAAACGCTAATTAAAATTATTTTTATCCAAAGGAGAACTAAAATCAAAGGTCTAAAAATCGCTGAGCCCCATGGATAGCTTACGCGCATGATATTCATAGCTTTAAAAATCAATACTTCGTACACGATATTATTTTTGGTAGCCTCCTCAGTATAATAGGTTCAAAGGTGACCTGTAAAACGGGTGGTCGTGAGGTCTATGTGCTTGACTGTTAAGTTGCAAGTACATAGGTATATTTAATATCATTGTTAATTTAGCTCTAGTAGATGGATTTTCAACCATCTTGTCTGAATGTCCATGTTGCTATTTAACGGGTGCATAAGGTCGCCAGTCAGTTGCCTGCCTGTCAGTCAGAAATTAATTAAATAGGAGGAAGTTTTTCAGTACTTATGCAAGGCAAAATGTATTTATAAGATATACATTTAATTTACTAACTCGTACTAGCCAAAATGGTGAAAAATAAACCCAACCTGTCAATCCTATAAAATGCACAAGACCAGTGGAAAGATTACACAGTTCATAATTTACATATAGGTAGCGAAGTTATAAAACACTCACCCCAACACCATACAGGAATTCTTCTTCAGCAGTTGACGCTGCGACCCTGTGTCTGGTACCTGAAATGTACCAATTTTTATATTTATTAAAAAAATACACATTTTTGCTTAACTGTACCTAAACGTATGTCTGTCCAGACAGAATTTCAAGTATCTATAATGTTCTTTCATCATCCAACATTATAATGCCGGATTTTTTAAGGTATGTTTAAAGGATTTCGATAGAAACCATTAAAATTGTATTGCACAAAACATTGAACCGCTGCTAGTACAAAGACTTAAACGATAAAGTTCCGAGTTCTGGGTAGAATGAAAGCCATACTATTGTGCTAATAGAATATCCAATGAAATACCGGATTAGCTATTGTAGTTGACAAGCATTTCGACGAACAATGTCAATAGTATAATCCCTTTTCCCTGAATGGATTAGATATGAACTTTCAACTACAATCGGTAAGTTACTATGATATCATCAGACAAATAGAGTTGAGATAAGATTGATGACAACGGTCCACCCATTACCATACTTTAAAAAAAAACAGTTTAAGTAGTGGTAAAGAAGAAGGAAGCTGAGAAATATTATGATGACTCTGGTCAAACCAGATCACAAAAACAATCATAGACACTACATTTGGGCTAATTTAGGTAATCTAAATCAAAATCATTCGAAATTTCTATGTCTTCAACTTGTGAAATGAAAAGGTGCAATGTCACATTAACACAATAAGAAATTCATAAATAAACTGAAAATCATAGAAATAATGTTAACCTACATGATATTTCAAATATAACATTAGTTTCTACCATACGTAGCTAATGACTAGTAACTTTACCTAAATAAATAAGACAATAAGTTATCCCTTACTTTTCATATGTGATATTGAAATATTTTTATTTTCTTGTTCAATTTGCCTACAAATATACCAGTGTTAATTTTTTTGTCTCTTTAAGTTAATTTTTGGAGTAGCCAACCTTTGTTTTTATATGACAATATAAACTATTTGACTCATATTGTATTTAGTTTTCATTTAAAGATACTGTATTTTTTAAGAATATACCAGAATAAACTGGCTTACTTATTCCCTCTACATATTCACACTTACTCTTTAAAGTTTAAGATTATTAAATTCAAGGAAGCAATTATATTTTTATATCCACTATAGAATAGACTAATTTTTCAGCACATAATATATTTGTAACGGAGGATTTTAACTTTGATGTTAAACTCAAGAACTCATTATTATAAGAAATTGCTAAATTAAAGCATCAACAGTACTTGAAAGAAAGACATTCTATTTATGTTAAGTCATTTTGTTGCATTGAGTTGTAAACTTTTTATATATGAGTACCTATATGGTAGACATATGGACAGATTAAAATTTATTGAAATCTTACTTTTTAAAGGAAAAGACAAACACTGAATTATTGCATATATGTAATGTTAAAAATTATATGTAAAAATTCAAATACATTCGTTTTAATACATATTCTTAAATCTACCCTCTTTTATTTATTTTTTGCAAGTACCTACCCAAGCCCATTTTTTTATTAAAACTGTTTTATGGAAAGTGGTATGTATAATATTTCGCCTATTAATCAGTAGTAAAATAAAACATATTTTATATTTATTTCCCTTTAAAAGAAATATACAATATATTTTATCAATGAGGAAAAGGCAAACAATTTATTTTTTACTTAAATAGTTAAGAAACACAAAAAATAATATGTGGTTATAAGAGTCACTTACCAGAGCAATTTTAACTTATTCGATAAATAAATGCGGCGATACAAATTTAAATTCGATTTGAAAAGTGCCATTCTGATGATTCTGCATCTCGCCTCCCGCACGAATAGACATTTGACAGTTTGTGTAAATCTAAAGACTAGCTATTCACAAGAAAAGTAAAATTGTATCTATGATGAAATAACACGATCTAGACGAGCTAAAAAAATAGTTAAGGAGATATTTTATAATTAGTTTATGATCATTACCACAATCTTAGAGAAGGAGTTTATCTACTTTTATACTGCAGCACCCAAGAAAAATTAGACTAAGCCGCTAGAAAATAATATTTAAGTATCTGACGTTGTTTAAGTTCAGAAAATTATACGTACTTGTTACTATGAGTCAAAAAAATTATTCACGACAAAAGTTTTAGGTGTTTTATTTGTTTTCTCCGTTACCTTTATGTTTTGTACAAATGTTTGCACCATTATAATATTAAGGCGGACCTTAGCTTGTCTCATTGTCTCTTTTCAGTCGCTTCAGTAAAAACTAGATTCAGATTCAGTAAAGACTAGAGACCGGATTAAATGTGAAATTCATTATTTTTTTACCCCTCCCCGTCCTTGTCTTAGCTGGTCACATTTGTAACACTCCCCCATGAAATCTAAAATTATTGAATTTAAACTTAGTTTTATTTCCACTTAAATTATATTTGCACGATGGTCCGACGACTTGAGAAAGGTGGCGGGTAGCGGATGGATAAGGGCTGCTCAAGACCGGAATGGTTGGCGCCTACTTGGGGAGGCCTTCGTTCAGCAGTGGACGGCGATAGGCTGAGAATAAATTATTTTTTAACACTAGTAGAGCGAGTAGCTGACAAAAAATTTGAATCTTATATATAATGTAATTGCAATAATTTTTAAATAAAATAGCGAAAGAAGCAAAATACTTAATTTTTCTGTTCGTACATTTGTTTATATATATATATATTCAGCCTATCGCCGTCCAC
This sequence comes from Hemaris fuciformis, assembly GCA_907164795.1. Lineage (NCBI taxonomy): Eukaryota > Metazoa > Arthropoda > Insecta > Lepidoptera > Sphingidae > Hemaris > Hemaris fuciformis. The sequence continues at coordinate 23,812,924 of OU015431.1, forward strand.
TGCTGAACGTAGGCCTCCCCAAGAAAGCGCCAACCATCCCGGTCTTGAGCAGCCCTCATCCATCCGCTACCCGCATTTACATTTGTTTATTTGTAGTTAAAACAACACAACAAAAAAACATTTATGTTGCGTATTTTACCTGGATTTTCGTTCATATTTGGTCGATTTTTTTTCGATATTTATGCATATTATACGCACTTAAAAAGCATATTTGCATGCATATTTCAACCTTCAACCTTTTTATGTTGCATATAATCCGGTCTCTAGTATTCACTATCGCCGCTTAGTGCAATCAACTAAATCAATCTTATCTATCCAACAATGCTACGCGAATTAGGTCCTAAATTATTTAAATGCATATTTATAAAAAATCCCTCAGATACTTTTTATTATTTTCTAAGCACGCATCAGCTGCTAGAAGAGTACCATAGTTATATACAAATTCATAAGAAAATGATTACTCATATTATTCACTAGTATTATGAATGGTTAGCTTTATATTGGTATCGATTTTTTTATTCTAAGACATTTAACGGTGTTATAAAAATAATCTTAAGATAATAAAATTTGTTAAATAAGTGAGCTAAATTCTTTTTTTTAATAAACTAATTTAATTTTTGATCACAGCTCTCTTTTCTTTCATCCTTTTGATTCAGGACGCAAATAAGTACTATCCCATGTTAAATATTCTATGATTACTATTAATCTAAATATTTATTAACCCACAAAATCTACAGTTAAACGACAAAGTAAATTTTGATATATTTTTGTTGAAGTTAAAGTGATAAGTTCAAAATATTCGTTTCAGAGCGATGCTTCAAAGATATCTTTGTATAAGTCGAGAATGTCAACTTGTTAATTTAATTAATTGATGTGCGTCTTTTTTATGTCAGTCTATTTTCGAGCCTGGCAACGCCAGACGCGCCGCGGTGCCCATTTCTATGAAGCCGAGTCGAGTACTATTTTGATAGTATAAATATATATTTTATGGTTTTATTGCTATACATTACTAGTTTTATTTTGTTAGATATTTCTTTGCTTTAGCAACTTTGAAAATGACTTGGGGTTTTGTAACTTGCGGCCCTAATGAAGCACTTGTAGTGTCCGGTGAGTAATTTTTGTATCATAGTTTTTCCTTTTATTTACATACCTATAATGATTTTTAATAACATGTTTTTAAAATGTACTTTACATAACATGTCTGAAGTTGGTTGTTAGTGTAAAAATTAAATATTGTAATACACATTTTGACATTTAAATAAGTTAAAACGATTATTATTCACCAAACAATATTATATTTATCACTTTTGGAATTATTATGCCTAAATTACAATACAGTTGGTATAACCTTGAGTAGACATAATGTATTTTTTTTTAAATAATGTAATTGAGTTTAGGAGGAAAACAATGCCATATTATGCACATAATAATAATCAGTTTAAGTTTATATTTCTGCCATCAAATAGTGTTTGATAACAATGTTAAAGACTTTGATAAAAACATGGTATGGTTTACATATTTTGTTTTTTCTCTGTGTGTTCTCTGTGTATTTTGTTTGAAAATATCCATATATTTTAAGAGTGCATGAAATAATTGATATGATTAATAATATAGCATACACAATATTAATAAGGAAGTAATCTAGTGTTTGGACTAGACTGCCTCATGGTCTCGGGGTACAAGTATGTGCTGTGAAATCTAGAGGTGCTGGGTTCGATTCCCGGGTCGGGCAGTGTTAATGGGTTTTTCCATTAGGAAATTCTCACTGGAAATGTGCCCGAAAAACGGCAATAGGCTTGCCCCCTATTACGTGGGACTGATACATACCTGGCGAAATGTGGGTGCAGAAATTCACCTCTGCCTACCCCTTCGGGGAATACAGGCGTGAGTTTATGTATGTATGTAATCTAGTGTATATTTTGACTGACAAAATAATGTATTTTACACTTATAAAAGTAATGTGTAAAGAAATTCTATTTTTCTTTTGAAATAATTACAGCTAAGACCATGAATGCCTTACTTGTTATTTTTTTAACAAATATGTGGTACAGTTTCAGTTTTTAGTTACTTAATATTTATAGTTTTATCTTGTTACAAACTTGGTTTGATTAAACAAACTCAAGCTAAAACTTTGATAATAAACATTATTACATAAAAGTAAATTATTGATAGTTTTATGTGTCAGAAGTACAAAGCAATATAATAAATTCAACATGCAAGATTTGATTACAGACCGACAGACAGACAATGGGACAGGTGAAACTAAATAAAAGCTTGTAAAAAGCATTACAAACAAATAAAAAAAATATATAACATTCACAGTAGTTTTGCTCATATAGTTGATATATGTAACAATGTAGTCTTTCAATGATGAGTGATTATGTTCAATTTAAATAAAAATGTATGTATTGATTCTAATGTATATTGATACTGATGTCTATAAAAAACCACTAAGGATTACATCGGGTCAGTGTCAGTGGCGGTACTTCCATAGAAGCCCAAAAGCCAAGTTTGTCTTTTAAAATTACGAATAATAATTTTTAAGCTTGAAATCTCTATTTAACAAAAGCAATTTGTTAAATAAGGACCCCATAATAAGCAAATATAAACTAGACATTACACAATTAAAGTTTAACACTTTTGGGCTTGTATAAAAGTACCACCACTGGTCAGTGTAACTGTCTTGCCTGAATGATTATAAATATAAACTGGTGATCCTTAGCTCAACAATACAAATATGAAGCAACCAATCAATTTAAAAACAAATTAATTTTAATTTAAGCTAACAAACAATTTTCAAAGTCAATAATCATAATATCTCAAAATGATTTTCCGTTGTTCACCACAGCTTCTCACTATTCTCCCAACAATTATTTCCAGTTAACACTGTTTTGACCATATTACACTAACAGTTGTGGTGCAATCTTTTTGCTGTACCAGCTAGGTCAGGTTGGTCTGCTACAATACACAGGAGAGGGAAATTGTTAGGAAGATACAAAAAATATAGTTTAGAATTGTTGACATTATTTTAAAACACAAAATTTGGTGTTTCATGACAGTTTGCTTAATAAATTGGTTAAAAAAATAACTGACACAGTAATACACTTAAAACTTTAATTAAACTTGCTGTAAAAATTTCGTTCAACTCCCCAAACAGACTGTGTTAGTGGATTTTTTTTATATAAAAATAGTCTAAGATATTGAAGTCCTACCAAATGGCAATATGCTTGCCCTGTATTACGTGGGACATTTAGCTGGCGATACGTATATCTCTTCTTTAATGCAGTCTTTTCGTGAAACAGGCTCATATACCGTTCGCTAACAAAGTTATTATTAGAACTTTGACAGAAAATGATTATCTTAATTAAATAAATGCGAAAGTATATTTGTTTGTTGTACTGTTATGTCTGAATCGATGTCTTTTTTGAAATTTGATTTAGAAACAGAAGTTACACCCCTTTTCCAACCCAGGTTATGCCTGTGTCCTTAGTATCAATTTACTGTTTAAATAAATACACCCATCAGTCGCATAGTTCTCACTCCACGCTAAGATACACGTCTTGTGTCGTGGCTATCAGAAACTACGAGACTTTTCGGTTTCACAAACACCCAGACCCGAAACAAATATTTGTGGATCACACTAAATTAGTCTCGGTACGGAGATCGAACTAGCTGATGTCTAGCCAACTGCGCCGGAGGACTCAATATACATCAAAACAAAATTACGTATGTGCGCTTAATACAGCGAGAGGTCAGTGAGGACATCAGTTGAATATGTATGGCAAGCCGAAACTGACACACATACTGATGTAAAAATTAAATGTTTCTCGAAGAATTCAATATTATCAACATGTATTAATATACAGTAATTAATAGCGACATGAAAATCATTGGAAACCGATTAGTGATGTTAGATGCCGGTGCTGTCCGTGCATCGAATTTTCCCCTTTATATTTGTCTTAGATCTAAGTATTATCATACTGATCACTTGTACACTTAAAGGATCACAACGCAAGAAGTGTATATTAGTAAGCCGTTGGTGCTATCTACGCAACTGTCGGGTGTATTTGTTATTGAATCGATGAAAGCAATTTATATTTTCTTTTTAACTTGGCTTCAGACCTATGTCAATTTCATATCTAATGGCACGTAATTTTTTTATGCTGTGTCTGTATAAGCCGTGCGTTAAAGCCAATCGTTAACGGTACGATATCGACACGCAATAACAATATTGTTATTGCAACTTTTTAATAATAAAAATACATCAATGATTCATAATATATACGACGTGAGGAGTGCCTACTTTTTAGAGTCGTATATGAGCCAAGTATTTATCTTCAAAATTTGAAATGAGATTTTGTTGTTTTTGTAGTAACAATGAAATTTGTATCGTCGAAAACGATGGTTAATTATAGTACGTGAGTCATTCAGTATAATTGGTCTAATTGGAGCATGACGTAATCTGTTTCGTGTAGTGCTAGCGAGTCGGAGAGACGCGCCCTATTCCCTAGCTGTGACGTGTTAATTGACCAATACACCCCACAGTCGCAGAACCAATCTGAATAATATATGTATGCAATTAACATTACAAGTGCTATTGGTTTTATATGCAAGCCTTTGTTAAATATTTCAAATAGAATTTACTTGAAGTGGGAAAGTCCTGGACTATGTCATTTGTTTTCGTATTACAGCAGAACAATAATCTGGCTTTGTTAATATGGGTTGATTACATTTATCGATGTCTCGCCAGTGCTCGCCGCCGCAGCTGCGAATAAATGAAATGAAATATCAAGCGAAAAATTAAACTGTCCGAATGCGGTTTTTATATGCTCTGCGAAGTTACAAACGAATGTGAATAAATGTACTGGGTTGGCGCATTAAAATACCACGAAAACGTTGAGCTGAGTTCGGTATAAAACATGTGTTTTATGTCAGGATGCTGCTACTCGAAGCCGCTGCTGGTGCCGGGCGGGCGGGCGTTCGTCTGGCCCGCCATCCAGCACGTTCAGCGAATATCGCTCAACACCATGACTCTACAGGTGGAGTCGCCCACGGTGTACACCAGTCAGGGCGTGCCGATCTCTGTAACTGGTATCGCTCAGGTATACTTACTATATTTAGACTACGCGAACCTAAAACTTGTTTCCAACCAATATAAGTCGTTACAAATCACATGGGTACATCAAAAAAATTTGGATAGCCGCCAAAACCGTATCCAGACTTATTCGTCATGCTTTTACGAGTATTATCCAAAGGGGCCGACGTCTGGCCTTCAAATTACCCTTAATAAGTCTACTAACTATGTCCGTGCGTTGTATGCACGACGAAAATGAAGCTGTATTGCGTCATGTTTACTGAGACATATGGCAGACAAGATAAAAGGGTAGTCATTATTTTTTTTCATATATGTTTGCCCTTGAGCAGTTAAATTTACGATGTTTTAGTGGAGGAATGACTTTAACAATTTGATAACATAACATACATTATGTAACTAGTGCTCAGTAGTACATTAGCACCTAATCGAATACGAATGTAGTCGATAAATGACGTAGCGCCGATATTCTGATATGGTTTCGGCGTACAACTGGGATAAACATACGCGCCTCGGTCGATCGTTCTACCTGCTATAAAACAAAATGACGCAAATAGCGAGCGTTTTGTTATTTGCACATCGCAGATAGTAGTTGTTTACTTATTTTTAGCTGATAAATGCTACATGCATACCTAATAAATTTCAGGTCAAAATCCAAGGTCAGAATGCAGAAATGTTACTGTCGGCGTGCGAGCAATTCCTCGGCAAGTCCGACCAGGAGATTCAGCACATCGCGCTGGTGACCCTGGAAGGTCATCAGCGAGCAATTATGGGCTCCATGACCGTCGAAGAGATCTATAAAGATAGAAAAATATTTTCAAAGAAGGTTAGTTCATTATACCTGTCATTTTTATTTTTTTTAACAAATCTTTTAAAAAAAGAAACAAATTGATTGAAGTTTTTAACACAAAAATATTTTTGGTTGTCGAAGAACGCAACGTTTATATGGAAATTCAATAATATTTTGACAGGTTGAATCAATAATAAAACGATAAGACGATTGTGCAAAAAGCAAATGACCGCGACTAATATTATACATAATATATCTGTTTGTGTATAATAAACTTCTGATTCTTTCATCTTACCATCAGAAGGTGTAAAAGTATTAAAAAAAATATTTGTTACTGCTCTTACACTTTATTATCAAAAAAGCGCATCATTTTAATAAAAATGAGATCGGGTGGAGTTACATACAATACGTTTATTCTTCATAACTTAATTTTTAAATGTTATCTTTATCTTGACCGCACTGAACCAACGTAGATATACATCATCAGCAGCTCATATACGTCCTACTGCTGGGCACGGGCCTCCTCTTCAACTGAGAGGGTCCAGGCCTTAGTCCACCACGCTGGCCTAGTGCGCGTTGGCGGACTACACACCTAAGAAATTCCTAAGAACTTTTAGGTGTGCAGGTTTCATCACGATGTTTTCCTTCCACGTTAAAGTACGTGATAATTCATTGTGATATTAATAGGTCGGTATAAAAACAAAGTGTGTCCATCACATATGGATTATTCACAGTAAATTGTACAGTGGCATTGTGAAGGTCAAAGTAAATTATCCATTATCAAATGGAACATCGCTCACGATACGGGCCAAGCCCACGATGTCCCATTAGAATATTATTTGAAACTACGCAGCTGTGTTCATTTAACATACTTTATTCATTCATGGTAATAGTTTTTTGTATTTGCTATGTCCAGGGAAATATCGCCTTTAAATGATTCATCATCATCAGCCCATATACGTCCCACTGCTGGGCACGGGCCTCCTCTACAACTGAGAGGGTTCAGGCCTCAGGCCAGGCGGACTACACACCTAAGAACTTTGAGTCCGACATACTCCGAGCCTCATGCTCGGGGACGATCCGCAAAGGGATTTCCTCGTGAAAAAATAAAAAAATAAAATAAAAGGTGTGCAGGTTTTATCACGATGTTTTCCTTCACCGTTAAAGTAAGTGATAATTCTTTTGTAAATACACACTTAACTTCGAAAAGTCAGAGGTGTGTGCCTGGGGTTTGAACCTGCGACGGTCGAGATTCTATTTACACTTGGATGAATTTCATGGAGATGACATTGAATTCTCTCATTCATAAGCTGCCCACTGCTGGGATCGGACCTTCTCTAATACTAAGATAAATTAGCCTTAGTCATACACACTGGCCTTTTAAATTTGATGAACTTTTAATGAACCATGTTTTTCTGAATTGTTGTTTATCAATCGCACTTAGCAAACTCATGGCGCGGTCCGGAAACGAAATTGACTAGTTAAATATTATTGATTTATACATATATTGTCTACATTCAATTTGTAGTAAAGATTACATTGGCAAAAACACACACGAAGCGATATGCTAAAAATACAAACATCTTATCTTAAAGTGTCTGTTCGAGTTGGACAAAGCTGCATTTTCATTGAAATGTGTTTTTATTTATAAATTAACTGCATTCTGGTTCATTCAGTGATGGCCTCGAGGTTTAGGCGCGCGGTCGAGAATTTCGGCGGCCGCAGGATCAAACCCCAGGCACACACCTCTGACTTTTCGAAGTTATGTGTGTATTCACAATGAATTATCACTTGCTTTAACGGTAAAGGAAAACATCGTGATAAAACCTGCACACCTAAAAGTTCTTAGGAATTTCTTAAGTGTGTAGTCTGCCAACCCACACTAGGCCAGCGTGGTGGACTAAGGCCTAAACCCTCTCAGTTGTAGAGGAGGCCCGTGCCCAGCAGTGGGACGTATTTGGGCTGATGATGATGATGAACTGCATTCTGGTCCCATCGCATTATCATGTTACTTTGATCGACCATAACAAAATTCTCATTTGAAGGAGTGTAATATGTCCGGAAAATAGAAGTGGACAACTCTTTGTTTTGCAACTCCTCCTTTATTTATCTTTTTGATTAACTTCGTTGCGGGATTATGCCAATTTTAGGTCCCCTTAGATTCGCTGAGCTTCATTGCTCGGCGTCGATACCGTGCATCCTTTTTTTTTTTCTTTTTTATACTGGCACGGCGAAGTGACCCCATTGCACCTGATGGTAAGTGTAATGGAGTCCAGAAAAAGTGCCGACCAGCGAGAGATAATGATCTCCCGTTGGTCGACGCAATCATGCCGGCCGAAAACCTCTTCACCTATCTTGTGAAGAAGTTTGGGGGACTAATACCATGGTGAACAAAGGAGCGACCGCGAGAAACCGGCCAAAAATGCCGGCACGGTCATCCTTTCACCATGATTGAAGCCCCCCCGATAACCGGATATACACTGGCTGATCCCGGAACGCGGCACACTTGCATGTGCCACTATGGCGGGTTTTACGCCCTGTGTACGGTGGTCGCTATCCGGGCGGATACGAATATCCTACCACCAGCAAAATCCTGTTGATCCTGGAGCACAGGAGTTACAGCAGCGGGTGTGTGGTGGGATAGGGCCCAATGTACCTACGGAAAATGAATACTTGTAAAGTTGAAGTACAGCTGGCGGAATGTGAATTTAGGATTCACTTCTGTCAACCCTTTCTGGGTCCAAGCGCGAGCATGTGTTTAAAAATGAACGAAATCGATTGTTTATTTCTAGTCCGACCGATAAATTTTTATCAAGTTACATAGAGAATCTCGACGGTCGCGGGTTCAAACCCCAGGCACACACCTCGTGACTTTTCGAACACTTATGTGTGTATTCACAATTATCACGTACTTTAACGGCGACGGAAAACATCGTGATGAAACCTGCACACCTAAAAGTTATTAGGAATTTCTTAGGTGTGTAGTCTGCCAACCCGCACTAGGCCAGTGTGGTGGACTAAGGCCTAAACCCTCTCAGTTGTAGAGGAGGCCCGTGCCCAGCAGTGGGACGTTTATGGACTGATGAAGATGATAGCCCTAGTGAATGATTTGATGTTGAAAATACATTTTAAATATTTTTTACGATCCACATTTGTATACATGAAAGTATATATTAAATAATACACAATATAATTTAGATTTAGCGTCGTAGAATGTGTAAAAATGTTTTCTACACTAACTTACATTTAGTTAGACGTGTTGAAATGAGTATTTATTACTTGTGCGGTATAACGGTACCATTAGAAGGCTACGCTCAGGAACAACGATAAAAGTACTCTTTTCAACTCGGAGATAGTGTAGTATTTTTTAATTTGTTGGCTAGTTCGATAAATTGACGTGAATGATCATTAAACCAACACATAATATTTCTACTCCAATTTTTTTTTATCACTGTTGAGTAAAACTATAAATAACCTCACGCCACGCCTCGAAGGGTTAGGCAGAGGTGCACACGCATTTCGCCAGATATGTATCAGTCCCACGCAATAGGAGGCAAGCCTATTGCCGTTTTTCGGGCACATTCCCAGACTCCGTACTGCTACTGAGAATTTCTTAATGGAAAAACCCAGTACTACTTTGCCTTGTACCTTGTAAGCCCATAGTTTGACTCCTGAAAAACTGTTCTATATTTATAAAAATTGCAAGAAAAAGTTTAAAACTGCCGAAGAAAGTATAACTGACACAGTCGAGATTGCATTGCGCACGTTCCGTCGGAATGAACAGGAAATTGAGTTCTGGAACCAAGCTGTACTATTTCCCCTGTGTACTCGGAGAGAGCGGATACGTCTCAAATGAAATTCTAAAAGTGACATTCGTTTGGGTTCTATTACCCAGCAGTAGCGATACTTGGCATACAATCAAATTGAATACAACTGTGAAATAAAATTCACAGCTTTTGTGCCATTAAAATTCAACTGTGTCATTAGTATTTTAATTGAAAAGATCATTGCTTCGTAAGTCACGCAATAATTATTTGTTCTGAAACAAAGAACAAACTCTCGACTTCTTTCTTCTATTTGTATCGCAACAGTTTTCTAGCCCACTAAGCCACGAAAATTTTCCTAATTACAATAATATGTGTTATTTCTCGTAATTTCAATCATGTATCCCATATTATTTGTACAAGGAGTTTTTTTGTCTTCCGTGACATCATCCTTTTTATTCCAAAACAACGGCCCAATGGAAGACCAGCGTTGGCTTTATTGCTGAGTTGGTGCCTTTTTGTTACAAACATAGTTTTTAAGTGATTTATATCTATTTTATTTTTTGTTTTTGTATGTTTGTTAACAAATAAACTTTTTTCTTTCTTTCTTCTTTCTTCTTTCATATTTCATTGAACTTTGAACCTTCTGAAGATTATATTAATTGATTTACTAATCCGAAACAATGCTCATTAATATAAGTCAAAGTTAAATTATCTTTATTCAAATAGACTTTTACCAAGTTCTTTGGAATTGTCAATTTTAAACTATTGCCGCTTTAAAATGTGTTATCGCTGTGGAGAAGAAACGGCAAGAAATTCCCTCGGCAACACGAAATGTCATATATTGTTTTTATCCTATAGAAAATAGCGATGTATACATTTTTTTTTAAATTGACATTATTTTAATTTTACAGAATACAACTCCCAGGGCATATTGTCTTCAATAAAATCTGAAATTTAATAGTATGCTTTTTAGTAACGATATGCTTTTATTCTTCCAGGTATTCGAAGTGGCTTCAAGCGATCTTATCAACATGGGCATCACGGTGGTTTCATACACCCTTAAAGACATCAGAGATGAAGAGGTAAGGCTTTTGAGAGCAATATAGTTACATTAATTTTTATTATAATAGTGTCAATTTCAAGTCAGTAACGTTGAAATAAGTTTTTATATTTTCTTGTTTTACATAAATCACTTACAATTGGCTCGGTTATTACGTTAGTGGCCAAGCTTCACTCACCTTGTTATACGAAGCCGCACAACATTATGTGTATACTCAATTCTAGCACAATAACATTATGATGAACTATGTAAAAATACACGATATTTTTTCTGACATGACAACAGGGAGCCAAGGTATGTTCGTGATTCAAAATTTATTTTTGTTTATTGACTTTCAATGTCGCGCTGCTAGGGTTTGATTCAACGTCAATTTTGTTGCATGGGAGACAAGTGTTTGATTATTTTGCTTTGTCTATGGTTAATATTGACTTTTTTTTAATTATCCCTGGCAACGTATAAACTATCTGAATTTGCTAAACGATTGAGCTTTCGTGTGCGAGACCAAAACAAATAATCTCAGTCTCCATCAAGCTTTGCTTTACGTATTGTTGCGACCCACTCTGTACAATGCATATGTGTTCATAGTAATGCAAAAATTATAAATAAATACTTAAAATCAAACAGAGTTATAAATAGAGTCACCTGCTTTCAATATTGTGTGGTGTCACAAAATAAAATATATATAAAGCGTGCAATGTTATATTCTCCTTATGAAAATATAGAAATTATTTTTATATTTAAAATATGGTATTTTAGGTAATACTTTTGAAATCGAAGACAGTCGTGATGTTATTAAATTTTACATAATTATTTATGAAATGATTAACTTTGAACAAGAACTCGAGTAACAAAACAATTGAAGTAAGGAATTTTAAAGTCATTATAGGTATATGGTATATACCTACAGAATTCATTATCATTATTTATGTATAAAATTATGAATTTAATCATATATTGTCATGATGAAAATAAAATAAATATGTACATACATATATATATACTTACTGAGGCTCATGTCACAGAACATGACCACAGCCCGAGTTTACATTATACTCTCGCATTTATGCGTACATATCATTTATAGCAATGGAACAATTATTTGTAATAACAATTAAACATTAACATAAAACATAAATTGTTAGGTAAGTGGTATTGGTTCTTAAATCAGAAGAAGTACCGTTCCAACTTATATAGAAAGAAAGGTCATTAAGATTACAAAAAATTATAGCCAATCTAGCCTTATTATATAGTGTTTATCAATCAGATTGAGTTCGATGCCCAACTTCTGGCGAATCAGGTTTTTCTTCAAATATGCTTTCAAAGAAATGCGATTTTTTTTTATCGTCATGTAAAGCTGGCCCATTGACCCGAAGTGGCGCCAGTTTTCTTAGAATACTGATGATGACCATTCCATCTTCTCACAAGATAAAATATTGCCTATAAATAAATGCACTTAATATGAATAAATGATGATCATTTGCACCTCTCCATTGATTGCAAGTATATCCATTAAATTGAAAGCTAAAACTGATCTTGCTTCTCATAGGGTTGATGTGAGTAGTGACTCTTGATCTTTTGCAATTACATTAGACTGTGTATACCCTACTCCTGGACATGAATCTCCTCGCATTATGTTTGAGAATTGCTTTTTGTGCGAAATCAAACGAATAAATGTTTGTTATTTTTCTTTTTTTTACGAAACCAATGCAAATAACATCGTTTATTACAAGGTCACTAGAAGTCCAGAATATTTGAGTGACATTACAACTGCCGCCGAGAGTGTACTGGCAATCATCCGCCCACAACACTTGTATACAAGGCACGGTAGGTCAGCAAAACATGTACGTTATAAATAATTGTACGAAAATTATTTTAATCATGTACTTCTAACTATAATACTGTTCTATCTACATTACCAAAATCAGTGTCGCCTTCTTACCAATTCTTCCTTTTCATCACAAATTCTTGAGATTTTATGTGCTTGCGTCTTCATTACAGTTCTGGCATATAGTGTATATGACTTGACTGTGTACAGGGCTATCTAAAAGCGCTGGGTATGGCGCGTACGGCCGAGGTAAAGCGTGATGCACGCATAGGAGAGGCCGAGGCGCAAGCAGAGGCCAAGATCAAGGAGGCGATGGCGGAGGAACAGCGCATGGCGGCAAGATTCCTCAACGACACCGAGATAGCAAAGTCTCAAAGAGATTTCGAACTGAAGAAAGCAGCTTACGATGTGGAAGTACAAACGAAGAAGGTATGACCGTCATATTCCATCGAGGATTTTGTTTATTGAAAATTATCTTAAATGAATATTAACCAAATTCACACTTCAGATCCTGAACTTGAACTCTTTTTTTATTCTAACAAAATAAACCAGAGATCGGATCTAATACAGCTATGAAACAGACATGACACGGAATGAAATTGTGTGGGACCATGCCCCAGAATTTACAATCATCAATGAAAGAATGATTGAGCAAAGCAGTCTGGTGATAAAAATAAAAAGGATTTAATAGTTGTTATTGAGAGCGCTCTAGCTTATTTTAGTTAGTAAATACAGTAGATCATGTTGAAGCACACGTTTTAAGTATGACAAAACCAGTATTGTGGCTTCGCTCTTCCCATATTGAATACTTTGCATTAGTCCATTCACAATGACACTATTTGGCTAAAATACATAATTTTCTCAGGCCGAGGCAGAGATGGCGTACGAGCTTCAAGCAGCTAAGACCAAGCAGCGCATCAAGGAGGAACAGATGCAGGTCGCGGTTGTGGAGCGCACTCAGGAGATCAATGTTCAAAAGTGGGAAGTGCACAGAAGAGAGAAAGAGTTGGAGGCTACTATCAGAAGGTACATCATCATCATCAACCCATATACGTCCTACAGTTGGGCACGTGCCTCCTCTACAACTGAGAGGGTTTAGGCCTTAGTCCACCACGCTGGCCTAGTGCGGGTTGGCGGACTACACACCTAAGAACTTTTAGGTGTGAAGGTTTCATCACATGTTTTTCCTTCACCGTTAAAGTATGTGATAATTCATTGTGAATACACACTTAACTTTGAAAAGTCAGAGGTGTGTGCCTGGGGTTTGATCCCGCGACCGTTGAGATTCTCGACCGCGTGCCTAAACCTCGAGGCCATCACGACTCACAAAAGTTACATGCATCAATTTATTATGTGTTGTATATTCTAGCACCAAAATGACATTTTATGTTTGCCGGTTTACATTATTTTAAAAATATGTACTTCTTAGCAGATGGGGCTAACAATGACACAATAACATATTATCACCTCCATTGTATAGGCGATAAGATCCATAATCCTAGCAAATGTAATTTATTCCGGTACCAAATCAAATATTATTTACTATTATGTATAGAGTTATATTTACCATATTTATGACTATGGCTGACAACAGTGACAATAAAATTTTAGTGTATTAGTGATTGACAGTTGCCTGGTGTTATGAGGTAAAAATATGGTTTGTCTGCACTTATTCTTCTATTGGATTAAAAAACTGTGTATTCTTTCATTTTACTGAAGCACAGTCGGCAACTCGCTGTTTGTCTGTACAGTGGACCACCTGTTATCCGGTGCCCCCTTTAATCCAACATGCCACATTTATCTTGATATATTTCCACTAATGTAAGATATGTAATGCATGTTTAAATAGTTTACAAATTGTATGTAAGACTGTATTTTGATCTGTAATTTGTCGGATTACAAGGGACACTTTTTCAATGTAAACCAGATTGTATGGAGTCTTAGGCAGTACTCTGATTACTGAAGGTCTACTGATACTTGTGATAGATGTCCTAGCCCCTAGTGTAAAATAGTAACAGTTTAATTAGTCCAAAAAATTTCTATATTATATAATGTAAATTTTCAACTTAATTAATCATGTGGTTGACAAGGCAGCCAGACTAGAGAGGAACAGGCTTTAATTGCCATCTTCAAAATAACATCTTTACAATAATTACTTTCCGTTTGTGAACCACAAATTTTCATTCAATTCAAAAAGGTTTGTGGTTAGATAGGCGAATGTTAAGATCCTGAGAAATAATGTATTAATTAAAATCTATTTTAACACATACAAAAAGTAGTTTCTAATAATAACACTGTGTCGGAAAGCATTTCAACTTCATTTAGCATATGGTATTTATATATATTTTTCAAATATCGGAACGTTGGATAAGTGATAACGCGTCCCATAAATATTCATAGCAATCGTCAGCCAACCCGCACTAGGCCAGCGTGGTGTCCAAAGGCCTAAACCCTCTCGGTTGTAGAGGAGGCCCGTGGGACGTATATGGCTGGTATGGAGTTGCGTTAACGCCCTTTTAAAATGGTTGGAAAAAGGGACTATTCCCTTTTTTAAAACACTTTTTTAAAACCATTTTAAAACAAACGCCCAAAATAATGTCACCCATCTATCGAAATGTCACAGATGTCGAGTCTCACGTAATAAGCGCGAGCCTATTTATTTTTTCGTTCACTTTTCCAGACCGGGCTGCTAGTAAGAGTTTCTTAACGGCAAAGCACAATTACTCTATCGAAGCCAGGACCACTAGATGGCAGTTACTATATATTTGGTACAAAATAATATTTTTTATCTTTCAAAAGGCCTGCTGAAGCGGAGAAGTTCAAGTTGGAGAAACTGGCCGAAGCTCAGAGACAAAAGACGGTGCTTGAAGCTGAGGCAGAGGCGGAGGCGGTCAAAGTGCGCGGAGAAGTAAGTCACATTACCTCAATTAAAACTTGAATTAATCAACACTCATGTTAAGGCTATTTTTATAGATGCGAACAAGTAATAACGCCCTGTGAATTCTTCAAAATCCGTAATAATGGTCTTTAATATGATAAATAAATCACATACACTTAGATTGTAGCAAAGAGAAACTTGTCCAAATATACTCAGACTGTATACTCTACTCAGTATTGACTTCTTCTAGAGTTGAGAAGATTTACTCTATTTTCGCAATCTGGTTGAAAGGCATAATTATAAGTCACATGCCTTCCTCTGCTTGTCATAGATCTCTCTATAGAAACATCTAGAAGGGCTTAATGTAAGGTTCCGGCGTATTTAATTAAATAGTATGTTTACTTGAACACTTAGTTCTAGCAAATATGAGTGTGGAAATGCACCTCTGCTGTCGAGAATAAAGGCGTGAGTCAATTTATGTATGTAAATATCAAATAATCAATGTCTATACATTATGAACAAAATTAAAATTGTTTGTTAATTACATTCAGTGATGTTTCAATAGAATTAACCATACAGTTAAGATGTTAGTTTAAGAGGACGGCAAAGTAAACGTCATTGACCTATTATAAACTATTTGAAAAAACAAAATTTGACCACGTTATATGAATATACACATACTACATTGGTAAGTGTAATAGTGAAAATCGTCCTCCAAATTTGTTAAATAAATAATAAGCTATCCTGACCACACAATCAACACCCGTTCCCTAGTATGACGCCTGTTCTAGCCATAGGTCATCTCAGATATGACTCGGCACACGTCGACACTTTTAAACATTAAAATATACAAGAAAGATTCCTTTTGATTATTTTTTAAAACATGCAATATTTTCGAAGCGATAACCTTTGTTATCGCTTACGTTGTTGCGTCTTCGTACAAACCTTGACATCTGATGTAAATGTCATCTTGATGTTTTTTGGTGATAATGACAACAAAACACCTACTGTTTTGTGAAAATACCGGTTTTTGGAGATATACATCGGTATAGTTCTTCACAATAGATGGCGAGCATTTGTCTGTTTATGAACATATTCTGCAGCGCTGTTACGAGCATAAATAGTATAAAACTTACTTGAGCTAGGCATCGCTCCCCGAGACTTCAAGATCGCAGGCACCAATTATTCCGCGATACCAACGAGGCAGTTATTGAAATTAATGTTAAGCTACATTATATTACAACTCTGTTTTCCAAATTAGGTTTCCTTAGATCCGCTGAGCTTCATTGCTCGGCGTCGATACAGTGCGTGTCGCTGTTGATCCTGGAGCACAGGAGTTACAGTGGCGGGTGTGTGGTGGGATAGGGACAAAAAAAGGCTATATTACACTTAACTCAATTTATGTTGTATGTATGTTTATGGACTGCCGCGTCGTCTCGAAGCACAAGTATGTTCCGTGAGATGTAGAGGGCCTGGGTTGGTCAAAGTGCTATTGGGTTTTTCTATTAGAAAATTCTCAGTAGCAGCACGGTGCCTGGAAATGTGCCCGAAAAACGGCAAAAGGCTCGCTCCCTATTACGTAGGGCTAATACAGATATCATCCTGGCGAAATATGGATGCAGAACTGCACCTCTGTACCCCTTCGGGTTATACGGGTCTGTAGTTATGTATATGTGTATTTGTGATGCATATGATGTATATTATGTTCGTAGGCCGAAGCATACGCAATCAAGGCGAAGGCGGCCGCCGACGCGGAACAGATGGCGAAGAAGGCGGAGGCGTGGAAGGAGTACGGATCTGCCGCGATGGTCGACATGATGCTCGAGACACTGCCCAAGGTATCATTCTCATCCATATTAACCACTATTCAACAGCCTTTTATCATCATCAGCCAAAAGACGTCCAGTGCTGGACATAGACTCCCTCATAAAAAAAACTTAAGCGGTCTCTGTCACTAAATACTCCGTGTATTTAGTGACATAGACGCTTAAATAATACATTTTTAAATTCTTAATTTGTAATCTCAGTTATGTAGTAACGCTTTCATGCTTTGGCCAACTCTATTAATTGATATATTATAACGTTAGAGGAAACGAGACAAAGTGTGTTTAACCCTTAATCCGACAGGCTATTATTTTTATTTTATTTGTATGACGATCACAATTTTTTTTACCTAGACTGTGAGGGGTCCTAGAAAAAATACTCGAAAAAAAACTACCTATTTCAGTATCCTGAAAAATATACGTAAATTACAATGGACATTTTTTAGTCAAATTCTTGTTATTCTTACGTGAAAAATACTGCACAATGTCTAATTAGGGTTAAGCAGTTAAATTAACTAAAGTTTATAAGTAAATTGATGATTCATCATCATCATCATCAGCCCATATACATACGTCCCACTGCTGGGCACGGGCCTCCTCTACAACTGAGAGGGTTTGGGCCTTAGTCCATCGGGTTCCGGTATCCGGCGGGTTGCCGGACTACACACCTAAGAAATTCCTAAGAACTTTTAGGTGTGCAGGTTTCATCACGATGTTTTCCTTCACCGTTAAAGTACGTGATAATTCTTTGTGAATACACACATAACTTCGAAAAGTCAGAGGTGTGTGCCTGGGGTTTGAACCCGCGACCGTCAAGATTCTCGACCGTGTGCCTAAACCTCGAGGCCATCACGAATTGATGATTAGCGAGGCTGATTGAACAGCGAGTTAAAATATTATGTCTCTGTTATAGATCGCACCAATTGTAACAGCTTTCCGCATGATTAGGTATATCGTCGCACGCATACCGATAATGTAGCCGTTTTTCATTACATTGCGCGCTTTGTACCTTCTAATTTTTTGAATTACGGTCGGTTGATATAAGTATTTCAAATCCCATTGGTATTATTACATATGGCCGTCGTTGACTGGCCATTACGTTTTCAAGGCTGAAGCTTTTGATTTTTTTTGATATGATGAACTTGGGAACGACAATATGCTACTTTAAAAAAATGCTCTGGTGATGCGATATTTAACAGCTATATTTTTTTGGCCCTTTCCCAAAAACCCGCCATAGTAATCAGTTCTCCAGGGTCAACAGTGGCACACACAGTATTAACGCCAAGCACTCAAGCTCAGCGAATCTAACAGCTACTAGCTTTCCCCTCTGTTCTATAATGGTGACAGACTAAAACGTGTTGGTTGTAATCGATAATGATATAAAAATACGATCATGTGTCCTCTTATCGCTCCCAGCTCAATTGGTTGCCAATTCGGCAGCGTCGTGACCTGCGAGCACTTTCGACTGTCTACTCTTTACTCACGTCTTCTACTGCTCCTTCATATTTATCCGGCTTCTTTCAATTTCTTCATGCTAACCACAACAAAAATCTTCGCTCTAAAAATAATCTCCTTCTTCTCGGTCCTTCTCACACCTCTAGTCTTGTTCACTTCTCTTTCCCCATACAGGCTAGTCTTTTGTGGAATGCCCTTCCCCTAGAGATGAGGATGTGTAAGACCCGTCTGTCGTTCAAGTCAAAGGTTCGCGAGTTGCTGCTAAAGAGAATCTCAGAATCTTCATTATAGTATTATTTTTATGTATGTATTATAGTATTTTGGTATGTATAATATTAAAATTCATATTTTATTTATATATTTACTATTATAACTACTATTACATTAAATTCATTACTTATTTTCTTTAGCAATGTATATTGGCTTATAATATGTGTATATATGTATGTGTATGTTTATAAATGATTTTATTTGCACACCTACTATGCATCATCTCTGCATCACCCAAGGTTCGACTGGCAGAGAATGCCTTAGGCATTAAGTCCACCTTTACAATCATGTGTTGTTTGCAGGTGGCGGCAGAAGTGGCGGCGCCATTGTCACAGGCCCGCAAGGTGACGATGGTCTCGTGTGGTGGCGGCGAAGTGGGCGCGGCCAAACTCACCGGCGAAGTGCTCAACATCGTGCAATGTATCCCCGAACTCGTGAAGGGCGTCACTGGCGTCGACATTTCCAAGGTACACGCTAAAATGCGCTGAAAAATTATCACATGGCAACACTCCGATGATTCCTCTGGCATTGTGGGTGTTCATGGCCGGTGTTGACCACTTAACATCAGGTGGCCTACTTGCTCGTTTGCCTCCTTTTTCCATAAAAAAAACCACGCAGTATCGGTAAGTGTTATGTAAATAAACTAAGTGTATCAATGATGTATTCTAAGAAATTCGCTATCGCAAAGGTCAAGTGTTATACGACATTGTCAACTTGTGAACTAATTAAACACGCTTGTTGTGTGCACATATTGTTAAGGTATTTTGCATGTTCCCTCTATAGATGCACCATACGCGGAAACAGAATTGGGGAAATGCAATCATATTTCGAAATATGTTATCAAAAATAAAATTGTGGGTGTTTATGGGCGATGTTGACGGCTTAACATCAGGTTCACTTGCTCGGTTGCCTCCTTTCTCATTAAAAAAAAAAAAAAAAAAACTTTCGTTGGTTATAATAATCAACAGAAACGTTCTATTACGTTAACCATGATTACGTTTCACCCAATACGGCGTGTAAATTTCCTTGAATAAAATATAAACTTAAATCACGGTATTACGTGGATGCATGAAGGATCGATTACTTTTGCATATAAACGGGCAATGGTAATAATCGTAATGCTAAAGTGATGCATGACTTGAAATTAATTACGGAGCACACATGTCCACCACACATCGAGCACGACTCATGTATGGGCTTATTATTCTCAATGTCAAGGTATAAACTGATTTAGATGATTTCTGTTACATTTGGGGGTGAGTGCACCAGCTGTGGGTCAGATCTCTCTTAAATATGATAAAAAAAATATAAATAAACTTTTAATAATAACCCATTTGTATCGTAGAGTACTTTACATAAGAATATATATTAAATGCTGAACGTACAGCAAAAATAATTGACAATTAAAAGGTCATTAATAATGTTGTTCTAGTAAAAACAGTTGATAACTAATTAGTGGTTGTTTCAGTTGTTAATATATAGTTCTCGATAAAAAAGGGATTGCGGGTTCAATTCTCGCACCGATTTAAATATTGTGAATTTATATTTAGAGGACACCATAAGGTCTTAATAGCTTTCTAATTTTTATATCGTCGTAAGAACGGCGTCAGAATTGATAAATTAAATAAAAATTAATAACTGACAAATACATTTTTGGTCAATTAATTTTACTGTGTTACTTGAATCGTATGTTTTTTTTTTTTTTTTTTTTTTTTTTTTTTTTCTGGCACGGCAAAGTGACCCCATTGCACCTGATGGTAAGCGCAATGGAGTCCAGAAAAAGTGCCGACCAGCGAGAGATGATGGTCTCCCGTTGGTCGACACAATCATGCCGGCCGAATACCTCTTCACCTTGTATGTGCCATAATAGAAAGAATGCGTGGGGTAAAGGGAGACATTCTTATATGTTAATAATTAATTTGTTCTCCGCGTGCAATGTAAATAAGTTTTTCGTGAGAATGCATTTGTTAGTTACGGAGGGCCCACATGCACGTAATGTACGTTTAAATTCAATTACACCCAACACATAATTTAAAAAAAATCGATGGTAATGAATTGATTTTCTATGGTAATACTTATATTTTATCATGTACTGCCCAGTCTGCATAGTCTCACGGTAAAAATATTTACGACCTAAAGGTCTCGGGTTCGATTCCCGGGTCGGACAAAGTGTTATTGGGTGTTTCATTAGGAAGTTTTCAGTAGCAGTAGTAATGTGGGTGCAAAAATGTACTTCTGCCTGCCCGTTCCTGGATGCAAGCGTGTATGTATGATAAACTAATAGATAAAGAGACTGCCTCGTGGTCTCGCGTCACAAGTATGTGCCGTGCGATCTAGAGGTCCTGGGTTCGATTCCCGGGTCGGGCAAAGTGTTATTGGGTTTTTCCATTAGGAAATTCTCAGTAACAGCACGGAGTCTGGAAATGTGCCCGAAAAACGGCAATAGGCTCGCCCCGTATTACGTGGGACTGATACATACCTGGCGAAATGTGGGTGCAGAAATGCACCTCTGCCTACCCCTTCGGGGAATACAGGCGTGAGTTTATGTATGTATGTATGTGTATAAAGAGACTTCTGTTGCAATTTATGATATAGTACTTATAAATACGTAAAAGGTACTTACTAAAATTGGATACTACAAAAGAGAGTAGTTGAAGATTTTTTTCAATATTATCTAGGTATTGTTTCTTGCTATCGGAGATCTGATAGACAAGCATTTAAAAAAAAATATTCTTGATCTATATTTTTTAAATTTTTTTATGTAGTTAAATTTTGATAAGTTTTATTCAATTTTTATGTATGTCAGATATTAATAATTATTTATAGAAACTCTCTTTAATACGCAATCATTGGAATTCTAAGCCGTTTATTTAAATCAAAATTTATCTATTATCCAATCAGGATTTGAGTTCATTATTGTTTTATTTTTTTTCATGATTTGTTTAAATTTTTATTTTGTTTGTAAACTTTATTTATTTATTTATTGTTTAAATATATTATTTTTATAAATTTCACTATGGTTTTATTTTTATTAGAACTTGTAAGCCCAACGTCTCTTCGTTATTAGATTTAAAAAAAGGTGCTATTATTGGATAGGCACGTCCTGTTTTTAATACATATCATTTACTGGTAAGTATGAAATGTTATAGAGGCTCCACTCAATACATCGATTATATGTATAATCATACCAGAAATAAAAGCCATATACATACATGTTCATTTATATAAATTTTCTTCTATATCTTAAAAACTAGAGCATACATTGAGGAGAGTTTAGGTAATTAAAATAAAGAATTCGTCAAGAAGTTCTTCAATTTATTTTGTCATCACAAGAAACAAATATAATTTCATAAATAAATTGTACAAGTATCGTTATTAAATTGATCTCAAACCGCCACTGGTGCATTCGCCCTGCTAATTTCTACATTCCTTGTTTCTTCATCTTAAATAGTTTTAGCCATAGATTGCGTTCATACGAGCTACATATAATATGTATGTGACTAAATCAGTTTGCACCCACTGCTGTCCATTAACTCATCGCTTCACTAACATGCCGGTGGTGACAGGCGGTGATGGAACCGCCCAAACTGCCGACACCCACCGCCCGCGGAGACTCCGCGAGGAGACCTCGATAACTGTCGACCACTTCTAGACAACGCCTTTCTGCTCGCTGAGGTAATTGTAGGACGATCTCATTAGCCGCCACCGCATACATATGTGTTATACAGTAGAACCTCGTTAAGACGAACCTCGATAAGTTGAACACCTTCAAATTTCGAAAAAATGTTTTGTGTCTCCTCCTTAATTACTCTAAATCTCAACCCTCCATTAGTCGAAATAATCAGTGAGCTCCTCTAAGCCATATTAGTACATTATTTTCCTCCATAACTTAAAAAAATAATTGGACCTCTGTGTCAAACAGAGCACAATTTATCTAACTCAAAATGTGTAACAATAAATCTCAACTTCTTTATGTCGAATCAAAATCTGTCTAAGTCGAAATCTTCCATAAGTTGGAAATTCTATAACTCGATTTTTTTGTGTCTCCCCTGATGTTTGACTTATAGAGGTTCTACTGTATATATATTTCAGGGATTCTCCATATATATCGAATTATCGACGTCATAATTATCGATACCATCGAAACTTATGTATCGATAAAATCTATGCTTGGGCGTCGATAAAATCAATACTTGGGTATCACTAACATCTATGGTAAAGTATTGATAAAATCGATGCTCAGCTATCGATAACATCGATTAAGATAAGATAAAACACTTTTTCGATGCATCGGATTAACCTATATAAGTTTCGATGCATTCATTTAACGGTAGTAATACTGGCAAAAATTAAAAGATGCCATTTATGCTTGTTGTCCCGAAAAAAATGGTTTAACTTTTAGACTTATCGATTCAAGAAAACATCGATATATTGGGGGATATCCCTGAATTCTGCCCTTCATAATTCACAAATGTAAACTTATTGCTTTTTCTTAAAGGCTAGTATTTCTTTTGAAGCAGCGGATTTGATGGTAAGATTTTATGGCGAAATGTGTAAGGATTAAGTCGACTTCACAAGGGTTATCGAATTAATCCTCTATAACGGGTCTCACGCCCTGATCTTCGCTATCTTGGCGGTCAATAATTTCTCACTAACAAAAGCAGGGGACGAAACTAGTGAGATAAATTATAATAGTCCAATTATTGTACATTGGTCAGTAAAGCGAGATTTTTTTCCAAAGTGGTTAGTTTTCTTAGATTTTTAATATTTAGCTAATTAGAAAGGCACATATAAAAAGGCACCAAGAAAATTAGTTATAAAGGTTTACTTAAATATGTATATCACAATTTATATCCGCCCACATACGTCCCAGTACTGGGCACGAGCCTTCTACTATTTCTTTATTATTCTTCTACAATTTTATTTTTTTCATTCAAGCACTTCATAATTCATCGTGAACACACATTTGATATGTCCAAACATTTGGTAAATAGGTGCCCAGTCCGACAAACTTCCTTCGTGAGTGTACAAATTAAACCGTTTAAATGGTCAGATTTTCTAAAATTCTAAGTCAGCAAATCAGACTTTTTGGAGTGGAGACTTGTTTCGATCCCTGTGAATGTCAAAAGTTAATCCATTAATATAATATTATTAATCCATTTACGAGGTCTGTTGCACGTAGTTTCATGTGTACATAGTTATTTTAAATGTGTCATTTATTACTAACTTAACCAGTGTAATATTCATTATTACATACATACATACATAAACTCACGCCTGTATTCCCTGATGGGGTAGGCAGAGGTGCACTTCTACACCCACATTTCGACAAGTATGTATCAGTCCCATGTAATAGGGGGCGAGCCTATTGCCGTTTTTCGGGCACATTTCCAGACTCCGTGCTGCTATTGAGAGCTTCCTAATGGAAAAACCCAATAACACTGCCCGACCCGGGAATCGAACCCAGGACCTCTAGATCGCACGGCGCATACATGTACCGCGAGACCACGAGGCAGTATATTCATTATTAAGTATTAAATATGTAATGTTATAGATTCAATCTTCTCTCGCGAATCGATTAAAGTTGCTGATAACGTAATTCAGATTTAATCAATTCTGCTCGAGTTTTAAAAAGGTTTTGGAAGCAACTTGAACTATAACTAAGGCTTGAAAAATTATAACTGCCTGGTAATTCTCCTAGCCTAAATAGAAAATACTCGAATTTGCCTACTTTTGGGAAAGTCACTCGGGTTTTCCATTGGAACTTTTATATGCAAAAAAATGTTTTCGGTAAATGGTATGTCCGCTACTTTGTGGGACTAGAAAACGTCGAAAGTTGGCGGAAATATATCTAAGTCTACGTCCCATACCTCGAGGGTTACATGGGGGGCATCAATATGTCCGCGTCTGTTTTTGACATTTATAGTTGTATTTTTGCAAATAACTGTATTAAGATCACCCAATAGTATTGCCAAAGGCCTATTTAATATCTTTATGTTTAATACACTAAAATTGTTGTCTTCCGAGCGGTAGGCAAATGTGTTAGTCTAACCTTACATTACTAGGTTGGGTTGCTATCGTTTCTTCGGAACTATTTCTAAACTCTGTGCTGCTATTGTCACATTCTGGCAAAACCCAATAACACTGTCTTTTTAGTACATCGAACTCTCAATAAATAGCACGCCGCACACTGATTCAGTTACCTTTTTGACTGCCTCGTGGTCTCGCGGCTCGAGTATGTGCCGCATGATCTAGAGCAGAGGTTCCCAAATTATTTTGTTTCATAGACCACTTTAAAAATTTTAATGGTTCCGGTGAACCCTCTGCAGCCTTACTACCAATTTCCAAATCTCCAAAAAAAAAAAAAACAAGATGTACTGATTATGGAATATGCAAGTTTTTACAAGTAACAGTCGCTGAGGTTCTTAAAATATTATCAGCCTATATTAATAGGAGGAGTCAAGCCAACATTTTAGTTCGAAACCAATTTAATTTTCATGGACCCCCGCTTACTATTGTGGACCCCCAAATTTTTGTCACGCCTAATGTAGACCCCCCGTCGAGTCTCCCGTGGACCCATGGGGGTCCACCTGGACCACTTTGGGAATTACTGATCTAGAGCTTCCGGCTCGGGCAGTGTTACTGAGTTTGTCCATTAGGAAATTTTCAGTAGTAGTACGAAGTATGAAAATGTCTGAAAAACGGCATACCTGGTGAATTGTGGATGCAGGAATGCACCTCTGCCTAACGATTGCTTGGATGTGTATATATGTTTTTTTTTTTATCGTACGTGAAAAGAATTTGATGTACCCCAAAGACGCTTTATTTTCACAATTTTTATCTGTTTCAAATCACAAACATTTTGCTATTCTGTTTAAGATATACGAGTTTTTACTACACCTTATTAAAGCGTGCGGCAATTTCTCATGGTCAGAAACAATGAGTTTAAATGAAGAATTGGAGCCGAGTCGTTGATTTGTTATCGTTCTTGATAACACAGTTGATTGAGTTTGCAAAAGCATAGAAAATGAGAAATTACACTTGCTCTTTAACTAATACACGAACTTTACGACATTTGAACGTTATAACAATGTTACCGACTTTAAATTTCAGTTTTAGCCAGAAGCGTCATTCGACATAAATTTTGTTAATATTTTCAAACGTGTACAAATGTTTATATTTGTACAAAGTGAACAATATCGCTTCAGCTGTTTCAGATTGATATTGTAACAAGCAGACAAACTTACTTTTGCATTTATAACATTATTTAGTTGAAATGTGTTAATTTTTGTACATTTTTTTTATAACTTGTTGGTATATTTTTCAGGCTGTTCGCGCACTATAGAACGCCGAACTTCGCATAAATAACAGGATATTAAAGTTTCTGCGTAACATGTAACAGTATATTATCTACATTTATTTTTATTGAACGTTTGTAACGAGATATATTTAAGATATACTTACATTAGACTAATTTCGTTAAAGTGCCACTTCTAGAATGCTCTAGCGTATTTGGTGTACGTGCGCTTGGATTATATTCACATGCTATGTGCCGTAGGAATGGGTGTTGCTTGCTCTGATCGTGTGTTAATGTTTGTATATTCAGCACGGTCACGTCGCCGCGCAATTTTGGGGGATTTCTGCCCTACGTTCGCAATCGCCGTGGTTTGTGAGAGTGGTATTTTAAAATTTATTTATGAATGTTAAAATCTTAGAGCATATAAAATTTAGAGCGATAACGATATATTTGGCAGAACGAATCGAAATTACTATATCGCCTTGTTACTAACGTTCCGGTATCGAATGTTTACGTACTACTTATATTGCGATCAGTGAACAAAACAGGGACACGATTATTTCATCCGTTCTTAAACATTAAGATAGTCAGGTTAACAATGTTCCCCCTAAACTCTTCGTCCCATAAATTGCTCCTGAAATATTACGCCCCACTTAACATTCACTTTTTAGTTACTAATAAGATAAGGAGATAAGTCAATTACCTACCTGCATGTTTTTATGCGGTAGCATCTACTCTATTATTCATTTGTGTTACGTCGCTTGCGCAACATACTAGTTTTCAGTTGTTTTTGTGAACGCAACGCAATCCCGGATCATAATATCTATCCTATACAAGCGGGGAACATTGTAACCTTTCCACTGTGAGGTTCATCTGCACGTGAACATAATCTGGCGACTAAAATTTTATTCCTTCTTCAAACTGTATACTATAATTGGGCAATTACTGCACAATGTATTTTTCATCACTTGCATTTCTGTTGTACTAACTTCACTTAAAATCCTTATTAGTGGTAAGCAAGTATATTTTAATAACGATGAGTGATCACTGCAACAAAATGTACAATAATATATTTTCATTCAAATAATAAGAACTGTGATGAATATCGACAGACACCAATATATCTGTTGCTGTTGTGTTATTGCCGTTGGCGTACGAGTATAGCAACCGAGATTCTATGAGTGTTCGCACCGGATTGTCACAATTGGATGTAGAAATGAATCCCAACACACGTGTACCTGTTTAGTAGAAAGTAATTAATTGTTAAAAGTGCATTTTATCACGGTTAGTGCGTGTTAACTGTGTTAAAAGAGAAATTACTATATTTATGTAATTGTTGATGTGTATCGTGTTCAGTTGCTTTTCGCGATGGAAAGCTGTATTGGAACTGTACCTGTCGCAAGCTCGTCATTTACAACGACCTCTCGTCCAATAGATAATATCCACCGGCCTTAGTACTTGTTTGTCATAGTGTCATCTATCGAACGTCTAGATTGTATCCAATTTGTTATCTAGTTGGTTTACGAAATGAACTCTCCGAGTGATTTCAGTTGAGCTTGCAGCCTTTGATATAGAGCAATAAACTACGTTTAGTATGTGAGCGACTGGTGGTTTTGTTGTTTGTACTTTGTGTAGTACAATTGCGAAGTAATAAATAATAAATGTTGTCTAGAATACGTTAAAATGAACTATTTAATACAATTTATGACCAAACGATCGCCTACAGTTTATCCCAAGGTAGAAAAATTACAAATGACTGTTATACAATAAAAAAAATATATACCTATATTTTTTTATTTAGCTAAACTGTCGTTAGGGTAAATGGAAATATTTGGTGTTCAAAAAGTGCAGTTTAGAAATTCTAAAAGTAAATTGTAAATTAATGCATTGGTACACGTTATTGGTGCACTTTTCTAAAAAGTTTTATTGACGTGCCATTTTAGTGATATTTTTTACTTGTAGGTACATACTTACATATATGGATTTGATTGTTCTTTCTCCATTTTGGTTCCAACTAGTCAGTGTGAAACTATCACCAACTATGTAAATATGTAACACAGTTACCTGTCTTAGTTTTAGTGTTGGCCTTCCATACACCGTCAAGCTATTATACTCGTAGATCTGTATACATTGTTTTACAATAGAAACTATTTTAGTCAATTTGATTCGCTGCACTGCAACTTGTGTTAGCGTTTCGATCGTATTAAAGTATTTCCTCGTGTGCAATTTTTATGTAACGTGAATCTCTTATGTCGTTTGATATATTTCTAAATAGGTAGGCTTGTGGCAATATTAATGCAACCAGTAACGCGTTGTAGGAGCCGTGTAAGAGCTCTGGTTGAAGACAAACGTCGACCGCCTTTAAATGCCTTTATAGTGAACGAATACAACTGCCATGTTTACAGAGAAACACCTTTATCTCCCATTAATGGTGTCTTGTTGCGGATAAAGTTTTTACGTTTTTATTTTGTTTATTATTCACCATATTTACCTCACTTACTGTACATTGGCTACCGATGCCATTAGATCTTTTTTCATGTATGATATTAATTCAGTTGCAGTAGATACGTAGATCTAATTAACAAAGCTAGAGTGCTTAATATTATTTTTGTAATGGATCTATTTTATTAAGTCTAAGTGGCTCGTTGAGTGTAATTTTCCGCACGGTGTTCTACTAATTCTTGTACGATTCCTTTGTAAGCCACCCTTGTTCGGTTCTGGTCCGCACTTTTGCTGTTTGATTATCGTGGAGCGAGGTTTACATCTCGCCTCTATCGGGATCCTACGCGTCATTTCGCTTTATCTAATGATTTACTTCGAGATGTACCTAACGCAGTTGGATTTTATTTAATTTTGATATGCGTGACGCAATCATTTTCTCTAACCATTTCGTATTGTTGTATTGAGAGTGGCACAATTATTTATCATTTATTTTATCGTGTGGCTCGCAATTTTTTCAACAATGTATGTGTATGATGTGATTTTTATTATTGTATTATTCATTAAAAATTTCGAACAAATTTTTGCATTTTTCTTTACCACCTGCATCGACTTGGTGTAATTTTCCAAAAAAAAACTACCTAATGTATGAGTAATATTTATTCAGTAACCTAATGAAATGTTTTACATAAAAAAATATGAAATCATTATAATATTATGACGCCATAGTTTGCATTAGAATGAGATCCGCTGTAGAATAAAGCTACTTATTAATAGTTTTTGGAAATTTTAAAAACATTACAATACAATAATATTATTATAGTGATGTAACATTAGTATGTTATTAAAAGTTTACTTCTTAAATTATATAAATGACATGTTATAAAACAGAGCTTAGTACATACACAGATATCGACGTGTAATTTTGTCGTAAGTAGAGCGTTGTGCACTATGCACGGATAATAAATATGAACTCGACAGTATTACACATCCATTTCTGTAGTTTAGCCTTTGAGAATTCTTGTTCTGTCATCCCATTTGGTCGTCTGGAAACCATTTAAACCATGTACCTGAAAGAAGAAAAAATATCATTAGATCTCAAGCAATTACACCTATAATTTCTAGGCAGAGGAAAGTCTAGCCGGAGAGCAACCAGCGCCCCCGATAATAAGCAAAATATGCATCCTTGTACGTTTGAATAAATAAAAAATAGTAATCATCTTTGTTCTAACTCCTTACACCTCCTATTTTACATCCCCCCTTCACCTCTGCCCCTCTTCAAGTACAATCTCCATATTATACCAACCCAACTTGACTAAATACATTGCCAAGAATTGCAGTCATTATTCAGTTTGACCTGACAGCTTGAAGTTTATGCGAATGACGCATAGGGTTTACCTGATGTATAAATTTCAATAAATTGCTCAAGAATATTTACGCCAAGTAATTTTCTTTCTATTCTGAAAATTTTCCTCTCATTGTAAGTTATTACCGCAAATCAACGAGGTAAAGATGAATAGTCGTGCTGTTATCGGTAATATTACGTAAAATGCTCGCCCATATTATAACAAAACACTAAGATATTAAAAAGCGCTCATAATAATATTGATTCGATTGCGGTACCACTACATCTGATTTAATAATATCTATGACGTAAGACAGCTCGCTGATTGGGTTCGTGATGACGTGACAACGTGGTTAGTTACACAGATTGTTGCGAAATGAACTCGTCGTTTTCCTGAAAATGCAATGAGTAGTAACAAGATGCGTGTGTATACAGTTACTATACATGCATATTACTGAGAAGCAGAGCGTGATGTAATAAACGATTCGACTAACAACCAATCTAGTGCCACTTGTTGAAGTCATAGGGCCATCTCACTCCTGCATTACAGTTATTTGTCGACAATAGGTGGATTGGCGACTGGGAATAATAGTTGCAGCCTGTTGCTATCCTCTATTTTAGTTAGGCGGAACATGTGGCATGTTTTTTTTTATTTATTCATCCATAATGAATTTTTGTTGTCAGTTTCACAAATGTCTCAAAAACTATTATATGTAATTATTTAAAAGGCAATATTGCGACAAGAAACATTCATTACAATTGTTTAGTACCTAAACAGCGTGATGCTTTTGTTTAAATATATAAC
Organism: Hemaris fuciformis; assembly: GCA_907164795.1. Lineage (NCBI taxonomy): Eukaryota > Metazoa > Arthropoda > Insecta > Lepidoptera > Sphingidae > Hemaris > Hemaris fuciformis. The sequence goes on from OU015431.1 coordinate 23,843,770, forward strand.
GCTTCGAAACGTAGCTGTCGGAACATATAATAACATCGCTCTAGGAATTAAATTACTGTAAGCATTAAAGGTGAACAATTTACGCTATTTGCTATCAGGTGCATTTTGCATTACAGCATTTATTTGCATAAGCGTTACTTTTTTGTTGTAGTTACAACTCTGAATTCTAGACATAAATTTCCGCATTGTAAATACATAAATACCATTTCCATGTTTGAGTACGATAATTTTGTGAAATAAATTTGTAAAACACTTGTGTAAACTGTACACCAAATTTTGATACGGACTTTTTATATTATATGAATACATATATAATACAACACGTTCTTTTGTTAGCATAAATAATAATTTATGCTCACAAAAAAACGTGATCTTGTTTAAATAGTAATTTTAAATGAAATTTTATTTACCTTTAGAGTCGACGTCAAAGTGAAATCGAGACATTATTTACTCATTAATTAAACCATATGAAAATTCGCGCTGAATATATTATTAGGGATATGAATGCCTAGACAAGCGTTAAAGAAATACGTGCAAGAAGCTAAAGCAAATGTTACGTTGAACACAACAGCGTAATATTCAATCTTACGACTATTTACATTACAAATAGTTTATACTTCATTACATAGATAATTATTGTTTATGTATTTAGTGATACTAAGTAAGCGTAAAAGACTTATTAGCATATGCACAAAAAGCGATAAATAAATATTAGCTATCACTAAGGTCTCATATATTTCTATTACATATCATTATTTCGCAACATTATATTTATTTTAAAAAATTGTTCACTCTGAAAACAACTTTCTAGACCAATAGGCAAATTTATTTGTACACTCACATGTATGATGCTCTTATCACAACCATATTTCCAATCCCATAATTGGAACTAAATAATTTTTAATCGTTCTATCCATACGTTAAGATGTTATAAACTAAAAAGTGTAAGCACAATCTACATCGAAAGAGCATTAAAGAGTTTACAGAGGAAATTTGTCACTCGTTTGTAATCGTATGAAAGCGTTGTTCCTAGTCACCCGACTACCACCATTGTTCGAAAACCTTTACGCTTATCGGTTAGTACAAATACAACATGCATATAAACTAGATCGCTACTATTGTCTTTACAAAAAAATATATGTCGTTAAAATAATCCGACAGTTACACGTTACCGAATTGTCAGGAATGATGCAATATCAGAATGCAGATAAAATAAAGTGCTGCCGTCGAGATACCATCAAAGCACTAAGCATACATTGACACAGATCAGATTAAACACCAACATACCAACTTTTGTATATTCATTATACATCTAATCCTTTCACATTTAAACAATATAGTTAAACAATACTAACCACCACCAAATACACCACAAATTTTTTTTACCTACTGACCTTAGCCCAGTTACGGTCCGCTTTCCACCCAGATGCGGTGAAATACACTGTATCAAATATAAACATACATATTACTAATATTTACTAGGGCATATTTACAACATTAATTAAAACACATCGCTTTAAATATTATATACTTTTTATATATTTCATGTCATCCACACTGGGCTTATAAATATTTATTTTCAATTATATCAATAATCACTATTCAATAGAATATTCAAAACGATAATAACATCAGGACTCACTCGATAAAGTTTTGCACCGCGTTTGGATCAAATGAAAGACTAGGCATAGAGCAGTGGTCAGGTTAAAATATAGATAGTGGCAAGTCGATGCAAAACTCTATACACGTAACGCGGTCTTTTAATCGATAATTGTAACTACGACATCGCTATTTTTTGTACCGTCCTTTCATACATTTACTCATTAGCGTATAACTTATTATACGCGGCATAAAATAACCATTTCGACTTGATATGTGCGTTTCAATCATTGACGTGGCAGTTAATACTTAAAATATATATATTTGAGGCACTTAGTATGTATTTTGTTAATGTTTCTACAATCATATTTGGCGTACGTTACTAGGTAATGGAAGATACGATTTACGACAATTTTTCAAAATCGGCAGTATATAAATAATTATTTCTATTGTAAATATAACAGGCTGTTGTTAACATTAAACCACGATAATGCTATGTACTTATTATCTAACGGAAGCAGTTATGTGTAATGCGTGTATTACATCTATCAATTGTCAGCTAATTAGATTGCTAGGCTTTTACAGATCAGTACTTTATATAATTCCTGAACTATTTCACGCAATAAGTCATCGCCTCCTCGCTAAATTACTATAAAATCCAATGTAATAAACGTGCTCAAAAATCTCCATCAACGGAGCAATTTATTACTTCTCGAATTATACAAGTGGACGCATAAAAAACACCTTATTCAACTACACCTATCATCTACGACGTATCGAGTTTTACTCTCTAAAATTTACTAACAACACTCGAAATGTTAATATTTAAACTAGCTTAATAATTTATGAACTAAATCATTTAAAAAGGAAAAAATCATCATAACTTGGCAGTTGTCTGGATAGTATGAGCAGTGTGAATATGGTTAAAAATACTTTGGTATACACGGATGGATGGATTAACCACACATTTGCCGTGTATAATAGATATATCAAAATATAACCAGTTTCCTAACTTTCTAGTACAGACTCTCGCATCAACAAGAGTTCGATATTGACAAAATTTATATAACTTTAAACTATCTACATGGAACCCTACGAAAACAGAAAATATATTAAAATAAACTAAAAGCTAACTATTGAAAACACTATAAAAAAATGAGGAAATACAACTTTAACCATTATCGTATTACTTTCTTTTTAATTTTTATCATCAAAGATATATTGATGCAGGTCTGTTTGTTTTAATTCCTCGTTGTATGTTATATAATTATCACTAACTATATATATCACATAACACTTATTGTATATTCATAAACATCTTCATCACTAATCACTCGTCAGTCGCTATCTACACACTATTTAAACCCAATTATTATGTTATTATTGTTAATGGGATTCCAGAAGAAATCTCATATCCATTAAAGTATGTGTAAAGTACAATAACATTACTAGACGTATCAAAACACTATTTATTATCTCACTTATCCCATTAATTGGCTATTGCATTAGTAGACAATCAACAATACGATCAGTCTGCGCCTTATGTAATGTATTTAAACCATCACAAATAGCAGTGAAATATACCCGTTCATAAGGAATATTTGCATTCATTTTATTCAGCTGAGACAAACAAAACAAAGCTGTTTACTGCAGCATAAAAATTCATATTTAAAATAGACACAACCATGATCAAAATAGCTTTTGCATAGCCAACGTAACATATATTTAACATTATTTCCTGTTGATGGAGCTTCAATAGATGCAAACCGGAAGTGAACCAATATTAAATTATGAAAGGCCGCTGACGGCCGAAGGCGGGAGTCGCAAGTAGAAAATTAAGGTCAATCTAGCAATAGTACTAGATCTTAGGACCGTTGCTTATGTTTACTAAATCGATAAGGCATCTTAAAGTTCATCTCCTTACCATATTAATTGAAAGACCAATTAAGATTGATCTGCATATTAATTCCCAACGAATTAAAAAATATTGTAATTTAAAATACTAACGAATACTAGATTACAATAAATATACACAGATTCTTACTTAAATGTAATCTTAAAAATACCAGGAACTCATTTCGTGAGCTGAGCCTTTGAATACATTACGAAACTGAAGTGAAAGCGGTGTATAAACTCAACTAGTTTTGTCGTACGAATAAATTACAAAATGCGCATAGGGACAAATTAGAAAGCGAAAATTAGAACGTCTCCAATTATTAACTAAAAAAAATCGAATAAATAATATTTATATAATACGAGTACATACTCTTCTCCAAAAAAATATAGATCATGATCCGAAGGAACGAACCTTTCGCGCTTGTATGTAAAATTCAATGAGACACTCCCGTATGAATTTTAATTGATCATACAACTTTCTCGACTCCTATCATGATGGGACTTTGCGATGAAAGTCTAAATGTTTATCTCATGATATTTCTGACACACTTTGTATAAAAATCTAAATCATCCTCCTAAATGTCTTTCGGATGTTCTTCCGAATGCCTAAGTTATATATTTTTATAAACATATGCATATACAATGCAGGAAGAGTATTTTTATTTAAAATACTCATTGACATGTATCGCATAAATGAATATTTAGGGCATTAGTATTATGCTACAGATAAACCACGACGTTATCTCGGCTCGGTTTTGCGTCAGAGTATGTAAATAGATATACAAAAGCCAAGTACTATAACTAAATAAATGGAATGTATAAATACTGGAAAAACGGCGGAGAAATCGTTTTTGCCACTATTTTAAGACAAAAATGTTGCACGCATATGATAAATATGAATATTTCACCCGATAAGTTTAAACAATGTTTTTACTACTGTTAAATTGCGTGAATCTATATTTTTTTTACGATAATAAGAATGGACTCTTTTATATTTCTATAGTATAGATTTCTTTGTCGACAATTGGCTTGTATGATATGTAAAATTGTATTTTAGTATATTTCATTAGACATACGAATATCACTGTAATTAAGGCGTGTTGTCTAAAATAAATGGGATAAAATTGATACAGCATGCGTAAACACAATAAGCCTGATTACAATCGACAAAATATTTGTCTGTCGGTTAGAGAACTATTTTTGTAATAAAGAACTATATATAACTGCATACAATTTGAATTCTATAAAATACACAACAAAATTACTTAGTTAGACTACAGTAAGGGAAACACAGAGATTCCATAGGCACAGAATACACATAGTCCTGCTGTAAATTCTCGACCCAAATATTATCACGCATATTCTAAGGAGAATTTGCGCTGATTTAAAACACTTCTGATGACCCCTTCTCTTTGTTATAGCTGTGGTATAACTAAATTAAACATTGTGTAACAATTCTGTAATTTGGAGGATTATGCTCTTAAAAGAGGGTACTTTCGTAAAACAGAGAATTAGCTCATCAATTATTAACAATTGAAGCCCATGAAGGTGTCCCACGCACAGCGAAGGTCATCAAATTAATTGACAAACAAATTTAATCACCTCTCACTGAATAGAAAGTTTATACCTCATAGGGTGATAAAATTGTCCCGTATGTCATACCATGACGTTACTTTGGTCAGTAGAAAAGGTCATAGTATTTACCAACCTTTCATCTGTGCCACATAATTGGAAGTAACAAATTAAAAGCTAAAACGTAAGTTAATGATTTGGTAAGAAGATGGTCAAGAAGATATTTTTAGTTCACATATTAGCAATGAATTTACCATAGCAAATGCACTGAATTTTAGTAACCATAAAATCACATTGCACTATTATTTTAAATGAAGAAACCTAAGGAACAATTAAATTATAACAATTTTTCTGGTAATTAACATGGGGAGAAGAAATATGTAAAAGATAAATTATCTTAATTTAAAAACCTTGAAAATTGTCAATATCCTTTTTCTTGAAGGTGGTAAGAATTCATTTTTTTAAATTCCTATTGAAACAAAACACAGCTGCAAGTTTCCAAATTTTTTGGAGTTAAACTTAATATATTTAAGTGACACATTAGACACTTTTAAACAATGGTCATGTTTAACGAAACTTGAGAAAAATATATGTCTTGTGTCAATGTTCATTCACAATATCCTCATATATTACATTGGCTGAATTTATAACTGGACTACATGTACATAAATCAACATCAACAATTCATAAACAAAATACTAATTTACCCACCAATAAGACTTAATATTTAAATCTTGTGCCATTAATAGGTAATAAATGTACACAAATTAACAATGGAAATATCTAAAATATCTATCTACTATGGTAACAAAAATGTTTTAACAATACAAACTACATAAAGTTAAATAAAACAATGTAAAAGTCATTCAATTGGCATGCAATGTAACTTCATGTAAATGTGGGCAGCTTGCAAATAATTGTGAAAATAGAATTTATAGTAAAACAAATGGAAAGGGAAAAAAATGAGTACCCACAAAATGATGTATGAGTGGTTGGGAGAGAAAAATCAAGGTGATAAATTGATGTATTATTACTTCTACATCTACAAACTATACTTTACCCCTTCCATGCTTGTAATGTCTTTTTCTGTAAAAACGTTTAGTATAAAAATACTTGACAACTAATATTAGACTGACAAAAGAAAATATGTACAGGAGACTTAGCATTCCGATGTCCAGATTGGAGAAGGGGCTGGGCGATACGGCGGCAGAGCGGGCCCACCTCATGTCACGGATGCTGTTGGAACTGTACACTGTCTGTAAGTACTGGTACACAGCTGGTAAGTTCCAGGCACCACGCGCCTGTCGGCACTCAGGACACCTTGCAGCACTGGGGAATTGAATTTTGGGATGCTCAGGATCTTCAGTAATATCACCAGCAAGCCTTAGATTCACTTCATTGTGTGAAATCCATAGCCAGAGCACTGCTTTATCATTCTCTTTCACTTCAAATATTCTGTTCCTTGCTGCCATGGCTTGGAAATGTTCTGAGCATTCTGTGCATCCAAAGAAGTGTTTGATATATCCATGCATAGCTTTCAGAACTTTGGGGCCTTCCAGTCCAGATTTTTGAGCAGCATTAACAGTTAAAGTGTGGAATAATGTCCACAAGCCACAGGTGTAACCACGGTACTTAGGCTGACTTCCCTTGCAACTGACAAACTCCAAGTTAGTGGTGTATACTGGTGAATGAACATTTTCCAGATTTTTAACAATTTCATAAACTTCACCACCGCTCCAACTGCTCTTGGTTCCGAGAGTTGCACGCAAGTCCACAATAAATTCTTTAAGGTTGCCTCTGAATGGAAATGATGATATAAGGACATCTAAATAATCCAACAAGGCTTGCAGTGGTTCACCTGTTAGAGTTTTGTATCTTGTGATCTCAGTATGCAAGCTATTTTTCAAAGTTTTCTCCAGGTCACTGTAGTACACAACATCAGAATTTGGTAAATGATTGTCATTGTCATGGTCATTGCTAGATACATCTTGGCTAGGTGCATACACAACTGGGAATACATAATTTTTAGATCTAAGGTATTTTTTTATGGCTTGCAGTAAATCTTCTTTAGTAGACCCTTTTGGTGCTAGTTGTGTAGCTTGTAAATCATTTTCAAGAACTACAAGGCCCGGGAATTGATGAACTGCTGCAACATTAGCCAGCTCACTTGTATCAAATACTCTTTTAACTTTAACTTGTTCATAGTCACTTAAATCTAAGGCCAATTCAGAGCCTACTGTTGAATTGGCGTTTTCAAAGACCAAGAAAACATACTTAGTATTTTTTGGTACTTCACTATGGGCTTGAGCATAGCTAGAGTACGAGGCTATGTGGAATGATGGTGCAAATTGTAATCGACCTTTTGATTGCTCATTTTGCATTTTATTAATCAGATTAATTTTAAGCTTCTCTGGACCATCTCCTATTTGAATTTTGTCACCGACATTGGCGTTACCTTTTACGTAGTTTTCATGTATGTAACGAAGCGATGGGTACGCCATTATCTCGAATTGCCGGCAAATCTCGCTATTTTCCTCCACCGAACAATCTAGCACTGCTGGTCTTATGACGCTCCTCCAGTGCACCATTTGCGAGGCAAGGATTTTAAATTTAGGCATGAAAGATCGACAGTGGCCGCAGTAGCTGTTGTAAAATTGGACTAACCATACATGATTTTGACCGTAAAGTTTTCTCTCCAAATTTCGACTTGTGAGGATGTCTACGAGATCAGATCTTTTATACAATCCTTGTTGGTCAATTTCGTCATCCGGCAAAACGGCACATTTCACAAGTGGAACAGAAACGGCAATTTCACAAAATATAAATATATACAACAAGTTCATGTTGAATCGGATTCTCACCCCGAAAGGCAACGAGCGGCTTCGTTTCAAAAATGTATCTGCGTGACACGTAAAAACGCTTTTCACCAGTCACAGCAGCTCCTATGCCCGAAGCCGAACTAATACAACTGATAAGAAATGGGAAAATATGTTCATGCACCAAGCTGAAGTTGCAGTCGACGGGTACGTCATCACTGATCGGCCGTTTGTCAAGTGTCACCAAATTGTATTTGTCACAGCGCGGCGTCACTGAAAAATTTTCTCTACAGATTACCTAAATAATACATTCGGACAACGAGTTTTATTTTCTGAGTTGCTGTCCATTTGCCGTCTGATTTGTTCGTCTAAAATATATTACCGGTCAGATTCAACAGCACCCGAGCACAATATTATAATAATTCACAGTGTCTCTAAATTCCTAGGTATTTATGAAAATTGCGTTTATGGGATTTGAAATAAAATATCACTAATTTTCATTTATTTTTTTCAAAGATCTATCTCCACTCCGTTCTACAAAAAAATAAATGGTTCAATGCTTTTCGGGTGAAAGAACAACAGACAGACATAGAAGTAATGATTGTAAACAACTTTTAATTAATTATATAAAAAACAGCAATTACAAAACACAATTAAAAACATCAGTAAAAAAATGTAGAAAGCCTCAAGCCAAGGATCATAATATTATAATATTAAACTACATTTTTAAAAGGTGGCAATACAGTGCTACAAAAATCAATATTTCTGCGCAAAGAAATGGTTAGTGTTTGTAGGGATGGTCGTTGATTCAACGAACTAGTTGAATCAACCGTTGACGATAAAGAAACCGACGAATGGTTGATGGGTTGTGAAAAAACTAGTTGAATTCATAGGGCTTTTTCGACCATTTATCTAGCGAGGATAACTAAATTTCGAAAATAGTTTTTTAACTAGTTAACCAACGCAAAAAAATGGTTACGTTTCGTTGATGCCAAAAACGTCAACGACCCATTTCAGTAAAGAGCAGACGCCAGCTACAGCTCGCGAAGGCCCACCCTTCTTTAGTTCATTTTTATGTAGTCTGGCGCTACGATCGCAAACATTTATCATATCAGTTTAGTGCGTCGGTGTCGTGCCCGAGTTATGATTTTGAATGTCGAATTGGCGTCTTTTGTAGAAAATTTTGAGAATTTGTCGTGTTTCATTATTATTATTTTTTTTGTTTTTTTTTTTATTATTTTTTAGTAATTTAGTAACCCTAGCTAATCTAGTTTGTTTCTTCATCGTCAACGGTTGATTCAACTACTTCGTTGAATCAACGCACATCCCTACTCTTTAGCAATTTGACATTTTGACAATATCGGCGATCGAATATTTGATGGCCGACGGAACGAAGGTAAGTTGCACGTAAGTTATTTATCAAATGTTAGTTCTTACTGTTCTTAGCATAATAATCATTAAATAGTAATGTTTATCGGGTCAACATACGTTTAAAACAAAAGTTTTTGGTAACAGTGAAGTACTTGTGGTAAGCATTTAATTTCTTTTATAAATTTACAGTCCTTGATAATGATGTGTTAGCAAAACAATCACAGCTGTAATCTGAACGTCATTGTTCGCGAAATGGTGCGTTTTCTATGCTAATTATACAATATTAATAACAAATAAGAAGTATTAAAATAGTGAATATTGTTAGCCAAGAGCTAAACATATCATCACAATATACAGACACTCCTGTAAGATGATTGTGACTATGATTGAAATACATTTGTAAACTGGAATGTTTTCCACGATTTTTCTTATTAAGACAATTAAGTTACTGGCGCCATCTTTTCTGAAATGTGCTTATAATTTTTAATTGTTTCTTTTAATGAAAGATATATAAATTATGATATGTTTAGCACTCTTCTCCTTTTTTATACTAGTAATATAATAAGGTAAGCTATACTTGTCTTTTGCGCCCATTAGCCAAGTGGGTCGGAGAGGATTCCTCCAGTTATGGTAAATAAGAGTCTTAAGCCTACATCAGCTCTAATAAGCCTTTCTGACACTTACATAGTACATAAATTGCCCTAAAATCTCAGAAAACAGGTTTAATGCACTTGGACCCAAAAACATAGGAGAACTTTGATTGATGATGAACTATAGGCTCCTTGGATGATTTTGAGTATATTTTCAATATGTGGAGGCAATACAATATCAAAAATACAAAAGACTCCTTGCTGTTGGATTAAAAATTTGAAAATCCTTTGATTTGTACTAGATATCAGTGGCGGTACTTCCATAGAAGCCCAAAAGCCCAGATGGCCTTTCAAAATTCCGAATAATAATTTTTAAGTTTTAAATCTCTATTTAACAAAAGCAATTTGTTAAATAAGGACCCCACAATAAGAAAATAAAAACTAGTCATAACACAATTAACGTTTAACACTTTTGGGCTTCGATGGATGTACCGCCACTGCTAGATATGTGTTTATTTTTGGAAGTCTGCTTCTTTTGGAAGTCTGCTTCATTTGGGCTACCTGAGAGACTTATTGTTCCTCACAGAATGGAGCATTAATATCACACTTAATGATTATGTATAGTTCTTAGTTTTGTTTCACACTGTGAAAGCTGGTGTACAATAAGCATTTGTGCAAACTTCTACTCTTCACTTTGCTTATGATGGATGTTTAGCAGCAATAGTAATGACTATGCAAATAGTAGTACTGGTGATGCTTTATGCCCATTTTTGTCTTGATGATATGGAAATATGTTTTGTATAGAACTTGTGTTTGAAAGCAGTTTAATCAAGTTGGTTAGATCAAGTCTCAGATTTAGGGTGACACAATATGACCATGTACTCTACCCCTATAAAGACTACCTTAACAGAACATCTTTAGTAGGTGCTGCAGTGGCAGTACTTCCATAGATGCCCTAAACCCCAGCTAGCCTTACAAAATTTCGAAAAATATTATTTAAGCTTTAGATCTTTATTTAACAAAAGCAATTCGGCATATAAATGAGAATATCCTGACCAGTGGCAGTACTTCCATAGAAGCCCAAAAGCGTTACACATTAATTTTGTAATGATTAGTTTATAATTTTTTATTGCGAGGTCAGTCATTCTCATTTATATGCCAAATTGCTTCTGTTAAATAATGATTTAAAAGTTAAAGATTATTATTCATGATTTTGTAAAACAAACTGGGCTTTAGGGCTTCTATGGAAGTACCGCCACTGAGGTGCTGCCATAAGTATTTCAGCATCAAACACCTTTTTATATAAAGTCTGGTCAAAGGAGACCAAATAGAAGGGAAGCTACAAAAATTCACACTCAACTGAAAATTGGTAGGATTGTTCAAAACACCATTATAAATGCAATCTAATAAGTGATGTATAAAATGTTCATGTGTTGTCTTTGTTTACTGCTATTTGATATTGGATACGATTATCAAAGAACTTCCGACTTAGCTAGGAGGTATCTAGGTATCTGAAAGTTAAATATTCTTAACATGTTAAAACTAACAAATTTGAATATAATGTTAGATATTTTTACAAATTATATTGATTGAATTTTTAATGTTTATTTAGTTTATAACAGTCTGCTTACTTAATACTTTTGATATTTAAACAATTTATTGTGTGGTATATTTTAAGTGGTTATATTTTAAGTTTGTGCGAAAAATTGTAGACTTAGTTTGATTCATTGCTATATTCAAAACAATTGACTTGCAGATTACCTATTCAGAGTAAATAATGATCGCCAACAGAATCCTGCAACAAAAATAAATTCTAATTGGTTTTAAATATAAATAATAATGTTTTGCAATAAAATTAAAAAATGGGGCTACTTTTATACATGTCCTAATATAGTAGTTGTTATGACCTTGTATATCGATTCTCTAGCCTGCAATACATACATTCAATATTCACGTTTATCGATCAGCTCATTATTAGCCTCAATGTTGTTGAGAATTTTATAGTGATAAATGCTACAACCCATTGCCTATTGTGGTAACCATGCCCTCCTCCTTGCATCGTATTCCTCATTGCTGAGTGTCGTGATCCCCTGTACATGGAGTGATCTTCGTTCTGACTATGCTGCGCTACCTGTTTCTGACTTTGGCATCGTGGAGCGCAATATGAAGTACACCACCAACAACCAACAACACAACCAAGCCCTCATACAAGTAATTGATTTGCTGTATTGACAAGGCAGCGTTGACTCCATAGATACATCAAATAACTGTTTGCAGAAAAACATTTCTATGTGGATAAGGTGTTAAATAAATGCTGTGAAAATACCTGTTAATTAAGATTTTATTAGAAAATGTTCTTTAGTTGTCACATATTGTTTCTGACACTGAAACATTGATCTTATTAGGCGTCATTTCGCCCTTATTTGGTTGTTTCTTGGTAATGTCTAATGCCTCATTTTTATAAAATTTAATTGAGAATTTAGAGGCCTCATTTGAATTTGATCATTCAAGCTTTCAATTGTCTTTGTACAAGAGGATAAAATATAAAGATTTTTTCGTTACTGTGGAACCTTTTAGATATTACAAATAACGCTTTTTTTCTTGAAATTTTCGAGTCGTATTCAGAAAAAAAATAATATATATTTGGTGCTTTTTATCCCTCTTTTATATTATTTCTTGCGAGAAAATACACACGTTGCCAATTATATGGGATTTAAAAAATAAGCGCCAAAACGTGGGTGTGTATCAATGCCTACTTCTTGTCAATGGGTGCCAAATTATTTCTATATTTATACTGGTTGTTATGTGATCCTTAATATTATAAGTCTGGATATTCCGAAATAAAAAAGCCACATTCTTACGATTATGAATCGAGACTTCTGTCTCAGTTAGAAGACAAGATTTGCACGATTTAAATTATTTTTTATTCGATGCATATTTCTATTTCTCACTAATTCGAAAACTCGTATTTCTTGCATCTGCCAACGATACATATACAGCAGGGCATCGGCTGGGGCATTTTGTGAAAATTTTCAATCGGTCGTTATAAGCGATAAAAATTTGGTCGCGCTAGCCGGTAAAAAACGTAGTTCGTATTTGCACCTATAAAATCAATAAAGCGGGGGAACTAGACGGGAGGGCGGCAATGACGCATGCGCTTAGATGCACCTTGCATATTGGACAGTTAATCACATTCCCTTATTGCTTTAACAGGGAGTGCACACGTTGACCTTCGTTGAGCGTCCCCTGGGCCTATTCCTGTTGCATTGAAGAGTATTCTACGTTCTGCGGACTTCTATTCCACCAGGTTAGTAAACAGTTGACCGAGTAATTATGCAAATCTTGAGGCACCCGCCTGATGTTTTTATTCTTAGGTGCGACCACGTGTGCTGCTCGCCGGATGACCTATGTAGCTGTTTACATGCTGTTCAAAATTTGTGACTTTATTTCTGTTTCTGCTAGGTGTTCCATGCATGTTATAATGAAAAAGTACATTTTACCTTGAGTTTGGTCGAATAATTGGACGGTTTTGAATTGGTCGAAATTTGAAAAATACGAATTTCGATTATTTGTCGCTATGCCTTTTATTAAAGAAAGAAAGGCTGCTGCTGCTGCTGATGATGATGATGATGCCTTTTATTTATATAGGTTTCGTTGAGTGGCGGTACTTCCATAGAAGCCCAAAAGCGATACACGTCAATTGTGTAATGTCTAGTTTATAATTGTTTATTGGGGGGTCAGGATATTCTCATTTATATGTCAAATTGCTTTTGTTAAATAAAGATTTAAAGCGTAAAGATTTTAATTTGGAATTTTGTAAGGCGAGCTGGGCTTTTGGGATTCTATGTAAGTACCGCCACTGGTTTGGTTTATATAGCTATAATAAAAGTTTATTATTCAACAAGACATTATGAATGACATGAATTGTAATTTTTATAAACAATGCTTAGTTTCATTAAAATTTATTAGAAATTTTTATATTTGTACACAGATCCTCTTGTTGTATGTGATGCCAGAGTACGTGGTGGAGGTCAAATTTGATATGGTGTACAGATTATTAGAGACATTAAAATTTATCTATTCCACTTGTTGTATTCTCCAACTAATTTAGATATCATCATGATATTAAATTCGAGATAAAATTCAAATATTAATATATATCTGTTAGTGTATTGCTAGGCACGTCAGCCATTCTAGGAAATTCTATTTTTGTTGAGTCTACCTGTGCCGACGGGATCGATACAGCGAACCCGCCCGGGATGCACGCATGCGCCCCTTGCATCATGCATCAAATATTCGAGAGGTAATCAGTCACTTCCATTAAATCCCGGAGGTGCAGTTGTGCAGTTTTACGAGGCTATTTGTTAATAATTCATTAGTTGCTCAGTCACTTCCTACGATTAATGAAGCCGAACAAGTAAGTAAGCTCGACTATTGTCAATACTTATGCCCGGTGTATGTGATTTCGGTTGTCGGTCACAGTCGAGAGGGATTCGGTTTAAATAAATAAATAAAATAAACATATTCGGTTTAAATTAAATAATGTTACAACTGGATGCGTAATTTGAAGTGAATACTTAGGTAGCGCTGGAATTTAGTGACGTGTGCCTTGTTTTTGAACCGGTGAACTCAAAACCTTTGTTAGTTCTGCTTCGTGCTAGGGTATCACGCGCTTCAAGTTGTAATTAAATATTTCTTGTTTTTATACGAAAAGCTATTTTATTGTTTTATTTCGTACGTTCATTGTCATGACTTATAACAAATAATGATTAATTACGTTTTAGCCAAAAATAATTTGGCGCCTAAATTGGTCGTGGTTATCTAAATAGCCATTTATGAAGACTTTTTAAGAATAATAAAAATAAAAGTAATTATTGGTGATTATTTGTAAAAAAAGTGGATTTATAAATAGTGGATATAAATATATACATTTTTTTTTTTTTAGGAAATCGGGACTAGCGTTTATTTCAGGGCCTTAATTTACCTAAAGGGCGCAAACTCCCGTGGCGCCATCTTAATGTGGTCCGGTATTGATTTTATCGGTACATAAAACACGCATGTCCGTCGCTCTGCTTGAACAAAGAGCTCTAACCGGACACTGGGCTTGAATAATTTATGTGGAAATCGACGCGAATGGTGAATCTGTAACCTTTCTGAATATTTAAACAAATACTGGAAGTATTTTAGGTCTTCGCGTCTTTATTATAGTGGAAACTAAAAGCTAGAAAATATGCAGTATACTTCATTGATATATTCTCGCGGATTTAATAAGAACATAAATATTTAAGTCAAAGTCAAAGTAAAATTATCTTTATCCAAATAGACTTTTACAAGTTCTTTTGTATCGTCAATTTTAAGCTATTTTAAACTAAATTATTGCCGCTTCGAAACGTGTTATCGCTGTGGAGAAGAAACATACCAGCACTTGAAGAGTGAAGACAAACGTGAATCTATCAATCTCAGTCAAAAGGATTAGGCATACATCATTACCGTATTGGGAAATATTAATGGGGACGGCGCGGCGTGCAATAAAGAGTTTCCGGGTTCATATTTTCTTCTCTCAGCCCACATGCACCCACTGCTGTGTATAGGCCTCGCCCAATGCTCGCAATCTCTCTCGGTCCTGGGCTACTCTCATCCAGAGCTTTCCGGCTACATGGACTATGTCACCTGACCATCTGGCTGGTGGTCTGCTCCGTTTCCTTGCATTTATTTTGCATTTGGGTTCATATTACGGATCGGATAATTATATTGGTTTCGTAAATAAGGAATGTCTCAATATCATTTTCTTGAAATATCCTAGTAAGAAACCGACCCCTATTACCTGTGTCATAATAATGAAATAACATTGCCTAAGTGTATACGAGTATATGCCTGTTTGTAAGTTTAATGAGTAGTAAAGCATAGTTTCTCTTGCAGGATGTCCAACCGGCAGATGCGTCGGATAATGCCCGAATCCGACCCAAGTCCTCCGGAGACGGAAGAAGAGTTTGATGGCAGTATCGTATCCAGCGTCGAGGCGGCTTTCAAGGAGGTGCGTATCTTTTATTGCAACCAAATACAAAATATTCCTTAACGGTATCCTGCTTCGCCCATGATACAAGAATGCGCGGTTTTCTTTTGTTTCTTCTTCGATTGAGTAATTTCATAGTTTTTTATTATTTTTATTTTATTTTATCAAACAAGAATATAGCGACTCAGGCTATGCAATATTAGTGTGGAACTACGATCTGCAACTCAGCGATTTTTCAAAATTATTCGTGCTGGCTATATTCTTACCAAAGGTTCATTTACGTTCAGCGTGTCGTATGTTATGTATGTATTGCGATTTATTTTTTATGAGCATTTGCTATTCCGAATGTTATATATTATTAGTTTCACGTGCATGTGGTACCTTTGCTCTGTTTTTAAAACTTGTATTTATCCTGAATTTATGTTTCAACCTCAATTTCCCCTTATTTTTATGGGTCTTTTATGTTTCGTAAATTACAGATTCTAAGCTGTGCGTTATATATTTCACGCATGTATTGACTTTATATTTAACTAGCTTTTACCGGCGACTTCGTCCGCGTAGACTTCGGGGTTGGGTGCAGAAAGAAAAAAAAGTAAATATATAAATCAAAATATCTCTAATTGTTGTAGTAGGTCACCTGAAGTCATTTCGTCTTCGAAAGTCTTCGAAAGTCGTCTCAAATAACATTTCGACACTTCATCAACTCAGATCGGCTCATCAATTCATCGCGAAAATGTATCTAACGTTATCCAGGCGCGACTAAAGGCACTTAACATCGCATAATGATACCAAGCGCCATCTACTTGCACCTGATGACATTTTGTTGTACTAAATGCGACTCAATGTCATAATTGCCCTTAAAATCACCTAATGACCCTTACGTCTCATTAGTTCGAAAAATGGCACTCAACGTCAAATAATGGCACCTTACGTCACATATGTTCTATTAATGGCACCAGTCTCAACCAATGTTCCACTAATGCTAACTGAATTCCTTTGAAAAGCACCTTAATGCTTGGAATGACACTGTACCGCACTTTGTAGCATTTAACTTAAATTTAGGTCATCCAGGATACTCACTTCCAATAACGGTGCCTTTCGTAATTTAAGTTCCAATAATGGCACTTGTCGTATTATAGATTCCACTAATGGAACCTGATGTCACTTTATTTGCTCGTGGCATCTAACGTCACTTAAAATACACCACAAACACCTATCGTCACCTAACAGTATTTAACCGCACTTAACGGCCCTTAAAATTATTTATAGTCTCTTAAAAATATTAAGTCACATAAGCGAACCTATAACCAACACCACCGAGCGGCAATCCCAATATAATAATGGCAACTAACATAACCTAAGTGAGTTTAACGTCACCGAAGTGCACTTAATATCACCTCATGACACTTACCCCACTTAACTGCATTCAAACTCACTTAATAAATTTTAAGAACGTTCAATCGCCTAATGACACCTATCATCTCCCAAGTGCCCAAAATGGCACTTACTAAATAAAATAAAAGTAGGTCTCGTTTTTATCGATACCAAAAATCATCCAAATCGGTCAAATGGTTTAAGCGTGAAAGCATAACACAGCAGTGTTACTTTCGCATTTAAAATATATGGTCATCCCACGGGAATCTTACATATTCCCGGGATAAAATGTTATCTATGCTACTTCATAGGGTCTCATTTATGTCCATGCCAAAATTCGTTCAAATCGGTCAAATAAGTTCAAAATTAAAACTCTGACAGAGTTACTTTCGCATTTATAATTATATGTTTACATTTTTCCGGTATAAAACGTAGTCTATGGTACTCCACAGGGTCCTATTTAAGTTCATGCCAAAAATCATATAAATCTGTCGAATGGTTTAGGCGTGAAAGCGTAACAGACATACAGAGTTACTCATGCATTTATAACATAAATATTCATTCCCACTAGAATACCACATTCTCCGGGATAAAAATATTTTGTTGCTTCGGTAGGTCCCATCTATCTCCATACCAAAAATCATTCAAATCGGTTTAGTGGATCCAGAGATTACCCCCTACAACTTGACAAAGAAGTCACAAACTTTACCTCTTTATAATATTAGTATAGATTATATTATATATTGTAAAGTAATATATAGTATAGATACATAATACATGTATGAAGTATTTTTACGATACATTTATGTACCTACTTTACTCCTGATCGTATGTGTTTTTCATATAGCGATAGGATCGGAGAGTCAAGAAGCTGGAGAATATTGCTGCGTTATAAGGTTTAGGGAGATGTTCTTTGCGTATGAAATAATCATTTCCCTATTCAGTGCCACTCTTGAAAATATAATACATACCAGGTTATACTGTAGGGGTAGTAATTGCTTGGCTGTGTATATACAGTGTTCAAAAATGTGTTGTACAAGGCTGTGCTGTGACTCCTTTTTTATCATTCAGATTTTTTAAATTTGTGTGCTCAGAGTCGATTGTTATTTTTATAGCAATGGCAAATGACTGTTCAATGGGTAATGCAAGAGACGATTACTTGCTCGCAGCTCGTGTGTTTTTTCTGGCGCGTAGTGCGACACTTATTTGTTTTTATTTCAAGTGCTTGAAATTTCATTATATTTAAAACAAATGTCGTGCGGTTGAGATAGCTTTCCCAACTGTGCGCTTTTCTACAGACATAATATATTTTATTGGCACTGACGAACTTTATTCATAGTGTTAATGTACGCTACAGGTCGACATAGCAATTTTGTTATGATGTGGCATCACGTTCTAAGTGGTTTATATCGTTTTTTTTGCAATGCAACAAAATGGGGGTTAAATTAATTAAATAGGGTGTATAATAAGTAACTTGTCTTATTAACGAGGTATTTGCAAAATGTGTTCCGTTTAATGCTGCAATCGTACCCTGATCGCCAATGTCGACCTCTCGCATACTACTTTTTTTTTTGGAATTTTACATTTACTGCGTTACTGATTATGAACGTATTGAATATAAACGCACACAAGATTGTTACGATCGAGCTAATCACTATGAACTAATTTGCTACATCAGATAATCGATCATGCACAACATCGATTAAGACTTCTCTAATATAACAAAGCACACTTCATTTCTCCCACAGACAACCTAACCTATAGACTCCGCTTCTATTAATTTTAATATGAAAACAAAATCGCTAAATCGTGGCGGGGTACGGGGGCAGTCGGCTAGTTTTCATTGGACGCTTCAAGACACTGATAACATTCTAGTGCGCACTAGAGATGGGATAAACTAATAATTATCGATAATCTACGAAGTTTATAGTATAAAGGAAAAATAAAAAAACATATTAATTTTCATATAAATTTTTAATACTTATAAGTTAAACAATCATCAAAGTCAAAGTCAAAGTCAAATTTATTCAAATAGACTTTTACAAGTTCTTTAGAATCGTCAATTTTACACTTTTTTTAAACTATTGCCGCTTCGCAACGTGTTATCGCTGTGGAGAAGAAACGGCAAGAAACTCTCTCAGCAACACGACATGTCATTTTTTCTTTAAAACATAGCAATATATGTTTTTTTCATTACATTAGTTCAATTTTACATTATAAATGTCATAATGATACAAACTGTAGCAACAAAACAAAACTCCGATCAATTTACTTACTCCCAAGGCTTATTATCTTCAATAAACTCTGAAATTTTATAGTATGCTTTTTTATAAAGCTTATCTTTAATTGATTTCTTAAATTTTGTCAAGGGAAGCTCCCTAAGAGCCTTCGGAAGTTTGTTATAGAAGCGTATACATTTCCCCATAAAAGAGTTATTAACTTTCCGGAGACGAGAAAATAAATATTCGTTACGAAAGTAAATATTCATCAATTAAAAGTAAATATTATTTATCAACTATTGACTTCTAAAATGTATTAATTTTGTATAAACTCTCCTTATTGATTTTGATTCAGTTTTTTTTGTTAAATAAGCCAAACGTATGTCGATATATTTATTAATTACGCATTTTATTAAATCAATCAAATGATTGACGTTTTCAAAGTCAAACTGATGGTGCAGTAAGTCGGGGAATAATTCTAGGTTTGCTAAAGAATTCAATGTTTTACAAGATACATTGGATAGCTCTTTGGTTTATTAAATTTAAAATTATTATTATTTATTCAGTTTCAAATAGAAAACGTCGAGATCTACCAACAATTCGGAAACAATCCCCAGTAAAATCTCGGGAACAAATAACGTGATTTTTTCCAGGAAACCAATTATCATCTCGTTTGGTAGCGTCAATCCATTTTTTTTCACTTCAGGGCACTTGGGAAACCTTTTGAACAACAGACAAACAACGATATACAGTCTATAAAAATATCGATCTCAATATTATTTGTCGATAAAACAATAATTATATTGTGTCTCATTACTAGTCTGCGTGTCAAAGAGAGAGCGAGATAATGTTATATGAATTCAAATAAGAAAGAAAGAGATGCAAATACGACTTAAACGCGAGAATTTTTAATATTTTATTTTTAGTATATAGTTATTTTTGTGATTAATGAAAGAATAATAACTTACCTGTGAAATGTAATACCATCTTTTGCAAGACTAGATGTTGTGCTGCTCTTTACACAAAATTTCACTGAACAATACGGCATTATGACAGTTAATATTTTTAAAACAGGGACAATATGTTACTGCGACACTCGGCGGCGGAATGAGTCACGTTAAGGGGCGGGGCCGGCGGTTATGTCGTGTCAGTGCATAACGTCGGCGAAAGCATGTCCCCAGTAATGCGTCGTCTATAGGTTAGGTTGTCTGTGATTTCTCCCAACCGGCCCATTGTCCGAAAATGTTGCGGAAACTGCTAAATTTGTGGGGATTATCATTTGATAATTTATTTTGAAATTGTAACCTAATTGCCAATTAGAATCAATCAATCAATGCCATACTAATCGAATTCCGCTGTCTAAAGAATAATAGAGTTACTAACGTCGAATATCGTTTGTAGCTGCACGTGAATTCTGACGAGGAGGATGAAGACACTGGGCTGTCTTCATCGGAGTCGTTCAGGTACACCGCGCGCACGTTCCGCCCGCGCAAGAAGAACCGTAATAAGAAGCGAACCCGCCAGGCTGTGGTCCTCCAGGACGAGGCCGCCGCCTACCCCTTGACTTGTGACGAGGTAAGAGAAGACAACATTGATATTTTTCTTTTTACCAGCTCCACCTTCCGCGACTACTTAGGGTTGGATGAGAAATCCGATCCGGAAACAACTTACGACTGTCTAAGGTCTGCTTGCTTTGCATTCTTACAGGCAAAAAATCTGTGTGTCAAATTTAGGCCAAATCTATTCAGTTGTTTTTGTGTGATCTGTAACAAATAGACAAACTTTTACCTTTATAATCTAAGTAAGATGTGCTCAATTTTTTTTAATTTCTCCGTAGTGGCGTTGGTTACATGGAGAATTTGGACAGAGTTCAGTTCTCGCACAAATTTTGTACTATTGTTTCTACTATAGACACCTACTTTTTGCTTTTGTAATGATTGTAGTTTCTAATATCTAGTACACATGATGTCGTTAGTTTAGGGATGACTGTGTTATCTTCTACTATATAAAAATAAGTCAGGTTTTCCTCCCTGACGCAATAACTCCAGAACGCGCGAACCGATTTCCACGGTTTTGCATTCGTTGGAAAGGTCTCGGGCTCGGTGAGGTTTATAGCAAAGAAAATTTGGGAAAAATTTCAACAGAAAAGCGGGAAAATCTTTTTTCACATACAGCGCCATTTTTCTCATATAAACTGTTCTACCTAATATCCTGTCAGACATTTTATGTTTATCCCATCTATAATAAAACACGAGGTAAGGTTGACACACGACTGACATTTATTTAAACTCTAAACCATTACAATACACATTAATTCTAACTAGATGGCGTTACATACTCCATTTTGATATCTATTAACAACACCCCCACTATATCAAAATTAAAAATGAACTTATTAATTATCATTTACAAAAGAAATTTATCTATGAACAATTCCAAGCATTTTCATAAATTTATAGTGTTTTATTTCTGGCAGTCCCTTAGTCAACAAATCAGCAGGCATACTGGTAGTTGGCAAATGCTTTGTTACAACTTGGTTGTTACAAATTGCATCCCTAATAAAATTGTATCTTACATCAATGTGTTTTGAACGTTTGTGAGACTGTTGATTGTTTGCCAGTTTTAAAGCACTCTGATTGTCATTGTACAACACTATCTTATTACAATAGCCTGTTATTTCTAACTCTAAGTTCTGCAAGTAAATGGCTTCTCTACAAGCTTCGGATAAAGCCATATACTCAGCTTCACAACTGCTTAGTGCTACTGTTCTTTGCTTCTTACTTTCCCAAGAAATGGGAGATCCACTTTTTACAAAACAAAATCCAGTATAAGACCGCCTGTCAATATTATCACTGGCCCAATCAGCGTCTACAAAACCTACAAGTTCTGCCTTTTCTTTGGAATATCTTAAACAATAACTTTTGGTTTTTAACAAATATTTTAATATTCTCTTGGCATAATTCCAATGAATATGAGAATAAGAATTATTAAATTGGCTTAAATAACTCACAGAATATGAAATATCTGGTCGAGTCATTACAGATAAATACATTAGACTGCCAATTAATCTTTGGTAAGGCAAATGAGATTCTAAATTATTAGATTTTTCAATATTCAATTTACATTCAATTGGTGTATTGGCTGTGTTACAATCATACATATTAAACTTTTTAAGAAGTTGTTCAATGTAGTTCTCCTGATCTACTGTAATCACATTTGCATTTTTATCTATAGTAATTCTCATCCCTAAGTATTGCTTTACTTGACCTAGATTTTTAGTTTTAAATTTTTTGCTTAAAGTTTTTATTAAATTATCAGTTTCAGATTTATTATTCGAAAAAATTAAAAAATCATCAACATAAAGTCCAACAATGGTTTTGCTATTATTACTATGACCTTTTATAAAAACACAGGGTTCATGCTTACTTTTGACATATCCAAAATTACATAAAGTTTCTTCTACTCTCTGATACCATGCCAAAGATGATTGCTTCAGTCCATAAACTGCCCTTTTTAATTTAAGTACTTTATTAGAGCCTTTTTGAATTGAGAACCCTTCAGGTAAATGCATAAATATATTTTCTTTTAGAAAGCCATTAAGGAAAGCTGTAGTTACATCTAAATGTGTAATGTCCATATCTAACTGTACACTTAATGCTAATAAGAGTCTCAAGGTGGAATGCCTAATTACTGGTGAGAATGTCTCTTCATAGTCTATACCTGCCTTCTGTGTAAAGCCTTTAGCTACGAGTCTGGCACGAAATTTCACTTTATTATCACTATCGAATTTCTTTTTTAAGACCCACTTGCACTGCACTACACTTCCACTATCTGGAGCATCAACAATCTCCCACACTTGATTGTCTTCAAATGACTGCAGTTCCTCAGTTATTGCCTGCAACCACTGTTGTTTCTCAGGACCACTGACAGCCTCTGCATATGTCAATTCATCTTCTCCTATGGATGTGGTACAAACATTTGCATAGCCATATCTTTCAGGAATCTTTCTTTGCCTTTTTTTTATGTTAGTTTGTGGACCAGGCATTTTATTTTCAGTTTGACTCGTATCAGAAGTCACTGGATCATGTGATACACATTCAGTATTCAGGTCTTCTGTCTCAGATGGTATATTTTTACAGTCATCAGCGTCTCTAGTCTCACCATCCATATATACTGACTTACTTGAACTGGATTGATCACATTCTAATTTCACAGATTCTAATACTGATTCCCCCACTGAATCTGTGTTCTCTAAATAGATAGGTACAGTATCTTCTCGCTCCACCTTTTCTTGAATCACAACATCTCTGCTTGTTGTAACTGTGTTTTTCTCTGGATCATAGATCCTATAACCTTTTACATTTTCTGAGAAACCAACAAGTATATGTTGTTTTGATTTTTTGTCCCATTTATTTCTCTTCTCTTTGGGTACATGCACCATCACCGGACTCCCAAATATACGGATATGTTGTAAATTTGGCTTTTTTCCAGTCCAAACCTCATATGGAGTCTTTTCAATACCCGAAGCAACTGATCTGTTTTTTAAATAGACGGCAGTATTTGCAGCCTCTGCCCAAAACTTTTTATCTAGACCAGCTTCAAAAAGCAAGCATCTTGCTCTCTCCACAATAGTGCGATTTGACCTTTCACTGAGTCCATTCTGTTCCGGCGTGTATGGGTTACTTTTTTGATGGATTATACCCTCTTGTTTTAAATAGTTTTCAAATTCATTGCTGCAGTATTCACAACCATTATCAGTTCTTAGTATTTTTATTTTTTTATTTTGTGAATTCTCAACAATTGCCTTATATTCTTTGAAGTTTTTTAAAACCTCACTCTTGTTCTTTAGGAAGTAAATGTGAGTCATTCTGCTATAGTCGTCAATGAATAACAGAAAGTATTTTGCACCACCTATTGACTTACTTTCCATGGGGCCACATATATCGGAATGGATGATTTCAAGTACATCTGATGATCGTGAGCCTGTAGGAAATGGTAATCTTGACTGTTTCCCTTCACAACATACCTTGCAACTCGATTTGCTTGTTGTGAATGTGTCTGGATATTCCATTCCGTCAACCATTCCATCACGCTTCATCTTATTCATGTCACAGCTATTAATATGTCCAAGCCGCTTGTGCCATATCTCCCCATTCACTGTACTGGATGTCAATAAACATTTTTGAGTTTTTAGGTTAACTTTGTAAACACCATTCACAAGTTTCGCATCTGCAACCAAATCACCTTCTTTGTTCCTTATTAAGCATCTCTCTGGTTCAAAAACAACACTGTTACCATTCTTTATCAATTGACTCACTGATAATAGATTAGTTGTCAGGCTCGGAATACATAATGCATTTTTTATTGTTATGTTATAATTGTAGCTTGTTGTTATGTCTATTTCGCCAGAGCATAAAACGGGAACTTTTGTTTTATTTGCAATGATTATTTCTGGTAAACTTGATGAATAATCTGGATTTTTTAACCAACTTTCATTCGCTGTCATGTGTGTGCTTGCGCCTGAATCAATGTAAAAATCAGTTTTACTGAACTCGCCACTGAGAAATACTACATTAAAAGCGTTGCTCTGTTTCTTGTAATTCTTTTTCTCGTTCAAAAGTGGACACTGATTTTTATAATGGCCTGTTTCCTTGCACTCATAACATGTAATTATTTTCTTTGTTGTTGTTTGATTCGCGTTACTTGACTTTGACGTTTGATTATAATTAGTGTTTCCATTGCGGGGTTTCTTTTTCTGCCAGCTCTTAGCTGCTAGCGCTGAATGACGTTCCGTTTCCCTCACATCAGTTGATTCCATATCGATCAATTTTGTTTTTATTGAATCTGCAGTGATTGGAATTCCGGAGTGTTCGATTGCCATTATCATGGGCATATATCGTTCGGGTAATCCAGCCAATAATAATGAACCTACCCACTCATCATTAATCTTGAACCCCGTTCCACTTAAACGCTGAGACGTTTCGGTTATTTGAGACACATAACTCGTCATGTTTTCACAGTTTTCTAATCTTATAGATATTAGATGACGCAACAAAGTAATTCTCCTTGAAAATCCTGAATCGTCGAACAATGACCGTAGTTTTGTCCACAATTCTTTCGTGGTCTTTGTTTCCTTTATGTGCACAAATAAAGACGAATCTATAGTCAAAATCAATTTTGCTCGTGCTTTTGCGTCTGCTGCTGTCGAAACTGCTTCGGTGCCTTCTTGTTTCAAATAAATATCTGCACCTTCCAGAACCAGTAAATTCTCGACCGCGAACGCCCAATCGTCGAAATTCTCACGTCCTTTCAACTTTGGTATATTTGCGATGTAATGCGAACTCATTTTTAGTCCTTATTTTACTCGAACTAACACGCACAACAACTATTTTATTTGTTAGAGCCTTAATTTGTTATAGCCCATAACCTATAATAAAACACGAGGTAAGGTTGACACACGACTGACATTTATTTAAACTCTAAACCATTACAATACACATTAATTCTAACTAGATGGCGTTACATACTCCATTTTGATATCTATTAACAACACCATCAATACGGTTAATGGTCCCCTCAAATTAAAGAACGTATTTAAATAAAGGTTTGGAATCGACAACATATATCCACAATATTCGAATAATTGCGTATTTTGGATTTTAAACATGTAGAATAGTGTCAGTAATAAAAAGGGATTGACATATTTATTGGTTGTCAAATATTTATACGTGCGTTCAGAAATTTATTTTTAAACTCCTTGGTTTATAATTTACAAACGAAGGCGGGCTCGGTAGTCATCACGCTTTGAAATCTAAAACACTCAACTATGCAATGGAATGCACTTGGTGTTAAGAAAATTGTTGAGTAATGTTATTCACGTGACGATACTGAAAAGGCAAGTTAGAGATGAATAATTGGTGCTTGAGAATTCATCAATTAGATTGATCTAAAGATTTCATTGATCCCAACGGGTATGACCATTGAGTTTAATTTTTGTACTTTTTTATTTCTGTATTTTTATCTCAATAAAGAGCTGAACTTAATATTTATTTCCATTCAATCAAAAATAAAATTCAGGTAATATGTAACATGACATTCAATGACTGTTAGGCGGTACGAAGTTTGCCGGGTCAGCTATTTATATTATAGATGTGAATGTAAATTTGTTTGTTACGCTTTCACGCCAAAACTACTTAACCGATTAATCATTAAAATTTGTACACATAGTCTTCGAGGTATTAAAAAGGAGATAGGATAGGTACTTCTTATTAAAAAAACGGAGGGTAAATAATTGGACAATGATTGAAAAAAGATTTAAATGACTTTTGGTATGCAGATAGGTGGGACCCACCGATACATCGGTACATCGGTACATAGGATACTTTTATCCCGGAAAATTTAGTGTTCCCGTGGGAATGGTTATCCTTACTATTATATAAATGTGAATGTAATGTAATGTTTGTTACGCTCTCACGCAATAACAATTTTTTTTGTATGAACATAAATAAGACCCTGTGAAGTAACATAGGCTATGTTTCATCCCGGGAAAATGTAATGTTCCAATGGGATAAACATATTATAAATACGAAAATAACTTTCAGAGTTTTACTTTTACGCCTTAACCATTTGATCGATTTGGGTGATTTGATGTGATGGATAAAAACGGGACCTTAAAAAAGGATATAGGCACTGTTTTTTTAATTCAGTAAGTGCCATTTTGGGCACTTGAGGAACGATTTATAGATTCACTTATTAATTATCTTTCTGCACCCAACCCTGTAGTCTACGCGGACGGGGTCGCGGGCAAAAGCTATAAAAATATAAAAATTGCGATTACAAAACAGGTGTTGTTCGTAGAAGGGTGAAAATTTGGGGTTGTATGTATTTTTCAATGCTGAATCATAAAAAAATAAAAACTTAAAAATGTCCACAAAATAAAAAAAATACTTTTGGGTTGGACCCCCCTTAACACCTAAGGGTATAAAAAATAGATAACAATCTATTCTCAGACTTACTGAATATACATATAAAATTTTACTCTATACAGATTTTGGCCATATTTTTTTGTTTCAAAATTAGAATGGCCATTAAAAAAATAGAGGTTCATCATAGAAGGGTGAAAATTTAAGATTATAATAATTTATCAATGCTGAATCATAAAACATAAAAACGTTAGGTCAATAGAAAAAAAAAAGCATACCCCTAAATGTTAAACCCTTAAATGTTGGCCGATTCTCCGACCTACCTACAATATACACATAATATTTCATAAAAATCAGTCGGGCTGTTTCGGAGGAGTTTGCAAAAAACACCGCGACACGAGAATTTTATATGTATGGCAAAACAACGTTTGCCGGGTCCGCTAGTTTATTTATAAACTTTACGAGCAGGTATGGCAGCCAAAGTATTTGTTGATTTACGACTGAAATAAATAAATAATCCGGATATTCGTGACTCGGGGTTTAGTATAGAAATCATCTCAGATTCAGACTACAAGATAAATATTGTGCTTAAATAATAGTTCAAAGTATGATTATACTATTTCCTATTTTTTTACACGTAATGAAATGGCCTTTAGCTCCCCTCCCGGCACCTCCGGGAAGGCCGGCCTATCCAAAATCCTACCCCAGTATACCAACTAAAACCTTTCGATGACAGTCATGCGCATTTGCGGTCGCTACCGCTCGCTGCACAGTCCAAATTTGGAAAATTTTGGTCTTGTTTGCGGCATTCAACAGGCCACGCGCTCTGCCACCTATCTCGGGATCGCTGCTGATCTCGGTGCACCGCCGCCGAAGTACGCCCAACAACCGCTATAACGGATTTCTTACGCCCTTATCCACTGCGCGGGAGCGCCAGAGCCATATTCGAGGACCCGGCGCCTCCTTTCTATGCTGACGGTGACGGGCGAGATCGGCCTGCTTACTAACCCGCTCCGCGCTCTTCTTTTGCTAAGCGACGATCTCACACAAGGCAGGTCCACACAGGTCCACTCCGACAGTTGCGCGAAGTGCGCTTTTTGTTCTTCATCCCAGGTTGGATATTTGGACGTAATTACTGGAATTAAAACCTCCGGAGTCCCCTCTGCCGAAGACGAATAGGATGCCACCAACAATCCGTTCCTCGCCGATCACGGATTGATGGCATTGGTGGTGGAGGAGTGAAATCTCGGGTGATCGGAAAGAGAACAATGTCCACCACACTCAGGAGTTCCGATCGAAGTCTGAG
The DNA here is from genome assembly GCA_907164795.1 of Hemaris fuciformis. NCBI lineage: Eukaryota > Metazoa > Arthropoda > Insecta > Lepidoptera > Sphingidae > Hemaris > Hemaris fuciformis. Next base: position 23,872,448 of record OU015431.1, read on the forward strand.
TGAGAGGCGGCGATGTTGGTCATAATTTATTAAATGCTAACCAATATGGCCGCTCCCAAGGATCACAATCGAAAGTCCCAACGAGCTCCTTGCGCGCCGCGCATTCTTTTTCATTTCATTTGTGTGGCCACCCGAAGCGCTCTCTTGGCTTGTTTTAAGAGGCCGTGAAGTTTCCGCTCCAAGTCCACAGGACCTGCCAGGCGTGCTTGTGTGCAACTGAAGATCCAGCAGCGCGCCATCATGTAGTCATGTAGTTCGTAATTAAGGGACTGACCGATCACCTTCTTTTGGAATGTATGTTGATTAATATCATTCCATGTTTTTTTTTTTTTTTTTTTTTTTACGAGAGGAAAGCGCCTTAAGCTCCCTGTTCGGTTCCTCGGGGGAGGCCCAAAAAGGGTATGTCGAGGTCACCGGCCTTCCAACCCAACGCATGGAACTATTGTTCGCTTGGTTGAGTTGGGTCCCTAACCAAAATCCTACGCCGGCATACCGACTAAAACCTCTCGATGGCCGTCTTGCGCATTTTGGGCGGTACGGTAAATACAGGGCGAACGTTCCCTTAATTGTTTCCCGTTGCCGCCCAGCGCTCTGTCCAAATGTGGACTCCTCTGCGATAGGGGGATTTCAGATATCCCCCACTTGGCCTTATTTTGGACGCTCCCATGGTGTGAGCGTCCGCGACATTCACGAGGCCATGCACTCTGCCGCACATCTCGGAGTTGTGCAACTCTTGTAAGGGCGTACCTCCCCCGTAGTACGCCTAACAACCCCGATAACCCCTATTAGTCGCCTTTTACGACAGGTAGGGGATGCCGTGGCGGTATTCTTACGCCCCAACCCAGGGCGGATGTTGATTAATATCATTCCATGTTGCCCAACACAAAAGATATAGGACGACCAGTAGAGAACAACTGCTAGGAGTCATCTTAGCTTAGGTTTCAGTGCTCGATATGAATATCGTTACGGGAAAAGTTAAGTAGGCAACAGCCACGTTAACTATATAGCCGGCCAGCTTATGCGTTAGCGGATGGGAGCGGTATAAACTTGTTTAGAGGCCCCCTAAATAAATAAAAAAAGAAAAAAGGAAGACCATGAATCACCGCTTTAAAATTTTTGATATGCTGGTTCATCAGTTGCATCTGAAGTCATAGTCATAGTCAGCAAATACATCACATAAATTCAATCATACTAAAATTTAATTATATTCGGAACGACGTCCTCACTAAAAAAAACAGGAAAAAACTTTATTGTTTCTTGTTTAACAAAAATGATAAATATAGGTAATAGAGGAAATAAAGCAGATTATTTATTCTTGTACAAACAGTGGTAATGAATATGTCAATAGATGAGTAAATATAGTCTTATAGAATGGAGATACAGAATGATATTTGACCAAATTTATACTTCGTCGAATCTGGAGAGGAAGTGAAACAGTAATATTAAACAAATTTAATGGAGTAAATCAGGTAGACCACACAACCAGCATCAATTTACTATCATGACGCATGTGTCAATATCGGTCTTCTTAACACAGGGACATATAATTGGTTAATATAGGTACGATTTATCGATGGACAGGACATTAACCATATTATAGTTGTCGTGGTTGTTGTGCACCGCTGTAAAACCGTTAGTAGACGCTTTATGGGTTCTGTCAAGGAGTATGGGAAGGATACGCCGAAGAAGCGGTGAAGTGGCTAGAAGAAGGCTTCGATTGTTTTAGATAGATATAGCAATTACCAATCCAGGGTCGGAGCCGAAAAATCGACACCAAATACCTCTGGCTTATCCTGGAACTCGACAAATAGCGCGCAATTCTTATTTGTGGATTACCGTGTTCCCTGTCGGGTCGGATGTAAATGTCAACTTTTCAAAGTAATATTTCTATCGTATTTTAATGCTTACACATCTAAAAGTGCTTCTCATGTCTCATCATTGATAAATTTTCCATGAAGATTTTCCTTGTCCTTTCTCAAAATTTCAAAAGGCATACAGATTTTTGTTCTGGGCATACCAATATTTTATTGTTGTTGGGCCATGAAACTTGCGACGGCAACTTTTTCTTACAATATCCGTGATATGATATTATCGTCATTACAGTCAATTTTCATTTTATTGGAGTCTAAATAAGATTTTTGTTTGATTAAAAACGTTTATACTTGAATCGATCAAAACACAAACAAATCATAAAATAAATCGCACAGACACACACGCTATTACTCGCGACATTCAGATCGTACGACACACACGTGTATGTCGGATTCGGAACCATTGAGACAGTGTTCATGTAGATTTTTGTAATTCAGAATAATTGTAACTACCATAAACATTTACTTCATTGTCGTGACTAAAATTTTTTGTAGGTTGACGAAATTCCCGAGGAGGCGGAGCTTATATTCCTCGATATGGGCGAGGATGGCATCTTCTCGCCCGATTTGCCCAACTCGTTCATGGAGGCCGATCTGCCCAGTCAGAGCGCAAACATGCCGACAATCGAAGATGTGATCGTCATGCCTCTTGAGGAACTACCTTCACCGTCATTCACACTAAGTGGCAACACAAGTTCGAACTATGTCTCCGATGCTGACCTCTTGTCTAGCCTGTCAGAGGATACTTCGTATTTCCAAAGTGAGCAGTCATTGACTCACAGCATTGAGTACGACGACGTCGAGAATAGCACCGCTGATGATCTGTTCGACGTGTCCATGCGTCTACTGCGCGTCACGCAGGAAATAAGAAGGTTCTTCGCGCCGGATGAAGCCGAGGCACCTCAACGGTTGTATTACATTATATTTTATTAGAATACGTTTTTAAGTACAAATATAGTGATTCAATTAATTAAAAAAATATTGTCATAAAAAAGGCCCTATGTCGTTTTGGTAGGGTAGGTTCCTAAAAGTAGCCCGTTTATATTTCTAGCCCTGTATCATTCTTCACCATAATCGGTTCATTCATACAAATTGTAAGAATTAAAGTGGAACATGGCAGGCGGTTCAAATTTAATATAATTCAATATGTCTCTGAAGTGCAAACCAATTTATCATCTTATGAAGCATTTTTACCAGATTTATTATCTACATTTCTGTAAATGATTTATTTGCTCAGTTATGCTTCAATGAGACAAATGAAGGTAGTCAAATAATTTTGATAATTGGCTTAAATGATTGTAGTTCACCCATGATAGTTTATGTCATAATGATAAAAACTACGTGTTATAAGCATTAATTTTAAACAAGATGAACACAATTTATCTCGAGTTGAAATAACCTTGTGTTTTACACGTCTGTGTCAAGGCTATAAATTCTTTAAAAAATCTCTGTAAATCAACAACACATTGTACATCATCATCATCATCATCATCAGCCCATAAACGTCCCACTGCTGAGCACGGGCCTCTTCTACAACTGAGAGGATTAAGGCCTTAGTCCACCACGCTGGCCTAATGCGGGTTGGCGGACTACACACCTAAGAAATTCCTAAGAACTTTTAGGTGTGTAGGTTTCATCACGATGTTTGCCTTCACCGTTGAAGTACGTGATAATTCATTGAGAATACACACATAACTTGGAAAAGTCAGAGGTGTGTGCCTGGGGTTTGAACCCGCGACCGTCGAGATTTTCGACTGCGTGCCCAAACCTCGAGGCCATCACGACTTATTGTACATGTACCGAAAATATTCCTTACAAGGACATGTCAGTGTCGGATTAAGCGAGCGCGGTGCCCGTTGCAATTTTTTCGATGGGTCCTTCATCTGCTTTCAGTTCTTAAGTTAAAATGGTAAAAGAATAATTATAAAACCACTATTTGGACCGCACTGCACAAGGAAGGGAACTTAATGAATGACATAGGTCCTTTTTCGCAATTTTTCATTTCGGTGAAGAGTTAAAAAAAGTTTCTCTTTGAGTAGTCATAGGTATTAGCCAATTTATTTTAATGTTTACACAAAAACTAATGTTACGTGTTCAATAGTCGCAACTGGACTGGACGTGAACGCGTTCGACGCCGCGCCATGTTAGTCGACATTCCCCACGAGTCAGTAGGCCCAAATTATAAAGGTAAGTGTTTAAATTAAATATTTTTTATAGTCAAAGAGCATGTTCTCTTTATAATCTATTATTGGGCTATTTATAATCTAGGTCCCAGAACTTCGTTCAGAGAAAAAAATTAAGGAAATTAATATTATTACCGGCACTAGTCAGCATATATACGAAATCCTAATCTATGTTTATAAAATTAACAACTTGATCAAAGTAATATACACAATAAAATACTAGTAATAAATGCAATCTCGTTCAACACGTAACTCGCCTCCGGGAAATTAATAACTCTATTATGGGGCAATGTGCTATCTGTAACAAACTTCCAAAGATTAGAGAGCTTCACTTGAAAAAGTTTAAAGAATCAATCAGTGGCGGATTTACCAGCAGGCTGAGTAGGCTGGAGCCTAGGGCGGCAGATTTTAGGGGGCGGCAAATTTGCCCCAATTGTTTTTTTGTCTTACAGAAATAAAAACCGCCTTCAAAAAAAACTATTTCAAAATAAATTAATATGCACTAAAAAGTAAAAAAATAATTGCGTATTCTTATTTAACTTAATAATTAACAAACTTTTTCTCTTCATCGATATGTAGTTACGATATAGGTATGTGTTTACCACGCAAGAAGGTAGGTAGGTAGGTAGGTACCTATCCACTGCAAATTTAACTGAAGACATACCGCTGAATAATAAACAATGATCAAAATATTTTTTAGAGTTCTACTACGTAAAATGAAATGAAAATATTAGACTACTTAAAAGTCAAACAAATTATTACGATGAATATACTGTAGTTACAATTATTGTTATTTTTGGAGTCGCTGTTAGACAAAGTAGGTTTGTAACTACATAATATGTAGTTATGTACGAAGTTATAGGTGAGATGTGCTTGGTATAACTAGGTATTGGTATTCTGTCGTAGTATATTGTCATTCGTATAAATGTTAACATGTAAAAAAAATATTTCTTAAAGTATTCGCGTATTATTATTGCTTGGTATATTGTAGTGTTTAGGCGCGCGGTCGAGAATTTCGACGGTCGCAGGTTCAAACCCCAGGCACACACCTCTGACTTTTCGAAGTTATGTGTGTATTCACAATGAATTATCACTTGCTTTAACGGTGAAGGAAAACATCGTGATAAAACCTGCACACCTAAAAAGTTCTTAGGAATTTCTTAGGTGTGTAGTCCACCAACCCGCACTAGGCCAGCGTGGTGGACTAAGGCTTAAACCCTCTCAGTTGTAGAGGAGGCCCGTGCCCAGCAGTGGGACGTATTTGGGCTGATGATGATGATGATGATGATATTGTAGTGCTTCCTTGGCTCAGCGAATCATTGGAGCTGTGTATAGAAAAACGCCAATTTGAAAAAAGAAGAACAAGAACAGTTTATCAGTAAAACGATGAAAATTTACAGTTTTCTTAAAAAGGAGAAGCAGTATTGTAAGACCAGGAACTTCCACCATATGCAGTGATACACTACGATCTGAAAAGCTCGGAGTTCAAGCTCGGACTCTACCCCTGTGAACGCTGGTGTACCTCAAGGTTGTGTGCTATCCCCGACTCTGTTCCTTCTGCATATCAATGACCTGTTACTTAATAATAACATCCCTAGGTATGCGGATGATAGTACCGGCGCGGGGATGCCATATATACTGGTCGCGCAATTTAATTCCTCTCAGGAACAAGTCAATGAGTGCCGGAATAATCGACCATTTGTTGGATCAAGCTGCAGACTGGCGCGGCCAGAATTTAGTCCGGAACTTTGGATCGTGATCCTTGGGGGCGGCCGTACCGGTTTGTATTCAATAAATTGCTTCCACCGGCGCCCCCCTCTCACCCAAAGTCTCCGACCGGAGCTCCTGAGTGAAGTCGTTGTTGCTCTCGTTCCAGCCACCCCGGATTTTACTCCTCCACCGATGCCACCACGTCCGTGGGCGATGAGGGACGGAACGTTGGTGGGATCATTTACGTGTTCGGCAGGGGAGACCTCGGAAGTTCCAATTTCAGGCGTTAAGCCTGAAGAGCTTCAGGCAGCAGTACTGTGGCTGCGGAGAAAGAACACCGCCCCGGGGCTCAACGGCATCCCAGGACATGTGTGAGTCCAAGTCGTCGAGTACCTGGGTGAGAGGTTCCGCGGCCTCTTCTCCGCGTGTCTAGAGCAGGGCGTCTTCCCGTCGCGTTGGAAGACTGGGAAAATGGTACTGCTGAGAAAGAAGGAGCGTCCTGCAGAGTCGCCATCGGCCTATCGGCCCATAGTGCTGCTTGACGTGGTAGCCAAACTCTTTGAGCGTATCATTCATGGCCGCCTCGTCGAGCACCTGGAGAGGATCGGACCAGACCTGGCATCGTGCCAGGCCAGTATGGGTTTCGGGATGGCCGATCAACTTTCACCGTAATTCTGCGGGTGAAGACGCACGCGGAGGAGGCAGTAGCCTAGGGCGAATGCATGGTGGCGGTGTCACTCGACATCGCCAACGCCTTTAACAGATTGCCCTGGCCCTGTATAGCGGAAGCTCTTCGGTACCACGTCATACCTTTCCAACAGGGATGCAGTGTATCCGGGCGCTGACGGATGGCACCGCACAGAAATGTCGTGCATTGTCCCACAGGGGTGTAGTTTGTTACGCTGACGACACGGTGGAGACAGCGTGTGCCAGCATCACCGTGTCACCTTTCCGAAGGCCGTCAACCTCGCCGCGCTAGGCACAAGCCACGTGGTGAGGAGAATTCGGGGGCTGGTCCTCGCGGTGGCCCTTCAGAAATCCAAGGCCATCTGCTTCCAAGGGCCCCGGAAGCAGCCACCTGCAGGGGCCTATCCGACGATAGAGGGCGTGGATACCCCATCCACTCTATGAAATATCTTGGTATCGTGTTGGAAAGCCGGTGGAATTTTTGCGCCCACTTCGGCAGATTAAAGCTGAAATTGATTAGGGCAGCAGGTGCGTTATCTACTTTGCTGCCCAATCTCGAAGGTCCCGGCATCTCATGAAAGCAATTTCATTTCATTTCATCCCTTGCCGAAGATTGTTCACCGGAGTCGTGCTATCAATGGCCTTATACGTTTGCACCGTTTGAGCCGAGTCCCTGGGCAGACGTTGCGTGGCCCTTTTGCACCAACCGCAGCGGGTAGTTGCGCAGCGGATGATCAAGGGCACGATTACCCACGAGGCGGCCTGCGTTTTGGTCGGTTTCCTTCCCTAGGATCTTGACGCCAGGACCCTCTCGTCAGTCTACCACTGGCGAGAGGAGGCGTCTCGTCGAAGGGAACGACCGGCCCCAAGAGAGATAGAGGCTGAAAGGACCTCCCTACGCTTGACCGCCGTGGAGGAGTGGCGTTCCAGGCTGGATAGTCCCATGGCTTGTCCGTCGCAGCAGTGCGTCCTGTCCATAGCCAGTGGTTGGATAGGTGCCACGGTGTGATGACGTTCCGCCTGTCACAGGTTCTGTCGGGACATGGTTGCTTCGGCTGGTTCCTGTGGCGGGTGACCAGAAGAGAAAGTCCGCCGTGTGTCACCACTGTGACAACTGTAATTGCGAAGAGACGTTGCGACTATTTGTCTTGTATCGCGTTTATCATAGGAAGTGCTGCAAGTCCGGCAACGCACCGATAATTTCTCTGGTATTATGGGTGTTCATGGACGGTGTTGAACACTTGACATCAGGTGGCTCACTAGCACGTTTGCCTCCTTTCTCATAAAATAAAAAATGGGGGTCCACAATCGTAAGCGGGGGTACATGAAAATTATTTTGGTTTCGAACTAAAATGTTGCCTTTACTTCTCCTATCAATATAGGCAGATTCATATTTTAAAATTGCATATTCCATAATCAGTACAACGCGTTTTTTTTTATGTAGCTGCAGGGGGTCCACCGGATCCATCAAAATTTTTAAAGTGGTCTATGAAACAAAAGGGTTTGGGAACCTCTGGTGTAGGGTTTCGAAATGCAGAGGTCAGAAGGGGCGGCAAATTATGATTAGCCTACAGGCGGCAATTGTCTTAATCCGCCACTGGAATCAATTACTGATAATCTTTATAAAATAAACGTACTATGAAATTGCAACTACTAGCTACTAGCTGACCTCGGGAACCTCATTCAAAATTGTTAACTTTTTTTATAGACAATAATTAATTGCTTTATTGACCAGGTATATTGGTGCATGGTTGCGCTTTTCAATGAAAGCACCTTGTGACACACCAAATTTTTATTTTTGCTCTCGGGCGCAAGAACGAATAAAGCAGATGGTTTAACGACCCGTGAACATGCCGTCATCATATAATTGCCTATATTATGAAAAACATTTATTTTCATACCAAAAACATTCATGTCAGTCATTAAACATCTCTGAGAGTTGCTTGACGATTTCGATTTGCCAACCGAGTCGTTTCACGGCTGCTTTAATATACTCTTGTGATTGAGAAGCACGAAGTCGGGCCATGCTAAGCCGGCGCACTTCACGAAAAATATCATTTTCTTCTTCAGTAGTTTCATTCGAGATGTTTCGAAGCCTAATTGCGTTACGTCTTCGTCGGGATACATTAGATCTTGTTGGTCGCGGACTTTTAATAACAATATCGGCACAATACTCGCGGTAATTCGTACAAAACAAACTCATCGACAGGTCTATTCTAATTTCAAAGTTTTGCGGTATTTTCTTAGTGCACATAACAAGCTATAGACAACATCACGTGTCTGTCAGTTGTGTTTAATTGTACCATTTATAATGAAAGAACGGTTAGACTGATGTTTTCACCTTTTTTTATTGACTAACACCTTTTTAATATCCCATTCCAAATGAATATTAATCCAAAAAAAAACCACGGTACAGCCGTTCTTGAGTTGTAAGTGATATAACTAACACGACTTTCTTTTATATAAAATAAATAAAATACACCAAACAGTCACATACAGAGCTCTGATCCCACACTAGGATACAAGTCCTGTGTCGTGGGTATCAGGAACTACGAGAGACTTTTCGGTCTCACAACACCCAGAATCGAAACAAATATTTGTGGATCACACAAACATTTGTCTCGGTGCGGGGATCGAACCCGCGGACTCTCGTTTCGCAAGCTGGTGTCTAGCCAACTGCGCCACGGGGCTGTCATATACATAGATAATAATACCTGGCAGTAAGTAAATTGATCATTGTTTTATTTTGTTGCTACAGTTTGTAACGGTATGACATTTAAAAGAGAAAAAAAAAACATTTCGTGTTCCTGAGGGAGTTTATTGCCGTTTCATCTTCACAGCGAAAACACGTTCCTCCGATGGCTTAAAATTGACGATTTAAAAGTACTTATAATCGACTACTTCAATCGCAACCTCGCAATCCAAATGGCGACCTCATTGTTCCACCTCATTTCCACCACATACATTTATCAATGCTTGAATATATTGCCAAAAAGAAATACGTTGTAACCTAAATACAGTAATCATTTTAGGAGTATCGATGTCAGTTCAGTTCACTAACGAGGGATTCAAGTACTTCGCATACGAACATACCGTTGAACATCAGGAGTTGCACCGGGAGTTTTTGGAGAACCTCATTACCGGTGGCAACAGGGTCGTCTTGAATCTGGAAAACGCCAAGATCAACACCCACGTCGAGTCTTTATTAGAGGTTTGTCCTCAACATTTTATACGGACAATACTCTCAGGCCGCGCGCACATTGGACACGTTTTCGTACGAATTTTACTCGTGCGCACACGTACGAACACGTACGAACGATCCCGACATTCCAAGTACTATGGGAGCGCGCAGACTGGGTGCGAGTAAGTCGTGCGTATACGTACGTGTAGTTCAGACGTCCGAAAACAATCCGAACTCGTTGGGATTTTACAAAACATTCGTACGTTTTGACATAAGAAATGGACGTAGAAAAATTAATTAACCTGACACTGCTCATTTGACTGATAAAAACGTGTACAGTGTGCGCACTCAATTCGTACGACCACGATCGTACGTATACCGTACGACACGAATTCGTGTCCAAAGTGCGCGCGGCCTCAGAATGAAACAATATTAAAATTAATTAATTAAAGTTATATGCAACCGTCACTAGAGTTGTGTTACCTTAGCGCAGTTATAGGGCGTTATTATGTGGTCAAACAGAATTGATATAACCAACAGTTGGTTGTTAAAAATTACAAATAAGGTTATATAAAAAAAATATTCAATGAGTTTTCAAAAGGAATAAATATATTTATAATATTTTCATTACAAAAAGATAATATTTATTATTTGATTTCGTTTTTTAACAGGCAGTCGGTTTTGATAAAACGATACGCCCGTATTACGAAATACGCTATAAGTTTTTCTTTCATTTACTATTCAAATTGTCATGGTATGCTCAGCAATTTAAGCAAATTTTTTTTAGATATTCGACACGATGTGCCGTCGTGAGGAAATGACCAGCGCCAACAAACTCATTGAGCACATAATGGCAATCCTGCAGTACACTTCGCATCCAGGATTCCATCTGTGCAATGTAAGTAACAAGTCTTTTTCGTTCCCAAAATACTCATATTAACACAATAATGGTTAAATAGTAAACATTAAAATGAGCTAAATTGATTTTGATCTATTTTCGCGATGTGACTTCTGATACATCATTTTGTAAGATGAACGATCCTGTATTAAATGTTATCATACATAGGTATATATCTGTGACAAATAGCCTAAGCGCCATAGTACGTGTGAAAATGACCCTTAATTATTTTTTTTAGCGCCGCCACCGCCTCCCGTATAGATACGTGGAGAACCGCCCATACCACATCTGCATGTTGAAATATATATACTTGCTGACGAACAAGGCGTGTCACCGCACTGCCCTCGAATTGGCCAAGGTCCTCTACAACCTGGACCCCACAGACCCCTTGGGCATGATCATACTCATAGACACGCTGGCGATCAAGGCACGCCAATACGAATGGCTGCTCGGCGTAATGGAATTCTGGTCGGAACAGAGGCGAGCTAGTCTGTATTTCAACTGGCTGTATTCCAGCGCCTTAGCGTACTTCCACGTCGTCAAGCATCGCGGCGACTGTGGTTAGTGCATTTTTTATATTAAGTAAAAATATTGATTTTTTCATAGGATCTTAGTAACTGTTTGTCGGTGTCAAAAAATATTGATGCTTTTCATAGACTATTATTTGACTTAGCATACAGGCTACTTAATATATCATTATGAGAGGAGTAATTACTTGAACGATAAAAGTTGAATTTTTTCATTATCTAGAAAATCATGTTTAAATTATTATATAATGAATATTTTTTCAAACTCCAACTTGCTTTTATCTTAAATATTAGTTAAAGAAATCACAATAACAGTTGTATGACGAATTTAAAAGTTGCATGACATGTGTTTTATTAAAATAATTGTTTGATATGATGACCAATAAATTCTAATATATACGTCCTTTTTCAGAGGAGCGTGACCATGCTGACGCAATGCTGAGGGCGGCCATCTTGCGGTACCCGTCAGTGGTGACTGCGCTGTTCCGTAACATGGAATGTGCTGCGGGCCGGGATCTCATCAACCATCCCTATTATTCTCGATTCGCTTTGGACACGTGAGTACAACAAGACTAGAATGGAATGAAATAATATTTATTGGCAAATACATCACTTAGATTGTCATTTCAAAATGTAGTGTACCACCCTGTCCGCGTAGTTTTTACACGTCTATCAGTTGCTTACTTTAAGCAAGGTGCGAAGTGATCTCCTGAGGAGTTCTTGAGATTTTTACGGCGTCAGTCCATGACGTTACACGGCATAGGAGTCTAAATTAGGGGTAAAGGAAGTTGATATTTCATAGTTCCTGTCTTTCATAGAACCGGACCTGGCCTCACACAGCTGATCGACGTTTATGCCAGGATGACCTGGTCCAGATGGCAGGAGAGCCAGGTCCTGTCCTGGTTCCTGAACAATGCCGAGCATATGGCACAGCGGTTCAACAACGATATTGGCATGGAGGTGGGTGGAAATGTTGCTATTAATGTAGATTTTTGTGGGCCCTATATATTACATATCTCATTAAGTATATAGATACTATAAGAGAGGTCAAATATTTCATTTGTTGTATTTCTTTCTCTTTAATAATTATAAAATTTATTTAAGGAGATTAATTATAATTAATCTCCTGTGCCATTGATTAATTATTTGACTGATTTTTAAACCCCCCTTACATAATTATATAATATTTACTTTATAGTATAGCGAGTTATAGTTATATGTTTTATATAGACGGCGTCCAGAAACCTGGGTGAAAGACGGATGCGACTGTATCGCAGGCTGCCGGACGCGATCATTCGACACATGTGCATATTGAGGCCCATGAGGCACGTGATTCTTGATGGGGTAATTATGTTATTTATTTCTAACTAATACATCCATAACGCTTTAAAACTATTCTATCTTCAAGGAATTTCCTATATTTATACTATTTGTTTTTCTTAAAAGCAAATGTCAGTGGCGTAATTTACGCCTTATTTGCTTTACATTGCGCAGTTTCATAAAATACAATAGAATTTGTTAGTTTTTAAACAAATCAATTACAGTTGTCAAGCTTCTAATTGGGATAGACAAAATTAAGAGACGAGTGTGTTTTAGACCACACAGCTGAAGTAAAACATGTTTAGCTCCATTTAAAAAAAAAACATTGTAACTGATTTAATGGTGTATGCGGTGTTTTTTTTCCTGTAACCATAATAAATAAAAATGTATATTATATAAATAATGTTAATATACATACATAATATTATATACTTTAATATCAATATTAAAGTTTATTATGGATTTTCATTGACAAATTAATATTTTTGAATAGATTTTTTATTTTTATTATTGGATACATCACCTGGCAAAGAGAGAAAAAGAGAAAGAAAATGTGTACTCGCACCTCTCTCTCTTACTCCTACAGTAATATACGAAACTTAACTCTCTCTCTCTCTTTCTGTCTTTACTAACTTAATCTCCCTCTCCACTTTCGTTCGCCTCGGCTGATCACACTTTTCGTAACGCGCTCGTTACAAAGAAGTTTTAGTTCAAAATGCAAAATCACTATTGTCTCGTTGGAACCATATTTAAATGAAAAAAATTGTTACGAAACGTACGTATGTAACGTTTTTACGAAAACGTAAAAAAAACTATTTTATGTCGATTTTTTTTTAATTTCACGATGTTTGTAATCACCGTGGGTATTAGTCTAGTTAGCCTGTCTTAGTTTTCGATAACAGTCTTTATACACCTGTATGTAATTGTCCGCAGATGGATGTCCCGCACGTGAGTGGTTACGCGGCGTTCGATCCCCTGCCGCCGCAGGATGAGGTGGATCGCTATGGGTACACCCTGCGCGGCGCCACCGACAATACTGAGGGCACCAGCTGGTACGCATTCACTTCATTCTTTACTTCAATGCTACCATCATACAATCCCGCCGCGTAGACGGCACTAATTATACATATGTGAACCATACAACATTTTATATCAATTTGTATTGGACGTGGTAAATAAACGTGACAAATGAATAAAAACACTAAGACTTTACGCTTTCTAGAGAACATGCGCTGCGACGCGCGTCCACTTACTTGATTTATTGACAAGGTCGGACGATGTGTGTACGAGGAGGTGACGATTTTCTATAACTTATACAATTATCATGAGATTATCTACTGACTTAACACTCTTATCATTTAGGTAATTGTCGACAGCTTAAATATATTTAGTTCTATTACTTTTTGGTTCTAGTTATATATGATATTTAATGTTTTATTTTAATTTTAATGTGTAGTTAATAGTCAAGCCATGGCACTCGTATAATGTAGGTTGCGTAGATAATAATACTGTCTTTTATGAATATTTTTCAAATTTGGATAAGTGATAATAGCAAATATATTTAAAATGTATTGGTTTAACGCAATGATGATGGCTGTACTTAGAGTTAAGTCTGTAGATATTCGTGAAAGACAGCACTGTGTTGCCTTAGGCTATCGAATCAAGTATGTGTTTTGTACCTTCCCACGCTTTATAAGACGTGCAGTTGAAATCGATTACAAAATTTTTAAACAGGTAAACTTATATAGGCCCTGCTGTTTTCAATCTATGTGAAGTATAGAGTGATCCCTCAATAGATTTTATAATCGCATTAAATGCGGCTATAGATTAATTCTACAATGACCGTCTTAAAGACATGTCATAAATTCATAAACAGTAAATGAGACATAAATTACTATCAAAATTAAGCTATTTGTAACATTTTTCTTAATTATTCAAAAATAGTCAGTCATGATTTGAAAATATCGTTAATAAACTAGATGTGATGACTTGAATAAACACTAATTATACTTTTAAAAATGTCTACTAGAAGAAATTATATATTTTCAAAACGTACAATTGATGCAGCATAAAACAATACGCCATATAGTCTCCGTATTTCTATTTATTATACTAATCCGTAGTTATTCTCGAGTATTTTTTTGTTTTTATTTTGCCATTTAGTATGTGTAATTATTGAAAAGTTCACGTGAAGTAAAGGCCTACTGCAACATGTTCTCTGTTCGTTTCCCATTCTAGCACCGCACTCTATACTTTATGTAGCGTTATAGTGATTAGTCTTATTGTAAGGTTTTGCAGTCTCCGTGAGTAATATTAACGATCTCAATGTAACTCTAAATTTAATGTACATACTTTAACATTGGCTTCGTAAGGCCTAATTAATCTTTAGAGAATAATTTTTATTTATTTAAATGTTATGAAAATATTGTAAATAGTAAATTCGACGCCATAACTATATTAATATTTCCAATGTTTTTTATTTATTTATTTTATAAACAAAGGGTCTTAGGAAATTAATGAAATCACATTTTTTTAAAGAAAAGACATGATATTCAACAAGCCGATTTAGTTCTCGGGTTTATAAAAATCGATTAGATATTTTTTAACGATAGGTATAAGATACTAACTCGTTAGCTTTTTATTATTATTAAGATCTTTACCGTTCAGCGTGGTTAGTATTTGAGTTGGAATGATTTGCAATCGATTTAAACTGTAGGTATTTAATTATTGTGACGATAGTTAAACTATTGTGTCGTGGCTTGACCTAGCATGCTTAAACATGATCTGTGCTGCGTTCAAGCTTCAGATTTGTCTATGGGCAAATTGGATCTATATTCACATTGGTTTTATACAGTTGTACACTTTTATGTTTTCGGCGTGTACACTGTGAATACGAAATTTTATTATGAAGACAATATCATGTTATTTAGAGGTAAATTATTAACGAAATAAGATGTTTTTCTATAAGTGTGTTATTTTTAATATATTATGTATTTTAAATAAATATTTGATGCATGTTTATGTTTTGTTTTTATTTTCTCTTTATGTATTTCAGAGTCTCGTGGTGAGACTCGCTCTATATTTTTGTTGAACCCTGTTGCAAAAGTTTTTAATGCATGCTGTGTGTATTTTCAGTTTTGACAGACATTTTTGATCATGAGTCGAGAAATAAAAGTATGTTTATTCTATATTTTGTCCAATATTTTCGTGACCAATTATCACGTAGTGGCCGAACTTCCTGTGTAAAACTAAACACTTTTATATATTTTTTACTCGAGCTATACATTGTTGCAGATGAAAAAAAATGTTCAAATCTTTTAGGAAAAAATATAAAAAGACCTGGATTAGTAAATTCTGTAAAATAAAATAAAATAGGAAAATAAAGGACTATTGTAGACTCAGTTCCTCCTAATGAGAATGCCGTTTTACATAAGATTTACATGGGGCGCTCACGACTAAATTGTGCTACTTTCTTAAATAATATTAGGATGTGCTATAAGTTCATCACTCGAATCGATGAAATAAGTATTTATGCACACATACACTGACGCTTGACAAAGGGGTAGGCAGACATGCATTGTTAAGTAATTTGAAATAGAAACCCGCAATGTAAAGCGAACAGACGTCATGGTATTTTTGGTCCTATTAAATTTAAGTAGTGAACAGGATAACATTAAAAATATGATTATGATAAGCATCTTCGCAACAATCAAAAATGTATGCTTGACATTTAATAAAAAGTTGTATATATGAAGGTCGAATTAAAAATATTCTACTTTCAATTTTTAAAGGACGAATGATTATTTTTAATATAATTTAGTATTGTAATATAACATAATGTAAAGATAATAAAAATTGTGAAGCGTATAATGCTTTTACGATTAGGTGACCTAAGAACGTTATCCTAATCAATAAAAATATTGGATGTAATGGTAAAACGGCAATTTAAATGTGGGGAACTTAATGTACTCAGATGTCAGAATGTATCTGTTCATGTCTCGTCATCCTGGAGAATGAAAATCATTCCTTCATATTAGTCAAAGTTAAAATGCTCTTTATTCAAATAGACTTCTACAAGTTCTTTTGAATGTACAATTTTAAACCATTTCTGCTTCGAAACGTGTTATCGCTGTGAGAAGGAACGGCAAGAAACTCCCTCAGCAACACGTTGTCATGTCTTTTTTAATTCTTTATTGGACAAAATAGGCCAAATTATGTCGAAAAGTACGGTTGTTTCTCTATGTAATTGGTTAGCACGATGCGTCAAAAGCCAACAAAAGTGAGATAGAATTCACGAGTAGAGTAAGTAAATGCCAGTTGTTTAGAATATTTTTTTTTTATTTATAAAACACAATTCGAATACGCACAGCTAATTATGTTTATTTTACACATTCGCATTGACAAAATACTCGGTCTTTCCTATAAAAAAAGAGGCGAAGACTGTTTTGTTTATTAAAAAAATTACAAACTTACCTAACACAATCTATAGTTAAGCTAGTCGTCTGCGCTGTATCTAACATTCTATGAAAATAAACAGAAAGAGAAAAGGAGTAACACAGTCGCGGTAAGTTGGCTCAATAGTTTGTAAATTAAGAATAAAATAACACAATAATCACAAAGAAATTTTATGTCGACAGAATATACGTGAACACTCCTCTGATTATAATGTTACATTATCCGAAGTAAGTATACAGTAGCCTCCATGGTTGCCACAATTGTTCTTATTTTAATAGCAATATAAATTTCGTTTTTTAAACACACGTTTGTAAATTGGTTTCCTTATTTTTTCTAATGTCCGTCATTGATTTTGAAAGCATTAACCATTGAATGTTTGTGAATAACCGTCCATGGTTTGATATATTCTGAATGCTTTATCGCATGTAACACGTTTTGAAAATATTTCTGTGGTGATATGTAATACACCGCGATAGAGAAACACCCGTATCCACATTTGATTAAAATTTCTACTCTAATATCCCTTACTCATGAGAATTATAATAAATCTTAAGAGATGACTGACTAACACTTAACCGCTAATCCTCAACTGACGTTTGTAACATGAAACATAAAATTAAGAAATATTACATATTATTTGGCATAAGAGGCTTTCTGTTTAAACTCATGTGAAACTCAAGGACATTCACCCTAAAGTGAATTAAATTTTGAGACAATTGGCAATTTTGCATCATAAATTGATTATGTTTTCGTATTACAAACGTATACAAAGACCTTAAGAGCAATAGTGTTCCAAGAGTAAGTATCACCTAGCGCTTTGAATGTCCTCCGAATCTAAATACACAAATGACTTAAGTAGGCTACAACCTGAAATTGTTTGATTGTGGTGCACCTGATTGGTCATGGTATTTACAAGTTTTTTGAATCGTATTGTAGTTGGACTTACAGTAGGCAGATCTGACTAGCCGCAACGCTTATATAGTCTTGGCGCAAATCTGTCACCCGCTCTACTGCTGGCCAAGAAACTACGTTAATTGACGTTAGTTAACGTTAAGTTAGTTGGGTAAATAGATATATTCAATTGCAGGGATTCATTTTAGAAATAATATAAGTGGAACGATTTCTCAAGGATGCTTACAGCAAAATATATATGCACATTCTCTTGATATCTAATGAAAGTTGCACTCATATTGAATATGGCTATGGCTAAGGCTTAGGCATTATATTTTAAAATTGTTCATATTAAACACACGAGGGGTGGACGGTATTATAAATGTGAGTAAGCTTCAATTTGCTGAGACCTTGCTCTTGCCGCTGGAAGTGTCGTTTGCGCTGTTAAAACTGTATGTTCGCGGCGATGTTAACGCGTTGCGGTAGTTCGCCCTGCCTGCGCTGCCTTTCAGTCCTCATTTATTGGTTTTAGTCAAGCTTAAAATATTTTAAAATCGAAACACCATTACCAATGAATCCTGCGAGACACAAACTTCTATTTTGCTCTATTACCTGTTACAAAATGGGTCAAAGTAAGTAGTGAATAGTTCACAATATATTATAACCTTAGGGGATCCCAACTTTGTACACGAGGTCTTCAATAAAGTTTGTTTTCAGGTATGATTGGCTTAAGGAAGGTGAAGTTCTCTCCATCGATTTTGAAAATATGCCACTATTCAACGAAGGATACGATTACATTCACTCGCACCGATACACGCCCCGCCCCAGGACGGGCACCCGCTGGAGCGCGGTGCGTGTCCACCAGTCTGGAGCGTGCGGCGGCGACGATCGCAGGAACCGAAGCGGCCGAGGCCCGCGATTCCTCGCCAGCAAAGTACCGCACATGCGTGGACACTACAACAATCACCATCGCCGTTAAGCGTAAGCAAACCACTCAAGCAAAACTCCTTTTATTTCCGACTTGATCTCCAGGAAATTGCAATTAATAAAACTTTCCAATGTCTGCATTTCAGGAAAAATGACGCGCAACGTACCCGTGGACGCAGGGAAAGACTGATACAGGCCAAGACATCGCAAGTTTAACATCATGTGCGATTAGGATAATTAGTCAGTATATAAGTGAAAGCTTTAAACGGAAAAAGAACACAAAAATATAAAATCCAAAAATCTAAAGAAAAAAATCAACAAAATGGCATAAAATAAAATAAAAATAACATAAAAAATAATTAAATGAAAGACCTGAAAAAATAAATCAGTATTAAATGTATATAATGAATAATGTATTGTCATCAAAATAAAATTGCCCTAAAAATTCACAAAAATGTAGTCAAAATCTTCAAAACTTGGAACACAAACACTTAACACGTAGCTGGGAATTTAAAAATAAATCAGAAGCAATGTAAACAAGAAATAGGAAAAATGCACATAGGGTCAAAACATTCGATGTATCAACTAAAGTAAAACAAAAAGTATCTTATTTATTGAAGTGTTTATCAAGTGAATGAATCGGACATCAAAGCCAATGTGACTTTAAATTTATTTAATAATGCTTAGTGAATAAAAAAAAAAGAAAAAAAAAACGACTAAAACACTTAATATGTACATATAAAGTGAAAAAAAAAACAACAAAAACAAAAAAATAAACAAAAAAATATAGTAGCTCACGTAACGAATGAGATGTCTTAAGTGGCTTAATGCATCAAACGCGATGACTGAACGAATGAGCTAATTAAATGTTCATCAAAAATAGATAAGGTTAAATTACTTAGAATTGCGTTAAGTATACGAAAAGGACTTATTCAGTGACTGAATTACTTAAATAATAATCAGAATTAATGTAAGTCAAAAAAAAAAAAACGCTTTACATATCATGTAAAGTGATTTTTTTTTAAACATTGAAACAAAAAAAAAACCTTGTTTATAAATCAACCAAACGATATCGCACCTCCGCTCAAATAACGTTACAACTCAAATCATCGAGAAAAAGGCGTTTTAAGTTAATTCAATTTTTTATGTTTCACTGCTCGGGTCTTAGCTTAATAAAATAACAAAACGGTTTTGAGCAATTGGAAAGCTTGCTTGGAGCCACCAAAAGATGTTTTAAAAACCTTGAAAATACGAAAAATCTTAAATTTTACAATTTTATCGAAGCAGAAATATCGACTATTTAATATAATCAAAATGTTTAATTATCAAACTGAGAAATAAATGAAATTTTAACAAAATAAAATAATCAAGCAGGTATTTAAAAGCAATCAATATTGGTATCACGTCTAGTATTGGAATCCTTGGGGTCGATGTTTCGAGTACAGTCCAGTTCTGCGGTCATCTGGGAGCTAAAGCTAAGCTGGCTTCGAAAGAGCTTGGTGTGCTCAGCAGAGCGAGGCAATATTTCACGCCGGCTCAGCGCCTTCAGCTGTATAAGGCACAGGTCCAGCTACATATGGAATATTGTTCTCATCTCTGGGCTGGAGCCCCTCAATACCAGCTTCTTCCATTTAACCGCATTCAACGACGTGCTGCTCGAATCATCGATAATCAGATCCTTTCGGACAAAATTGACCCCCTAGCATTGCGAAGAGACGTTGCGTCTCTATGTGTCCTTTATCGCATTTACCATGGGGAGTGCTCTGATGAACTTTTCGGGTTAATACCTGCTGCTGAATTTCACTACCGCACCACACGCCAGAAATTGAAGTTCCATCCCTACCATCTGGATGAATGGCGTTCCTCAACAGTGCGGTTTAAACGGTGTTTTCTTCCTCGCACAACATCTTTGTGGAATCAGCTTTCCTCGGCGGTATTTCCGAATGGATATGACTTAGGGACCTTCAAGAAAAGAGCCTATATTTTCCTCAAAGGCCGGCAACGCACCGATGATTCCTCTGGTATTGTGGGTGTCCATGGGCGGTGTTGACCACTTAACATCAGGTGGCTCACTAGCTCGTTTGCCTCCTTTCCCATAAAAATAAAAAAATAAAAATAAATTTCAAGAAGTATTCGTGACAAACACCTTTAACACAATTATTAAATGAAGGAAGAAATAAGTAACAAATCAGGTAAATTTCAAAAAAAATGTCTTTTCACATGTCTTGATAAGAAAAGCTGTCTCAAGTCGACTGTTCACCTTCATTGAATCAGTATTTAAAAAAATATACTCATTCTATTAAAAATGATTACTACCTCACGCAAGTCATGATATGGCTGCTTTTGAGGTTATAGAAATCATAACTTTTAGTTATGATTAGAACGTCACTGCCAATGACACTATTTACATAAATATAGCCTCACGTGTGTTTTCTCCGAAGTGGTAGGCAGAGGTGCATTTCTACGCCCACATTTCTCCTGGTATGTTTTTTTTTTTTTTTTTTTTTATTCTGGCACGGCAGTGACCCCATTGCACCTGATGGTAAGCGCAATGGAGTCCAGAAAAAGTGCCGACCAGCGAGAGATGATGGTCTCCCGTTGGTCGACACAATCATGCCGGCCGAATACCTTATTGTGAAGAAGTTTGGGGGACTATCAATCATGGCGATCAAAGGACCGACTGCGACAAACCGGCCAAAAAAATTGCCGGCACGGTCATCCTTTCACCATGATTGAAGCCCCCCCCGAAAACCGGATATACTCTGGCTGATCCCGGAACGCGGCACACTTGCATGTGCCACTATGGCGGGTTTTACGCCCTGTGTACGGTGGTCGCCATCCGGGCGGATACGAATATCCTACCACCAGGAAATGTATCATTCGACGTGATAGGGGATGAGTTCATTGCCGTTTTTCGGGCACATTAAGACACCGTGCTGCTATTGTTCTTATTGGTAAAACCCAATTACACCGACCGGCCTGGGAATCGAAACTGGGACTTCTAGTTTGCCTGTTATATACTTGAGCGGGACCACGAGGCAGTGACACTATTTATAGTGTTAGTAGTTGTGGCGTTATTTGAGTAAAGGTCGCACCTATATGTTAAGTAACAAGAAATAATTAAGTATCTAAACCATTAACTTCGAGTTAATTAAGTGCGAATGGACATGAAACAAAAAAAAAATAAAAAAAATATACGAAAAACACTTATTATATTCCCCAAAGTGAAAAAAAAAACACAAAAAAAAAAAAAAAAAATGTAGCGTTAATCATAAATTAATCAGTGTAGTGTTATGTAAACGTTTCAAGAGCTCATTAAACATCAAAGGCAGTGACTTTGAATTAAAGTGATTTGTTAGTGTAATTCAGATTCATTCCTAGTAAAAGTATATTGTCTCCATTGTATTCTCATACATATTGTCATTCTTAATAATTAAGGAAGTTCGTGGCATTTTTTGATGTGACGTATGTACCCACTCTTTCTAATGAATCATTTCACAATAATAAAAATATCTGGGTGTTTTTTTATTATTTTAACATGTATTATTCAATAAGATGTTCATTGCTTTGTGATTTTTTTCTCTTAATTTACTTAAACTACCTAATGTAATTAATTTACTTATTTACTACCAAACTAAATATATATGTTCTGTACATTATTTTTCGATTGTGGGTACGTACATTTCGTCGTAAAAAATGTTTCTAGGTTATTATCATTCTGTTTAGATATGTAAGATAAAATATTCGTGCTTATGTATTTCGAGTACAACGCACCGGCAAATAAGTCTGCTACTTAAAACAAACATTTTCGTATGACCGAGTGATGCCAACTTTGGTTATCTGAATGATGTTATCTTGCATTGGATATCATACCAAATAAATAATAAACGAGAAAAATATTAAAACAAAGGCATTAAGAGAAATAACATTAATGTTACGACAATGAAGGCTTCATTTCATTCAATAAAGAAAAAATATGTGATTTGGCTGTAAAAAAACTATAAAGAAATGCCCTTAAGATATCAATAGAATTTTTTATAAGTATACCAAAACAATATTAGAAATTTTAAAATTTACCTCAAGCTTGTAAACCTAACGGAAATTTTGTTCATACGTCATTTCATTGACACATTAAAGTTACCATCATTATAGAATCAAAAATGGTGGCATCGGTTGTGAAAATGTTAAAAATGGACGACTATAGACTTATTTCGTGGTGCGGTGTTTAATAGTAGTCATATAGAATAGTGTCGTGTAGTGTTTCATGTCATCTTGATGTTGTATTGGATTCCTTTGCTTTAAAAGTAATAGCGTTTTCAATTTGTCTATGGTTTGCATTTCATATATTTGTGAAGGCCAGTGGCGGTACTTCCATAGAAGTCCAAAAGCCCAGCATGCCTTACAAAATTCCGAATAAAAATCTTTAAGCTTTAAATTTTCATTGAACAAAAGCAA
This sequence comes from Hemaris fuciformis, assembly GCA_907164795.1. NCBI lineage: Eukaryota > Metazoa > Arthropoda > Insecta > Lepidoptera > Sphingidae > Hemaris > Hemaris fuciformis. The sequence goes on from OU015431.1 coordinate 23,895,553, forward strand.
TTTGACATATAAATGAGAATATCGGACCCCACAAAAAACAATGACAAACTAGACATTACACAATTAACGTGTAACGCTTTTGGGCTTCTATGGATGTACCGCCATGGGTATTATTTTTTGTTTACCCATATATGTACAACCCAGCTTTTTTTTGTGGGAATAGTGGGCTAATTTTCTTCACTGTAAACCTTTCATGTAAATTTTCAGCGTGATTGGAGTGGTTGCCAAAGTTTGCGGCGTGCGATCAAGAGCTTCCGTGATGGACCCCAGGTCAGACAGTATTATGAGGATTTTTCATTAGTAAACTTTCAGTGCCAAAAACAGTTATAGATTCGCCTTCTATAACGTGGGGCTTAACATACAATACTTAGGTAGGCGCCTACCCTCGCCGGGTCTACAGGAATGACTGTATGTTCTCGTATGTACGTGACCCATGCATTGCCGCTTATTTTTGCAACCAAACCAGCCGCATATATATGTTTTCCATTATCACATCTTTTATGAGAAAATTATGTAAAGATTGATCGAAAGTGAGGTTCCTAATCACAAACTTATGGTTTTGCTGCCATTTATAATCTGTGACAATTTAAAGAAATATGTTCCTTTCACCAGTGATATTTAATAGAATTTGCATTTTAAAGTGAGCATAAAATATGATTTTAAATTTATCTGACTATTAGAACATTTTTAAGACTATTTCTAGTTATTTTGCTTTAAGCTCGGCTGGACTACTTAACTAACTAAAATTCTTATTCTTACGTGACATTAGACAGTGCCAGACTAACCAACGTTTATAAGCAAGGGTTAAACTGCATTAAAAATTAACGAAATCCTATCCTCATATGGGGTGCGACTGTTAGGCGTATGATTTAATTGCGTAATCACCTAATCATCTTGTATTTCTTTAAGTTTGAAATAAAAATCAAAACACTGTATGATTTTTTATAACCAGCACCATTTAATGGTTTGTTAAACAAAATTTTTGCTACGACTGGAAGCGTATGACGCTTGCCAGGATGACAAGTCTGGCCATTGTGACTTATGCATGTGGACGGCCTTTCGGAATCAGTCTTTTTACATCAGGTTTCGCCTCTTTTTGCGCCTACGAGACGATAACGCCTCGGCCGTCTCGGAGTTGTAGGGGGCGCAGTTCCACCACCTCTAACATGGTTCGTGCGCCCCGATTGTGGTTGAGCGCCCACGACGAACACAGGCCACGGTGCCACCGCCAATCTCGGGGACTTTCTATGAGGACGCACTGCCCCCATAGTGCGTCCAGCGACCCCAAAGGTCCCTATGAGTCACCTCTTACGCCAGGCAAGGGATACCGTGGTGGAATTCTAACGCTCCCTCGATTTAGGGCAGGGCGCCGGGTCTAATTGTGTCTGTTGACCCGGCCACTAAGGAGGCTTTGGCGTTTTTGGCGGGCGGGATCAATCTTTTCGCAATCCCGCTCCGCTCTCTCCTATGCATATTATGCGTAGTTCTGATCCCAAATTAAGATAAAAGTCTTGTGTCGTGGGTATCAGAAACTAAGAGAGACTTTAATATGGTCTCACAAACACCCAGACTATTCTATCGAAACCTGATATAAAAAGACTGATTCCGAAAGGCCGTTCCAATTTTGGAGTGTATTTATTTATTGGTAATATAATTTAAATGTGAGAAGTAACAACAAACAATTTAATCTCAAATTATTATTCTGTGATATTAGGACCAAATTCCTTATTATTTTTGATCTCACGGAGAGTGTTTTTAGTTAGTACCTACTGTCGTAGCTTTTTTTAAAATGAATTCGTGTGTATGTATCCAAGGAGACAATTCTGAAGTCACAGACTTACGATTTGATACCGCTGCGGTTTAGATTGATAATGGTTGTGATTATATTTGCTCGAATGGGACATCTATAGGTGTCAAATGTTAAGTATGTGCTTCTAAAATTGACCCCTTCCAAGTGTATTTAGGTAAGTTATTATATTATGTAAGATTTTCGAATTTAAACTGGCCTGTATTCAGTCTTCGTAAATAAATGTGCTTTCGATGTAGTCCGTTTATTATTTCCATTTTCCTTACCAAGATTCCCTGAAACTTATTTGAAAATAACTCCTTCAACCAGCGACCTGAGGGTAGAATATTATTGTCGCCCGAAAACTAGATTTAAAATGGATACATTTGTGACTCACTGATTTAAAGTTATTTTAAACTGGAAATATTAAGTCTGTGTCGTGCGATCTAGAGGTCTCAGGTTCGATCCCCGGGTCGGGCAGTGTTATTTTGTTTTTCAATTAGTAAATTCTCAGTAGCAGCACGGCGTCTGTAAATGTGGCCCAAAAACGGCAATAGGCTCGCCCCCTAATACTTGGGACTGATACATACCAGGCGAAATGTGGGTGCAGAATTGCACCTCTGCCTACTCCTTCGGGGAATACAGGCGTGAGATTTTGTATGAGTATATGTGAAATATTAATTAGAATCGAAAGCTCTTCTTCCATGCTATAGCTTAATTATAAGGTAAAAAAAAACTACGAATATGAACTACTAATATACGTTTACGAATGAGAAGAATAGTGATTACAGAAGAGCTAATGATGGTCGGACGACCTAGTTAAGGTCGCGGGACGTCGCTGGTTGCAGGTTGCTTCCAACAGGTCCCTGTGGAAGTCATTGAGAGAGGCCTATGTCCAGCAGTGGACTTCCATTAGCTGATTGGATTGGAATGGATAATGATAGTTATTTATTATGGGAGCAATTTTAATTGATTTGTGAATGGTGAGTATGAGAAATGGAGAAAATGTATCCAGTAGCTAAAAATCATACTATCCAGCCGTATATTATGATTCAGATCGGTCTGGCTGAAGGATTAACAAGCTAATTATTGTATACAGACCTTGTTGAATCCAGGAAGAATTTCCGTGCTTTCCAGCGTTTTTGCCATGCCTATTATTGGAAGTCTGCATAACAGCTCGCACTTTAGGTCCAATTTAGTCAATAAAACTCATACAGTTTTTACCCGTGGTGCGTTACTTGCGTCTAATATCACTAAATGTAATTGTCTTTTTTATGTGAGGGTAAAACCTCTTAGCTCAATGTTTTGTCACCCGCTTTGCTATGGAGGGAAGTGAACAACTCTTTGTTTTTCAACTCCTCCTTATGGAGGACTATTATACTATTATACTATTGTCTTTCTGATTAACTTCGTTGCGGGATTATGACAAATTTAGGTCCCCTTAGATCCGCTGAGCTTCATTGCTCGGTGTCATTACTGTGCGTGCCGCTGTTGATCCTGGAGCACAGGAGTTACAGTGGCGGGTGTGTGGTGGGATAGGGACAAAAAGCTAATTATTGTCTGGCAAATTAATTCTGAGGTTTTAGATACTTAAATAACATCATATCAAAATTTCAGCCACACTAAAATATTTTGATGAAGCAGTGATGGCCTCGAGGTTTAGGCGCGCGGTCGAGCATCTCGGCGGTCGCGGGTTCAAATGAATTATCACTTGCTTTAACGGTGAAGGAAAACATCGTGATAAAACCTGCACACATAAAAGTTCTTAGGAATTTCTTAGGTGTGTAGTTCGCCAACCCGCACTAGGCCAGCGTAAGGCCTAAACCCTCTCAATGGTAGAGGAGGCCCGTGCCCAGCAGTGGGACGTATATGGGCTGATTATGATGGTGATGATGATGAAAATATTGTGAAAAATTAATATTTTACCTGTAAAGGTACGAATTACGATGCGCACAGATGAACGCAACGACTACCGCCAGCCAGATACCTCGTATAACGTGCGGGAGAGTGAGAGAGATAGCATATCTAATATCTAAAAACTGGCCTACCTGAAATACTTTTTATCCCGACGTTGCTAGCTCTCGTACTACAACGCGACTAAGTTTCTTAGAAGTATTAACACATACGTACTTTGATGAGATTAAGTTTTTTTTATTGTTTTTTACTTTTTAAAGGGAACTCAGGTTTTTGTGTCTGGGGTTGTTTAAATTTTTAATTTATTATAACAAAATAATTCTATCAGAATCTTCGATCAAATATATACTAGATTTCCGATGAGCGCTTCAAAAACGGCCCGAAAAATAAGAGCACAACAAAAAATGTGGTCTTATTTCAAATCAGTATAGTCCAATCGTCGCCAACGCTAACACGTCTACATGCCGCAGTGCGCGTTTAAAAGTTGTGAAAATAATCATCGGAATACAAAAAAATTGGAGGGAATATCTTTTTTTTGGGAAGTTTATGTCAATAAATATTTATTTTTAAAATATAAATAGAGAATTAGACATAAATATGAGCAAATTGACAAATAATATTATTGTTTCACCAATGTTTGGTACAATGCGCCAACCTATGTCCAAAATTGGTTATAGTAGAACAAGAATGGAGTTGAGTAGAACTAGCCTTTTTTTTATTTCCCTAGCAATCCATTTCGCTGTGCAGAATGGGTATCAAATATCAATAGTTGCAAGAGAACGAGGAGAAGAATTTTACAAGCCTTGTAAAAAATCAACAATATGCTCTTTGCATTTTGATAAAATGGATATAGCGGGCAATACGCAAAGGCGCGACTGCCTCGTGGTCTCGCGGCAAATGTATGTGCCGTGCGATCTAGGGGTCCTGGGTTAGATTCCCGGGTCGGGCAAAGTGTTATTGGGATTTTCCATTAGGAAATTCTGCCCGAAAAACGGCAATAGGCTCGTCCCCTATTACGTGGATCTTATACATACCCGGCGAAATGTGGGTGCAGAAATGCACCTCTGCCTACTCCTTTGGGGAATACAGGCGTGAGGTTATGTATGTATGTATGTATGTACGCAAAGGCGTAGGTTACTAAAAACAGCGATGCCTAAATTGCAGGTAAATACAACAAAGTATTTAAAATACTATGCAACGTTTATGTCTTATTTTATATTATTATCGCCTATCATCTCTGCACCACCTAAGGTTCGACTGTCAGAGAATGCCTCAGGCATTAAGTCCACCTTTACATGTATTGTATGAAGGGTAAATAAATAAATTATTCATTAATATTTCGCAATTTGTAGGTTCATGAGTTTGCAAATAAAGTGCAAGTACTTATCTGATTGTTCCAACCTGACAAATGAATTATCAAATCAGGTAATATAAAATTATATATAAAGAATGTTTATACGACATTAATTGTATTTTTTTTTTATTAAGTTTATCAACCTTCCCATAACTAGTTCGTTTTTACAGGCCACACCCACAAAAACTACTTATGTGGACTCTGCAATAAAACGCGGTATTCCTCAGAATGATGTAGTTTCTTTCAAAACTCTTGAAGCTTTTGTATCAGATGTGACATCTTTATGTGACACACCAAGAAAAGAATTCGTAAAACAACAATTGACAACGTGCCGCAAAATTATACTCGGGGAATTCGAAAAAAAAACATAATTAACAAAAAGTGAATAAGCGTCTTAGAAATTTATTTTACTTTAATTTAGTTCATGGTAATTAAAAGGATAACTTAGTGTGTGTGCGTACCTAAATGTCTGAGCATAATGATTTCAATTATAATATTTGACAGCCCCGTGGCGCAGTTGGCTAGACACCAGCTTGCGAAACGAGAGGCCGCGGGTTCGATCCCCGCACCGAGACAAATGTTTGTGTGACCCACAAATATTTGTTTCTGGTCTGGGTGTATGTGAGACCGAAAAGTCTCTCGTAGTTTCTGATACCCACGACAATAGACTTGTATCTTAGTGTGGGATCAGAACTATGTATGTGACTGTTGGGTGTATAAAAAAAAAATCTTTTAAGTTTTTTAATTGCAGTTTTCATTTTAATTATTATTTATCGATACCAAAACCTGTGGCGTGATCAACAACGATTTCTACTTTTGCTACCAAATATAACCGAATATAATACACTTACGAAGTAAGCCTAAACATAACAAAAAATAGCCACTCTATGTCATTCTATAATGACTCTGTTCGAAGTGGACGCTTCAAAAACTATTTAGTTCTAAAACAGCGTGAGCGCCGAATGTCAACAAATTATTTTCAATCTTATTGCCTAACAGTGTCGTTTTATTTTAGAATATTTGTACTCATTTATTAAAGACTTTCTTTTAAAATGGCATTTTTATTTCCTCGTTTTCAATGACATAACGTCTTAAATATAAATATATTATAAGCTTTGTTAAATCTTATTGTAAAGAAATAAGGTTTATTGTTTCCTGGAGTTGTTTATATTTTAATACTTTTTTGTACATATCGTAGTACGAAACACAAATGTGTAAGTATAAGCAACCTCGGCCACTTAAGACAAGTGATTTTGTTCGCGATCCTCAATCTAGTGTATATTTGATCGAAGATCAGAATATTAAAATAATACAAAAGATAAAAACAAAATTAGTCACAGTTTTGATAATAGTGTGTAACCTTCTACATAGATGGCGCTTTTGAGAGTTTCTAGTGTATAAAATTCTTAGTATAATATCACCACGAGGGCGGTAATTTTACTTTTGCTGTGCACTATTTGATTTTTGAAATTATAATCGTTGATCTACCTTTAAATAGACATATATTTCCATGCATATCAAAGTCCACCTATCGTGAGGTGGATTAAATACGTTGTGGTCTAGCCTACGTTTGTCAGTGTTTTATAAAGTGAATCATAGATGGCGACTCTATACAATCCTATAACAATATTATGTCCAAACTCAGGTTGCATTTTGGTTTATTCCTTGCCTTTATGCCTCGATGTGCAGCTTTCGTACGGTTAGAACACCAGTCTCTCAGTATAACGCATCCGTAGGATATGGTATGCGTTTCTTATAATATGCTATTTTTAAAATTGCTCTTAAAACGCGCTCAGCTTCGATGAACAAGGATTTGCGGACACAACTTCGTGAAGTAATATTATAATAGTTCAATATTGATTCACATAGAGTGGTATATAATATTTAGTTTATTTTATTGTCCGCTGTTACATATTATGTATTTTTTTTATCATCATTATCATCAACATAAACGTAGTGTAGGACGACCTAGGTGAGGTGATGATATCCGCAAGGTGGCTGAAAGCGGTTGGAGGTGGAGAGCCGAAGATCGAGTCCATTGGTGTGCCACATGAGAGGCCTATGTCTAGTAGTGGACGTGAAAAAGACTGTTGATGTTTTTTTTAATGTTGGGAATAAATTGATTCAACGTGCTTATGCCATGTCAGGTCTAAATATATGTACACCAAGGTATTTTATTCTATTAACAGTTGCAGATATTTGCCTTGTAGCGATCACAAGTGTTCAATCTAAAAATTAAAAGTTTTAGATTTTTCCGTAATGAAATTCTCCGTGTCTTCGATCTGTGACGTGTGACGTAAACACAGTTGTTTTCCGTGGTCATAGTTAAAATATTTTGAAGATTTTTGTAGCGAGACACATGTGACGATGATAGAGACGATTGCAGGCATTATTTTTAAAACATCGGTACAATCTTTATACCTGAGTGAAGACGCGGGAAATTTCATTGTATTATAAAATTTATTGATGGTGTGCATTGTAATTATCTGGTTATTTTTCATTTACGTATGTGATATGTACTGCAGTATTAATATTAATGAGTATGAATTAATTTTAAGTACTTCGAAATAATTGATTTTGTCGTTTATTGCCTTGTTCGAGGCTGCAACAATTACGTAAATGGGTCTATAATAAAATCTACGGTGATACAAAGTAATAATATTGTTCCGCATGTATTGTGGATTCAATCAGTTTAAGCCTGTAATATCATGGCTTATTAAATGGAACTGTAATGATATTAAATCGCTGTTGAAACGACTGACATTTTACGCGGTAAGGTGCGGTGTCCTACACACGTAATGTCCGCTGTTTGTCAAGTGATGGGTAGGTAACTCAATGAATGTTCGTAATGGTCAATGAAATATATATCGGGTATGTGACGGTGAAACCGCACATTTTGTTGTTATCTGTCAATAGCATGTAGAGTTCTCAGGTTCGATGAATGAGTAAAGTTTGTTATTATTTGATTACTTGGGTTTTCTATTGGGAATGAATCAAGCTCGTTTATAGTTAATGCAGTTGGTTGTAACAAGAAATGTTTAGCTGTGTACTAAGACCTTTAAAATGCCTTCGACACTGTCCACTTCCCCACTCTATTAATGAAACTAGAACATTTCATTCCAGGACTTGTATCCTAGTGTGGGGTCAGAACTATGTACTTATGTGACTGTTGGATGTATTTATTATTATTTGAACAAAAACAACTTTAGCTGCTCCACCACGAAAAGCGTGACTGACATCCACCATGTATTTAGGAACAATTGTTGACCAAAGGTTATCTTGATATTCCCAAATTGGTGCTGTAAGTAAAAGAATTATAAAACTTTAAGAATCTATGACATGTGGCGAATGAAACACTAGTGTACAAAATGTATTTGGCTTTGACTCAGTCTATTATAGGATACTGTATTCCTATATGGGTTGGCGCTGCAAAAACATTTTTTTTAGATATACGAGGGCAGTCCGATAAGTACTTAGCCTACAAAAGAAAAACGAAAATTTTGGAAAAGTGGCGATTTATTTCTCATCACAGTCTTCTTTCAACTCGATTCACTTGACCCAGCGATGCTCCAACTTCTTTAAGCTGTCTGAAAAGAACGTTTTCTGGAGGTCTACAAAGTAGGCCTCCGTGGCGGCGATAACCTCCTCATTCGACTCAAATTTCTGTCCGGCGACGGACTTTTTCAAGTTTGGAAACAAAAAGAAGTCACACGGGGCCTAATCTGGAGAATACGGTAGATGGAGCAGCTGTTCGTAGCCTAATGTGACCAATTTGGCCGTTGCGACGGCGGAGGTGTGAGCCGGTGCGTTGTCATGGTGGAAGAGCACTTTTTTCTTCGCCAAATGGAGCCGTTTTTTCTACAATTCAGCGTTGAATCGGCCCAATAGTTCGGCATAGTAGAGCCCTGTGACCGTTTTGCCCTTCTCCAGGTAGTCGATGTAAATCACACCTTGTGAAACCTAGAAAACGGTGGCCATCACCTTTTCGGCCGATGGGACAGTGTTCGCCTTCTTCGGAGCACATTCGCCGGGTAAAGTCCACTGTTTCGACTGTTTATTGGTCTCTGGTGTGTACCAGTGAATCCATGTTTCGTCGACGGTCACGAAACGACGCAGAAACCCCTTCGGATTGCACCTAAACAGTGTCAAACACTGCTCTGAAGTTGTGTCACTGATGCGCTTGTCGTCCGAAGTGAGCAAACGCGGCAGCCATCGAGCCGACAGCTTTCTCATGCCCAATATTTCATGCAGGATATGACCCACGCGGTCTTTTAAGATGCCTACTGTCTCAGCTATCTCGCGCACCTTCAATCGGCGGTCTGCCAATACAAGATCGGGACTTTTCTCACGTTATCCTCCGTGGTAGCCGTTTTTGGGGCACCTGGGCGTGGCTCATCAAAAACTGACGTGCGACCACGTTGAAACTCGTTAAACCAATTTTTGACGGTCGCCATTGAAGGAGAAGAGTCACCGTAAACAGCATCCAAGCGCTTTTTGATATCGCTGCGCGATTTCCCTTCCAAAAACAAGAATCAAATCACCGGCCGATATTGCTCTTTTTCCATTTTTCGAAAATCCGCGGACACGTCCGCTTACACACGCGGTCAAAACAAAACTACAAATCCAATTCGGCTGAAATTTTGACAATAGCCGTCTACGAAGATGTGCTACATGATGGTAAATTTATCTTACGATAGTGGTGCCATCGGGCGGTGAGGCTAAGTACTTATCGGACTGCCCTCGTAGAAAGATCTTATCGAGCTCAAACAAAGGTGATGTAATTTAAATCATACAGATACCCTGCCGACCTAATTTATTCAAAAACGGCACGTGTGTTATAATTTAAAGTATAGGATAATTGTTCAAGACGTTCCATGAAAAATTTCTGGAACTTTTCAATGTTTTTGATAACTCCTTTTTAGTTAGTTTTTAATTTAATTTATCTTAAGCACTTATAGATATGAGTGGTTTGTTCCGTGATGGATCGTTATAATTTAAGATTACATTAATGTTAGCTTATGCCATTCGACACACTAAGTGACTGAGTTACTGACTGAGACCGGCAGAGATCTGCGCACTTCACATTGACTGCAGTTCACTTTCTGTCAGGTGAGGGATTCTTCGTATCAGCACAGATTCTTGAAATGTATTCGAATACCGGCAATATGCTCACCCTTTATTACGTGGATCATAACTGGCGAAAATTTTCTGTAAAATCCACCCATTTAGCGTAAGAAAGCATTAATTAGGTAGATACAATTCAATAGAATAATCCAAAAATATCGTAGCATGATTATCCGAACTCTTCTCAGAATAGCCAATATTACAAGCGATTATTAAATTCGCCGGTAAATAAATTATAACAATTAAAATCAAGCCATGGCGTAAACAAATTGTTTTATAAGAAATTTAATTTTAAATTCTTTCACGTGAAATCTTAATTACGCCGTCGGGTCAAGTTGAATTTCCATTAGGGTTTTTTTGTGGGTTATTTTCCCATTTAGGACAACAACAATTCTCAGTAGCAGCCCGGAGTTTGAAAATGTGCCCGAGAACGGCAATAGTCTCGCCCCCCTATTACGTGGGACTGATACATACCTGGCGAAATGTGAGTGCAGTAATGCACCTCTGCCTACCCTTTCGGGGACTACAGTCGTGAGATTATGTATGTATGTTTGTGCCGTGTTGAATTTGTGGTAAAGTCTTTTATAGTCAAAACGTTATAGCAAGTAATGTGACATGATGGACTTCGCGGTATTTTATTCATGAAGTTGGGCCCGGAAATGCGTCAACCTTGTTCGGACGCTCATAGTGGGATGTCACTCATATTTTCGTTCATTTAATTCGCCTTTTTGACGCCTTCAAATCACTGAGCTGGATTGGAATATAAAATGAGTAAAGGTTAAGTTAATGAAGATACAAAAAAATGAGGTGGAAATAAAAATATACTTCATCATCATCAGCAGCCTTTCTTACGTCCACGGCTGGACATAAGCCTCTCCTATGGCACGCCACTGGGCTCGATCTTCGGCCCTCCTCATCCAACCGCTGCCAGCCACCTTGCGAATATCGTCACCCCACCGAGCCAGAAAAATATACTTAATTATGTATTATCAAAACGCTTACTTTACCGATCCCGGAAACAAATTAGACGCTTAACATATCGGCATTTTGAACTGGTCATGTGAAGACGTGTACTTTAGGTTCCATGTGAAAATTTCAATTTCATTTCAAGCCACATTTCCCGCGATTAAGTCTGCAGGCCGAAAGATTTTCTCGTCTATATTTGCGCGGTGTCTTAGGGAGCTTCATTTTGTCCTCCCTTAGTTTAATAACGGTTCACGTGACAAGTTTCGTGTTATTACCCCTATCACAAATTGAACCATGACCAGCCGAAATTATATTGGGATATTTATTAAATTGATTTACGTCCGTTGTAACAAAGACATATGCTCTAAACAATATTGACATTATTAGGTTGGGGGTATCTAAAAGGTATCTTTCATAAAAATATGTTTTTTGTGTGGTGCTCTTACCTTTGTACCTACTACCAACGTCAGAAGTAGAGGTGATAACTGTTTGACGATTCAATGTAGTTTTGGGAAACTGTAAACATAAAGAATTTTTTTATTAATGCTGATGTTGAAATCTCCCCGCAGATAATAAAATAAAGAAATCAATGACTATCAACTATTACGAGTTACAAATTGTAGATTAAAGCTTCAACTAGATTGATTACTTTAACTTATTAAACAAACTGACCTATTTAAGTTACAAAATCTATGTTTACTTATTGTTAATCTTCGATAATCGATTATGGAGTTGTTTACGGATAGAGTATTCATTGACATTGACATTGCCTATAAGATTAGCACACTAAAGTGGAAGTGGGCCGGCCATGTTTGCCGACGGTCGGACGGCCGGTGGAGCAGACAAGTGTTGGAGTGGAGACCGCGCTTAGGCAGACGTAGTGTGGGACGTCCTGCAGCACGATGGTCCGACGACTAGAGAAAGGTGGCGGGTAGCGGATGGATAAGGGCTGCTCAAGACCGGGATTGTTGGCGCCTACTTGGGGAGGCCTTCGTTCAGCAGTGGACGGCGATAGGCTGAATATATTACGGATAGAAACGGACCAGGACGGAACCAGCGTTTCTTTACCTTTACCTTTTTTGATTTCACGGAACCCAAACTCAGATCCATCCATCCATCCATCCATCCATCAGCCAATGGAAGTCCACTGCTGGACATAGGGACCTAATGACTTCCACAGGGACCTGTTGGAAGTAGCCTGCATCCAGCAACGTCCCGCGACCTTTACCAGGTCGTCCGACCATCTTGTCGGAGGACGTCCCACGCTGCGCTTTCCGGTACGTGGCCTCCAGATACAACCTTAATAATCTTAAAATTAAATTTATAATCCCTCTTTTAAATAAAAATACATTAATGTGAAGGTTGTCGCTGTTTTTTTTTCAAATAAATTTATATTTGGATTTATGTTTAACATAGAACTATGTTGTATTCTGAAATCAGATTGTGTAATAAGTTTTAGTCACGCAGTTTCCTCCATGAACCAGAAATTTTGGGATAGGTACTGATCTAAACTTATATGTTTAACGAAAACGATACTTTCTTCGTCTCTCTGCCTCACGTCTTAACAGTTCAATCAGTTAAAAAAATGTTTTAACTATAAATATTTAAGAGATATTTTTCATCAGCAAACAAAACTACATGCGAATCGTCCCTTATAAAATAATTAATGTACATAAAAAAAGAAAGGGTCCAAGAATCGAGCCCTTTAGAACTCCCATAGTAACAACAGACCCAGGAGATCTTTGTCCATTTACATCAACAACTTAAATTCTATTACTTAAATATGACCTAAAAAATTCAAGTGCAATACATTTTGTTCCATAATTGCATAATTTCCTGATAAGAATATCATGGTATTTATACATTTCAGTACATATGTCGATAGATGGAGCTTGAAGAATAATTTCTTTTCATCGCTAAAATAAAATGTATTTGTTTATTAGGGGTTACAAATTTGTGTGGATAATTACTACCTTCGCCAACAATATCAATATAATATGGTAGTAATGTATAAGACTAAGAAACTATTTTTCTTCTTTCTAAAATAGCGCCAGTAAATACACGTATTAACTTTTTGATGGAACCTACAATCTCGCAACAAGTGTTATATTCTCTATGTCTCGCTGCCAAAGTGACTGCGAAAATTTTCATGAAACATCCAATTTCCATATAGATAGAACGCCCTCGTATTTACCATGATACACAGTCATCCGACGTCGATATTTTGTATTATAGCAACTGAATTTTGCGAGAGATTCTCCTTCTGCGGTTTGAGAAGTGAGTAATAGCATTTATATTGATTTATTTAAGATTTGTTCACCTTACACTTGTGTCAAGTTTGCGTGACAATCTTGAGGATTAGGTGTTCTATAAACATATTATGGCTGTCGTAAGTTTGAAAGTCTTATGGCCGAATACTGAAACGCTACTTAATCTGAGGGCGACTTATATTTAAGTGGCTGTTATAATTTAAGCGGTAAACTGAAACATCATTTATCGGTTTTAAGACTGTGATTAACTAATGCCCACTTAAATTTCCATAAATGGTAACATTACCACAAAAAGTTCTTTTACATGCCATTTTTTAAGTTCAACATCATCAGCCCAAATACGTCCCACTGCTGGGCACGGGCCTCCTCTACAACTGAGAGGGTTTAGGCCTTAGTCCACCACGCTGGCCTAGTGCGGGTTGGCGGTTTTAAGTATATACCGCTTAAATTATAACAGCCACTTAAATATAAGTCACCCTCAGATTAAGTAGCGTTTCAGTATTCGGCCATGAGTGTTTACTACACAAAAAATGGCCTGATGAAAAGTGTAACCGTTCTAAGCCAAACACTACATTAGTTACCTGCAGGGGGATTTTATGGGGCAGTTATGGGGTGGATGTAGATCTTTCGTGAATTCACATTTGTAAAATTTTGTAGTTTAACATGTTGTGCCATGCAGTAAACACAGTGTAATAAATCTGGTATATTGAAATTATTTATTGTAGTATTTTGTATTATTATTTGTAAAATATAAAGGAAGTGTATTGAATTGTATAACAACGGTTTATTCAGAATGTATATTGACTTAATATATATTTATTACTATAGAATAAAAAGAAAGTGTATTGATCGAATGTGACTTAAATGACGACATTTTGTTCGTGTGATCATTATCGAGTAGAAATTCGAGCGAGCGTAAGTAAATTGTTATTCTGCTAAAACATAAAAATATATTTATTTATTTATTTATTTAGAGACACCATCGACAGTAACACATACACTTTAAAATACAGTTGAATAAATAGCATTGGACATTGCGTACCATCATTATAGGTGAATACAACATACATAATATACTTGCACATGAAGACTGGTTGTGTTAATTTAAAAAGGAAGCCACATCTACATACATCTGTTATAACAGGAACAGGGAACGCCTAAAATTCCGAGGATAGGATTTTGAAAGCCGTTGTGATTTTCAAAATTTAGTTCGCGTGAAATACATAGTCTCATGCGGATATTACCTGCTGTGCATGAGGTGAGTCCGGAGTGACCGACGAGTTACAAAGTTTAGAATTAGGCTCCGAATATTTGGAGTCCACACTACGTATAAAGAGGGCCTCGTTGGCCCTGCGTCGCAAGTATGCAGGCTTCAATTCCATTAGGTTAGATTTCTATTATGAATTACTCAGTAACAGAAGAATGTGGAAATATGATGACAGCCCCGTGGCGCAGTTGGCTAGACACCAGCTTGCGAAACGAGAGGACGCGGGTTCGATCCCGCACCGAGACAAATGTTTGTGTGATCCACAAATAATTGTTTCGGGTCTTTGTGTATGTGAGACCAAAAGTTTCTCGTAGTTTCTGATACCCACGACACAAGACTTGTATCTTAGTGTGGGATCAGAACTATGTATGTGACTGTTGGGTGTATTTATTATTATTATCTTTTAAATGCTATGTTCTCGGTTGGGAAAAACCGGGGGTAATGATCTATGCGGGCCAAAGCCAAGCATACATCATTTAAGTATCACCTAATTATTTTTGATCGGTCTGGAGGAATTTTCTAACTATCCTGCATGTATTTATTAACACTGCTTTTTGTAGGGATTTGTATATGAACTTGGGCAAATCTAAAAAAATTAGGGATTCGTGCAACTGCATCGGTATGACTCCGGTAGTAGATAGGACTATTGGCACTATGGTCACTTTATTGAGATGCCAAATGCGGCTTATTTCGTCTTTAAGGTCTATGTATTTAGATATTTTTTCGGCTATTGTGTTTTGAACGTTGTGTGAATTGGGTACTGCTATATCAATTAAAAGGGCTGTTTTATTAGTTTTATCCACCACTGTAATATCCGGTCTATTGTAATGTACTGTTCGATCTGTGAGTATTGCTCGGTCAAAGTAAAGTTTATATTTTTCGTTTTCTAATATTGTCTCTGGTGTATATTTGTAATATGGGGTCGAGGAAGCGATGAGGTTGTATTTATTAGCTAATTTTTGATGGATGATGTATGCTACCTGATCGTGTCTGTGTTTGTAGTCGGTTTGTACAATGGATTTACACGCTCCCGTGATATGTTGTATAGTTTCAGATGCACTATTGCAACGGCGACATATATCTGTGGGTAAATTGGGTGTTTTCATTATATATTTTTGGTAGTTACGGGTTTCAATCACTTGGTCCTGGATGGCTATCATGAACCCTTCTGTCTCTGGGAATAACTGACCTTGGACTAGCCATTCGTTCGACGCGTTTTTGTCGACGTTAGGATGACTAATATCCAGTCGGTGCCTACCATGCAGAGACTTTTGGGTCCATTCATTTATTTTTGCTTTAACATCTATCTGTGTTTCGTTTCGCTGTGTGGTTTTATCGTGTAGGTTTAACGGGGTCAGATTAATATCATTTTGGGCTATTGCTAAGTGGAGATTAGAATGGTTAGATTTTTCATGGAAAAAACTTCTCAAATTACTTATTTGCGCGTTATGGAGGTTTGTTAAATCTATTATACCACGGCCCCCTTCCTGTCGCGGTAAAGTCTGCCGTTGTATACATGCTCGGGGGTGGTGTTTCCGATTTTTAGTCATTATGACGTTAATGGTCCGTTGAAGTTTCTTCAACTCTGTCTTTGACCAGTTTATAATACCGAAAGAATAGGTTAGGACCGGGATTGCGAATGTATTTATGGCTTTAGTTGTGTTTTTAGAGTTAAGTTCTGTTTTTAAAATGGAATTCAATCTATGTTTAAATGCCAATGTTAATTTTTTCTTTATTTCTTTGTTATGTATTTGCCTAGATTGGCTTAACCCAAGGTACTTGTATGATTCGTGTTCAGTTAAAGATTCTATGGTTTCGCCTGATTGTAGTTGGTAATCCAATTGAAGAAGGTGTCCTGCTCTATAGGAATTTATTTTGCACTTATCTATACCGAATGTCATTTTGATGTCTTTTGAAAATTGTTCAGTGAGGCTGATCAGCATCTTAAGTTCATTTTCAGTACTACCGTATAGCTTGATATCATCCATATATAATAAATGATTGATTTTGTATAATTTTAAATGACTTATGTGATTTGTTTCTTTATATTTTAATGGGAAGCCGGTATCTACAGAGTTTAATATATTAGATAAGGGGTTAAGTGCTAAGCAAAACCATAGAGGGCTTAAAGCGTCACCTTGAAATATACCTCGCTGTATTTTAATCATGTCAGTTCTAATAATTTTATTATTGCATTTTAAACTTAACTGGGTACTCCATTTGTTCATTATGGTGGATAAAAAGGTTATAATTTGCGGATTAATTTTGTATATTTCAAGTATTTTGAGTAGGTATGAATGTGGGACTGAATCATATGCTTTTTTGTAGTCTATGTATGTACTGTATAAACTATTTTTAGTGTGTTGCGCTTGTCCTAATATAACGGAATCAATTGTGATTTGCTCTTTGCACCCTCTGCTAGATTTTTTACACCCCTTTTGCTGTTCCGCGAGTATGTTATTACCTTGGGTATGCGCGTAAATAAGGTCTGCTAGGCAAGCTGTCATAATTTTGTATATAGTTTGCAGACAGGTTATCGGTCTATATTTTGCAGGGTCTGAGATATCAGTCTCATCCTTAGGTAGCATAAATGTAGTTCCTATGGTTATATAGTCGGGCACATCTTGAGGGTTTTTTATAAAACTATTAATATGGTTATAAATATATGGGTGAACGTTCGTGAGCTTTTTATACCAGAAATTATGGATGCGATCGGAACCAGGTGTTTTCCAGTTATGCAAATTCCTAATAACATTCTTAAAAACTGCGAGGGGTATATGATCGTACGACATATCTGTTACTTTAGCTGCTTGGTCTAATTCCGTCTGTATCCAATTAGCTTCACTATTGTGCATCATGGGATTTTCCCATATATTGGCCCAAAACTCCTTGAGTTTTTTGAGATCAGGTGAAATGTTATTGGGATGAGTATGTGTTTGGTTAGTCGTATTTGATTTAAGATTTTGATAAAATTTTCGCTCATTATTAGTAAATTTATTATTTTGTGATTTCCTATTAGTACATTTTAAATACCTATGTAAACGGCCGCTAAAAACTGATAATTTCTGTTTTAAGGTATCGAGGAATTGAGCTATTTCTGTATTAGCTTCTTCGTGTGTAGTGTGTATTTTATAGGAATCTAATATGCGATTTACATGTTTTGTGACTTTTATATTTCTGTTCCCTTGGATGTATTGGGTCAGCCTTCCAATTTTAGCGCGGATATCAGCTATTTTATTTTCTAAACGCTTCTGCCATCTAGGCTTCATCAGGTATTCCGTGTTATTACTAAGTTCTGGTGGTGGTAAAGTCAGTTTTGCACCGTTCATTTTAGAGGCTGTCCATGCTGAGCAGTATATAATGGTCTGTAAGGTAGTATAATCTATATCTGTGGTTAATATATTTGGCAGAATATTATTGTTAATATAATGTACTATTTTAGCGAAATTTCGTGATGTTTTTTGTCTCGGTATGTATGGTCTATCTATTGGACTAGTATTTATGTAGAAATTAAAAGCTGTGGTAAAAACAGAATCTATATCCTCTATTGTTTGTTCGCCTTGCTCCTGTATTGGGTCGTTGAGTGTATTATAATCTGGAACATTGACAGGGTTAACTACATCGGTAAGTATAGTTTCGGCAGAGTTTCGTCTCTTATTTGCACATTGGGTAACTGCTGTTTTGTCCACCGCTAAGTTTGAAGATTCAAGTTCTTGTGCCACCTGCTGTTTAATAGTTTCGAGTCTTTCGCTACTAATAAGACAATTGTTTACAATTACTCGGCGTTGATCTGCTATTCTTTGCTCTGTTATGTGTGAAAGGTGGGGATATTTGTTTATAAAGTATTCGTGTAGCTGTTTCCGGTATGCTGTTTTATCTGTCTCTAAACGCGTTATTGTATAGTAAGATTTAATTATTGTTTCATTGAGGTCACTAGTCCATTTCATGCGTTTTCCTGTGTTTGGTATTTCTAAATGTTGTTGTCTTATATCTGCACTGACTTTTTGTAATTCTTGTTCTACTTCTTTATATATTGTGTCAATGGTTTCTTGTTTTAATAATTTATTACGCATTATAGCTCTACGTTGATCACCTAGTCTCTGTCTACTAACTTGTATATGTGGAAATTTTTCTATGAATTTTGTGTGAAGTGGTAACAAATAATCTTTTGTGTCGGTTTCCATCAATGTTAGGTTGAGATAAGTGCGTAGGATAAATTCGTTTATTTCACTAGTCCATTTCCTACGCGTGGATCTAGCACTGGTGGTGGGCGCAGTGTCTGGTATAACCTCCTGCACAACATCCTCCAGATGCTTTGGATTATCTGATGAATGGCATGAAGATGAACATGATAATGAATGATTTTTCTGGTATGAGGGTGTGACAGATGATGGGACTGATGGGAATAAAGAGAGAGTGGACTCTCTCTCAGAAGACGCATCGGCTGTAGCATTATTATGTTGCGCGAGAGCCAGCCTATTACTCTCGCCGCCGGTGTTCGCATTACTGAAACACCCAGCGCCGGCACCGGGTGTGCCCCGGCGACCTCCGGGAAGCGACCGTAAATTATACTTACAATTTATTCTATTCTCCATATTGAAAAGGGTTACCATAGCCACGTTAGCCACATCAGTAAATGAAATCATTGTGTTGCCCGCCCCCCACGTGATCAGGTGTTCGATCAGGACGTGTGGTTGGATTTTAGGGGGCTTATTATTATTATTATTATATGCCCGTGTCATAGCAATAGGCTCGCTCTAATGGCAGGGGATAGGCACATATGAATTCCAATAAGGAACACGATTCTAATGCCGGTTTAGACAATTTGAGACTTCGCTACTGACAAATTTCTAATGGAAAAACCCAGCAACACTTTTTCCGATTCAAGAATCCAACCCGAGACCTCTAGACCGCTCGATGCATATGTGCCGTGGGACTACGATGCAGTCTTATCAATTCTTATTATTGTAAACTAGGGGCCGTTCAAGTATTACGTAAGTATCTACGACAGGGGGGCGGGGGGTCTTTGCTTTGCTTATTTTGGATGACATGGGGGGTGGGGAGTCTAGATGATGATTACGTCATCGGTAGTTAAATCTATTTTCTTTTTTTTTAATTATAATTATAATATTTAAGAAAACAATACATTCATTGAAAAATATTTACGTAAGCATGGGGGGAGGGGGTAAGAGCTTCGCTTACTTTTGCTGACAAGGGGGTTGGGGGGGGGGGGGGATAAAATTTTAATAAATCTGCTTACGTAATACTTGAAGATATGAAGATACATAGATACTTCTATAACACCAGACAATTCAGCCGAAGATCAATAGTAATTGCCTTTGATGTTGTAACATTGAGCCATCTGGTTTTACAGGCTTACACTTTGGCTAAAATTTTATAGCAGCCAATTTAGGAATATCTGATGTTATGACGAAAACTAAACTAGTTTTTATTGTTGAATTCTTTTCATTTGTCTTTGAGAAGTTTGCCTGATGCTTATAATTGTTATGTAACTAGATTAATGAATGGTCTTGAATTTTGCTAATAAGAAATAGGAATCTTGCAGTAAGCGCTATAAGAATAGTAATGCATTTACCATTAGGAGCCAGAGCAGTGAGTTTGCGGGTAAAAAAGTTGCAACAGTCACATACTCGGTTGTGGTGCGGGAACCGAACCGCTAAACTCTTCTTTAACAAGCTAACGGAACCAAGAGGTACGGGTGTAACATAGGCATGAGCTTCGAGGAAAAGGCGCGGTCTTTCGACAAAACAACAAGACAAAACAAAACAAAACGAGACAAAACTTGGCGGGAGCGAGTTGAATAGGAGCACATAAAGACTTTTCGAAGTGATGTGCGTATTCACAATAAAATATCTCGCACTACATCTGTGAAAGAAAACAAAGTGAGGAAGCCTGCATACCTTATATTCTCCTTAAGTTATCACTTAGGTCTTAGGTCCGGCAATTTAGTCCGGCGTGCTGGATGACTTCTCAGTTGTAAAAAAGACCCGTGTTTAGCAGTGACGTGTATGGTCCGATAACCAAGCAGCCCAAAATACGTGGAAAGATTGCGATGTGTTGTTTTTGTCCAGCGATCCTGTCGTTGTACCTGAGGAATGTGTTGTGCCTCCACGAGAACGCTGCTACAGTGGTGTACCACATATTCATAATGACGTGCTACGCGATGCCGCTCATAGGCGCAATACTCGCCGACAATTTCATCGGACGTTACAGGTCAGTTCACTTTCTAGATAACTACAGATGCATTATATAGTATTATGCCTGGGTGCAAACTTAATGTACGCGCTCATCATACGGGAACATATTTTCGCGGCATATACAAAAATCTGTCAATTCGGTCGAGCAGATTTTCAAATTAAATTGTAACAAAAAAAAATTATACAAAACCAAAGGTTTCCTCTTTTAATATTAGTTAAGACTTTAGAAGTTTAAATTATATTCTCTGTCTTTTTAGCAATGGCAGTGCATCCATAGAACCCCAAAACCCAATTTGCCTTTCGAAATTCCGAATAATAATCTTTAAGCTTTAAATCTTTATTTAACAAAATCAATTTGACATATAAATGAGAATATCCTGACCCGACATTAAACAATTATAAACTAGACATTACACATTTAACATGTTACGCTTTTGGGCATATATAGCATTACCGCCACTGCTTTTTAGTCCGTGGCAGTGAGAATTTTGCATACCTACTATAAATGGCCCCTATATTTGGGGACGTAAAGTTAGTAAAAAGCAGGTAATATCATTATGATCCGTATACTGCATAACTGAAACTAGAGCGGTTGTCGACTTCAGTTTTTAGTCTCGGAGAAAAACTTGAAGAAATCCTGAATTAAAGGCCCCTAATTGAGGTGTTTGCCGTAAATGAAAATAAAAGAGTAAGAGCCACAAGTAGTACCTAATAACTTTTTAGCTTTATCGTTCTACATTATTCAGCTGTGGAATAGAAAGAATCGGGATTTTTAAAATGAGAATAATGAATTAAATTATGTTATGAGGTAGTATACATTTTCTGTAATGTTAACGGTCTCATCTCCACGTTTATATTAAAAAGACAAAAGATTTGTATTTTAGTAACGAATAAAGGCAAAAATACTGTATCTACATACATAAACTCACGCCTGTATTCCCCGAAGGGTTAGTCAGAGGTGCATTTCTGCACCCACATTTCGCCAGGTATGTATCAGTCCCACGTAATAGGGGGCGAGCCTATTGCCGTTTTTCGGGCACATTTCCAGACTCCGTGCTGTTACCGAGAATTTCCTAATGGAAAAACCCAATAACACTTTGCCCGACCCGGGAATCGAACCCAGGACCTCTAGATCGCACGGCACATACTTGTACCGCGAGACCACGAGGCAGTCTAAACACTGTATCTATTTCTAAAATCTATATAAGAATGCATTTCGCGCGTTGATTCGCGCTGCTTTAATATGGCGCTTCAGGGATGTTTGCAGAATTTCATGTTGACTGTTTTTGTACCACGATTCGAAAAAGATGTGCGTCCCTGGTGCGCATGGTCTGTGGCAGTTCGAACAGCATCCTCGCATTGGTAGTAAGTAGGTTAGACTGTGTATATGTCAATCACTGTTGTGCAAATTTATTTTAAGTACCTAATAATTTTTGTACCTACTTTAGTATTTACTTAAATTAGGATAAGAAAACTTGTTACTAACAAAATAGACACCAAAAATAGTCTGAAATAATTATCTTACTAATAGAATGCTACATTATCAAAAAGATAATTGCACCCAGACGGACCAGGAATAGGTCGCTAGTAGTGGATATGTTGAGAGGTGAAAAAGAAAAAATGGCTTTATAAATCTTTCTTCGTTTATATTATACTTAAATAGTAAACTTGACGATCTTAATGGTTCATTTACACAAAAGAAAAAATAATAAAAATACTGGTTTCTTATTTGACAGGACTTTTACTGGTAGTAAGTGGTACATCTGGTAACTATATACCTGATGATATAGAAATAGTTTATTTTAGTGCAGGTACCCTTTACACGAGTTTTGACAAGAACCATAGTTCGTTTTGTGATACTTAAAATACACATTATTATCTCTGGGATAAAATGTCTTGTGATAATCCAGCTAGCAAATTATCTGTACCTCTTATTTGCCTGAATTCAGAGAATTCAAAATTCAGATTCCTATATTATTATATATTTTGATATCCATTTTAATTACCTTAAAACTTATTGTGTTAATCTACATTTTCTTATGAATCAAATTGCGAGACCAATACCGAATTAAAAGTAGTTTCCCCGCAAGAAGTTTGCTTCCTTTTATAAAATAAATTTTTAACGAAGCATTGGAAATAACATTCCCTGGTTTTATTCAAACGCGATTCCCTCCCTACGTTTCATATCTTTCATGCCTTCCTTTTTCCATATCTCCGGTTCTTATTGAAGTTCGCGGTTTGTTTCCGCCTAAGGAGACTCGATGCAACGAGCTATTTCAATTGAGCTTTTGCGGACGTAAATTGGTTGGGTTGGAAGCAAACTAGTCTGTGAACATTCTTGATTTTAATTTTTTGCAAATTATCTATGCAATTTAAAACGAAAATAGAAATGTGGTAGCAAGTAAGGCTAGTATAGTTTATTATCGGTTTAAATTATGCTTAATTCAATATGTATGTATTAATCTCTCGTCATCAGCTCATATATGTACGTCTCACTGCTGGGCACGGGCCTCCTGTACAACTAAGCGGGTTTAGGCCTTAGTCCACCACGCTGGCCTATTGCGGGTTGGCGGATTACACACCTTTTTCTTTCCGCGTTGAAAATCCTATTTACGGACCATCCCACCCCCGGAGGGGCGAGGGTGTGTCGGACTCACCGACGCCTTTCGACCCAGCATGGATGTTACCGCCCGTGGATGTGTCAGGCGGCCGCTGGGCCGGGTGGAGGATTACACATCTAAGAAATTTCTAAGAACATTAAAATTTCTAGATAAGTGATAATATCGGGGGGGCTTCAATCATGGTGAAAGGATGACCGCGCCGGCATTTTTTGGCCAGTTTGTCGCGGTCGGTCCTTTGATCACCATGGTATTAGCCCCCCAAACTTCTTCACAATAAGTTGAAGAGGTATTCGGCCGGCATGATTGTGTCGACCAACGGGAGATCATCATCTCTCGCTGGTCGGCACTTTTTATGGACACCATTGCGCTTACCATCAGGTGCAATGGGGTCACTTTGCCGTGCCAGTATAAAAAAAAAAAAAAAAAAAAAAATATGACGTAACTAGTAATAAATTGTGTTTGGGCTAAAAAAATGTTACTAATTAATTACGAATAAAGCCGCTGGTATAAAATATGATGAAATTATTGAAGATATTTTTTTTTTCAGGGTCATATTATATTTCTCAATAATATACTTGTTCGGGACGCTGCTGACTTGCTGTTCTGCAATTCCACCGCTCATGTTGCCTCCAACGTGAGTACTCCTTAAATAAACTATTGTTTAAAATACGTCGATTGGTTGGTTACGATGGTTGATGCGATCTTAACCCGGGTTCGATACCCAGGTTAGGCAGTGCTTTTGAGGTTTTTCATGAGAAAAGTCTTATTAGCAACATGGACTGTGGGTATGTGCCCGAATATAGCTCGGTGTTACATGGAACCATAAACCTCTGCCTACACCTCCCAGTATCAGAGGCGGTACTTCCATAGAAGCCCAAAAGCGTTACACGTTAATTTGTAATAACTAGTTTATATTTGTTTATTATTAGGTCAGGATATTCTCATTTATATGTAAAATTGATTTTGTTAAATAAAGAATTAAAGCTTCAAGATTATTCTTCGGAATTTTGTAAGGCAAATTGGGCTTTTTGGGCTTCTATGGAAGTACCGCCACTGTCCAGTATATAGGCTAGTGTGTGTATTGTGTATGAACACATCCGGCCACCGTACTTCCTCAGTACTTTCCTAGTTAGGATACCACCCTCGGACGCATGTAAGTTGGAATAACAGATTTACCGATATTGTGTATACTCTTCGTCTTGTGGTAGCCTTCTGTCAGTCCAGATTTAGACCATCAAGTGACAAGCGGTGACTGCAGGGCGATCTACAACACATTTGTAGTGAGATTGGACAGTTGGGTCTTAGAAGATTTACTTTATTTCTCTCCCATTGAATATTCGGTAAATGGTTTATTACGATGATCAATGATCAGTTCTACACAAAGATACTTGCTCGTAGATAGTGCATCATCATAGTTTTCATCACCCATGGGTTTCAGGACATAAGCTCCAAAAGTTTTCAGTTTACCGGTTTGTCTAGCCACCTCGCCGAGGGAATACTAGAAATAATACCACGTGCTTTGTATTTGTGAAAGATTTATTGCTAGTTGACGTTTTGGAAATTCTTATGGTCCAAATATACCCCTAATAACATAATGTTAAATAGGACTTTCTCCGAATAAAAATAAAAATAAAGTTAAAATACATAATTTTAATAGAAGTTAAACATATTCATAATTGTTGTATGGAAAAATGCAATGTTTTAGTGAAATGAGCACGAAATTTAAAATTGCGGCCAAGCGGAGCCGGGTCTTACAGCTAGTTCCGCATAAAAATTGACGTGTTAAATGAGTAATCCGCGCGCCTTGGTGACCTGCACGAAATGAATTGTGAGGCGGGCAAAGTCCGGTAGTAACTGTACTCTAAGTTTTAAAATTAAGTGGAGTATGTTTGTACTTTGTAGTAGTAATAGCCGCTGTAGATCTATTATTAGCTAATATTTTTCATCGCGTTAGCTGAGGTGTACAAAATTGCACGGTAAAACTGTTTGCAATACGTTCTACGTTGACTTTTATTTTCAGTATGTACAAGCAGCGGGAACAGCATTATAATTTTGCTGCTTATTTTTCCTGTTTCGAATGGCTTCGTATTGCAGACGTTGGGTTGGAGGCTACTTGAATATCCAATTATTAGTCTCTACACGTACGTGGAAGTACGATAAACCTTTTGTCCAGATTTCGACCTCCGTATGTAACCGATGGCCGAAGGGCCAAAAGGTTCTCGAGTGGAGGCCACCTACCGGAAAGCGCAGCGTAGGACGTCCACCCACAAGGTGGTCTGACGACCTGGTGAAGGTCGCGGGTCGTCACTTGATGTAGGCTGCCTCCAACAGGTCATTATGGAAGTCAATGGGGGAGGCCTATGTTCAGCAGTGGAATTCCTTGGGCTGATAATGATGATGTAAAGTGTATATCCGTCCACAATAATGGTTACATTCCTTGATGCCCTCATTTTTTTATTAAACACGGGAATGTGAACGAATTTTGCGAGCAAGTACTGTATGCTCTGAACCGTTTCGTTTGGCAAAATACGGCTTAGATACGAGGGCAGTCCGATAAGTACTTAGCCTCACCGCCCGATGGCACCACTATCGTAAGATAAATTTACCATCATGTAGCACATCTTCGTAGACGGCTATTGTCAAAATTTCAGCCGAATTGGATTTGTAGTTTTGTTTTGACCGCGTGTGTAAGCGGACGTGTCCGCGGATTTTCGAAAAATGGAAAAAGAGCAATATCGGCCGGTGATTTGATTCTTGTTTTTGGAAGGGAAATCGCGCAGCGATATCAAAAAGCGCTTGGATGCTGTTTACGGTGACTCTTCTCCTTCAATGGCGACCGTCAAAAATTGGTTTAACGAGTTTCAACGTGGTCGCACGTCAGTTTTTGATGAGCCACGCCCAGGTGCCCCAAAAACGGCTACCACGGAGGATAACGTGAGAAAAGTCCCGATCTTGTATTGGCAGACCGCCGATTGAAGGTGCGCGAGATAGCTGAGACAGTAGGCATCTTAAAAGACCGCGTGGGTCATATCCTGCATGAAATATTGGGCATGAGAAAGCTGTCGGCTCGATGGCTGCCGCGTTTGCTCACTTCGGACGACAAGCGCATCAGTGACACAACTTCAGAGCAGTGTTTGACACTGTTTAGGTGCAATCCGAAGGGGTTTCTGCGTCGTTTCGTGACCGTCGACGAAACATGGATTCACTGGTACACACCAGAGACCAATAAACAGTCGAAACAGTGGACTTTACCCGGCGAATGTGCTCCGAAGAAGGCGAACACTGTCCCATCGGCCGAAAAGGTGATGGCCACCGTTTTCTAGGTTTCACAAGGTGTGATTTACATCGACTACCTGGAGAAGGGCAAAACGGTCACAGGGCTCTACTATGCCGAACTATTGGGCCGATTCAACGCTGAATTGTAGAAAAAACGGCTCCATTTGGCGAAGAAAAAAGTGCTCTTCCACCATGACAACGCACCGGCTCACACCTCCGCCGTCGCAACGGCCAAATTGGTCACATTAGGCTACGAACAGCTGCTCCATCTACCGTATTCTCCAGATTAGGCCCCGTGTGACTTCTTTTTGTTTCCAAACTTGAAAAAGTCCGTCGCCGGACAGAAATTTGAGTCGAATGAGGAGGTTATCGCCGCCACGGAGGCCTACTTTGTAGACCTCCAGAAAACGTTCTTTTCAGACAGCTTAAAGAAGTTGGAGCATCGCTGGGTCAAGTGAATCGAGTTGAAAGAAGACTGTGATGAGAAATAAATCGCCACTTTTCCAAAATTTTCGTTTTTCTTTTGTAGGCTAAGTACTTATCGGACTGCCCTCGTAGTAGGCTTGTATCTTGGCGTTATGTTTCATGTATGAAAGTTGCTTCCTGGGTTCATGGGAATATTCGATCATCAGTTTTTTTTTGTATTCAACTTTAATCGAACAAAACGGAACGCGAGCCTTAATAAGTGGCAAACAAATTCGATGATCGTATTCGCTAATAGAAGATAAATATGTGTGAAATTGACATAAATGATTATTTTTAGCTATAAGTTATGTCAATTTTATAAATTTTGATGTTCTTTATTGTTTTTTTTTTTTTTTTTTTTTATGGAAAAAGGAGGCAAACGAGCAAGTGAGCCACCTGATGTTAAGTGGTGATTACGATTGGAGAATGTGAATTTGTCTGCGGCGTCCGTGTTGCTGCACTTCCATTTTATGGGCGAGTGTAACACCCTGGTTGCGCCTATCAATTCGTACCGCAGTACATGCTCACTATTTCGTGACTCCAATACTTACCTCATCCTTGCAGGCACTGTATCAAACACTGTTAAGTCGATACTTAGACAGTAACACACCTTAAGCAGTCACACAACAATCAATCACAAAAGCTGTATCAATAATAGCCGTCATCACCAGCCTATATACGTCCCACTGCTGGGCACAGAACTGCTCAACAACTGAGAGGGTTTAGGCCTTAGTCCACCCTGCTGGCCTAAAAACTTTTAGGTGTGCAGGCCTCCTCACGATGTTTTCCTTCACCGTTAAAGCCGATAATAGTAATAGCCGTAGTATTTTCCATTGCAGAGCTACGTCTATGATTGGTCTGGGTCTGATTGCGACGGGCACCGGCGGTATAAAGCCATGTGTCGCTGCTTTCGGCGGCGATCAGGTATTTTACTGCACTTTCTCAATAATTTAAGTAACCAATTTGTTTACGGTTAAAAATCAGGGCCGACTCAGGCTTTTTTGTAATGGCCCCCGAGATGGTCAGTAGCATGGTGACCGGTGAACGTTTCATGCGTTTTCATTTTTTTCATTCACAACCGGGGCGACCGAATCAAGCTAATGGGGGTGCAACTGTACCCAGACGGCCTGTACGCATTTCGTCTCCTGCGCGCATATGAGTTGGTTGCGGAATAATCTTGGTCATTTCTTGTCCACATACGGTGGTTAACCTCCTTGGCGCATAGATGGTCACCGGGGTTTTAATTCTAGAGTAGGGCAAATTGCTTTAAAGTTGAATATCTCGCATATGGATACCTCAATATAAAATTCTTAGCAAACTCTCAATATTTTTAAAAGACCTATCGAATGATACCTCACGCTATGGTATAAGACGCGAGACATACATACATACATAAACTCACGCCTGTATTCCCCGAAGGGGTAGGCAGAGGTGCATTTCTGCACCCACATTTCGCCAAGTATGTATCAGTCCCACGTAATAGGGGGCGAGCCTATTGCCGTTTTTCGGGCACATTTTTAGACTCCGTGCTGTTACCGAGTATTTCCTAATAGAGAAAACCCAATAACACTTTGCCCGACCCGGGAATCGAACCCAGGACCTCTAGATCGCACGGCACATACTTGTAACGCGAGACCACGAGGCAGTAAGACGCGAGAAAAATATGTAATTCATCCCCACTTTATAAAAATTACGTTTTTGTAAAAACCTGTCTTCACGGCATGTTTTCCTCCTATATAATGAATGTATCTATATTGTTTACGTCTTAATAAGTTTCACTAAAAAAATTATGCACTAACAGAGATGGGCAGGTTAAAATAAGTGGAGCGCTTTTATACTTGGGGACACTTTAGGCGCGGGGCTCGTAGCAATTGTTGCTCGTAGCAGCTACGTAGTTAACACAGTACAAGTTTCAAAGCCAACTGAAATATCTTTATTGAAAAAATGACTCTAGATTCGCCTTTTATTACGTTTAAACCTTACGTTAAAAACTTTATACCTCTGCCTACGATCTTAAGGATAAAAGGTGTGGAATGGTTGCTGGTCGTGGCTTTGAGATATTGCTATAATATAATTAGAGTCCCTTAACTTGGTATAAAAAACAGACATTTTTTATCAAAGCCATACAAACCCAATTTGATTGCCAAAGTTTGATTTGTCATGGGATGAATTTTTATCGAAAGCGTCGACGCGTATTCAACCACACAACGAAAAGCCAAATAAATCATATAATAAAAATAAATGGATTCATGAAAATAATATTATTCGCCGTGTAATCTACAGTTCAGGATTCAATTCTTAGGCCCTTTAAAAAAAAACACCTTTTTAAAATCGTCCATATACCAGCCGAAAAATATGCTTCCCAGTTTCGACTGCCCGAAGAGAATCAGCGGCTCCAACGCTTTTTCTCGACATTCTACTGTACCGTGAACCTGGGGGGGTTCATGGGAATGGTGGTGACCCCAGCTCTTCGAAGGAGCGTCATGTGCTTCGGGGATGACACGTGTTACGCGCTCGGCTTCGGATTCCCAGCCCTATTGGTCCTGATTTCCATCTGTAAGTTAAATATTATTTGAATTCCTTACTTTTTTTGTGCTATGATAAATTTTAAGCGATACAAAGGGAGATTTTCCGGTTTTCGGGGGGGCTTCAATCATGGTGAAAGGATGACCGTGCCGGCAATTTTTTTGGCCGGTTTGTCGCGGTCGGTCCTTTGATCGCCATGATTGATGGTCCCCCAAACTTCTTCACAATAAGGTGAAGAGGTATTCGGCCGGCATGATTGTGTCGACCAACGGGAGACCATCATCTCTCGCTGGTCGGCACTTTTTCTGGACTCCATTGCGCTTACCATCAGGTGCAATGGGGTCACTTTGCCGTGCCCGAATAAAAAAAAAAAAAAAAAAAAAAAGATTTTGTGAGCAAGTAAAATGTTACTCCATAATCTAGTATAATAAGGTGATTTTTATGTTGATCAGTCTTTTAGAAGCGGAGAACAATGCCAACCCGCACTAGGCCAGCGTGGTGAACTAAGGCCTTAACCGTCTCAGTTATCGAGGTGGCCTGTGCCCAACAGTAGGACGCATATGGGCGGATGATGATGAATATAGATTTATCCACTAACTTATAAAATAAATAAATAATTTAAATGAAAACTCGCCTCAGAGATCCAGAATTACAGTGAGGGTTTCGTGATCACCGTGTTCATTATAGAAAAGGCGAGCTGATGTCTCGACTGGTAAGAGAAAATCGAATTTTGCCTTTCCATACTCTAATTGGGGCAGTGCATTTGCAAAAATGTACCAGTGTGGTGACTTTGCTGTGCCAGTGTAATGAGACAGGGAAAATAGCACCCGGAGTAAGCAATAATACAAATTCATGTTTTTCTGTATAATACTCGTAGTCTTTCGACTTATCAGATGAGTCTAACACATTTCATTATGTATGGCACACATGGTCCCGTTTTATTCTCTCCGCACGTGATATTAAGGAAGAATGTAGAAATGAATTCATTTTATTCCAGTTATATTTGTCGCCGGCAAACCTTGGTACAGGATCAAGCAGCCCCGAGACAATATCACATTGAAATTTGTGTCGTGCGCATGGGTAAGCGTGTAAACCACTTTATATATTATATGAGTTTTTGTCTTTCCTATATGTTATGGAACGGCTTGCCTGTAGGTACATTCTTGTTGATTTTATTTATGTATTTATCGACAGTGCCGTCGATCATTGCTTTTTTGAAAATCTATTCCTTGACTAAAGCTAATATTAAGGGTCGGCCAACACTGAGACCAAGACTTTCATGCAAAATCTTTTTTTATAGTATTTTAATATAAAATGTTTCAATCACTACCTACTCAAGTCGAAAATTAATTTTATAGCAAGATAGCCTTAAATATTCTTTGCGTTCTTGCTTTTCTAAATTTGCTATAAATAAAATATTTCCACCATTAAAAAAACTCTCTCACTTTTTTCTTAGACCCTCGGAATGCGTTGACCCACGCTTTGGAAGTCACTTTAGATTCGAATATTTTCAGAAACAATAGACCCCTAATTGTGCATGATAAATAACAATACAATCATTCTCACGCGACAAACTTCGTGTAGTCGAAATACCACTCTGACAACCCATTGAGGATGCAATGCGTGGAAGAGTATACATATGTACATATGTATATATGTTTGAAATTTCTTAGGAACTGCATTCGTTTAAAATCTGCCTCGTGGCAGTATGTGCCGTGCGATCTAGAGGTCCTGGGTTCGATTCCCGGGTCGGGCCAAGTGTTATTGGGTTTTTCCAGTAGGAAATTCTCAGTAGCAGCACGGAGTCTGGAATTGTGCCCGCAAAACGGCAATAGGCTCCAATTACGTGGGACTGATACATACCTGGCGAAATGTGGGTGCAGAAATGCACCTCTGCCTACCCCTTCGAGGAAAACAGGCATGAGGTTATGCATGTATGTATTGTCTATTTTATAACTTACCAACTGTAAAGCCCAGCTTCGCCCGGGCACAATTTTATAAAATTCAGTATCCTATGTCCTTTTTCAAGGGGCTATCTATCTCCGTACTAAAAATTCATCATCATCAGCCCAAATTCGTCCCACTGCTGAGCACGGGCCTCCTCTACAACTGAGAGGGTTCAGGCCTTAGTCCACCACGCTGGCCTAGTGCGGGTTGGCGGACCACACACCTAAGAAATTCCTAAGAACTTTTTAGGTGTGCAGGTTTTATCACGATGTTTTCCTTCACCGTTAAAGCAAGTGATAATTCATTGTGAATACACACATAACTTCGAAAAGTCAGAGGTGTGTGCCTGGGGTTTGAACCTGCGACCGCCGAAATTCTCGACCGCGCGCCTAAACCTCGAGGCCAAAAAAATATTCAAATGAAATTGTTTAGTCAAGAAATAGAACTACTGAAATGCTTTCGCATTTATAATATTAGTATGGATAATTGGCTGCGACTCGTAGTTGATTGCCTTTTAAGAGAACCATTCCGTTCCGTTCCTATTCCGTGAATTTTACATACAATTAGACTGTGCATGTCCATTGTACTAAGCTAAGCGAGCTAAGGCACTGCTTTAGTTCGAATAGTTTCTCGACAAAATTAGGGTATTTTATATATTCTTGAATAACTGCGAAGCATTCGTGCCATTATTTAATTCAGTAAATGCAAACTGCATTTTTAAAATTTAACGATGTATTGAAATCCATAAAATCCACGACTAAGGACCGTAAATCGCTTGAGTGGATCGGCTCTGTAATTTTATGTGAAT
Organism: Hemaris fuciformis; assembly: GCA_907164795.1. Lineage (NCBI taxonomy): Eukaryota > Metazoa > Arthropoda > Insecta > Lepidoptera > Sphingidae > Hemaris > Hemaris fuciformis. The sequence goes on from OU015431.1 coordinate 23,928,095, forward strand.
AGAATGAAAATAATTTAGGAAAATTAGAATGCTTTTATATGATTTGAATTGACTCATTCCACTTCAACATTCGCTTACAAAAACGGTTCTGCTTGGTAAAATTAGTCAAAATACTGTTCAGTCTGATTCAGACCTTTATACGAACATACATATAAATGTAGTTTCCAGTAAAGAGAGTAGGTCAAAGTTAAAGGGACTATTATGTATAAGCTGGCGCCTTCCCCGCTTCGGCTTTCCAAAATTCCAAGATAAAGTCTGTGATCCATTTTATAAAATCAGTATTTCCATTACATAGAATTTGACAGCCCCGGGGCGCAGTTAGCTCGATGCCAGCTTGAGAAACGAGAGGCTGCGGGTTCGATCCCCGCACCGAGACACCCACGATACAGGACTTGTATATTAGTGTGGGTCAGAACGATGTATGTGACTGTTGGGTGTATTTATTTAAAAAAAATTTTTTTTTTTTATTCTGGCACGGCAAAGTGACCCCATTGCACCTGATGGTAAGTGTAATGGAGTCCAAAAAAAGTGCCGACCAGCGAGAGATGATGATCTCCCGTTGGTCGACGCAATCATGCCGGCCGAAAACCTCTTCACCTATCTTGTGAAGAAGTTTGGGGGACTAATACCATGGTGAACAAAGGACCGACCGCGAGAAACCGGCCAAAAAATGCCGGCACGGTCATTCTTTCACCATGATTGAAGACCCCCGAAAACCGGATATATGAAATGAAATGAAATTATTTATTGAATCTGTAAAATGTCAAATACATCACTTAGATTCAGTCATTTTAAAATTTGGTTTACCACCCTGTTCGGAAGGCAGTCATCACTAGAGAAGAATATACATATACACTGGCTGATCCCGGAACGAGGCACACTTGCATATGCCACTATGGCGGGTTTTACGCCCTGTGTACGGTGGTCGCTATCCGGGCGGATACGAATATCGTACCACCAGCAATGTTATTAGTTGGACTGCGGGCTCATGTCAACAATACGCGGCTTATGTTTTGGGATGGAATCTCGTGTAATTTTGAAAACCTACACACAACAAATGCAGACGAGCGTATTTCCATGAATTTCTGCTTATTTGTGAAACCTAATACAATTTAGTATGCAGGTGTACGAACTTTATAATACTAGTGCTGATGATTATACTATGCAGTATATGTACATGGTTCAAAGCAAGCTTGTGCGAGGACAAAGCGCGCTCTGATGTGAAACCCGAAGCGATGATGGCATGTATTGTATCGAGTAAATAGATCCAGAACTTACATAATTACGTTGTAGAGCTTGCCTCGTATTTATAGGTATAGCAACGACATTCAAATTGAATTACACATTTCAGAAAATCTTATTAACAGCACAGACCTAAATTGGAACAGCTATTCAAGCTGTACTGTGGACATATTTATAAATTATTACATATTTGTGCTCAAAGTAAGTGACGTTAATTTGCTTGCGCTTTGGTTTCATATGCTTTCAAATTGAAGTGGAAACTATCCAGCTTGTGTGTGTCATTGTGATTGCTATAAACACGGCAAATAGAATTTTTACTTGCATATTTTGAACATTATGTACCTATATAGGTAATTATGTAACTGAAATTTTGAACATGATTTTGACCGCCTTTAAAACGTCCGATTTACTCGAAATTTGGCATACTTATCAAGGACCGATGACAATTCAATAGGATATTTTTTTTAATGAAATAATGGTTATTTTGATAATGTCTTAAAAAGCAGCCCACGCCTTTTTTACAATAAAATATTATTTTTAAACAATGTTGAGTGTAAAATTATTGTGTGTACGAACATTTTATCTAGAATGAGACTGACCAATAAACGTGTAAAGAGCGTGTATATTATGAGGACGTGTTGAAGGATGTCTATTTTTGGCCATTCATCAACCCTCGATAACCTGCCGGGGGGACACGTATCAATCATCGTTTCGCGGTGCACGTCCTTTTCACAGGTTTTTTTGCCAAACTAATGGAGGAAAAGATAGTATCTGTTATGATTTATGATGTGCCTCCCCCGCACTCTTTCAACGTGCCACAATGAGGACTTCAGCGGCGAGAATAGACTGAACTCACATTATTGGGAAGGGATGTAATAAACATAATATACAGTATTCATGTATATATATGTTACCGGCAACGTGATTAACTGGGCATTATTAATAAGGACCGGCCAATATTAATAATGCCCAAGAGCGATGGGCAAAGTGATTAATTTATCACTTTGACCGGCCATTATTAATAATGCCCGACGGCCCGTGGTCCATGTATAAGTCAGTGTTTGAGATAGCTTGAATTTATCTTTTGGACCGGGCAGTATGAATAATTCCTGCCCTGTGGCAACGGGGTGCTTGAATCCCACCACAGTATCCTCTGCCTGTCGTAAAAGGCGACTTAAAGGGCCCAAGGGCCCCTTGGGGTCGCTGGGCGTGCTGCGGGGGCGGCGCGCCCTCACTAAAAGTGACCCCGAGAGAGGCGGCGGCACTGTGGGCTGTGTACGTCGCGGGCACCCATCAACAACTGGGGCACCCAAACCAACCTAGTGGGGGTGCGACTGCGCTCCCTACATCTCCGAGACGGCCGAGACAATTACGTCTCGGAGGCGCACCGGGCGGCTGCGGCATAACGGTGGGCGCCTCTCGCCCACGTACCGTGGTCGCCCCACTCGGCGCGGAGATGGCCACCGGGGAATGGCCACTGTCTTCGGAACAGTCTTCTAAGCGTGGTTCATTTCACAGATTAATTTTTTCCATGGGCTTGTGGTCTATAACAGACAATTGCCCGACGTAATAGTTTACTATTCAATAATTGAACTATTGCAGTTCTGCAGGATTTCTATGGCATTATAGAGGCAGTAATAGCCCCATGCAAAAATAAATTGTGTTGTCCGAGCTTTTACGCATTACAGGACAGTTAGCCGTTGAACAGTCGACTCAGTGCTCGGGGGTCATTCACGCGCGGAGAATCTTGAAATCGCGATGCAGAAAACCGACAGTTTTTGCACAGTGCCATCTACCGAATCACTCGCTAACTACAGCGAGGGTCGCGCACCCCAAACCAGTAAATTGGGACCGACACGCGACGATTCTACAAGACTTTCCTTTTTATTTCAATCAAGAAGATCAAGAAAAGACATTTATATTTATAAATAAAGACATATATATATATTATTACATACAGGGTGTCTTAGAAGTCGACGATAACCCGGAAACGGATCTCTGATCTGAACGGATCTGAAAATTTGATCAAATGGGTTTCTTCGCAAAATAAAAAATACTGTGCCATATTTAAAAAATATACCATTTTGAATTCCTTATTAAATGCGCCAACTTTTAAGGTTACTTGCCAAACTCGCGTAGTACTTTTTTTTTCAGGACAGTCATTTAAATTTGGGCGTATGATTAATTTTAAATATGCGGTTTGGTAAACAATGTCATTTTCTTCCGAAGTATAGCAAGGTGGCTCTAAATATTGGATAACAGTTTGCAGAAGCATTATTCAGGATTACATAACAAATAGAAAAATTTAAAGAAGTAGAGATTTGCAGCAACAGTAGCGAAAAAACCGTCACAGGGTAGATTTTCTATTTTTTTTTGAAAACCCTTTATTTTTCTGAATCATCATCATCATCAGCCCATATACGTCCCACTGTTGGGCACGGGCCTCCTCTACCATTGAGAGGGTTTAGGCCTTAGTCCATAATATTTTTCTGAATACATAACTTATATTTTTTTAATATTTTTCTGATAACTATTACGACTTGGGCTATTCCCCGTTTCCGGGTTATCGTCGACTTCTGGGACACCCTGTATATTATGTTACTAAATTATATTTCTCACGCATTCCATTGTACACCCGCTCGTAATAAAATGCGAAACAAGTGATATATTGTTGCTTCGCAAATCCTAGACTTTCTATTAAAATGTCAGATATCAATTCCAATACTATATAGAAAATGATTCTTTAAATACGTATTTACGTCTCCTAATGCACCTCTGCAGATGCTTGTATTATATGTTTATAGTATATACTATACGTATAGATACATGTTTATATATACTCTACTAGTGGACCCGACAGACGTTGTCCTGTGCACAATTTTAAATTCAAAAATTCATTTTTTTTCAATCTAAACCATTAATTTTTCTTATATAATGATTTGAATTGCATATTTACACTATTAGGGATAAGTAAAAGTAAAATTTATAGTAACGAGCTTTAGGCGCAAGTTCGGTCAAAATCAGCATTGGGCCGCGGAATCAAATGCCTTCGGTTCGAGATGCCGTACGGTTTGACTCGGTATGCTGGCGTAGGATTTTAGTCAGGGACCCAACTTGGCCAACCGGATAACCGTTCTGCGCTTCTAGTTGAACGGTCGGTGAAACTAAAACACTCCATTAGCCCCTCCCGAAGTACCGAACGGGGACCTTCAAGCTCTTTTCCCTCTATAACTTAAAAAAATATATTTAAACTCTGACTCTTCGAAGATGTGTGCGAATTATTTTCTAAGCGTATCATCACATACCTAAATGGTGACAGAGAACATCTCGAGGAAATTAATGGAAGTAAAAATTGACCGTCTCAAAGTAGGCCTGCGTGGTGGACTACATCTTAACCCTTCTCAACCGTAGAGGCGACCAGTGTTTGGCAGATGAACGAATACGGTTTCATACTTTCATATTTTTTTTTATTTTTTATTCTGGCGCGGCAAAGTGTCTCCACTGTACCTGATGGTAAGCACAGTGGAGTCCAAAAAATAATACCGACCAGCGAGAAACGATATGGTCACCCGCTGGTCGACACAATCATGCCGGCCCGCACAAATGCTTCTTCACGCTTCGCTTAAAGGATCCAGGATCATAGGAAGGAGGGAACATTATATATTTTTGAATCTATTACCCTGGAAAATGTAATAAATCCTCAGTGCGGAAACATTGTAAAACTTTGTTGTTTAACATAGATCGAATGAAACTCCGTAGTGAGGCGCCGGTCGTGTAAACACGATTTCAACCAACGCCTTAACTTAATAGCCACGTGATTTTAAAATATAATTCTTTATTTTAAAAGTATAAGAAAAAGTGATGGCCTCGAGGCTTAGGCGCGTGGTCGAGAATCTCGGCGGTCACGAGTTCAAACCTCTGACTTTTCGAAGTTATGTGTGTATTATTTAACGGTAAAGGAAAACATCGTGAGGAAACCTGTATTACTTAAAGTTCTTAGGAATTTCTTGGATGTGTAGTCCACCAACCCGCACTAGGCCATCATGGTAGACTAAGGCCTAAACCCTCTCAATTGTAGAGGAGGCCCGTGCCGTGGCCAGCAGTAGGACGTATTATGGGCTGATGACGGTGAAGAAAAAAGTAGCGTGAAATATTTATTAAAATTAACATATTATGCATTTTTTTTATTGTTGTTTTTATTAATCTATATAGCATAAGGGCTGTTTTTGACGTCCGTACGATGACTTAGATGGTTACTGAAAAAAAATCGCTGCGTCATTATTTACGTCATGTCGCAGCTTAAAGTTGAGTTGTCCACCAAGTTGTTGCAATCTCGACCTGCAATAACTGCATTACTATAGCTCATTTTTACCCTTTTTTAATATTTAACATTGTTTATAATTGCATGTACTACATTGTAAATAAATAAATACACCCAACAGTCACATATATAGTTCTACATACATGCATACATAAACTCACGCCTGTATTCCCCGAAGGGGTAGGCAGAGGTGCATTTCGGCACCCACATTTCGCCTAGTATGTATCAGTCCCACGTAATAGGGGGCGAGCCTATTGCCGTTTTTCGGGCACATTTCCAGACTCCGTGCTGGCACCGAGAATTTCCTAATGGAAAAAACCCAATAACACTTTGCCCGACCCGGGAATCAAACCCAGGACCTCTAGATCGCACGGCCCATACTTATACCGCGAGACCACGAGGCTGTCGAAATTGTAATAATAAACATATTTTTTTCATTCTTTCAAATGCTTCACCAAGTTCAAGCAAGGGAATATGTTTCAGTATGCTGCTGTGAGGCGCATTAAACACGATCCGAACGTGGACGGTCCACCGTGCGAGCACTGGCTCAATTACTCCATAGACAAGTATGGCGAGAAACTGGTCAACGACATGAAGATCGTCTTCTCCATACTGTACTTGTACTTGCCAGTTCCGATTTTTTGGTCGCTGTTCGATCAGCAGGTGAGCTGCCTATTTCAGTTTATATGTTCGTAAGTTAGGCACACACTAAAGCTTAGAGGGGCTATGTCTTTGTCCACCACGCTGGCCTAGTGTGGGTAAGGTCTATACAACACATAATGCTTGATGTGATGTCTTTCTTAACATTTAAACTATGTGATAATTCATTCACATAAATATGTATGTCCCACTGCTGGGTAATTCATTTTTTATACTTATGTCAATGGCTGACGGCCGATGGAGCAGACAAGTGTTGGAGTGGAGACCGCGCTAAGGCAAACGTAGTGTAGGACAACCTGCAGCACGATGGTCCGACGACTTGAGAAAGGTGGCGGGTAACGGATGGATGAGGGCTGCTCAAGACTGGGATGGTTGGCGCTTTCTTGGGGAGGCCTGCGTTCAAGTGTGGACGGCGATAGGCTGAGTATATATGTGTATATGTATTGACATAGAATTCACGCCTATGTATTTTAATAGAAGACGAAGATATCGGAATAAATTAGAGAGAAAAAACTACTCCACCCTCACGAAGCTGAGACATGCCGATAGTATTTGAATGTATACAAAAAGAGATTTTTTAAATAGCATCAGTAACTTACAAAAGGACTTTATACACAACTTATACTTTTCAATCCTCAATGAAAAGTTTTGTTAGTTTCCTAGAGGTTTTGTCGTCTCGTGTTTATTTCATACAAAAGGAATATTTTCAATGTGAAGACGTCGTGCAACATGAACTTTAACTGATAAGTACAGTCTTTTGTACGCAACTAAGTCGCGAAAGCGAGACATAATGTTGAAGGAATAAATTTGTTCCACCACTCGGAGTGCAGTGAAGTGATTTCTCATTTTTTACACTCATCAAGTTTTACGCCGATGCTGGAGTGCCTCTTCAGCGATTTTGAATTTCATACGTTCCGCTCGGCGTTTTCGTTTCAGGCTGTAACAGATACTCACGTTTTTGATAACTTTTGTGTGGGCTATTACTAGTGTCAATTTGCTTTTGATCTTATTTGCTCGTTTTTAATGTATTGCTGAGTTTGTGAGGCTTTGGCCTTTGTAAAGGTTTTCTCACATCACTTTAATTGGGTTTTAGATATTGAACACATCCATATACCTAATGCCAACCCGCATTAGGCCAGCGTGGTAGACTAAGGCCTAAACCCTCTCAGTTGTAGAGGAGGCCCGTGCCCAGCAGTGGGACGTATATGGGCTGATGATAACGATGATGATGATATACCTAATTTGAATAAAACCGGGCGTTTGGCTCAACATGTATTACAATGGTGCCTTGCTTATGTTACATACCGCATTTGTCATAAAATGGCCGCCCAATCTACAATTTGTTAAAATAATAAAGTGACAGTTCGGGTGATTAAGCCAACCGGAGTTTCACAACTGCACTCCGGTCAATTGGTATCTCTGGCAATAGTTTGTGCAAAGCCAGCCGATATCGGGAGATCATTTCCAAGTTCATTATTAGTAGTACTGGGCGGGAATTGGATATTGTTTGCTTAAATTACATTTTGTATTTCAATGTGAAAATTTTCTATACTGTGAACTATTTCATTTCCCTGTATTGTTATCACTGCTGTATTGGCATTTGGAATTGCATTACGTATGCGGCCGTCGAGCTTTCGCGAGGGAATGATTATTATTTCCACTACACCAAATTCATTTCTGGTTTCGACAAACTAGTCGTATTTTATAATACAGGATCCAATCACTAAAACCTGCACACCTAAAAGTTCTAAGAAATTTCCTAGGTGTGTAGTCCGCCAACCCGCACTAGGCCAGCGTGGTGGACTAAGGCCTAAACCCTCTCAGATGTAGAAGAGGCCCGTGCCCAGCAGTGGGACGAATATGGGCTGATGATGATGATGATCTAATCACTTCCCTCTTCATAAATCCATTTCGTGACTTTATTCTTTCCGTAATTATTTTTACTTTCTCATCCTAAAACGTTTCTTTAGCGTAAATAATGATTAAATTCATTTTAAAAGCCTTTTGAGTTCGAATTATTTTGAATGTTATTCACATGAAAACGATGAATTTACAGCACGTAAAATTGACGTTGTATAAATCAACCAGAATGAAACAACCAAGATTCCTCTTCGCTTGTCAACACAATTATGTCGGCGCGGTGCCTGGTTAATTTAGCTTTAATGTGTCAATCAGCACAATGGAGCACTACCTCGCTTAATAACGTTTTAATTAGGCTAAATACTGCTAGACGAAATCATTAATCATGGTATCTGTGCCCTGCGATCTAGAGGTCTCGGTAAGAGTCCCGAGTCTGGATATTTACCATTAGGAAATTCCCAAAGACATTCTCCGAGTCTGGATACTTGCCTGAAAAACTGAAAAACGGGACTTAAAAAATATTGACTTAACCTGGGTGAAAATTTTCAACCTACCTGTCCACCAGTCGTGTGTGTATGTATGTACGAGGACACAGGCAGCAGCTTGTATACTGTCCTTAAAAGATCCAGGAGAAAACTAATTTGTGACTTCAGTCACCCCCTCATCCTTGATGGGTACAATTTAATGCGACACAATCCTTATATTAACATCTTTCACAATCCCTTACGCATTTTAAGAGATAAAATAATAGAAAATGCTGTTTGTGTCATACTATTTTTTTATATTGGTGTTATTTCGATTTAAATATTATTATTGAGAAAACTATGCACACCGTAAGTGTCATGTACTCGTATATCAGGTGTAGTACGTTAGTATATGTTACACTCTTTTAATTGGTGTTATTTCCATTTAAATTTTATTATTAGGAAGGATTTGAACACCTTAAGTGTCATGTATATCAGATGTAGTACCTTAGTACCATGTGACACAGGTAAAAGATGTTTTAATATATGTGATGTGGTTGTGGTAAATAAATAAAATTAAATCTATTTGATTTATAAAGGGTTCCCGATGGACTTTCCAAGCATCGCGGCTCCGCAGTGAAATATTCGGCGTGACTTTAATGCCTGATCAGCTTCAAGTGATGAACCCTGCTATGGTGCTGCTGATGATCCCTGTGTGTCCCGGAGGCGTGTGGCCCGTGTTCCCGGACCTGCCACCCTTGCAGAAGATGTTCCTCGGCGGAATGTTGGCAGCACTGGCTTTCATGTCGGCTGGCATACTACAGATTGGGATCGAGGTACGATGTGTTGTTTAACTTTTACTTTTTTCGACGTAAATAAATATTTTTTTTAGTAATTTGGCCACCAAATTAGTGTGGAAGTTGGGAGATTAGCTTTTTAGATTGTAGCGGTGTAGGGTTCGATTTCCGCGTGGAAGAGATAGAATAATTTATGCTAATATTATACTAAATTCAAAAGTAACTCTGTTTTCTTGTTCCGTTTTCATGCCTAAGTCGCTGGACCGATTTCAATGGTTTTTGGTTTGGAGACAGGTATTTTCTAATAAAATCACTGTAGGGCGGAGCTGGGCCTGATACAATTTAAAACACTTTTCACGAAATATTGCTCAGAAAGTTATGACAGGCGTTTTTAATTTATACTAGTTCTTTTAAAGAGGGAAAGTTTGTATTATGGTACTAAGGTATCCCGTAGGATAAGCACGGATTTAAAAACAGCTAGTGAATAAATAAATACACCCAATGTTAGTCCTAAGTCATGGATATCACATACTACGAGAAGCTTATTCGTCTCCCAAACTCCCGAAATAAATATTTGGGGATCACACAAATATTGGTCTCGACGCGGGAATCAAACCCGTGGGCTCTCGTTTCACAAGTTGATTGCTAACCAACCGCGCCACGGAGGTTGACAACAAACACAATACAAATATGTAATGGCCTGCAATTTTTTGCCTGTTATAGTGTGTGAAATTTGTGTCATAGGATATACCTACAGAAAAAAAGACCAAGACCAAATTCCCATGAAAAGCAATAACCTTCAAAATACATTTTCGATATCATTCGCGTGAATGCAGAACCATACCACCATAATCATTAAACAAACACTCATTGTTTCCCAGCGCTCGACTCTCCAAGTTCCTGGACACGATCAAACCGGTCTGGTGCTGCTGAATACGCTGGGGTGCCCGGTGGATGTGGCAGTGCGGCGGGAGGGGGTAGCCCCCGTGGAACAGCACGGCACCGCCCTCATGACTCCGCTGCCGCACCGCTCTCACACACTGACGGTCAGCTGCCCCATCAACTGTGCGGGGAGGGTCATGAAGAGGCATATTGTTAGGGAGAACTTGAAGACGGTCGCCCGAATGGTTGGTATCATTTAATGTACAGCATCTGTAGCACAGTTCCTAGAGACCAGCTCGTGAAACGAGAAGGCGCGGAATCGATCCCCGTATAGTCACAAGATTAGATTAGATTAGATTGCGGATTAGCAAGTTGAAGTGGCAATGGGCCGGGCACATAGCACGGAGAACCGATGGCCGATGGGGCCAAAAGGTTCTCGAGTGGAGGCCGCGTACCGGAGAGCGCAGCGTAGGACTTCCACCCACAAGATGGTCGCGGGTCGTCGCTGGATGCAGGTTGCCTCCAACAGGTCACTATGGAAGTCATTGGGGGAGGCCTATGTTCAGCAGTGGACTTCTTTAGGCTGATAATGATGATGATGATGATGATGATGATAGTCACAAAAGTTTGTGCGATCCACTAATATGTATTTCGGGTGTGGATGACTTGATGTGTGGTTAGTTTTGTCGCTATACCTATGTTTTGAATTTGAATTTTCGTAATTATGATTAAGAGGGGTCAAGGTTTTGTTCCTCACCTCGTGTGGGTTGGTGCACTTCTTATTGGACTAATTCTTAGTGGATAACTCTCAAACATACAGGTTTCACCATGTTTTCTTTAATGGTTTTAAAGCCTGTGGAATCGTTAAAAAAACACTTAAATTCAACTTTGAAAAATCATGGGAGTTTTACCCGTCTCCCCTGATATGCTGCGTCGGCGAACATGTCTTCATCTTCGTGGCCATCGCGCTTTTTTTTACTGACCAATAAAGCAATGGTGGAAACTGCACCGAAATTTCATCCTATTATCATGCACAAGTTGAAATTAATATTACATAACATTCCTCAAGGTACAATAAAATCTATGGTGTTTAAATGACACGGCGAAACGGAATAACATTATACAAGCCGCGATGAGCCAACCCCAAGAACCGAGCGAAACCAATAACTTTAATTAATCCAACTGTGGTTCATGGCAACGTGACCGTCCAATTATTTACTTTCCAGTTCATGCCGGTCGTTATTGGCCAGAACTCGGACGACCAGATATCCTTCTATTTCATGGATCCTAACCAGTTCGGCAAGTCGCTCACTGGAAAACCAAAGTTGAAGTTAGTATCGTTGCTTGTATGGAACTTTTTTACTTATTCATAAACTTTCAGAACATTTCAAGTTTATGTCGACCAGTACCTACATCTTATACTTGGGCATTGGCAGAGGAGGGTTTCTGTACTTACGTTTTATCAGCTAACTCAGATATTATACTTCGGAATCGATTTTAATTCGTACGGAGCTTGACAAGAGCTGTCGTGAAGGGTATCGCAAAAAATTGTTACAATTCCCTATAGTATCCTTTTATTCAATTTGCCAAGTGCTCAACCTTTAGATGATGATGATAGATGAGATCAGGTCGTGATCGAAAACTAAAATACTTCGGAAAACGTCAATATTTTTTTTTAGTTTTTTTTTTAGCCGCAATGTATTTGTAACCACCGTAACTATTACCTGTCTTACGGCCGAATACTGAAACGCTACTTAATCTGAAGGCGACTTATATTTAATTGGATGTTATAATTTAAGCGGTAAACTGAAACATCATTTATCGGTTTTAAGACTGTGATTAACTAATGCCCACTTAAATTTCCACACGCAACATTACCACAAAAAGTTCTTTTACATGACATTTTTTAAGTATCATCATCGTCAGCCCATATACGTCCCATTGCTGAGCACGGGCCTCCTCTACAACTGAGAGAGTTTAGGCCTTAGTCCACCACGCTGGCCTAGTGCAGGTTGGCGGACTACACACCTAAGAAATTTCTAAGAACTCTTAGGTGTGCAGGTTTCATCACGAATACCGCTTAAATTATAACAGCCTCTTAAATGTAAGTCGCCCTCAGATTAAGTAGCGTTTCAGTACCTATTCGGCCATTAGTTTTCGATCACGGTCTGTTAACACTCTGTATAAAAATATACGTTCTTGCAAAAACACGATGAGCTGCTTTTTAATACTAAAAATATATTAGAAAACGCCGTTCAGACAGAACATGTGAGATAAAACGTCGTAGGAATTGGTTAGCGAGTCGTCATTTCACAAATTTAAATGCCATTTATCACAAGTAATTACAGTATTACATAATTATGTACTCTTCAATTTCATAAAAACTAAAGAAACAACTGGTTCCTAGGCTCATGTCCTTAATTTATGATGTCACTGAAAGACTTGTGGATCGTTGATTCATCATCACCCCATATACGTCCCACTGCTGGGCACGGGCCTCCTCTTCCACTGAGACGGTTCACGCCTTAAAAATGAACTAAAGGTTCATAGTAACGTGAATAACTGGAGATAGTTTTTTACTGTACTTATTTATATTTACGTTGAATTTTAAAATAGTTTTGTAACAACTGTATGGATTGTCAAACGGTGCTAATATCGAGAATATTTTATTGATCCAAGTGAACGAGTTTATGATTTGATTTTTAATTTCGCAAACATAATAGGTATGTCTTAAAGCAAGTATCACACGCCTTTAAATATCTCGAAGTAATTATTTTTCATTGCGGAAGTATTTAAGCATGCATTACTTTCATTTCTGTGTCATAGGGTGGTGTACGTGGGGGACACGGGCCCCAATAAAAACGTATCCATCGTGGTGGAGACTGACAAGCGGCTGAGTGACATATATTATGTATCGGACGCGCCCATCGACCACATCGGCGAGTCGGCCTACATGTGCCTGCAGCCCGGAAAGTGAGTGCATTTTTTATACAATTTCAAATTACATTTCAACCTTTCCGCTGGCCTTCGCATTCACCGACCTTTGAGTTCCCAGTGTCAGCGACGCCACGGGTTTAGATCAACTTGTATTTCTGTTATACAACGTCATATTGTCCTCCTCTAATGCTAGGCTAGACCTTGGTAATTTTCACATACTTACGAAATTGTTATAAACTAGCTTTTGCCCGCGACTCCGTCCGCGTTGGCTACAGGGTTGGGTTCAGAATGAAAATAAGTTGTAGTCTATTTTACTCCACAGAGTCCCATTTATGTCCATATCAAAAATCGTTTACATCCGTCAAATAATTTAATCGTGAAAGTGTAACAGACATATAGTTATCTACATATAGTTACATTCGTCTACACGTCGTTTCATCATTCTAGCTTCAAAAATGACGATTTTCCACACAAACTTTCACCCCTATTTTTATTTTACCCCCTAAAATGTACATTTTTTACAAACTTTGAATGTCATATTTATTTATATGTAATCAACAAAAATAAGTTTCAAGCTTCTAGCTTTAAAAATGACAATACTTCCATACAACCTTTCATCCCCCCCTTTCAACCCCTTTTTCGGGATAAAAAGTAGCCTATGTCCTTTCTCAGGGTCAAAACTATCTGTGTACCAAATTTCATTTAAATCGGTTCAGTAGTTTTAGCAGGAAAGCGAGACAACAGGTGCAATGGGGTCACTTTGCAGTGCCAGTATAAAAAAAAAAAAAAAAAAACAGACAGGCAGACAGACAGAGTTACTTTCGCATTTATAATATTAGTAAGGATAATACACCCAACACACACATGACTTATATCTTAAGAACTAGGTATGTAACATACATTCTATGGGTCTATTTATTTATTTCAATAAGATTACAAATGTGCAGTGCATTATTGTGTCGAAACTCGGGAGATAATTATTCGTCTCTGGCCAGGCGTCATTTGATGTGGACCGCAGTCTCCTTAACATAAGTCTCAGTCTGTCGTGAATTCATTAATCATAATGGTAAAGACAAGAAAGGGAATGAAATTATTTTATTTTAGATAACATACATACATACATACATAAACTCACGCCTGTATTCCCCGAAGGGGTAGGCTGAGTGCATTTCTACACCCACATTTCGCCAGGTATGTATCAGTCCCACGTAATAGGGGGCGAGCCTATTGCCGTTTTTCGGGCACAATTCCAGACTCCGTGCTGCTACTGAGAATTTCCTAATGGAAAAACCCAATAACACTTTGCCCGACCCGGGAATCGAACCCAGGACCTCTAGATCGCTCGGCACATACTTGTACCGCGAGACCACGAGGCAGTCACAGATCACGAGCAGTATTTTAGATAAATTTTATAAAACCCGAGTAAAAATATAACAAAGCTAATTAGATACAAAAATACACGATTGCCTATCGAAATTGAATATTCAGAACATGGCCAACCATGTAAGTTAGTGTATTTATGGATGGGAGCTATTCCAGTGGAAGCTATTCGAGCTATGAGTCTTGAGCGTGAATTCCTCAGCATTCCATCTCGTTTGTGAAGAGTTCACCTCACGCGGCAGTATGTGTAATATTGCACGGGGTATGAGAACTTTCATCGTCTCGTACTTCTTAGAGTATCGCTATAATTAAACTTCACGTTTGAACTCAGAGTTTTGCCCGCCCCTGCTCGAAGTTTAATAGTTTCTTGAACAACATCGGCACCGGGTATCAATTAATTTGTTTATAAGTCTTAATATAATCTATCGTCGAGGGTAAGATTAATTGTGTTTTGATTTTGCCTCATTAATGCCGGCTTTACATTGTTCGGCGCCTAATAAAAATGTGGGATGGGACTTTTTGGATAATATTTCACAGTTATTAATCATCAGCCCAAATACGTCCCACTGCTGGGCACGGGCCTCCTCTACAACTGAGAGGGTTTAGGCGTTAGTCCACCACGCTGGCCTAGTGCGGGTTGCAGGTTGCATCACGATGTTTTCTTTCACCGTTAAAGCAAGTGAATACACATTTCGAAAAGTCAGTGGTGTGCGCCTGGGGTTTGAACCTGCGACCGCCGAAATTCTCGACCGCGCGCCTAAACCTCGAGGCCATCACTGCTTTATTAGGATTATACGTGGTGTAAAAAGACGGTGATCGAAAACTAAGGCAAGCAATAGCTACGGTCATTTGAAACACTGACGCTAAAAAAATCCCAACAAAAAAAACCAGCCAAGTGCGACTCGAACTCGCGCACGAAGGGTTCCGTACCATAATTAATAACAAGACAGTCCCGTGGCGCAGTTGGCTAGACACCAGCTTGCGAAACGAGAGGCCGCGGGTTCGACCCCGCACTGAGACAAATGTTTGTGTGATCCACAAATATTTGTTTCGGGTCTTTGTGTATGTGAGACCAAAAGTCTCTCGTAGTTTCTGATACCCACGACACAAGACTTGTATCTTAGTGTGGGATCAGAACTATGTATGTGACTGTTGGGTGTATTTATTTATTTATTATTTATTTAAGACATTAGCGCAAAAACCTGTCTCAAGTAGAGCCACGTGAACGTCATGTCTCACAAGTATGACTCACAATGCCGTAGTAAGGGCCTCTCTAAGCATTTATTTGTCATACCGCGGACGGAATTAAATTGAAAAGTCAATATATCCCAAAGTATTGCCCGTAAAATTCTCATTTTGGGCTAATATTTTTCATTAAATATTCATCTACAAACGGATTCAACAAAACTTAACATTGGAGTTGTAAAAAGTGTTCTCGCACACATTCCACCTGCAAATGTAAGTTATTCCAAAATAAAAATAGTGTTCCGCAGCATCTACCCACAAAAGAACACCATAAGACATAAGGCTATAGAAATAGCTAAAAATCATGTTAGCAGTTTCCTCGTCAGTCAGACGTCTGATCTTTTTCACTGCGTATGCCGCTGAGCGCAAATTGCTTTCCAGTTGTTGAATGAGCAGTCCCCACGGGAATTTTACATCTACGTTACGCCTAGAAATGAGGTTGACTCAGTAGGATCTACCATAGTTCTTTGCCGTTAATTTGTTCAGTGGTATTTACTCACTACACGGGACTAACACCATTCTGCACAGTGCACATCTTGGAATGAAAGCAATTAATCAGTCATTTTAAAGTTTTAAAGAAGTCGCGAGGTTTAGGCGTGCGGTCGAGTCAAATCTCCCTCTGACTTTTCGAAGTTATGTGTGTATTCTCAAATCAAGCTGTGGAATGGTTTGCCGGCTCATGTGTTCCCTCCTTCCTATGATCCTGGATCCTTTGAACGAAACGTGAAGAAGTATTTGTGCGGGCCGGCATGATTGTGTCGACCAGCGGGTGACCATATCGTTTCTCGCTGGTCGGTATTATTTTACCGTGCTTACCATCAGGTACAGTGGACTCACTTTGCCGTGCCAGAATAAAAAAATAAAAATAAATATATCATACTATACGGTAGCGGATGGATAAGGGCTGCTCAAGACCGGGATGGTTGGCGCCTACTTGGGGAGGCCTTCGTTCAGCAGAGGACGGCGATAGGCTGAGAATAGAATAGAATAGAATATCATACTATGAAAACATCGTGAGGAAATGCATATTTAAAAATTCTTAGAAATTTCTTAGATGTGTAGTCTGCTAACTCGAACGACGCTAGCGTGGTGGATTTCAGTTGTAAAGGCGGCCCGTGCCCTGTAGTGGGACGTATACAGCGACGTGATGATGAGGTATTTAAAATACTTGACTGTCTCGTTGTCTTGTGGCACATGTATGGGCCATGCGATTTAGAGGTAACTGCAAGGACTCTGAAAATATGCACGAAAAATTACAACAGGATAGCAAAAATGCAAAAATGCAGAAATTCGTGTGTCTACCTACCCCTTCGGGGAATATAGGCGTGAGGTTATGTATGTGTGTATGTTTATTTTATAACTTACCAACTGCAAAGCCTTTGACTTTGACTTTAATGATTATTATAACTCTCGGTGTTTACCTTTGGTGCGGTTATAATAAAAAATCAGGAGCCTAGAATAAAATACGTGCACTGATTAAATTTATTCTTGGTAGAGAAGTATTCCTGCGATGTGCGGTGTCTGTTTGAAAAACCTTTGCAATGTCGCGTCTAGTACGCACTTCTCTCTGTCCGATTATTTACCGTTTTCCACTGGAACAGGGAGGAAGGGATAAGTTGTGTTTTTTCGGCGCCACGGTATGCGCTGGGTTTAACTCTTAGCTTTACAATGTGCAATGAATTTTTCAAAGAAACGTAGATCTGTTTAGACAACGTTTCTGGAGCAACTCGTGTTATTTAAAGTACGAGGTTTTGTTGAGGACGCAAAAGTGAGTCTTCTTGTTTTCGTTTCTAAACTGCTGACTCGATTTATATGAATTTTGATACAGAGCGCGCCTTTCAGTTTGTACCGTGCGATTTATAATATACTGGTTTCGATTTCTGGTTAGAGTAATGTGTTGTTGGGTGTTTTCATTAGAAATTTCTCAGTAATAACACGGAGTCTGCAAATGTGCCCCAGAAACGGCAATTACATGGGAGTTAAAAACTCTGAAAGAGAAATAAATCGAAATAGTTGTATGCCCTTCCATATGCCTGAATAATGTTGAGTTCCTGCTTTTTTTTAACATTGGTCTACGAATCGTTCATTCGCGACATTCATTAAGCTCTCCTTTCGGAACCTTGGGGGAGGCCGAAAAGGATACGTCGGGGTCTCTGGCCTACCAACTCGGCGCGTGGATCTTTCCGCTTAGCTGAGTTGAGTCCGTAACCACAATCTTACACCGGTATACCGACTAGGTATAACCTCTCGGTGGCAGTCATGCGCATTTTGGGCGGTACCGCACTATATTGGCCAGCTGCCGCCCGGCGCACCGACCAATGATCCAATAACTAAGATTATCTTTTGCTCTTTGCGTTTCGGCTGTTATATTCTTTGACTTTATTCATAAATATATTAATATTCTTTTTAATATTTTAAAATTAATCACAAATCGACATATTTAATCCCCTATTAATTTTTTTCTCAGATACATGGGTTTTAAAATGTATTTTTGCCAATTATTAGTTATTTAGTTAGATTTGACAGCCCTGTGGCGCAGTTGGCTAGACACCAGCTTGCGAAACGAGAGGCCGCGGGTTCGATCCCCGCACCGAGACAAATGTTTGTGTAATCGACAAATATTTGTTTCGGGTCTGGGTGTTTGTGAGACCGAAAAGTCTCTCGTAGTCTCTGATACCCACGACACAGGACTTGTATTCTAGTGTGGGGTCAGAACTATGTATGTGACTGTTGGGTGTATTTATATTTATATTTATTTATTTTAGTTAGAGATAAAACATATATGCATATTGTGAACGCTGGGTCACTTTCTATATCATATATTTTATTATGTATTTTGCCTAAGTTTTAACGTATTTGTTTTGTGTTCCAAAAAAATAGAAATAATATAAATCTGATGTAGTAAGTGCCACGTCTCATCTTCATTAGTCACGTTGGGCTGAAAATTAATGTTTTGCTAACTGACTGACAACTTATTGTGATTGCGGACAGCCGCGTCACGTTGTTGGCTAGACGCCAGTCTGTGAAACGAGAAGCCGCAGGTTCGATCCCCGCACCAAGACAAATGGTTGTGTGATCTACAAATATTTGTTTCAGGTGTGGGTGTTTGTGAGACCGAAAAGTCTCTCGTAATTTCTGACACCCACGACACAAGACTCGTATTTTAGTGCGGGGCCAGGACTATTTATGTGGCTTTTGCGTGTATTTATTTATTCAATATCGTATTTTCTGTTCATTTATGCGATTAATTTGGCACTTCTTACTGTAGATAATATCTATCTGTCCCGTCAAATTGCAGTAGGTACAACCGGTCATTTTTACGTACGGTAAATTAGCAATAAATCCTTTGCAGGTTCAAATGGCATGCTGAGGATGCTAAAGGCGAAATGTCTGGCTCCGGCGAGGGCTTCCTCCGGGCTGGAGGCGTCTACGTCCTGTGTTTACGGGAGAGATTAGGTCGCCTAGACGCCGCCATTCTCCACGCGCCCAACCCGCCAAACGAACTCCATTTGGCATGGATTGTGCCGCAGTATTTACTCGTATCCATCGCCGAGATCATGTTTGCTGTATCGGGACTTGAGTTTTCTTTCACTCAGGTAAATTAGTTTTAATTTGTTTGAAGATGTGTGTATTGAGAGTGACTATCACTCGCTTAATTAATGAGGAAATACTGGTATTTCCTCTTAACTAACTTAACTTTGCGGGAAAAGTTAACAGTTCTTGACAAGTATGTCATAAGGTAGATGATGACCCGCACCAGGTCAACAAAAAACCTAAGCTTTTTAAATTGTAAGAGTATGTGTCGATTAATAGTTGATACAGATTTGACGGAAACAGTTTGAATGGTTGGTTGAACGGAAGATATATTTGTAAAATGTCTACTCGTCTGAGAACTGTTAAGATTTTCTCATAAACCTTCGACATTTTGTGTGCGGAAGTATAGATTTAGACAATTCATGGTGGAAAAGCAAGCGCTCTATAGAGATGGTAGATAGGTGAGAAGCTATCTACGTCCGGAATGAAATTCGCCTAAATTGGTCCCGAGGTTTGAGCGTCAAAGCGTTACAAACTAGCTTTTGCATAATGTAATCGCGGTTAGCAGAGAACTGAAGGGCGTAGTCAGTGTTCCCGGCGTCGCGGCCCGCTCAAATGCCATGCAGGTTTCACATCCAATGTTTATCTAAAAGCAGGTTACAATTCAGACGTTTAAACCGAGCATACTGTTGATTGAAATTTAAATAATTAGTTAATATATTTTATCTATGCCGTTCTACTGTTGGGTCATCATCATCATCATCAGCCCATATACGTCCCACTGCTGGGCACGGGCCTCCTCTACAACTGAGAGGGTTTAGGCCTTAGTCCACCACGCTGGCCTAGTGCGGGTTGGCAGACTACACACCCAAGAAATTCCTAAGAACTTTTAGGTGTGCAGGTTTTATCACGATGTTTTCCTTCACCGTTAAAGTACGTGATAATTCAATGTGAATACACTCATAACTTCGAAAAGTCAGAGGTGTGGGCCTGGGGTTTGAACCCGCGACCGTCGAGATTCTGTTGGGTAAAAGGCATATAGGTATGTTTGTTCCGTGCGATCGATAGATGCGATGCGAGTGTTATTTTGTTTTTCAATTACGATATTCATGGCAGCAGCGGAGTTTGGCTATGTGACCCCCAAAATAGTTAAAGGCTCTCCGCTTCCTGCTTATACAGGGTGTATTCAGACCATGATCGGAAACGAAGGCAGGTAATAGCTAAGGTGATTACAAACCCCCTGGCGTTAAAGAAAATTCTGACAATAAATAAAAAAAAATACATTTTCCATACAACCATCGGTATTAAATGTATCTACGCGGTTTGTATGGAAAATGTAAAATTTTTTATTTTTTGACAGAATTTTCTTTAACGC
The DNA here is from genome assembly GCA_907164795.1 of Hemaris fuciformis. Lineage (NCBI taxonomy): Eukaryota > Metazoa > Arthropoda > Insecta > Lepidoptera > Sphingidae > Hemaris > Hemaris fuciformis. Next base: position 23,948,792 of record OU015431.1, read on the forward strand.
CAGAGGGTTTGTAATCACCATAGCTATTACCTGCCTTCGTTTCCGATCACGGTCTGAATACACCCTGTATAATATAAAGCAAAGATGGCGAAAAGTGGGGATAAAAATATATCACTGCCTACTCTTTCAGGGACACAGTGATATAGTGATACTGCTGGAACTTTTGCCATGTCTTTTTGATGACAAAAACAACACAAATAACTAAGTCAAATACTAATGCACTTTTTCTATAGCCTTTACAAAGAAGTCAATCATATGATATTTTTGTTTACTCTTTGGTCTCGAGGGATAAGCGTGCATCTTGCGACTTTAGGCAGTTTTTTTTTAAAGTGAAACCTAGTTAAGTGAGACATGGATTATTTGGCAACCTCTATTATTGTAAATTGCTATGTGGTCCCGGCAGTTTTTCATCGAATTGCCTCTGTTAACGGGACTTTTCGAACCTAGTTAAAGATAGTTGATTCCTGCCTTATTCTTTAGCTCCATGATTGCGGCTCTACAGCTCCAATTCTCTGTATAAATGACACAATTTGTCAGGTTGGAGCAGGTTTCAACACGTTCGTGCACAAACATTTGAATTTCTATCGCACACGCTTTGTATATAGCCTAATCAGATATTGATTTACAAACAAAGTAATAGAAGTGTCCAACAGTCTAAACGTAAGTATACCACATTATCAGCATCTGAAAAATTAAAGCTTCTATCAGATTATGCTTGTGGAGATATGTAGATAGATATCGCGCGATCAACTGTAAATAACTATAATGTTAAACCTTTCTCTTGAAGAATGTGTGCATTCTTAATGAATTATCACGTACTTTAACGGTGAAGGAAAACATCGTGTTCCAACCTTTACACCTAAAAATGTTCTTAGGAATCTCTTAGGTACACACCAGTCCACCAACCCGCACTAGGCCAGCGTGGTGGACTAAGGCTTAAACCTTTTGAGTTGTAGACGAGGCCCATGCCCAGCAGTGGGACATACATGGGCTGATGATGATGATAAACCTTTCTCATTGGAAAACTGTATAAATGATAACCTTGGTACAATATCCTTGGTCCCTTGAGTTTCCAATTAACTAGGTTTCATGGTGTTTTTACATGTATAACTTAAATTCCATTATTATTTCTATGATATCATTTGTAACACTGCTTCGTGGACTCGCATAATACGTATACGTGTCGTGCGATCTAGTCCCGGGTCCGATTACCGGGTCGGGCTAAGTGTTATTGGGTTTTTTCAATACAAAATTCTCAGTAGCAGCACGGAGTCTGGAAATGTGCCCGTAAAACGGCGATAGGCTCGCCCCCTATTACGTGGTTCATATGTCGAAATGTGGGTGCAGAAATGCACTCTGTCTACCCTTTCGAGGAATATAGGCGTCAGGTTATGTATGTATGTAAAAAAATGTCACCCAGACGGAGGTGGAACGGACCACTAGTTATAAATTAATTCAAACAACACACTAGATTGGAAACTGTTGACCAACATTGATTGCAATTTACATATCTAGTAATAAAATGTATACAATTATTCCGCATTAGTTAATTAATTGAAGGGGGTGACTACATCCATCATTATTAGTAGGAAATGTTGTCGAATTTAAAGAGTGTATACGTGAATTTGATGTGCAAAAATATTATTGCGCGTCATTAATGCTCTTTAATTAGTAATGGCCTGACCAATATGTACCTATTTGAATTAATTACTCTTAGTGTAGCAACTGATTTGGTGCATTATTATTGTGGATTAGAGGTGCGGTAAAAACCTCTGGTAATCCTCTGGTGTTATTTGCGAAGTTGACCTATTTCAAGTAAGCCTTATTCAAGCAATAAAAAATCTAAGGAATTCGAAATATTGAGAAATTACTGTCAATACAGTATTTTTTTATAGATTTTCATACATGCCTCGACTGCCTCGTGGTCTCTCGGTACAAGTATGTGCCGTGTTCGATTCCCAGGTCGGGCAAAGTGTTATTGGGTTTTTTCATTAGGAAATTCTCGGTAACAGCACGGAGTCTGGAAATGTGCCCGAAAAATGGCAATAGGCTCGCCCCCTATTACGTGGGACTGATACATACTTGTCGAAATGTGGGTGTAGAAATGCACCTCTGCCTACCCCTTCGGGGAATACAGGCGTGAGTTTATGTATGTATGTATGTAAATTCATAATTATTTTTGAAGCAAATATGAATTAATATTTTTTTTTTATTTTCAACCCTAAAATTCGCTTATGTTTTTACTTACGGCGATCCTTTTGTAATCGGTACATTTGTTCCAGGCACCGAAAAGTATGAAGACGATAACGATCGCCGCTTGGTACGTGTCCGTTGCCTTCGGGAACCTCATCGTGATACTCGTCGCGCAGACGAAGATATTTGAATCCAGGGTAAATATTTTAGTTACATACATACATTTCTGCACCCACATTTCACCTAGTATTTATCAGTCCCACGTAATAGGGGGCGAGCCTATTGCCGTTTTTCGGGCACAATTCCAGACTCCGTGCTGTTACCGAGAGTTTCCTAATAGAAAAACCCAATAACACTTTGCCCGACCCGGGAATCGAACCCAGGACCTCTAGATCGCACCGCGAGACCATGAGGCAGTCAGTATTTATATTTTAATTTTTATTTTAGTTATTTTTATTTATTTACACTTTTTATACATTAAGTATAGAGGCGGACTTAATGCCAAAGGCATTCTCTGACAGTCAACCTCTGGGTGATGCAGAGATAAAAAGGTAGGTGCATAGTTAAATTGCTAAAAGAACATACAATATATTTATTTTAGTTCGTGGTCTGGCGGCACAAGTACGTGCCGTGCTATCTAGAGGTCCCGGGTTCGATTCCCGGGTCGGGCAAAGTGTTATTGGGTGTTTACATTAGGAAATTCTCAGTAGCAGCACGGAGTCTGGAATTGTGCCCGAAAAACTACTCGCCCCCTATTACGTGGGACATAATATTATTGGGGGGTATATATCAACATACCTGGCGTAAAGTGGGTGCAGAAATGCTCCTCTGCCTACCCCTTTGTGGAATACAGGTGTGAGGTTATGTATGTATGTTATTATAAATTTCAACACTGGAAGGCCTACAACATCGTCTTAAAAGAACACAAAATAACATCAACATGAATCTGGTAATTAAATAATAAATAAATTAACACACCCAACAATCACATACATAGTTCTGACCCCACATTAAGATACAAGTCTTGTGTCGTGGGTACCAGAAACTACGAGACTTTTCGATCTCACAAACACCCAGATCCGAAACAAATCTTTGTGGATCACACAAACATTTGTGTCCGTTCAGGGATCGAACCCGCGGCTTCTCGTTTCGCAAGCTGGTATCGAGCCAACTGCGCAACGGGGATGTCAGAAACATACATATTTACATTGCCTCACGTCTATATCAGTGGCGGTACTTCCATAGAAGCCCAAAAGCCCAGTTTGCATTTTTAAATTTCAAATAATAATTTTTAAGCTTGAAATCTTTATTTAACTATTTATTTTATGAGAACCCCGTGGCGCAGTTGGCTAGACACCAGCTTGCAAAACGAGAGGCCGCGGGTTCGATCCCCGCACACAAATGTTTGTGTGATCCACAAATATTTGTTTCGGATCTGGGTGTTTGTGAGATCGAAAAGTCTCGTAGTTTCTGATACCCACGACACAAGACTTGTATCTTAGTGTGGGATCAGAACTATGTATGTGACTGTTGGGTGTATTTATTATTTATTAACTATAGCACTTTGTTAAATAAAAACTCCATAATAAGCAAATGTGAACTAGACATTACACAATTAACGTTTAACCGTCCGTCACTGGTCTATATTCCTCGACGGGGTAGGCGAAGTGCATTTCTACATCCCCATTTCGCTAGGTAGTGAGGTCGTTTATACCGCAAGTGAAACAGAGAAACATTGTTTGTTTTTTGTTGGTATCATTGTAGTTGGCATCGTGTTGCAATACCCAAGTTATTTAACTAAGTTCGGGTTGCAAACACGAGCGCGTTTCGCTCCATCTGAAGACGCAATTAGCCGATTGATGTAGCCGATACAAAAGCGTTGCACTCTTGAAACTGTACCGAGTTGCCGGTTCTTTTTCCCGGTGTTGAGTTTCAAATGAATTTGCTGTATTCAGTGCTTGCGTCTGATTTGTTCGTTGGGCGGAATTTAATCCGGCGAGTTTTTGAAAAACCTTTGCTTGTCTTGTTAATGGAATATGTAAAGCAGTGTGCACTAAGCAACTATAGTTAATTATGCATGCCCCTTTGTTTCCGAAACATTGTTTGAGCCCGAGGCTTCCGTTTATTGGAGCCCTCTCTTTGTGTTCTGCGATCATCTCTATCGACGTCCGCTGTTGCAGCCTTTTGTTTTCTATCATACTGGATGAAAAAATCGCTCGGACCGTCCTCTAAAACCGATACCTTATTGTGTATGGATTCATGATTATTCAGATACAGGCTGAATTCGCCACGTTCTAACTTGCCGTCAAGTTTGCTTCCTTTATTGTCTGCCGTTTTTAAACAATAAGCGATGAATAGCTGCTGCACTACATAAAAAACTTTCATCGAATGAAAAAATATATATGTGTATATGGTATTATCGAAATAATAATAAATCGAAAATAATCGAAAATAAATCGAAAATGAATCGAAAATATCGAATATATCGAAGCAGTGATGGCCTCGAGGTTTAGGCGCGCGGTCGAGAATTTCGGCGGTCGCAGGTTCAAACCCCAGGCACACACCTCTGACTTTTCGAAGTTATGTGTGTATTCACCATGAATCATCACTTGCTTTAACGGTGAAGGAAAACATCGTGATAAAACCTGCACACCTAAAATTTCTTAGGAATTTCTTAGGTGTGTAGTCCGCCAACCCGCACTAGGCCAGCGTGGTGGACTAAGGCCTAAACCCTCTCAGTTGTAGAGGAGGCCCGTGCCCAGCAGTGGGACGTATATGGGCTGATGATGATGATGATGATGATATGGTATTTCTTTTTACATATAATTAACTATGTCTTAATTGGTGTCAAAGGATACACTGTGTGATGTAACTGGTACTAAATGAATTAAATTTAATCGATTTCAACTTACTTGAAAAATAGTTTTCATTAAAAACAGTCAACAGTAACATCAAGTATAACTTATCATCGATTCAAAATTATTGTCTGTAGTGATATAACCTACATTTATAATAAACATTTCACGGTTAATAATAACCTTCTCATTCATTTGCGGATATATTTTCAACAGTTATTGTTCTGCCCCGTCACTCCACACAGCGCGTACGTGTGCGTTGTGCGATCTCGAGACGATTCCCGGTTCGGGCAATATGTTATTGGATAATTTTAATGTCAGGAAAATGACAAAAGGCTCGCCTTATGTAGCGTAAGACTTAAAACACAAGAAACGTTGGCACATCATCAGAACAGTCGTGTCATCTCCAGGTTTAGGCTAACCCAGGCAAACACCAACTTTTCGAATTATTTGTGTATGTACCATAAATTATCACAGACTTTAATGGGAAAATAAAACTTGGTAAAGTTATTGATCTTAAGAATTCCTTAAGGGATTTCCTCGTGTAAAAAAAGGTGTGTAGTCCGCCAACGTGTACTGGGGCAGAATGTTGGACGTATATACATATATAGGGTGTCATCGAGAAACGTGGGTGCACAAATGCACCTCTGTCGACACCTTCGGGAAAACAAGCGTGATTGTATGCGTAGATAAGTTAAAGTCAAAGTCAAATAATCTTTATTCAAATTTACAAGTTCTTTTGAATCGTCAATTTTAAGCTATTTTAAACTAAACTATTGCCGCTTCGAAACGTCTGTTCGATGTGTGTATGTATCTAATTTGTCATCAGAGTCAAACGAAAAATTTAAATCAACAACTACATTTAACTGCCTCGTGGTCTCGCGGTACAAGTATGTGCCGTGCGATCTAGAGGTCCTGGGTTCGATTCCCGGGTCGGGCAGAGTGTTATTGGGGTTTTCCATTAGGGAATTCTCGGTAACAGCACGGAGTCTGGAATTGTGCCCGAAAAACGGCAATAGGCTCGCCCCCTATTACATGGGACTGATAAATACTTGGCGAAATGTGGGTGCAGAAATGCACCTCTGCCTAACCCTTCGGGGATTATAGGCGTGAGGTTATGTATGTATGTATGTATGTACATTTAATTAGCGGTCTTATAACCGCCCTTTTAAACCTGGATGGTCTAATAAAATAATATGCATTTTATTTTCAACGTGAAGAATTTGCTACAACCGGCTTTTGTGCAATGCAAGACCGAGGGCAGGTTTATACAACGACAGAAAAGTTTTTAATTTAAAGTCCTTTATTGCTAGTCGTTCAACGGTTACCTACAAAGCGATTGTTGAGGACTCTCCTCGCGTTGGCATTCCGAGCATACATACCTGCACTGTACCTCTGTACGTACTCCCAACACTTTGTGGAATTCTTCAGCATGAACGATCAAGGCACTTGAGAAAGTTACCTTTGCACGAGATCCCCTTGATGTACAATCAAATGGAAATTCAATACCAATCGGTCCAGCGGCGTCTGTGGGATTACGTCATAATTAACACGTCGCACTCTTAGGAATGAAGACGTTTCTGTAGCGGAAGAGTTCTGGAATAAGGTTCTAATGTGTTTTGAAAAAGTGACGGTAATTATAGATAGTAATTACATAGAAATATTTAGTGATTTTTATTTTTTTATATTCTTAATTAGCGTTATCGTTTTTATTAGGGAATTCGCCTGTATAAAGAATGTTTACTCATCATGCATTTTTTAATATAATTACACTCTCCCATATATTCCTCATTATAAACGAAACAACCTTCATCTTATATATAAAAATGAATCGCAAAATGTGTTGGTAAGCGCATAACTCAACAACGCCTGGACCGATTTCGCTAATTCTTTTTTTATTGTGTTTGCTATTGTTAGGAGAAGGTTCTTATGAAAGAAAAAGTTAAGAAAATTGCGAGTAATATGGTAAAACCAACAATTTAATTTTCTCATATAAACTGTTCTACCTAATATTCTGTCAAACATTTTATGTTTATCCCGTCAATATGGTTAATGGTCCCCTCAAATTAAAGAACGTATTTAAATAAAGGTTTTGAATCGACAACATATATCCAGAATATTCGAATAATTGCGTATTTTAGATTTTAAAAATTTAGAATAATGTCAGTAATAAAAAGGGATTGACATATTTATTGGTTGTCAAATATTTATGCGTGCGTTCAGAAATGTATTTTTAAACTCCTTGGTTGTACCTGATTTACAAACGAAGGCAGGTTCGGTAGTCATCACGCTTTGAAATCTAAAACACCCACAACTATGCAATGGAATGCGCTTGGTGTTAAGAAAATTGTTGAGTAATGTTATTCACGTGACGATACTGAAAAGACGACTTAGAGATGAATTGGTGCTTGAGAATTCATCAATTAGATTGATCTAAGATTTCATTGAACCTAACGGGTATGACCATTGAGTTCAAACGAATTGAGTTCCCGATTCGTCATGCCTTCGCAATGACGATTAACAAAAGATGTTTGTGATCTTTTAGACAATTAAAAAATATATAAAAATGTATATCACAAGGTGCATCATCATCATCAGCCCATATATGTACGTCCCACTGCTTGGCATAGGCCTTCTCTGCAACTGAGAGGGTTTAGGCTTCAGTCAACCACACTGATGCTTCAATGAAGAGAATTGAAACCGACTGCATCCCATCCCATATGTACATGTTTAATTAAATCATGACTTGCGGAGACACGATTGATGCATTAAATTTTCGTACTTATTTATTTCTGTATTTTTATCTCAATAAAGTGCTGAACTTAATACCTATTTATTTCCATACAATCAAAAATAAAATTCAGGTAATATGTAAATATGTAACATTCAATGACTGTTAGGGGATACGAAGTTTTCCGGGTCAGCTATTATAAATGTTAATGTTTTGTTTGTTACGCTTTCATGCCTAAACTACTTAACCGATTATCATGAAAATTTGTACACATAGTCTTCGAGATATAAAAAAGGACATAATATAAAAAAAATAATACGGAGGATAAAAGACTTGAAAAATGATTGAAAAAAGATTTGAATGACTTTTGGTATGCAGATAGGTGGGACCCACCGAAGTAACATAGGTGGGAATGGTTATCCTTACTATTATATAAATGTGAATGTAGGGATGTTTGTTACGCTTTCACGTAAAAACAAAAATTTTGGTATATCCATAAATGAGACCCTGTGAAGTAACATAGGCTATGTTTATCCCGGGAAAATGTAATGTTCCCATTGGGATAAACATATTATTAAACATACGAAAATAACTGTCAGAGTTTTACTTTTACGCCTCAACCATTTGAATTGATTTGATCTTTTTTTAAATTCAGTAAGTGCCATTTTGGGCACTTGAGGGACGATTTATAGATTCACTTATTATCTTTCTGCGCCCAACCCTGAAGTCTACGCGGACGGAGTCGCGGGCAAAAGCTATAAAAATATAAAAATTGCGATGACAAAACAGGTGTTGTTCGTAGAAGGGTGAAAATTTGGAGTTATATGTATTTTTCAATGCTGAATCATAAAAAAATTAAAACAAAAAATGTCCACAAAATAAAATAAAAACTTTTCGGGTTGGACCACCCTAGGGGTATAAAAAATAGATAACCTATTCTCAGACTTACTGAATATACATATAAAATTTCATCAAAATCGGTCGAGCCGTTTCGGAGGCTGTTTCGAACTGTGACACAAGAAATATATATATATATATATATATATATATATATATATATATATATATATAAATGTATATGTACATATATCTCACTCTATACAATTTTGACCATATTTTTTTGTTTAATTTGTATATCGATCAAAGCAATGACTGTTATACGTATCATTATAATTTTTCAGTGCTATTATCATTTATTTACATTTTAATAAAAAAAAATCAAATTAAAATGGTCAGTATAAGATATATAGAGGTTGATCGTAGAAGGGTGAAAATTTATGATTATAATAATTTATCAATGCTGAATCATAAAAAATAAAGAAAATAAAGTCAATAGGAAAAAAAACATAGCCCTAAATGTTAAACCCTTAAATGTTGACCGATTCTCAGACCTAAGTACCTACAATATACACACAATATTTCATAAAAATCAGTCGAGCCGTCTCGGAGGAGTTTGCCAAAAAACACCGCGACACAAGAATTATATATATATGGCAAAACAACGTTTGCCGGGTCAGCTAGTATGTAAATAAAAATTGAATTAATTTTGCCGTGTACATCATTAAAGGTGATGTTGAAAACAATTTTGCGAGACAATATGTACCGATAAAGCCGTCCGATAAGAGAGCGTGGAAGGCCTCTATGAAATGGCGCTCTGATGCATGCTTGCGTGTTATCAGTTAATCTGTGTTCATTGACTCGCTTCACACAATGCTCGGTGAAGCTAGATAAGGTCTAACAGGCGATTGGACAGCTACAATGGGCTGTTGTGCCCTACCGATTCCCCCCATATGTTACTGAGCACGCAAGAGACTGGAAGACCAGTGTATGCACAATAAAAAAATGCTGAAAATACATTAAGCCGATGAATGCTCACAGAATGCTTCCTTGGTCTCTTTACACGCGGCGTGCATCCAAGAGAATTTGGATACCATTCCTAAGGCTACTCCTATTGGGATTTTCCGATCGGAAATGTGATGAATAAACGGTAACAGAATCTTGTAACTTGGGACTTGACATAGGTCGCAATACTTGCGTGTGGAGAAACACCTCTATATAGATATTGTGGGGGACAGCCGTAAAGGTATTACACCCCCCCCCCGCCCCCCCCATTCCCGCACATCGCCCGCGTTTGTTCAGACTTGTGTTTCACAAGTCCGCATCTACCGCGTTTATCCATTTCACGGTTCCATATGGATCTCTATCAAATTGTCTTTTATTGTAAGTTTAAATAATTTTGGTCGCTTCTTCATCGTGTGTGAATACAAAAAAATAAATAAAATTATTTAATCATTAAGCAATGGAGTCATAAAAGTATAAAAAAATGTGGTATTAGACGGAATATTTTTTATAAATATAAATCTTGTTCATCAGACATTTTACTTATAGTACATAATCCCTCTTTAATGAATTTAATCCTCATTTTGATGCATTGCGAAAAAAATCTAGTATACAAAAAATATCGATATAAACTAGAGGTGGGCGATTATGAATGATTTTGATAATCGAATGATACTACTAATACTAATTTTGATAATCGATTATGAAATTAGTAACTAATTTGTTTTCATAATCGAAAGACGTTACTAATTTGAACTAATCTCGTCGGGACTGAAGTGGGTCTTGTTTTTTTTTTTAGAAATTTACTTACACTTATTACTTATATACCTAATAGTTCAAAACTGGGGGTTCGATAGAGGTTCTTGTTTTTTTTTTGGAAATTTATGCCTCTGGTTAAGCTCGCCATCAATCAAGACACCATCTTAGTGGTCGCGGTTTTAAACCTGAGATCTCCCCCAAGCCGACTGGTCCTCGTGGTGGAAAAAGACCACGACCCTCTAAAGATCAAAAACCAACAGAAAAAAGAAATATAACCTTATTCATATAGCAACTATAAACTAGGAACATGTGGAAATCTTTAGAGGAGGCCTTTGTCGACAGACAAGCTGTTTCATACAAACATCACGTTGCCGAGCATTTAATTACAAAGTATAATTATAATTGAAAAATCAAATTAAGTATCTCGTAGTATAGTTAGTTCTATTAGTTTTTAATTTATTATAAAGGCATGTTGTAGTTGTAAGTAATGTTGTGTTGTAAAGAAGCAGCAATAAAGGCCATTTTATTTTATTTATTTATACATACATACATAAACTCACGCCTGTATTCCCCGAAGGAGTAGGCAGAGGTGCATTTCTGCACCCACATTTCGCCAAGTATGTGTCAGTCCCACGTAATAGGGGGCGAGCCTATTGCCGTTTTTCGGGCACATTTCCAGACTCCGTGCTGTTACCGAGAATTTCGTAATGGAAAAACCAAATAACACTTTGCCCGACCCGGGAATCGAACCCAGGACCTCTAGATCGCACGGCACATACTTGTACCGCGAGACCACGAGGCATTATTATTATTTATTTTATTTATACGAGTATATACGTAATCTTCATGTCCCATCAAACGGTACCAAAGAATCATCAAAATTGGGTAGGTGATTTCGGCGTGAAAGCGTGATAGACAAACATTTTAGCGGTTATAATACTAATAAGAATAAAGCTGAAAAAATATATTATGTAAATTGTACAGTAATTCCTTCCGGACGCCTGGAAAGTTAAAAAATGTCAGGAGAATGATAATCCTCAGGCAATAATGGCTGCGAGGAACTTGCACTTAGGGTTAGGATGGCTTCTTCCTACTTTTAATTAGTTTATGGGAATGCTTTTGACGTAGTCAGCGAGGCTCGGATATGAGGAGGATAGTAAACAGGGTACGGGTGGGAACGTCAACCCTCTGAAAGAGTAGGTCAACTTGTCATATTTATTTTGCTGTTCAGCTTAATGTAAATATGAAATAGGTTTCTTTCTTTACGTTACGTCTATAAAATAATGAAGATGTTGCGTGACATATAAAATTATTTACGAATTTATTGTTTAAATTGCCTTTTGACCCCGTGGCGCAGTTGGCTAGACACCAGCTTGCGAAACGTGAGGCCGCGGGTTCGATTCCCGCACCGAGACAAATGTTTGTGTGATCCACAAATATTTGTTGCGGGTCTGGGTGTATGTGAGACCGAAAAGTCTCTCGTAGTTTCTGATACCCACGACACAAGACTTGTATCTTAGTGTGGGATCAGAACTATGTATGTGTGGGGCATAGATCATTGTACCATAACTGGGTCAAAGCAAATATGCTTACTAAATAAATTATGAATGATGCACACTACCAACTCAGCGGCAAATACGACAGAAGACACGTGTACACACACATTAACCAAACTGTGTATATAAGTAAATAATTTCTATAATAAAGCGTTCAGTTCAGTTCAGTTCAGTTCAGTCAGACAATATCTATCAGGTCGGCACCATGCCACCTTAGTCTGAACCCTAGTAAGTGTTTCATTTACATCGATCCTCAAGCACACCCAAGATCCTGATACACTTACAATCGGTGAACCCAACAAGAAACATGAAACATTTACATATGTGACTGTTGGGTGTATTTATTTATTTATATTTATATTTTTAACTAGCTGACCCGGCGAACTTCGTTCCGCCTAAAAGTCGATTTTACACTTCTGTAATTTTTTTAAACTATTGCCGCTTCGATACCTGTTATAGCTAATCAAAATATAAAGAGGCTAGCAGGGCTTTTATCGGTCGCCCAAATTATGCCGCACTAAACCAAATCAAATGTACACAAGCTGATCCCGTTGTGCGGCACATTAGCGTGCACAGGATACGAATGTTCTATCGCCAGTACATTTCGCCACACAAGCGGAATGCAACACGGACGCTTTACAACAGTTTATGGAAACAGCCCCTGTATATATGTAAATACGACTAATTGCGATCGCCCCTGATCTTCCTGATCGCGATCGGATACTATGCCGATTGCTTTAAATTGTCGAATGTTTTAACTTCATCAGCATTCAACAACATAACTTCGAAATTTTAGAGGTGAGTGCCTGGGGTTTGAACCTGCGACCGTCGAGATTCTCGACCACATGCCTATGAGTGCAGTGGGGAATATATATGGGCTGATGATGATGAATATGAGTACTCAAAATCTAAAATAAATCTAATCTCTGAGCTATGCTTTGAGGCTTATAAAAAAACAGAATCTCAATCCTACAGCTTCCGAGTCTTCAAGTATTTTTGCATTTGTCATTAGCTTCCTGCGGATGTATACCTAAAGGCTGCATCGCTAGAAAAAACATTTAATTATTCACAAAGAGCATTTTGCATTCTAATATCGGAGAAAATCACAATGCAAAGTGAGTTTGTAGTGCACAAAGAATACTTCATTTGTTTTGCTTTTAACGTATTAAAATGCGTCGCTTCATAAAGACCATTCTTGATGTTTTGTTCTTTGACTTCAAATGCTTAGAAAGGAATGACAATTTGAGATGATTCGCTTGCCATTATTCAAGGACTTAGTCCGTAGACTTTTGGGGTGTAATTTTGTTATTTTCACCCCCATTAAGTCCCGATTTACCCACTCACCTTACACACCACAAATCTTCCACTTTATGCTTTTTAATGCTTTAACACCATCATCAGCCCATATATGTACGTCCCACTGCTGGGCAAGCGTCTCCTCTACAACTGAAAGGGTTAAGGGGGTATTCTAGTCTAGAGGTCTGAATTTCGAGCGTTTTTTGGCAATTAATATAAAAGAAGCAATTAATATTTTTACCATACATTTTTTTATCATTTGTTTATTGATATTTTAAGAATACAAAAAAATGCATTTCAAAAAATAAAAAAAAGTTCAAAAAGATATAGGTCCTTGAAGTAGAGAAAAAAAAGGCCGAATACTCGTGAAAATGATTTCTCCCTTTGTATCCATCTGAAAAAAAAAACAATGCCAAATTATTGATCAGTACAAATGTCATTATCGCACAAACCAACAAAACTTGAAAAAAAAAATTCACAAAATGGCGGCTGTTTAAAAATAGAGGTTGATTTTGTTACTCATTTTTCAACTTCCTCCAATTTTTAAAAATATTACAAATATGAAATTTTGAATTTTTATTGATTAGTGCGAAAGCGAGATAATTGAAGAATATCCATGCTAAATTTTAAGTAAATCGGCTGATTAGAACCTAAGATATCTGCATCACCGTATCGAAAAAAGTAGTTTCGAGAAAAACGCGTTTAAAGTTTAACGTTCAGTTTCAGGCAGCGTAACTGATAAAATAGTACGTAGATATTTATTTGACAGCCCCGTGGCGCAGTTGGCTAGACACCAGCTTGCGAAACGAGAGGCCGCGGGTTCGATCCCCGCACCGAGACAAATGTTTGTGTGATCCACAAATATTTGTTCCGGGTCTGGGTGTTTGTGAGACCGAAAAGTCTTTCGTAGTTTCTGATACTCACGACACAGGACTTGTATCCTAGTGTGGGGTCAGAACTATGTATGTGACTGTTGGGTGTATTTATTTTATTTTATTTTTATACATTGGGCCTTCCTCTACTTCATATTGACTGTTTTCAGCATTTCTATCTGTATAACGAGCAGTTCTTTCCTCTTTTGAAGCATCTGAAGCTCGAACCTCAGACCGTTCAATCCTTACTGCGTTGCGCCTAACAGCAAACCCATGGGATTCCAGACCTATTTTTATTCCCATTAGACTCATTATTTCCTCGAACCTTTTCTATCCATATTAGAAGAATCAGCAAATATTCACTTTACACAATACCAAACACGGCATATTTATCTCAAATTTATTTTTAACACATTACTTTACGATCGGTAGAGGGCGCCACATTAGATTCAGTGACACGTCATATAGACTATAACCAGACGAGGATCAAGACGCTTCCAAAGATATCTCATTTGTCCAGCTCAAATAAGTAGTTCAGATGCTATCAGGGAACAGATGAATATACGTACATAGCCTGTCAAAATCCTAACCCTCATTTGTCTTTACCGTAGTCGGGTAAGTACAATCTGTTATCTAAACATGTATTAAGAATTAAGAAGACCTTTTGTAATGTTAAAATAACAACTTTTTATAATTGGGGGAATAAGTGGTTATTGTGAACCAGCTTCATCATTATCATCATCATCATTTTCAGCCCATATACGTCCCATTGCTTGGCACGGGCCTCCTCTACAACTGAGAGGGTTTAGGTTTTGGTCCATCACGCTAGCTTAGGGCGGGTTGGCGGAATACACACCTAAGAAACTCCTAACAACTGTTAGGTATGCAGGTTTCTTCACGATATTTTCCTTCACCGTTAAAGTACGTAATAATTCTTTGTGAATACACGCAAAACTTCGAAAAGTCAGAAGTGTGTGCCTGGGGTTTGATCCCGCGACCGCCGAGATTCTCAACCGCTTGCCTACAACATCGAGCCCATCATTACTTACTTCAACTTGAAACTGCACCAAAAAGGAATTCCTTGGGTTTTTTGGTTATTTTGTGATCATAATTAGGTGCAGGGTAGTCATTGGCTTGAGACAAAATAGATGTGAAAATTAATTTACAAAGTAATACATTAAGTGACGAAGTGAACTTGCCTAGCGGTCATATCACACGTAGCTCCTCAAAGCTACCAATAGTAAATTAGAAATAACACTAGCCTGAGGATGTAGGAAAAAATGTACAGAGTTGAACGTCAATTTTTTCATGACATGGATAATTTTGACGTAACGAACAAGCCGAAATAGCTTAGCGGTAGAGCGATAGGCTGAAAAGTCTAGAGGCCCTGGTTCGAATCCAGGTTTCGGCCTTCCTTGTTGAAATAGGCACTTTTTGGATCTTTATTTAATAATTAACATTTAATAACGCACAAAATTAAAATGTTTTTAAATAATCACTATTCTTTTTTAAGCAAAGACATGACACAATTTTAAAACCTTTTATTTAACAGTTTGCGTTTTATTTAGATCGTATACAGGGTGTCCCAGCAGTCGACGATAACCCGGAAACGGGGAATAGCCCAAGTCGTAATAGTTATCAGAAAAATATTTAAAAAAATATAAGTTATGTATTTAGAAAAATATAGGGATTTCAAAAAAATCTAGAAAATCTACACCCTGTGACAGTTTTTTCACTACTGTTGCTGCAAATCTCTACTTTTTTAAATTATTCTTTTTGTTATGTAATCCTGAATAATGCCTCTGCAAACTGTTATCCAACATTTAGAGCCACCTTGCTATACTTCGGAAGAAAATGACATTGTTTACCAAACCGCATATTTAAAATGAATCATACGCCTAAATTTAACTGACTGTCCTAAAAAAAAATGTACTACGAGAGTTTGGCAAGTAACTTTAAAAGTTGGCGCATTTAATAAGGAATCTAAAATGGTATAACACTTGCTACATTATTTTTTAAATGTGGCACAATATTTTTTATTTTGCGAAGAAACCCATTTGATCAAATTTTCTTATTGGTATCAAGTCCAAGGCTCATGCATCTTGTCTGTTCGGAGCTATGTTTCACAATGAATGGACACGTATATAAACGGTGAAGAAAAACATCGTGACGCAATCTGCACACCCAAAAATGCTTAAGAATTTCTTGGGTGTCCACCTCTGCACTAGGCCAGTATATAGGCTGATGATGATGCCTATGTTCTGCGCATTTGTGTGTGTTGGTAGATCAGTGAGTTATCACATCATATACTTTAGAAGTGCAATCTTTGGTCGGATGAGCGTAACAATATGCTCAATAGTACCTACGTGCTTTTCAGCGTTTTTGCCATGCCTATTATTGGAAGTCCGCCAACCCGCACTAGGCCAGCGTGGTGGACTAAGGCCTAAACCCTCTCAGTTGTAGAGGAAGTCCGTGCCCAGCAGTGGGACGTATTTGGGCTGATGATGATTATAATTGAAAGTCTACATAACAGCTCGCACTTTAGGTCCAATTTATTCAATAAATATCATACGGTTATTTACCCGTGGTGAGTTATTTGCGTCTAATTTCACTAATTGTAATTGTCTTTCTTTTTATGTGGGGGTGTAACCTCATAGTTCAATGTGTTGTCACCCGCTTTGCTGTGGAAGAAAGTGGACAACTCTTTGTTTTCCAACTCCTCCTTTATATTGTCATTCTGATTAACTTCGTTGCGGGATTATGACCAATTCAGGTCCCCTTAGATTCGCTTCATTGCTCGGTGACAATACTGTGCGTGCCGCTGTTGATCCTGGAGCACAGGAGTTACAGTGGCGGGTGTGTGGTGGGATAGGGACAATTAAGATCAGTAAGTTAACATTTATTGACAGTTTTATTTGAATCAATATGTGTACTATTACAATCTACTATATCAATCAATTAAACTCTGGTTTATATTTGCTTATTGTAGGGTCTTTATTTAACAAATTGCTTTTGTTAAATTAAGATTTAAAGCTTAAAAATTAGTGTTCGGAATTGTGAAAGGCAATCTGGGCTTTTGGGCTTCTATGGAAGTACCGAAGGTGCATTAACTGTATATAAATACGAGGCCAATTAATTTGTCGCGAGTGAGTACTGTAAGCAGTGATGGCCTCGAGGTTTAGGCGCGCGGTCAAGAATTTCGGCGGTCGCAGGTTCAAACCCCAGGCACACACCTCTGACTTTTCGAAGTTATGTGTGTATTCACAATGAATTATCACTTGCTTTAACGGTGAAGGAAAACATCGTGATAAAACCTGCACACCTAAAAGTTCTTAGGAATTTCTTGGGTGTGTAGTCCGCCAACCCGCACTAGGCCAGCGTGGTGGACTAAGGCCTAAACCCTCTCAGTTGTAGAGGAGGCCCGTGCCCAGCAGTGGGACGTATTTGGGCTGATGATGAGTGAGTACTGTATTGACTGTGGACACTTTACAAAATTGGCCCAACACAACGAGTATTTACATATTTGGAACTAAAACTGTTGCGCTTTTTTAGAGAATGCATATAAAACAATATCGGTATCATAGGAACACAAACAACAACACATTCAGAATTTATTACGCATGTTCTACAAATTTGTAGGCAGAGGTGTGTCCCCCCACGTTTCACTACAAACTTTTACAATATCTTTTAACCAGGTACATTGCCCTATTAAGGACCAACAAATGGAAGAACCAAATAACTCTGACCGACCAGGTAACGAACCCACAATCCATCGATCGGGCTAATTCATGCGATAAGACCAACGAGCCAGTACCAAGACATATAGTTTTGTGGTTTTACTGCCTCGTAATAACTACGAGTTCTGGTTTGATTCTCAGATATGATAATGTGTTATTTGAGTTTTCTTGTCATAAAATTCTCGAAAACAACAGGTTTTCGAAGGCTACCCCTTCTGTGGCGCAGTCGTGTAAATAATATTTGTGTTACAGGCGACAGAGTTCTTCGTATACGCGGTGGTGCTGGCGGCTGCGATGCTCGTGTTCTTGCGGATGGCGCAGGGCTACCAATCTAGGACCCTGGAGGGAGATGGCTCATCTTCTGAGAGTCGGCCTCTGTTACGTCATCGATCTAGGGTTAGCATTCATACTTCTTCAAGCATGTTTCATCATCAGCCCATATACGTCGCACTACTGGGCACGGGCCTCCTCTACAATCGAAAGGGTTTAGGCCTTAGTCCACCACGCTGGCCTACCTAATTTTCACCGCGATAAATCATTTATATTTTGGTCGCTCAGAGAGTGCGATCCAGAAGTATGTAAATGTACATAATATTATATTAATATAAGTAAAAATATTAACGCTTTGACTGAAGCAAAAAGGTTCAAAATCTATTTATATGAATTCTAAATTCTATACATAACTAAAATATAAAAGTAAATCAAAATTCGACAGTGGTAAGCAAAAATATTGAAACTATACGACAGGCAAGCTTTTATTTATATTCTGATTGTTAATGAAGTTATCAGGAAATATTTATAACAAGTACAAATTATTTGTAACAAAATCGTTAAACAATTCGTTTTGCAAAAAAAAAAACATATTTCATTTTAATTTAATCCAGAAATATGTATGTGACAATTTCGTGAAAAAATAATAATAATTATGTAGTTATAAATAGTTCCTTATTCAAAAAAGTTTCCACTAAAAGTTAACACGTATGTACATTTACATATAAGAAGCAGTGGCCGAGAAACAAAAAAGGGCCACTGATAAAATTAAAGCCACTAATTGACAGCCCCGTGGCGCAGTTGGCTAGACACCAGCTTGCGAAACGAGAGGCTGCGGGTTCGATCCCCGCACCGAGACAAATGTTTGTGTGATCCACAAATATTTGTTTCGGGTCTGGGTGTTTGTGAGACCGAAAAGTCTCTCGTAGTTTCTGATACCCACGACACAGGACTTGTATCCTAGTGTGGGGTCAGAACTATGTATGTGACTGTTGGGTGTATTTTTTTTTTATTATTATTTATTAATTATAAATAAAAATGTGTACATATTTTCCATTTTAGATTAAATCTAGCGAAAAGTCTAGTTATCTACTCTAAGTTCGCGTAATTAATTATATTTCATGTGAATTATTTCATAATTAATTAGTACGGAAAATAAACCAACACATATTTTTAAAGCGAATTCAACGTGATCTAAAGTAACATTATACGTTCTCACGGAACCTGTTGGCGACGCATTACATTCTTTCGTGTTCAGATTACAACAAATACAGCTATTGTTGCGTAAAAGTGTTTATGCCAATGCCTCGAATAATGTTACAATGTTGCGTGCTATTTTTGGCACATCACTACTAAAATACATATATACACGTAGGTATATAGTATATACATATGTACATACACTCGTTCATTTTGGGGGGGTTTTGCCTATACTCGCCACGCTTGGCAAGCGGGTTGGCGAGCGCAGGAGGGGACTCGCGTTGATGACGCTGCTGCCCGTCATCAACCGGGGGAAGGGAATAGGGTTTGTGGGTAGAGGATGACATGGGAAAGGAAAGTATGGCCTGTAGGAGTGGATACTGCAGTCACGGAAGGGAAGGTTGGTAGTGACTGCAGTAGCTCGGGGGGCCGAGGTCGCGTTCTCGAAGCACCTATTCTAAGACAGGCCATGACCACTAGATAGGAGCACCCCTGACCATAGCACCCCTGACCATGAAACCATGAAACTACGCGACGTCTTCTCGTCCAAAATACCTCAGTGCCTGAAGACAAAAGTCTTCGATAGTTGTGTGTTACCAGTGATGACATACGGCACTGAGACGTGGCCTCTCACTATGGGCCTCATTAGACGGCTCAGAGTCACTCAAGGAGAGGGCTATGCTCGGGGCTTCCCTACGAGATCGAATCAGAAATGAGGAGATCCGTAGGAGAACTAAAGTAACCGACATAGCCCAGCTGGGCTGATAATGATGATGATGACATACACTCACGCCTGTTTTCGCTGAAGTGGTGGGCAGAGGTGCATGTCTGCACCCACATTTCGCCAGGTATGTATCAGTTCTATGTAATAGGGGGCGAGCCTATTGCCGTTTTTCAGGTACAATTCTGTATTCCGTGTTGGTACTGAGATTTTCCGCACGTAAAAATCCAATAACACTTTGCCCGACCAGGGAATCGAATCCGGACCCTTTAGATCGCACGGCTCATTCTTGTGCCGCGAGACCACGAGGTAGTCAAAAATAAACGGATAGGTAATCTCTTTTAAGCGTCATCAGGATTTTGAAACGCATGGTTTTCTTATTTTTCATTAAACATATTTATCTTGATATCGTGTATTTATTTTAAATTAATTTCACGAAATTTATAAGTACGGTAATTATATAATGTGTGTATTCACAGTGAATTATTAGTTACTTTAATAGTGAAGGAAAACATCGTGAGGAAACATGTACATTTAAAAGTTTTATGGATTTTTTTTAGGTATGTAATCCGCTCCGCCTGCACTTGGTCAGCGTGGTGGACTACGAGCCTAAACCCCCTTAGTTGTAGAGGAGGCCCGTGCCCAGTAGTGTGACGTATGTTTGCTGATAATGAAAACACGTTTTAAAAGTCTAAGCCTAAGTTTTAACCCGAGATAGCCAAAATGATATATCATGATTATTTTTGATCAGATTTATATAATGCCATCGGCTTTTGAATTTATAATGTAAGATTTTAATAAGGAAAAACTAACTGTCAGCTATTCTTTTCCTACATTCCGTCGCCTTAAGGCGGAATTTTATTACTCTATCGGATATTGGTTCCGTGAACTAATGCCGCTTCAGATTGCTCACTTTTTCATGCATCTCAATAATTAATAGCATGTTTTAAATCTTTGTCTTGATATAAGATGGTTGTAACGCTATGTAGAGTTACGAATGACACGAACTCAAATTTTAATAACATTTAAACGAAAACTAGTCATGTTTAATGTTATAGTACCCGCCTATTGCAGAGATAAAGCTATGTTAGACGGCCGCGTTTGATCCAACAATAACGTGCTGTGCGATTTGGAGGTCCCGGGTTCGATATAATAATATTCCACAATTATTAATAGAGTGAATATTGCAGGTGATATCCGTGCATTCGCTGTCGACGACTAGCACTCGGGCGTTCAGCGGTGCAGCTAGCGAGGGGTCTCTGTCTGCGTCCTGCTTGAGCGATGGACGAGCCGGCAGGACTGGTAGGTCAAGCCGGGGTCGCTCTCGGGGGTCTTGGCCGCTCCGAGCTTCCGTGCGAGTCGCTACCCCCAGCACGGGACGCTCCGGAGACCCCGCGCCCACCACGCTCGCCCAGGACTAGATAATTAACCGCAATCGCCCCGACTACACAGAAACTTCGAATGTCGGGCAAGCGACGCGCTAAACATAAATCGATTGTCTCCGTCCTTCCAACGACGAATTGCAGTAATTGCTTTACGAAATGACGGTGCCATATTGTTTCGGTTTTGTAAGTGAGGTTTTGTATAACTTTATTTACAACAGATTGTGCTGATGAATTAATAATATTTGTGTTTATACTAAGATAGTTTTATAGCTTATATAGCGTATGTTTGTTTTTCTAACTACTCCCAGTTATTGATTTTGTTGGTTCCAGTTGCACCAAACAGAACTTTTTAATGGTATCCTTGTTATAATGCTCGCCCGTGCGACTCAAGTGGAAGTTGTTTTCCTAGTGAATGTTTATTGAGCGCTGGCGTGGTGAAGGTACATCGGGTAGTTATGACCTTTCCGATTCCTCTTCGGTCGCTATTGATCCTTTGTCATTCTATAAACTATGAGATATGTCGATCTATTTGCTAGCGGTGTTTTAAAATTGTATCCCGGCCTTACTTATAAACTTTACAACTCAAGCATGCTGTATCCTGCTCTATTGAACCAGTGACGTAGAGAAACAGAGACAAAACATAATTAAGTAGTTGGTAAATAAATTAACGTTTTTTAGTAAGGCCCTTAGTTTATAAATGGTGGTGTAAACAAAATAGCCTTCTCTATACAAACTGAATTAGCTCCGTTTTCTAGCTAGAATTTTATAATAAAATATAAACAATATCCGACAACACTTAGCGCGAAAGAGATCGAATTTGGAAACGAACAGGGACCTATAGGTTTTACGACACACGGTTATTTGAAATTATAACTACTAAATAAATAAATAATAAATAAATACACCCAACAGTCACATACATAGTTCTGACCCCACATTAAGATACGAGTCTTTGTGTCGTGGGTATCAGAAACTACGAGAGACTTTTCGGTCTCACAAACACCCAATTTACTTCTTAAATACAGCGTTCGCTTGACAAACCAGCCATCTGTAAAGAAAATTCCAGAACATGACAATTTCTTTGATACCCTTCTTCCAATTCCAGAAGCGATTAGAACTTTCCAGGAAGTACCTAAATGAATAACTTTATTGAATATTTCGCTTCCCTCCAAGTGAATTCTCTACACAGCCCATAATTGCAAACACGTTTCATCAAATATCTCGCGAACCGCGCATCGTACGACAATAATTGTAGAAATCATTATTGTAGATAATAATTTTTGCCATCTTTTTTATTTGAAACTTTTTTTTGTATAACCCATAGGTTTTTAATTATCAAACTTTTTACAATATGGTTTTTACTATTTAGTTAATGGTTAAATTTTTTTGTTAAAAATTAAAAATAATGGTAACTAAATTGTAGAGCATAAAATTACCTATAAATTTTATCGGAAACTTTTTCCCGTAGCATTTATTGTTTAGGAGCTATAACGCTGTAAATGAGATTATAATGCTGTATATTCAATTATGCGCCTATAAGTTGCAGTATATATTTCGGGTCGTTCGGAATTTCCCCCTCTTTAACATTCCAACAGTATTCAGGTATAAATCCTAACCATTTTTGTCCCCTCGTGACGCTAGGGTCGTTTCCTCGCCTGTGTGTGTATTGAAATTTTCGTAGACGCGTCAGTTCTGTTTGGAGCGCTATAATTAAAAACCTATGCGTTATACAAAAAAAAATTCAAATAAAAAAGATGGCAAATATTATTATCTACAATAATGATTTCTACAATTTTTGTCGTACGATGCGCGGTTCGCGAGATATTCGATAAAACGTGTTTTCCAAGATGGCGGCTGAAGTGACCCCGCCGCGCCAACGTACATTGCAAAAAAAAACCCCCGGCGCTTGGCCTATAAGGTGTAAAGGTAATTGACACATGATATTAAACAGTATTGCAGCATACAACTGAGTGAAGGGTACATTGTTGGCTATGTAAATTGCATTTACTAATTGTTTGTTTTGTATTTGTTTTTCGTATGTCCAATAATAAACATTTTTTTTCTTTCTATATTAAAATTGCCATCAATATTAGTACCACATAATCAGTATTCATTTTATTGTCAATATTTTGCTTTAATTAAACCGCATTTCGGTAAACCGACAAACATATAGGTATATGCTCTGGAAGTCTCTGCGGATGGCTCGATGCAGGCTCCCTTTTATATTTAATATAGGAAGGGTCGTGTTCATCGTTTTTCCCAACTAGACTAGTTTTGCAGCGTTTTTATATAAAATAAACTTAAAATGAGACTGAAATTGTTAAAAGGAATCAACGAAGTCGTTTTTTGTGTCATGTGAAAGAGCTTCGTTTGCATACGAAAATTCTATGTTAGAATATTTGTGCAGCGTTTTTACGAGTAAATTAATGAAACTGTCGCATATTAAAAATAAGCTAGAAAGAACCATAGCTACTTGATTAGAGATGTAAGAGTTATTTTTAATATGTGGGCGAATTAAGTTCGAATAAATATAAAGGTATACAAAGAATTATCATGTATTTTAACGGTGAAAGAAAACATCGTGAAGAAACCTGCACATCTAAAAGTTCCTAATAATTTCTTGGCCTAAACCCTCTTGTTTGTGTGTTGAGACCCGTGTCCAGCAGTGGGACGTAGGTACATATATAGGCTGATAATGATGATGGCGATGAATGATGATGATGAAATAGATAGGGTATATTACTGGGTTCTTAAATTTAAAATTTGATCTTATGATTGTATAGGATGACCATTGTGTTAAGAATAAATATGCCCAATATTTTAATATCGGTCAAAGTGAAGGCAATACTTCTTCCTCAACGCAAACTGCGTAAACTGAGGCTATGTTTGTAATGTCATTTACTAGTATTTACCATAAATGTGTGTTTTATTATTAAATCACTTTTAAATATTAAATATATTAATTTGTATTCATAATAATATAATTGTAGAATTTAGTATTTATTTTTAAAATGTTTGTTGTAAAATTTGTAACTATTAATATCCCTAATTGGCAATAAATGAATTGTTCACATAATTTACTTTCATTTTCAACTAAAACAATGAGAACGAAACACGCGACGTGGCTCTATAGATATTAAACTTTTCCGTCATAGCACGACATGCTCGTTGTAACAAATATATTTTTTTGTGTAAAAGAGTTGCGTGAAAATGTATAAGTTTAGTAATTTACGTTACATTGCTTTCGTAGTATGGGCGATGCAAGTTTGTACAGTAACTGTGACGCAAATAGATAATGCCACGAAAGATATGCTCTACGATAATCTGCTTGTTGATGTTGGATATCCGAAGTCTGGAGATATTCCGGCTCTAAACAGAAAGGTATGTTTTAAAACACATGTGATTATGAAAGAAAACGGTAACTCATTACATCATCAGCCCATATACGTCCCACTGCTGGGCACGGGCTTCCTCTACAACTGAGAGGGGTTAAGGCCTTAGTTCCACCACGCTGGCCTAAAGCGGGTCGGTGGACTACACACCTAAAAAAATTCTAAGAACTTTTAGGTGTGCAGGTTTCATCACGATGTTTTCCTTCGCCGTTAAAGTAAGTGATAATTCATTATGAATACACACATAACTCCGAAAAGTCAGAGGTGAACCCGCGACCGCCGAGATTCTCGACCGCGCGCCTAAACCTCGAGGCCATCTTTACTTCACTTACTTAACTTATTACATGAACAGCTTATTCTTTTTTTTTTAATACTGGCACGGCAAAGTGACCCCATTGCACCTGATGGTAAGCGTAATGGGGTCCAGAAAAAGTGCCGACCAGCGAGAGATGATCTCCCGTTGGTCGACACAATCATGCCGGCCGATACCTCTTCACCTTGTGAAGAAGTTTGGGGGACTAATGCCATGATGATCAAAGGACCGACCGCGACAAACCGGCCAAAAAATGCCGGCACGGTCATCCTTTCACCATGACTGAAGCCCCCCCGAAAACCGGATATACACTGGCTGATCCCGGAACGCGGCACACTTGCATGTGCCACTATGGCAATTAATTATATTCGTAATGAAGCCAGGAATTAATCATATTGAACACAAAACCATGTACTATACACAACCACTAAACACGGTAATGTTGGCGTAATGAATATTTGACAGTGTGTCGCAACCAGGTATATGGACAATGGCGCGTTGAATACGTGGAATTCATATCACGACCTATTGAAATGAGTGTATTGGATACATAGCCACACGTAATTAATATTGATTAATTACGTAGAGATTAATAACGACAGCTCTGTTATGCTAAAACACATGCAATGGTCGACATAGGCGTCCTCAAAGTCTTCCAGGGTGACCTGATAGGTCTGGTTGGTGACCTACGACCTATCGACCTACCAGGTCGTTTATCTTGAGAATGGATGCCTAACACTGCTCTTGTCAGTACGTGGCCTCCACTTTTGACAAGAACATTTTGTCTTGCTAATAAGCTGGGCTATGTCCATCTAATTGACGTTTATTGATAGCTTAATTTATATGTTTAAAGTAATAAGATGGCCTGACAATCTCATAAAGGAAGCGGGAAACAGATGGTTGCATGATGCTTCTGACGAGGAGCTTTGGAAATCTTTGGGGGAAGCTTCTTCCATCTTTTGGCTGCTGATGATGATTTTGATGATGTACTCGTATGCAGTATTTAAAACTAAGAGTGCATAAAAAAATCGCACTCATTATTTAGAAATTAAAACTTAGGAATCACACTAGATTTCCACTTCGAACTTCGGAAACTTTCGAAACTTCGAAAAGTTGAGGTGTGTGCCTGGGGTTCGAGGCCGTAATATACGCAAAGAAAACCAACAACTCCACGCACGCAGTGTGTCCATACATACATACTTCATGAAATAACCCTTTTGCTGGGACTTGTTTGTTTGGCAAATATCTCAATTTTAATTATAAATAAATTCTTTTTAGGTATTCAAAGGCTCCCGCGTGACTATTCGGGAGCATCCTTACATCGCGAGCGTCCGCAGGATGTATGCTCACTACTGCACTGCCTCTATACTCACAAAGAACCTCATCATATCCGTCGCCCACCCTTTGGCCGAGTGAGTAATTAATTCGGTTAGGTAGGGGGGCGCCGCGCACATGGAGGATGGTGGAAGCCGTTGGTATGATTAAATTATGTTGCGCTGTCGAGCGTGTGGTGCTCGGCAAAAAATTAATAGTGTACCTATGTGGATGTAATGACGTTTGGCTGTATACCAAATTGATTGTTGAGTGCCTTTGAAATTGTATGACAATCGAATCAACTGCTTTGACGTAGATGTAGTGTTTCAGCAAGCTTTTAGTATGCGAGCGGGCTTGTTTTCTTGTTAGCGTCGTAATTGCTGTTTGTTAAACAAATAGGTTTTTAAGTGTGCTCGTAGCCCATTAGGATTACAGTTCAAGTTTTCGTTTGAGATTTCAATGCATTTAAGAGTTGCGCCGCTGTAATTTCATTGTTTGTGAAGGTTTCATTCGCTTTAGTGATGGCGCGGTTTGGATTGCTTGGTGGCTTCCCGCTACATTACACTAATTGACCTTTTAACTTTGGCTTTGTCCTCGTTTACATTATCCTGCTAATTGAGAGTATCGAAATTATTAAAAATATTTAGATTGAGCTATCCTGATTTTGGTTTCGACATAAAATGTACCATGGTAAGATCGTATTGCTATGCCGCCGCGAAATAGATTCCACACCAATAAAAATTTCTATCCTTGTTCTTCGATGTAAAATATATAATTTAGGTTTAGAAAAATCAAGTGTGGAGGACTTAGGCTTAAACCCCCTCAATTGTCGAGGAGGCACGGGCCCAGCAGTGGGATGTATATGGGCTGATGATGATAAGTTTGTGAGAAATACGTTAGGGAGTAAGATCAGCATAACCAACAGATCCTGAGAAAGCCACTTTGCATGCCGCTGTCGATCCTTCAAGATTTTTATTTTTTCAACTCCGCATCTAAAATACATGTTCACTAAGATACATATTTTTCAGTCTCACAGATACTCGAAAGAAATGTAAGTGGATTACACATTTGTCTTGGTGCGGAGATTGAAACCGCCTCTCGTTTACCAAGCAGGTTTCTATTCACCTGCGCCACGGGCATGTCATATGCATTGTAAATCCTTATTCTAGCGTTCCAGTAACCGAACTGGGCGTGGTGGTGGCGGAGAACTACGCAGACCGCGGCAGCCTCGTGCACACAGTCATCTTGCTGATAATTCACGAAGACTTCGACCCCTACTCGCTGGCTAATGACATTGCGCTCATCAGAGTATACGAAGATATTGCTTTCAAGTTAGAATTTAGACCTTTAATCGTTTTTAAGATTAAACAGTTTCATTATCATAGATTGCCTCATGGACTCGCGGCACAAGAGGGTGTCGTGCGACCTTAAGGTATCGCATTGGATTCCCGGATTAGACAAAGTATAAGGGGTTTCCATTAGAGAATTCTCAGTAGCAGCCTGGAGTATATAAATGTGCCCTAAAAATTACAATAGGCTATATTACGTGGCAGTTTATTAAAAGCAGTGATGGCCTCGAGGTTTAGGCTCGCGGTTGAGAATTTCGGCGGTCGCAGGTTCAAACCCCAGGCACACACCTCTGACTTTTCGAAGTTATGTGTGTATTCACAATGAATTATCACTTGCTTTAACGGTGAAGGAAAACATCGTGATAAAACCTGCACACCTAAAAGTTCTTAGGAATTTCTTAGGTGTGTAGTCCGCCAACCCGCACTAGGCCAGCGTGGTGGACTAAGGCCTAAACCCTCTCAGTTGTAGAGGCCCGTGCCCAGCAGTGGGACGTATTGGGCTGATGATGATGATGATGATGATATTACGTGGGACGAAGACACAAAAACAAATGTTGGTGCAAAATGCACCTCTGACTATCCTTTCAAGGAGTACAAGCGCGCGTGCGTATGTAGTATGTGACAGAAAATCCTAATGACAATCGATACTGGTATGAAACCCGCTGTGCCGCGTTTCACGATGTTTTTAACCTTACAAATAACTTGCGTTGGCGGAGCGTCTGCCCTCTAACCACATTTCGCCAATAAACCAATTTGTTAAATCTAATTCCATGATGGAAAAAGGATTTCACTCGTTCAGAAACATGTGTTCATTTGTATCTGAGAAACGAATACAAATGGTTTTTTGTTTTGTAAATGGAATTGCTGCCAAAGACATGTTATGAAATCACTATGATCTTGGATGACAATTAGCAGAGTATATTTACTTATTTATTTACATAATAACTATACTGCCTCGTGGTATCGCGGTACAAGTATGTGCCGTGCGATCTAGAGGTCTTGGGTTCGATTCCCGGGTCGGGCAAAGTGTTATTGGGTTTTTCCATTAGGAAAACCTCAGTGACAGCACGTAGTCTGGAAATGTGCCCGAAAAACGGTAATAGGCTCGCCCCCTATTACGTGGGACTCATACATACCTGGCGAAATGTGGGTGCAGAAATGCACCTCTGATGTATGTATGTATGCCGGCGCAAATTTTGTGGATTGACTGCGCTTGTGCGTAAAATCCGCACGTGTACTCGATTCGAAGGCCGGGGACATCAACATCATGGACCTCTCATTCACCTTCGTATTACTTGAATTAAAGCTTAACAGCTTGCCTAAATTTAATTATTGCTGAATGTACATAAGCTGATCGCGGAATACGAATTTTGCGTGATCAATTATTGCAGGTTTCTTAATTTGCGACGTTCACTATCCGCGCAGCTTATTTCAATACCAATTACCATACGATTTTAATTTTCAACGTTATTAAGGCCTGGCAATTATTTTTGAAATGTGCACAAAAGACAAATATTTGCATCTGCTTTTACGGCAGTCAATGCGCTTTCAACAATACTCAATTAGTCATCGCGGACATGTTTCAAGCATGTGAATTAATTATTTTGAGGAATTCTCGTCAAGTAAGTTCCTGACAAAGATTTCTTCTTAGTTTAGCAAAATTTTCCGCAGTAAATATCGCTTCGTAGAAATAAAGGATTAATCAGTGCGCGAGACAATTTGATTAAAATCTTTCCACGAATTTGTGTTTGTTTCGTATACCTAGCTTTTATTGGTTCTTATAGTAGATACACTATCGATCCACAATACGCTTATGATATCTGAACGATCAAATTCTTCTGCAAGTTTTAAAAAACAATGTTATATAAAAAATGATATCGTAGTATTTTTTATATCGTGAGAATGTGATGAATTAATGTATGTATGCAGATATGAAATGAAATAATAATGTTAATATAGGTATGTATCAGTCCCACGTAATAGGGGGCGAGTCTATTGCTGTTTTTCGGGCACGTTTCAAGACTCCAAGCTACTACAGATAATTTATTAATGGAAAACCCCAAAACATTTTCTCTGACCCGGGAATCGAACCCGGGACCTCTGTGTCCTACGGCACGTACTTGATCCGCGAGTCCACAAGACAGTCTGGAACCTTTTACGATAACGTAGATGATGTTTTATAAATAATTATAAATATTAGTATACGGTAAACCTATGGAAGTAGGACTGTTACTTAAGTCATCTGGTCTTTGTAAAAAGCAGCGGTCTTAGGGAGTTCACTCCCAAAACAGATATTTGAGGATCACACTAACATCAGTCTCGGTAGGGAAGTGAACTTCCAACCACTCGTGTCACAAGCAGGTATAGCCAACTGCACCACGGATTTTGTCAAACAAATACAGTTGTATCTTAATAATAAAATTAATAGTGATGGCCTCGAAGTATAGGCGCGCGGTCGAGAATCTCGGCGGTCGCAGGTTCAAACCCCAGGCAAACGCCTCTGACTTTTCGAAGCTATGTGTATATTCACCATGAATTACGTATCACTTATTTTAACGGTGAAGGAAAACATCGTGAGGAAACCGGCACACCTTAAAGTTCTTAGAAATTCCTTTGATGTGTAGTCCGCCCACCCGCACTAGGCCAGCGTGGTGGACTAAGGCGTAACCCCTCTCAGTTGTAGAGAAGGCCCGTGCCCGACAGTGTGTCGTATATGGGCTGATGATGATGATAAAATTGACAACAAATTAATTTCTACTTCGTGCAGTCTTCCATAGACTGGTTTATTAAAGTGTGCCGCGTCATTATTCTCGGTGAAAATGAACGATAAACTGTAACATTGGTTGCATGGTTCTGGGCTAAGTGATATTTCGTGTTTAAGTTTGTTGAGGGTGAAACCTCACAGCTCAATGTTTTTTGTCACCCGCTTTGCTATGGAGGGAAGTGGACAACTCTTTGTTTTCCAACTCCTCCTTTATTTTGTCTTTCTGATTAACTTCGTTGCGGGATTATGACAAATTTAGGTCCCCTTAGATCCGCTGAGCTTCATTGCTCAGCGTCAATACTGTGCGTGCCGCTGTTGATCCTGGAGCACAGGAGTTACAGTGGCGGGTGTGTGGTGGGATAGGGCCAAAAAAATTCGTGTTTAAAGTTTAGTGCAGTTGTCTCCAACCGTATTGTTTCCTAGCTGACCGTTGAATAATTGTACTCTCCCTTTATTTTCACTTTATTTAATTGATAACCTCGCTTTTTACTTCTAGCATCAATTACCAAGTTATTTATTCTTTTAAACATACATATGAAGAGTGTGTTATGGAGTAGCGTCTTAATACTTACATTTCAAATGGTATCATATTAATCATCAGTATGGGCTGTTATAAATAGGTAAATCCAAATTTTGAGCCTCGAAAATGACTCTAAAAGTGAATTTATGAAAACCTTCGTTCAGTTATCTTGTTATTTATATGGATAAGCCGCAATGCAGGGTACGGGACTTCTAAGACCCATGTCTTAGTCCACCACTCTGGCCTAGTATGGGTAGGCAAATTACACACCTAACAATTTGTAGGTATACATTTTTTCGTTTTTATTTTGTTTTAAAATTGAATAATGATCAGCTTATTGGCATTTACATTTGTCGGCGCGGCTGTTCTGAGAGTCGGGAAAAAATTGCATACATTCACGACAGTATTTGCGAAGATTGTTCAATCGCACGCCATTTATTCAGCGGCACCAACGAGGCAATAAAAAAAAACAATTTTAGAAGAATTTCGCCCTTACCGAACTTTCAATCTTGGAGTTGAGGGCACAACTTTTAATTAAAGTTCAGTTAATCCGACTGCGATATGAAAATAAAAATGTATGCTTAGAAGTTTGATTGCTACAATTATTTTTCTCTGTTTACGCTAATGTAGTACTGGTATCAGCCCGTGGAGAAAATTTGTGAAATTCTACTGATAATTTGTTAATTAAACAATTGAATGAGGAGGGCCGAAGATCGAGCCCAGTGGCGTACCATAGGAAAGGCCTATGTCCAGCAGTGGACGTAAGAAAGGCTGCTGATGATGATGATGATGAAACAAATCGCTGAATAAATTGATAAAAGTTAAGTCAAATAATTGATAACCTGGCTCAACGCTCGACTCTAATAAAGTTACAGAAAAAAGACGTTTGTTAGTTAATTTTTCGTAGATTATTCTTAAACCGCGCGTAATCTTGTCATACAATGCGATTGTGCTAAGCGACATCTTGTAGCTACTTTAGTAAAAATTGTGTCGTGCCTTCATCGTGTGTAGTGGTTCGCTCTGATCCGCTGAATACGAAGGGGACACACAAAATACACAAACCACATGAAAGAAAACACACGTGGAACCAATTTTTAGCTGAGATTGAATTCAAACTATATTCTGAAATAGTTTTTTTATGTCACGTATCCAGCGGATTTGCTTGCGTTTCAGCTACAGTGTGAAAGATAAATATTCGAAACAGATTACTTTTGCAGCGAATCTAAAAAAATGTGTTTTCGTTTGCACAACAGCCATTTGACGAGTTGTTGTCAAGAATATTGGCTTCTAGCTTGGACAGGAATACGATGAACGAGAAATATATAGAAATAGGAGGATAACGTGCGAGAACTAACAGTATTTTAGCAAAGTGGGAACAAATTATGTTTGATGATGTTTTTCCGTTTATTCAAATCTATACATAGTTTTTCATTTTTCATAAATTTTAATTTTATGGGAAATTTTTGCCTCGTGGTCTCGCGATACAAGCATGTGCCGTACGATCGAGAGGTTCCAGGTTCGATTCCCATGCCAGGTGAAGTGTTATTGGCTTTTTCCATTTGGAAATTCTCAGTAACACCTCGGAATCTGGAATTATGACCGAAAAACGGCAATAAGCTTGCCCCCTTTTGACTGCTACATATGTATCTGGCGGAATGTGGGTGCAGAAATGCACCTCTGCCTACCCTGTCCGGTAATACACGCGTTATGTACGTATCAGTACCACATACAAGGGCTCCATCCATTTGTCGGGCACATTTTCAGTCTGCGTTCTGCTACTGAGAATTGTCTTATGGCATAACTGAGTAACACTTTGCCCGACCCAGAAAGCCAACTTTAGATAAAAAAGTACAAAATTTTGAACTGCCGTTTAGGTAAGCCTTAATTTGACAAATCAACCTTCAGTTAATCCAAACTGGTGCGCTCACGCATACAGAAATTGTCGGTCAAACCGTTTGTCTTAGAAAACATCGCACTTAAAGGCGACCATTCAGATAACCGCGAAAACATCCACCAAAACAAAATACGACGGAGCGCAGAGCGATACGTCCTCTCTGAAGGGCCTTGCGGCGGACTGATTTGCCCGGTGCTGTATTGCTGTAAGCAGCCCGTTGCATCGTTTTATAGTACATTAAAATATTTATAAAAAAATAAATAAGGGAAATTTCTTCAAAAAAAATATTGAACGTTTTCAAGTATATGTTCTTATATTATAAAAAGTTGTTGTTTAATTAAATTAAGTATCATATATGGGTCAAAAAAATACTGTATTGACAGAAATTTCTCAATATTTCGAATGCCTTAGATTTTTAATTACTTGAATAAGGGATCTAAATCTTAAAATGTCTTTCACTAACTATTTGCTTGGAGATATTTACGATTCAATAACATTTTATTTTAATCAAATATGTTATAAATAAATCCATATTTTGAGCCTCGAAAATGACTCTAAAAGTGAATTTATGAAAACCTTCGTTCAGTTATCTTGTTATTTATCAAAATTTACTCAAAAATCTTAAAATGTTCGTCACTAACTATTTAGACGACAATATTCCCTAAAATAATTGGTGATTAAAATGTTTGTACGATGAGTCTTTCATCAATTTTAAGGGGTTCGAAAAGTACTGGTTTTGCTCAAATTACGCTAGAACTGCATAAACGCTTTAAGATTCCGCAGTACAAAAAAAACCTTTAAAAATAATAATAATAATACTTCCAATGCCAAATACATAGTTCTGACCCCACACTTAGATACAAATCTTGTGTCGTAGGCATCAAAAACTACGAGAGACTTTTCGCTCTCACAAACACCCAGACCCGAAACAAATAAATGGATCACACTAACATTCTCGGTGCGGATATTTAAATGTAAATTTTGACCTAATACTAACATATCACTTATTTTATTTGGAATTATCTCATCTCAACTAATACAAAACAATGCAAGAATAAATCAACCAAAGCAATAGTCTATTTTGGTTTAAGAGGGATTATAGTAATAACCATTTAACATTGCCGCAGTTCGCTCCCGTGCAAAGCGAATGTTGCACAGTAATCCTTCAGAGTATTTGCTGTATACTGACATGCACGTTTTGCCTTGCAGGGGTTCTGTTAAGCCTATTGCATTGGTTCCACCTCGAGACCCATTAGCAAATAACCGAGCCTTTGTTACTGGATGGGGACGTTGCGATAGTACGGTAAGCATATATTCCACTACACACAGTAATAAGTCGTAATGGCCTCGAGGTTTAGGCACGCGGTCGAAAACCTCGACGGTCGCGGGTTCAAACCCCAGTCACACACCTCTGACTTTTCGAAGTTATGTGTGTATTCACAAAGAATTATCACGTACTTTAACGGTGAAGGAAAACATCGTGATGAAACCTGCACACCTAAAAGTTCTTAGAAAATTCTTGGGTGTTTAGTCCGCCAATCCGCACTAGGCCAGCGTGGTGGACTAAGGCCTAAACCCTCTCAGTTTTTGAGGAGGCCCGTGCCCAGCAGTCGGACGTTTATGGGCTTATGATGATGATCGTGTTATAAAAAGTTACTTCTAAATGTTACTTCTAATACTCAACAGTTTTCTTAACACCAAGCGCATATTTATGACATGTATCGTTATGACATTTATCATGTAAAATTGAATCTATTTATTAAAAAAACATGCGATTTTCTATTTTTTTTAAAATAATTGACTTTTCGTGTTGCTGATGGAGTTTCTTGCCGTTTCTTCTCCACAGATATAACACGTTTCGAAGCGGCAATAGTTTAATAGTTTAAAAAAATATTAAAAAGTGTAAAATTGACGATTCAAAAGAACTTGTAAAAGTCTATTTGAATAAAGATAATTTGACTTTGACTTTGATGATGATGACAGTAATTGCAAGCGGCGGAGCTTCGCTGTAAGAATACGTTACAAAAGGACTAATCCCGGGTTGCACAACCACAGAAATATATTGATATAGAAATGGCAAACAGACATGCCATAACTGTTTTCTATATGCATTTTCTAAGCACGTACTCATTATATAACTCTCGTTCATGTGATATGAATATGCAATACTAGCTTTTGCTCGCGACTCCGTCCGCGTAGACTACAGTGTTGGGTTCAGAAAGAAAATAGTAGTCTATTTTACTCTACAGAGTCCCATATATGTCCATACCAAAAAAACATTCAAATCGGTCAAATAGACGTGAAACGTGTGCCGCCGCGCACCGGCCGGCCGGCGCCTTGTACTCGTACATCATAATTGCGCGCTTGATAATTTTTTCGCTGCGGTGTTATTTTAAAACTGCGATATCTTCTAAGATACTCATTGAAATCAAATGATGTAAAGGGCAAATTTCTTTTAAATTAAATACTTTGTTTGTTTGGTTGAACGCGCTAATCTCAGGAACTACTGGTCCGATTTGATTACCTCTTTCAGTGTTAGAAAGCCCATTTATCGAGGAAGGCTATAGGCTATATAACATCACACTACGACCAATAGGAGCGGAGCACCAATAAAGAATGTTTCAAAATCGGGGTAATTTTTTTCCTTTTGCTAACTTCCGCTTCGTGCGCTGGGGAAACGGTTAAAGTTTCGCTAAAATAATGTATGACATTGAAATCGGTTCAGCAGATCATTAATTTTTTTACCATCCGTATTATTATTTTTTGTTATAAAAAGTTACTTCTAAATGTTACTTCTAATACTCAACAGTTTTCTTAACACCAAGCGCAGTCCATTGCATAGTTTAGGATGTTTAAAATTTAGAAGTTTGAGGACAGCTATCGAGCCCACTCCAATTGTAAATTGTAAACCAGGCAAAACCAAGGAGTTTAAAAATTCAGTTGGATAATTACGCTTGATATATTTTTCTTAGTTTACACAACAAATACTTCTGAACGCACTCATACATTTAAGGGGAACTTTAACCGTATTGACGGGAAAACATTAAATTTTTGACAGGAAATTAATTAGAACAGTTTATATAGGAACATGAAGTTGTTGTTTTACCATATTCCTCGAAATTTTCTTAATTTTTTCTTTCATAAGAACCTTCTCCTAACTCTCTCTAACAAACATAACAATAACAAAATAAAGCACTGTGCCAGGCACTTCCTGGAATTACAGATGAATCAATGATCACCTCTTCCGTAAACAATTAAGCATTCAACCTTCGAATACAAAACCTCTTTGATGAAAGATGGCTAGACACCAGCTTGCGAAACGAGAGGCCGCGGGTTCGATCCCCGCACCGAGACAAATGTTTGTGTGATCCACAAATATTTGTTTCGGGTCTGGGTGTTTGTGAGACCGAAAAGTCTCTCGTAGTCTCTGATACCCACGATACGGGACTTGTATCCTAGTGTGGGGTCAGAACTATGTATGTGACTGTTGGGTGTATTTATTTATTTTATTTTATCTTTGTTGCTATTTACTGCCGAAAAAAGAACTGTTAAATTTTAAATTCGCCTCGCCCGGTTACACTTTTCGTAACGCTCTCGGTACGCATTCGTCAGCAAACTCCCCAAGTCAAGTGTGCTTTAATTTTTTTACTTCAAAAACTCTCTCAATAGAAACTTAACATTGTCACATCTTCATTCCGAGCCACCATTATATCATTAATTTTCACCATCATTTTCGTTTTAGCCACTAGCCTGGGCAACTGGTCATTCCGCCGGAAATGGTAGAAAAGTTCACAAAGAGATCTAAATAATAACATACCATGAATTAGGTGTTAGTGATGGCTTTTGAAATGGAATGTAAAAATTGATACGAAAATATCTTTGCAATTTTTGACCATTCTATTCAGACATATATCTGTAGAAGCAGTCTCACAGAAAATCGAGGTGAAGCAAAACTTTTGTTTCCATCGATAAGTGAGATTGCTGAACTCCGGCCGGATAGCGACAGAAAAGGTGTGAAACCTGCCACACGTAAGTGGGTCGCGTTCCGCTATCCCGCTGTGTCCCAGTGCGCATCAACCCGCCATAATTGTGTCAAACTGTACGGAGACGCTACTGGGAAGTAAACAATTTATTTACTTATCATCTGAGGTGTTGTCACTGGGTATAAAAATATTATCGACATATTGTGACGTATGTAACGGGTATATGTACTTAGATGGCTTTGTTTGGCAAGGCTTTCAAACGGCTTGGCACAGGTGTTTACTTTGAAAAAGCCGCGGTGGCCGCAATACGCCGTAGGGTCGAATGAAAGGCTGCGGTTCAACGAGCTACGCACAGTAGCTCCGTAGTATTAACAGCATGTTGAGTTTTTAGTATAGATAAATATTTCCAGTCATTGCTTCCAATATCAAGGCACATGTTGTTATTCCGAACATATTAGTAACTAGTAACCTGAACTCCTTTTTTGTGGAGAGTTATTCAACAGCTGTGTGGACAACTGAACGAGGTACGTCGGTATCTTCATCCTTCATGGCTCGCATGCAGCCAGGTTGGGTCCCAAGGGCATATGCTGGCCTAAATAGTTTTCTGTAGTCCGCTAGCCCGCACTAGGCAAACGAAGAGGATTAAGGTCTCAGTCAGTGGCGGTACTTCCATAGAAGCCCAAAAGCCCACTTTGCCTTATAAAATTTCGAATAATAATATCTTTAAGCTGTAAATTTATATTTAACTATAGCAATTTGACACATAAATGAGAATATCCTTTGTTTTTTCCGCGGGGAAAATCCTATTTACGGACCTATTTACGGATATAACGGTGTGTCGGACTCACCGGCGCCTTCCGACCCAGCATGGATGTTACCGCCCGTGGATTTGTCGGGCGGCCGCTGGGCCGGGTCCCTACCAAATATCCATGCGCCGTAATACCGACTAAAAACCCCGCGACGGCCACCATCAGCGCATTCAACGAGACGGCCCCGGAATACCCTGAAGCCAGAGCTATGGATTGAACCGGGACCGCCTCTGCGCGGTGCCAAAAGGCACACCGAAATAATTGTAGTTACTCCTCGGGGGCCGCCAAGGTAGGGACGGCGGCCCCGCGTGGCCTCTGGGCAAAAATGAGAATATCCTGACCTCACAAAAGACAACTATAAACTAGACATTACACAATTAACGTGTAACGCTTTTGGGCTTCTATGGAAGTACCGCCATTGTTCTCACTATTCTGGGTTTTACGTGCTAGGAAGTGGGATGCATACGGACAGATGCATATGTGAGTGGGGTGTATGTGAATCGTTTTCGAATTTGTTACACTGTAGGTTATATTTTAGGTGTCAGCGTGGTCACGCGTGGTTTCCTATAACAGACAGATTTCTTTCTTTCATATTGTCCTCTCGCCAATTTATGCTTTATCTCTCCCTTCTGGTTATTACTACATGTATGGAGCAATTGTTTAGACACCAGCCTTTTAATAGGAGGGTCACAGATTCGATCCTACTTTTGAGAAAAATATTTGTGTTAAGCATGATGAGATTGAGTTGTTTTTGTCCTTAGTTTGCAGCGTAGTCTATTTTCTTAAAATCTTATTGCATTATTATTTAATGACCTATGATATTGTATATAAACGGAAATAAACAGCGTAAACGTTTTCGAGTTAAAATACTATGCCCCACAAAAGCCAATACGATGAACATGCTTTTGCACTTGGTACGGTGAGTGATTTTACCGAATACTCAATTTTGCTGCTGATATATTAGGGTTTAGGATATCTAGTCTATAATTTTTATCTTCTATTTTCGATAGTGTTTTTAAATAAAAGAATATACATAGCAGCAAGCAGTGTAAAACAAAACCTAAAATTAAACGCAATCAAAATACCTGGGTACTCTACGAAGTGAGAAGATTAGCGCGAACGTCAGGTGTTAGCTCGTGTTGTAGTAATGCTTTAATGGATTTCAATGGAATCACTTCTTAGCTTATTAATCCACCTAAGGTTATAAAAGCTAAATTTTAGTCTAAACTTAAACTAAAATTTCACAAATTCATTTCGAAATCGCCTTACAGTTGCCCTGCAAGTAAGATAGTTTAAGTTAGGATGATGTTTTGTTTTGAGGTATTTTATGCAGAAAAATTAAGTATTCCCTAGCATTGAGAAAGAAATTTTTATATACTTATTACTTTTTAAGCTGAACGCCAGGCAGGTGATATTTCTGGCACGGACATGGAAGGAGCCTTAGGGTGGGACATGGGCTACTTATTTACTGTTTTAGAACAAAAAAAATCTCAGAATACACCCGAGTGCTAGGGTTAATGGCATCAAGGGAGGGACAAGCAAAATAGATAAGTCTATCAAGCAGTGGGTTAGTTAGGGCTGAAAATGCAATACATGGTCATAGCGAATGGCATAACCTGAAATAAAACTTAATAATTTCAAATACTTATAAATTTTACCTACGTACAAATTTTTATTCGGTCGGCAAGTTGATTCGGAATAAGGAACAGCATTCAGCTGATTTGGAATAAAAGTGACTTAGCAATGCCGCGCCAGTGATCGCTTGAATCACAATAATCAACCATGATACGAGTAAGTGGTAGTTGTCGACAAACGGAAAAGAATTAGAGTTTGTTGCATTGTTCTAATTACTCACTCATTGCTCCATTAGCACATAGAACTGGCCACTAAAAGCTTGTATAATTTAGCGCGCAGATTTTGCACACTTGTTACGTTTACAAACAATACGAGGTAGATAGTGCTAGCCCGCGAGTCGTTAATGTGAGGGCGGTGTTGCAGCGCCTAGCTTCTTGCAGTAAGTTGGCAAACTTGTTGGCTCGCTTTTAAATTACTTAGATCTCGGCTGACATCTTCTTTTCAGTTTTGCGTTATGTGTTTATGAAGAGAATAAGGGCATAAGCGATATTTTGTATACGAAGAGTAATGGCAAATAGTGTCTGTCGAATACTACAACAGTATAAGTATTCTTCTTTCTATCTGTAACAATATTCATCAAATACTGAGGCGTGTAAACGTTAAAAGGAAATTCGTGTTTTGGAATAAAGCACTACAAATCACATTCTATTACCTTCCTTAAAAAATAATCTTATAAATTTTTTTTCCTTCGCATCAAATAATTTGAAATGACATCTGCAAGGGGTTAATATTTATTTTGACAGTCCCTTGGGGCAGTTGGCTAGAAACAGCTTGCGAAATGAAAAGCCGCGGGTTCGATCCCCGCACCGAGAAGTGATTGAGTGATCCAAAAATATTTGTTTCGGGTCTGGGTGTTCGTGACACCGAAGTCTCTCGTATTTTCTGATATCCACGACACAATACTTCTATCTTAGTGTAGGGACATAACTATGTACTCGTATGTGACTTTTGGGCGTATTTATTTACAAAAAGCTTTGTTTCTACACCTAAACTGCTGACCCGATATGTATTTTTTTTTATATATATGGAAATATATAGAAGGGAGTGCGACTACCAAATAAGTGCTCCTAGCCGATCTCTCCTGCACGTGGTACATCCTGCCGATTAGCGAACGAGGCTCTGGCACCGACGAACGGCGGTATAACCGTTCCGAAAAACCACACAGACCAGTGACGGGCAGCAGCGTTACTGGTGCGAGAACTACTGCGATCGCCAACCCGCCTGCCCAGCGTGGCGATAATGGGCATTACCTCCTATGGCTAAACACGCGCAACGGCCCCCAGTTCCCCGGGGATCGAGCCCAGTGGTGTGCCATAGGAGAGTCCTGTGTCCAGCAGTGGACGTGACAAATGCTGTTGATGATGATTGATGATGATGATATAGAAAGTCGGAGACGATAATGTAATGTAACTGTTTAACAAATAGGTTTTTAGCTTAGCTGAGTTGGTTCTCTTAAAAAAATGATACGCCAGCATACCAACTACAAACTCTCGGTGACCATCTTGGTGGCATTTCGGGGCTAGAAACACCCTGAATCAATTACATTCCCCTACCCTACCGATGTATAATCGTGTATCAGCGGCGATACTCCCATAGAAGCCGAAAAGCTTTTATTAACCTTTCAAAATAATAATCTTTAAGCTTTAAATATTTATTTAACAAAAGCAATTTGACATGTAAATGAGAATACCCTGACCCCACAATAGACAATTATAAACTAGACATTAAACAATTAACATGTAACGCTTTTGGGCTTCTTTGGAAGTACTGCCACTGCTGTATATAAATAATAATAAATAAATAATAATCTTTATTTATCACAAAATATACACATATTCACATTTTCTTACATCTTTACTTTTATACATTTACATTTATATTTTGCGCAAAAATATTTGCTATTTTCAAATGATTGCCAGAGGGCCCCAAACTAGGCTAAGCCTGTATCTTGGGGACCAACATAGGTAAATTAATTTTGTAATTGGATTGTCGTACAAATAATAGCAAATTATTAAACAAACTAATCGGTACTTACATATATCAACTATTACACTTTTGAGTATATTAATGCAATTCCGACGAATTATTATAAACACAAGCAAACCCGTGTGCGAAAGCTGGCGCGTCTGACCAGCCATGGAATGTGTGTATTGAAACCGAGTTAAATCGAATGTTTTGGAGTGGCTTTACGAATGCCTAGAGATTTCCCATGTTTCAATGAAAGGCTTAGGTTAATGGAAGCCACGGCTCTTTGAAACTGTATAGCATTGTGGTCGTAGCATTGAAGCCTACCGGTCAAAGCTAAGGCTTTCTCGGTATCCTGTATGGGCTATGGCACATGACGTAACGTGCTTCATTACACACGTTGCAAATTGATTTTGATCACACAATGGCCGGCTATGATAATATAATCTACTCTGTGTTGCGTACGTATAGGTTAGACAAGTATTACTTATGTACATGTTAATAATTACAAAAACAGATTAAAAGTTATAAGTTATAAAGTTGATTAGACCGCCATACCGCACTTCATATTTAATTCAATTTGAACCAGTAGTTTGAGCATTATAACGTCAAACTTCGTAATTTTGTCACTGACTGACTCACTGACCGATCAAATCAGCCTATGGCCGAATATTGAAACGCTACTTAATCTGAGGGCGACTTATATTTAAGTGGCTGTTATAATTTAAGCGGTATATACCTAAAAATGTCATGTAAAAGAACTTTTTGTGGTAATGTTGCCATTTATGGAAATTTAAGTGGGCATTAGTTAATCACAGTCTTAAAACAAATAAATGATGTTTCAGTTTACCGCTTAAAATATAACAGCCACTTAAATATAAGTCACCCTCAGATTAAGTAGCGTTTCAGTATTCGGCCAATAGAAGCTTCAAATTTTGAAGATAATTAGTGTTTATTGTATAAATTAAGAAAATTTAAAATATTTGGCAATTTCGGTCCCTTTTTATAGATTCACCAACTGCATAAATAACTTTGTAATCCTATATAAATATATGGGATTACAAAGTTACATTTGCAGTGAGTGAGTGAATCAGTGTACCTGTAATGTTTAATATTATGGAATTATAGGTGTAGATAGATAAGTAGTGATAGTTTTAGGTTGAGGTGTAGGCATGCGGCCGAGAATCTCGGCGGTCGCGGGTTCAAGCCATAGGCACACTCATCTGACTTTTCGAAGTTATGTGTTACCACGAATTATCACGTACATTTACGGTGCAGGAAAACATTGGGAGGAAACCTTCATATAAGGTCAAGTAATTTGTTGATTAAAAAAAAATTTAGTACGGCAGTCAGTGCCGTAAATTAGTTCATGTTATGCCTCCGTTAAGCTTGTTGTTGTAATTTTCTTTTAGATACATTAACAGAACTTATTTATAGTGAAAGAGAGAACAATTTTACATAAGAGATCAACTTTAACTGACCTACGTACCTACAAAAGTAAGAAAAGCTCATAAGACAGAGCTTTAAGAAAATCCGTTGTTGGTATTCATGAAGTAGAAGGTACCGAAAAGGAAAAAAGTAGGACTATCTACAAAGAGAAATGAGATATCATTAAAAACAAAACTTAAATAAAAAACAAGTCTCGCAACTCTGTTCTTCTACTGTAAAAAGTTGTGAGATCCATGTGGTACCATGAAAACACAATGTACTTAAGTACCTTACTTTTAGTGCGATTGCCAAGTTTTGTTTCATTTTTATTATTTTTACGCAATAATTTATTAAACATTGATACACGTGATATGCTTTACAAATATAAGGGACGGTATACTCCAGCGTATAAAGCGGCTGAAACTGTTCATTTATGTCCAACGCATTAAGTAGCGACGGGATCGATAGATGGCGCTTCTTCAAATTTGCAATTTTCCTGAATCGCGATGTCAAGATTCTCCGCGAATGCTTTAAATAGTCAATACTTCATATTATGATATCACCACCGGGAATGTTACTGACAACCTTTACCACGTATTTTTGGAACGGGCGAAAGCCTGTAATATCTTATTAGTCTTGGGCATACTAGTTCACAACTGAGATCGCTCACTTTAGTTCGCCGCTCCTAAACGAAATAGTTCGTTCTTCTAGTTCGTTAGTTCCTAGCTCAATTTAGACCTAAAGAGTAAAGACCGATCACACGTCCGCTCGTTTTAATACGGTTCCTGCTGCAAGCGATAATATTTATGGATAATGGATATAGAATGCTGTGCTTTTAACCTCTAAAAACAGCATACACCTCTCAATTAATGAATATTCATAAAATGTATATAATTATTGTTATTTACAATAATACCCACGGTTAATTGGTGCAATAAACCCTTTATATTTTTCGCCTTTTTTATACTTTTATTAGTTTAGAAAATAATAAACGATAACGTACACATACATAGATAATTCTGTTCCTTGACAGAATAAAACATAACACAAACGAAACAAAAGTAATCAACTGATAATCAAGATTTTTATATTTTTTTAAAAGTAATCAACATCATCGCTGTGCGCATGAGCGGTAAGCGAACGGGAGTATGTATAGTGCTGTCTCGGGCGTAACGATCTTAGTTCAGTTGAGGCCAATCTCGTTCATTCGGCCGAACTACCGAACTGCGAAGATGGGAAAGAGGGAACTAGTTCGCGTAGTTCGTCTGTAGGAGCGCTCTTACGAACTAGTTCGTTCACGAACTACACAAGGCTATATCTTATAAACACTGGATAGGGATACGATATCGAATAGAGAGTATCGATACTGTACTCATGAGGAGTATCGTACTCAGTGTTGCCAACCCTACTGTTTTAACAGTAGATTTGCTGTTTTCCTTATCATGTTGAAGATCTTGTTTTCTGTTTCATTCCTAATCTTTACTGTTTTTCAATGAGTGTTCAACCGTTGAACTTCAACGCTACCTATTAGACTGTGCAAGTATTTCTTGAAAAT
The DNA here is from genome assembly GCA_907164795.1 of Hemaris fuciformis. Lineage (NCBI taxonomy): Eukaryota > Metazoa > Arthropoda > Insecta > Lepidoptera > Sphingidae > Hemaris > Hemaris fuciformis. The sequence continues at coordinate 23,993,127 of OU015431.1, forward strand.
CACCACATAATAAAACTTTTGTGCCTGCCCACATAGCAGCGCTACCGTGGAAAGATTATTTTCAGCTACAAATATTATGAAAATGAAAACCATATTACGCAACAGAATATCCACACAACAGAATATACAACTAAAGCAGTATTATACACAAATCCGAAATAACCGATTGCAACACATTTGAAGCCACACACAGAAAGGCACATAAATAGATTTAATATAAGTATGTACGAATTTAAAAAAGGAAAATGAGATTGAAAATTTAGAATCAATATTATAATAATAACAATGTATGTGAGTAATAAAGGTAGGTGATTGTTTTAATTATAAAAGAAAAATAAAAATCTGCCTTTTTTCTTAAGCTACTGTTTTCTACTGCTTTTTTATTAGTGAGCTGCTGTTTTTTAGTTTCTTGGGGTTGGCAACACTGATCGTACTCATGAAAGTATCGATACTTCAGGGTATGTCGGAAATCCAAAAAAATCGATATAATATTATATATGTTATATGTTATGTAAAATAAAAACGCCATAACCATAAACATAGGCCGTAAGGTTGCAAGTTTTAAATGGGTTATTTATAAAATTACTCATTTAGAGCTTAATTTCTTATTCGATACGATACCTGCCCAAAAGTACTTATTGAGTAAAAGTATCGAATGCAAAGTATCGGTATCGAACGGCAAAGTAGGTACTCGATACCACAAAGTATCGATACTTTTTTCGTGTCCCTGACACTGGAAAGACTCCCAGTCCCATCCCAGGAGGCTGATGCTGCACAGACAGACCTACTGTGCCAACAGAATAATCCTGAACCACTTTAGTAGGAGATTCGGCTGGCGGCTATACATTGACCTTTACGGTTCACCGTTCACCCATCTGTTTACCGAATGAAACATTTCTTTTATCAAATTCCCTACATAGACAAATACGTCTTGCCTATCAAAATATGTTCATAGCTATCCTTACATAATAAAAAAAAAATTATAAGCAATATAAGCCGTAAATTCGTGAACAGCGTCCATTTTTTCATTAATAAAAATATCAGCTTCATCAAGTAATGACTAAAATTTCTTAATTCTTTTTTTTTTTAAGCATACTCTTCTACTCTTGCGAGCAGCTTCTATGCTCCGTATGAAGCTACACAGAGGAATTAAAGTCAGCAGATAAAATGGATGACTTCGTGGCTATATTACTTATTGATAGCCACTTATATAATTTATTTATTTATTTATGCTTTTTATACATTAAGTATAGAGGCGGACTTAATGCCAAAGGCATTCTCTAACAGTCAACCTCTGGGTGATGCAGAGATAAAAAAGGTAGGTGCATAAATAGTTAAATGGTTAAATAAATAATATATATGTGCTATAATCATGTATAGCACTCTATCATTTTGATCCTGGCACGACTGAGTGGCTGTTGGCACTTCCTGGTAAATGCAGTGCGAGTACCGAGTGATATCATTATCTTCCGCCACCTGACTTGAGTATCAAAGACTGATAAAAAAAGTAGCGGTGGGCGATTATGAGATATACTAATGAAATCATACGATTATGAAGATGTCTCGAGCAGTGGCGGTACTTCCATAGAAGCCCAAAATCGTTATACCTTAATTGTGTAATGTCTTGCTTATAATTGTTTATTCTGGGGTCATATATTCTCATTTATTTGTCGAATTGCTTTTGTTATATAAATATTTAAAGCTTAAATATTATTATTCAGAATTTTGTAAGGCTAGCTGGGCTTTTGGGCTTCTATGGAAGTACCGCCACTGGTCTCGAGATATCTCGATTATAAGAATTAGTAATTGCTAACTCTCCAGTCTCGACTTTTCGACTTTTATACAACACGATTAGCTGTGCAAATGAGTAACGTCATTCGACTATGGAACTACATTAGTTACTAATTTCATAATCGATTATCAACATTAGTATTAGTAGGTAATTCGATTATCAAAATCATTCATAATCGCCCACCACTAAAAAAAGGGCCACATTTGCGTTCGACAATACAATTGCAGAGTATTATAGAGACATTTATAAAAAATACTTAAGATTTATAGCTACATTACATATCCCTGAAAAGTTAGACAGAGATGTGTTTGGCACTCACGTTTCGCTAGCTGAGAATTTAAGTCATACGCAGTAGAAAGCAAACCTCCCTATTTTCATAATACTCAAGACTTCGTGATGACACGCGGACTAACGAGGTACTGACAATATGCCGTTTATTTATTATTTCTGTTTTTGACCACATGCGCTCGAGACCTAGGCGCACGGTCGTCTCAAAAACTTGGCGGTACAGGTTCAAACAGGCCTACACCGCAGACCTTTCGAAGTGATGTGTAAGTTTACAATTAATTATCACCTACTTTAATGTGAAGGAAAACATCGTGGAGAAACATGCATACTTAAAAGTTTTAAGGTATTTCTTAGGCGTGTAGTTCGCTAACCCTTGTGTGATGGACTAAGGCCTAATACTTCTCCGTTGTTATGGCATATGGGCTGATAGTTATCATAGTCACCTCTCTGTGTTGCCACTTAGAAGTTTTCAAAAGAAAAATCTCATAATTTTACTCGTTTAGGAATAACGCTCAGGACATGCCGACTGCACGCCACATTTAAAATATTCCGGTATAAATATAGTTGATATTAAGGGGTCACACTGTACATATCTTTATGTACCAGTTTTTCATACCGTCGTAATATCTGACGACAACCGCAAAAGAGTTTACGGCCAAAAAACGACTGCATTTATTCGACGGCAGTCGGCACTATTTTTCCGGCCCAAAAAATACACAGGATGGTCACAGAACGCTACATGTTTATTTGTGTTACTACAATCATCATCAGCCCGTATACGTCCCAATGCTGGGCACAGGCCTCTTCTATAACTGAGACGGGTTAAGCCGTAGTCCACCACGCTGGCCTAGTGCGTATCTTTTAGGTGTGAAGGTTTCATCATGATGTTTTCCCTCACCATTAAAGTAAGTGATAATTCATTGTTAATGCACACATAATTTCGTATTACCGCATACCACGTAGATACGTACTATAATGGTTGTTATATCTTATTTAAAATCTAACCTGAGTATAAAATAAAATACAAACTTTGTAGAACACTAGACAAGAACTCATCATCCATGATGAGTTAGTAATTTTCTTGACTTGAACCGTGTACGAAAACAATGAACAACATTAAAATTTAACTTCGATAAAGTTTCAAACTTGTATGCAAGCAAGAAGTTTCAGTGCAAGTTTCTTAAACAATCAATTTCTGAGGCTGATGTTGTCGTACATTTTGTAACTAACGCAGACTACGAGAAGCAAGGCTTGTGAAAGAGAGGCCATAAATTCGATGCTTCGTCGGGTAACAATTTCACAATCACAATCTAGGTTAAAAAAAAAAACAACTTCAAGAGATATTTTTTTTGCACTAACTGCAACTTTAAAACCAAAGTAGATTTTATACATATTTTAATATGGTGAATAACACTTAATGGATATAGGCACACCACAATGTTGGTTTTTTTAATGTCAATGCACTGCACTTACTTACATCTTGTTTGAAACTAGCATCCTACAAACAAACGTCTGGCAACTGGCTCGAGATTCGTATCTTTTTTTGTAACCAAAAATTCCCCCAACTCTATTTTATGCCAAATTGTAACTTTTAACCATATTAACCTTAAGTTTATCGGCGCTTACTGGTCGTTATCAATATCGTCGACAACAAAATCCATATTGTGGATAGATGTTTATTCGATTGGGATTCACAACAGACTGCTTCTCGATTTACAAGTACCTACTCATCATCATCATTTTGCCCTGTTCCCAATTTTATTTGGGGTCGGCGCAGTATGTTTTATCCTTCCACACATCCCTATCAGCCGTCATGTCTTCATTCACCCCTTTCTCTTTCATATCTTCAGTCACGCACTCCATCCATCTTTTCTTTGGCCTTCCTCTGCTCGCCCATCCATCAACTTTCATATCCATCACCTTTTTACCTACGTATGATTCATCCCTCCCCATAACATGCCCATACGTTATTAATTAACTTTATTTTGTCTCCAAATTTTAGTCTTAAGCTAGATAATGTTTAGGATACGATGGGACTGACATACCATTGTTGGTCATAAGTCCCTAAATAAACATAGAATTAAAAAAAAAAAATACCTACTGCGGTATTTATATACAATTTGCCGAAATTTAATCAAACCAACTATCATAAATTAACAGGAAGTGAACACTATTAAAACATAGCGCGGGTAACTGATGGCCGATGGGGCCAAAAAGTTCTCTAGTGGAGGTCACGTACCGGAAAGCGCAGCGTTGGACGTCCATCCACAAGGTGGTCGGACGACCTAGTAAAGGTCGCGGGACGTTGCTGGTTGCAGGCTGCTTCCAACAGGTCCCTGTGGAAGCCATTGGGAGAGGCATATGTCTGTGGACCGCTGATGGATGGATGAATGGAACACTATTTAAATCTTAACTCATTTATATTATAAACATAATTAACAGCCCCGTGGCGCAGTTGGCTAGACACCAGCTTGCGAAACAAGAGGCCGCGGGTTCGATTCCCGCACCGAGACAAATATTTGTGTGATCCACAAAGATTTGTTTCGGGTCTGGGTGTATGTGGGACCGAAAAGTCTCTCGTAGTTTCTGATACCCACGAAACAAGACTTGTGACTTAGTGTGGGATCAGAACTATGTATGTGGCTGTTGGGTGTATTTATTTATTTATTTACAATTAAAGAATACATTAAATAAACAATATATCGTACATAAATACGAAAGCGTCCACAAGTACGATACTATAAATGGATATTACTCGAATATCGTTCTACAAATAAATCCACTTCACAGCGTATTCCAGAATTAATTTCCGTGGATATATAATTATTCCATTTGGTATTCTAGAGGAAATATACCACAATTGTCCGGCCGTAATTAATAGTAATTTGTTGATTTAAATTCTGTTGTTAAATACAGAATAACAATGGATTCAAGAGACCCTGCTCACATACACTGATTAAGCCTGGTTTATTTGATCGGGACAACATTATTATGCATTATTTCAATAGTGATTTGTTTTATTAAAAAAAACAATCAATCAATTATGCCCCAAATGTTTTTCCATACACATATACATACTCTAGCGTTTGTATTCCCCGAAGGAGTAGGAACTGGTATCAATTCAACGTAATACGGGGCGAGCCTATCGCCGTTTTATGAGCACAATTCCCGACTCTGTCACTGAGAATTTCTTAATGGAAAACCCCAGTAACACTGCCCGACCCGGGAATCGAACCCATGCCCACGTGGCAGAGAGTTTTACATTTCTTTCCCGATTCTATAGCACCATTCTATCTATCAGTGATGCCCGCTTATAGTCAAATTTTAGTATCTACACATTGTGTATTTCATTACGTGCCAATAATTCTTGAATCCTAAAAGCGCTTGCTTCTAAAAGGAGTAATATTAATACGAATAATTCATGAACATTTTAAATTTATTCTGGTCTATGAGAGCTAGACTTTAAAAAATTGCATAAAGTCCCCGTTTTAGGTACATCAAACTTCTATGGCATGTTTTTCTTTCACCAGCCAGATTTAGGAGAACCATTAAAGTTCCTAACTTTTGACACAGACAGATATGGCTTCGAATGGATTTGGTCTTATTCGAGTGCATTTGTCGTGTATGAGACCTGACTGACGAATACACAGACATAATTTAGAATCGATTTGGTCACATCTGTGCATCTGGGGGTCGATGACTTAAAAATATTTTTAATTAATTCCTAATATTTTTAATGATGAATGCAGGGAAAGCTAGATAAATCTGTTTTTAACGAGATACTCTTGAAATCTTTGTAGAAGATTGTCCAACAGCGGGCGTTTTTTAGCCGATGATGATAATCACAAATGCGAAAGTATATTGTATATTATATATTGTATACTTTTTTATTAGGACAAAGTTTTGTACAGAGATAATTTAGAGGCCTACTTCTCCTATCTCCTAAGACATAGCAAACTATATAGTTTACTTTTTACCTAGGCTGCCTTTTAAGTTGTGTCGTTTGAAATAAGTATAGACAATCTAATAGATTACCATTACCATTTATTGTTTTACAAAGAGTTCTCCGCGATATTTAATACATTTTCCATGCGTTCAAACCAGTTTTTAAAACATTTATTCCACTCCGAAGTGGTGTAATCAAAATGGCCGATTTGCATGCGTCAACAGCTTCTTCGGGTGAGCTGAAACAATATTCAATTGCCTCGAGGTTTAGGCACGCGCGGTCGAGAATCTCGACGGTCACGGGTTCAAACCCCAGGCACACCTCTGACTTTTCGAAATTATGTGTGTATTCACAAAGATTATCACGTTCTTTAACGGTGAAGGAAAACATCTTGATGAAACCTGCACACCTAAAAGTTCTTAGGAATTTCTTAAGTGTGTAGTCCGCCAACCCGCACTAGGCCAGCGTGGTGGACTAAGACCTAAACCCTCTCACTTGTAGAGAAGACCCGTGCTCCGCAGTGGGACGTACATATATGGGCTGATGATGATGGTGACCCTTAACAAAATCTTAATTTACGCCAGTGGAAGCGTGAAGAATAGCTAATTTATTCAGAAATTTGAATGAGGTACTGCCTGACGTCTATTCGGAAATTATAACTTTTGAATCGTTATATCTCAGAAACGGTGGCTCGTAAGAAAAAAAGTATTGATACATTTTTTATAGATAATTTTATGATCTACAATTTTTGTCTGAGGTACTTTTATGATAAAACTTACCGTTTTGCTGAAAAATTTTCCTTACACGGGAATGATGGGGAACTTCTAGACATTGTTTATAATTATGTTTTGAACAATTTCACAGAAATTCAGCTTGTTGGGACTTTATGTAACTTCGAATGTCTAAATTGACCGGACTATAAACCTACGCCGCTGGACATATCTACTCTACTATCGCCCTTTTGAATTTATTTGCTGCTTTGCTTTTTCTCGGAGGGTAATACTGATTATGACCTTCCCACCAGCTCTGACGGTGGGAAGCAAGTATGGCATGTCGCTATGTCAAGATGGAGTCTTAGCATAAATTAGGGATTTCATGCTAAAATGACGCCGGCATAGCAATATGGAGAGCAAACCTCTATTGGAGAGCTATTCTATCCAAGGATGACAATTAACACACACGTACGGAAACCACTTATATAATTATTCCGCGATTAATGCTCAAATTTCGACATCCTTACCTGCGGTCGCCACCATCACTACTTAACTGGCCATCGCTAAATGCTCAGCAAAACTATGAATAGAAGTGTGTCGTAAAGAATAAAGAGCCTTTGGCAATCTCAGCGAGCAAATAAAATGCCACAACAGTTTTTGTCTTAGCAACAACCGCATCGTCGTATTCGAATATTCGAAGAGGTATTATGCCGGCATGATTGTGTCTACCAACGGAGATCATCATCTCTCGTTGGTAGACACTTTTTCTGGACTTCATTACGCTTACCATCAGGTGCAATGGGCACACTTTGCCGTGCCAGTATATAAAAAAAAAATTAAACTGGTTTTTGAAAGAGTTTGTTGGCATAGTCATGGTTAATGAGCCGGTTCCCGACAAGCTGTTTTGCATCACAGAACAATGCCAAACGATAGATGTAATTCCGAGAACGAAGCAATCATATAACAAGCCGAGCGATATTAATCTGACGAGTGATTAGTGGAGGGTAGCCGTAAAAAGGGGTAGAAAAAAATTAAAAAATAAAAGTTATTTGAGCGTGTCAGATGTTCATAAGGGAATGTTAAGTAAACACAAAAAAGTGTCCTATTCAAATGACTGACGATTTGGACGCGATCAAAAGTCATGACACATTTTTGAAAATGTAAAAAAAAAATGTGGCCTTGAAATACTCAAGCGCGTCAGATATTTATACAGGCAGTTCGATTTGATGTCCTAATCGTTCTAAATGATAATCTGACAATAATGTGGAGGAATATTGATAATCTGACAATTGAATTTTTTTTTTTACTATTTATTGATATAAAAATAAATGAAAAAATATTAAAATAAGTATTTTAGTCTTCTTCCTCACTGGATTCGTCTTCTAAGTTGGTTTCCACTTGGTCAATTTCTTCGTCATCTTGTGTTTCTGTAAGAAGAAATGGTTATGATCTCTATAATTTTTGTTTTATTTAATATTATAGTATTAAAAATAAAACGTACCTGAATCTAAAGTATCTCCTAAAATGTCAGGTGTTATGACGATATCTCCGTATGCTTCAGGAAGTTGGTTACCAACTTCCCATAATTGTTTTAAGACACAACAAGAATACGTTATTATTGTGATCAGCTGACATGGCATTATGACGGCAGATGGCAGCGTGCGCATGGTGCGAGAGAGTGAAAGATAGAGATAGATTGAGAAGGAAATAGAGACGCGGAGTGGGAAATATACAGTTCTCAGCAGCTGTACGTTCCACACTTTATTTGTGGTTTTAGCTACATAACCCCATGAAAATCGTCAGATTATATTTTTTCTGTAATCCTTAAAAGATTTCCTTCAAAATAAAAAAAGTTTAATCGCGCTCGAGTATTTCCAGGTAACGTATTTTTTTTACATCTTTCTGACTCGCCTATTTCCTTATACCACGCTTGAATCGTCAGATTATTGAAATCTAAGCTACTCTGCTTGTACTTAACTTACCTTGCCTTCATCTGACGCGCACGAGTTTTTCTGAGGATCGATTTTTTTTTACTAGTCTGACAGTTTGCCCTCAACGCAGGCCCCTATATTAAAGGTTCATATATGGTAGAGGTACATTACAGGGTACAACGTTTCTCCCCATATGATTTTCTGACGCGCTTTAGTAACACGGAAAATCCCCGCTTGGGCTCCCCTACTATTAGTGTGGGATCAGAACTATGTATGTGGCTGTTGGGTGTATTTATTTATTTATTTATAATTAATTAATACATTAAATAAACAATATATCGTAATAAATACGAAAGCGTCCACAAGTACGATACTATAAATGGATATTACTCGATTATCGTTCTACAAATAAATCCACTTCACAGCGTATTCCAGAATTAATTTCCGTGGATATATAATTATTCCATTTGGTATTGTAGAGGAAATATACCACAATTGTCCGGCCGTAATTAATAGTAATTTGTTGATTTAAATTCTGTTGTTAAATACAGAATAACAATGGATTCAAGAGACCCTGCTCACATACACTGATTAAGCCTGGTTTATTTGATCGGGACAACATTATTATGCATTATTTCAATAGTGATTTGTTTTATTAAAAAACTTTAGTGAGTCAATCAATTATGCCCCAAATATTTTTCCATACACTAACATATACATACTCTAACGTTTGTATTCCCCGAAGGAGAAGGCAGAGGTATCAATCCAACGTAATACGGGGCGAGCCTATCGCCGTTTTTTGAGCACAATTCCCGACTCTGTCACTGAGAATTTCTTAATGGAAAACCCCAGTAACACTGCCCGCCCCGGGAATCGAACCCATGCCCACGTGGCAGAGAGTTAGCAGTTTTTTTTACATTTCTTTCACGATTCTATAGCACCATTCTATCTATCAGTGATGCCCGCTTATAGTAAAATTTTAGTACACATTGTGGACGGCCGTTGGAGCAGGCAAGTGTTGGAGTGGATACCGCGCTTAGGTAGACGTAGTGTAGGACGTCCTGCAGCACGATGGTCCGACGACTTGAGAAAGGTGGCGGGTAGCGGATGGATAAGGGCTGCTCAAGACCGGGATGGTTGGCGCCTACTTGGGGGGGGGGGGGGGGGGCTTCGTTCAGCAGTGGACGGCGATAGGCTGAGTATATATTGTGTATTTCATTACGTGCCAATAATTCTTGAATCCTAAAAGCGCTTGCTTCTAAAAGGAGTAATATTAATACGAATAATTCATGAACATTTTAAATTTATTCTGGTCTATGAGAGCTAGACTTTAAAAAATTGCATAAAGTCCCCGTTTTAGGTACATCAAACTTCTATGGCATGTTTTTCTTTCACCAGCCAGATTTAGGAGAACCATTAAAGTTCCTAACTTTTGACACAGACAGATATGGCTTCGAATGGATTTGGTCTTATTCGAGTGCATTTGTCGTGTATGAGACCTGACTGACGAATACACAGACATAATTTAGAATCGATTTGGTCACATCTGTGCATCTGGGGGTCGATGACTTAAAAATATTTTTAATTAATTCCTAATATTTTTAATGATGAATGCAGGGAAAGCTAGATAAATCTGTTTTTAACGAGATACTCTTGAAATCTTTGTAGAAGATTGTCCAACAGCGGGCGTTTTTTAGCCGATGATGATAATCACAAATGCGAAAGTATATTGTATATTATATATTGTATACTTTTTTATTAGGACAAAGTTTTGTACAGAGATAATTTAGAGGCCTACTTCTACTATCTCCTAAGACATAGCAAACTATATAGTTTACTTTTTACCTAGGCTGCCTTTTAAGTTGTGTCGTTTGAAATAAGTATAGACAATCTAATAGATAACCATTACCATTTATTGTTTTACAAAGAGTTCTCCGCGATATTTAATACATTTTCCATGCGTTCAAACCAGTTTTTAAAACATTTATTCCACTCCGAAGTGGTGTAATCAAAATGGCCGATTTGCATGCGTCAACAGCTTCTTCGGGTGAGCTGAAACAATATTCAATTGCCTCGAGGTTTAGGCACGCGCGGTCGAGAATCTCGACGGTCACGGGTTCAAACCCCAGGCACACCTCTGACTTTTCGAAATTATGTGTGCATTCACAAAGATTATCACGTTCTTTAACGGTGAAGGAAAACATCTTGATGAAACCTGCACACCTAAAAGTTCTTAGGAATTTCTTAAGTGTGTAGTCCGCCAACCCGCACTAGGCCAGCGTGGTGGACTAAGACCTAAACCCTCTCACTTGTAGAGAAGGCCCGTGCTCCGCAGTGGGACGTACATATATGGGCTGATGATGATGGTGACCCTTAACAAAATCTTAATTTACGCCAGTGGAAGCGTGAAGAATAGCTAATTTATTCAGAAATTTGAATGAGGTACTGCCTGACGTCTATTCGGAAATAAGCAATCATTATATAAGGAAAATAAATTTTCTTAACTTCCTTAAACCTACGCCGCTGGACATATCTACTCTACTATCGCCCTTTTGAATTTATTTGCTGCTTTGCTTTTTCTCGGAGGGTAATACTGATTATGACCTTCCCACCAGGTGGGAAGCAAGAATGGCATGTCGCTATGTCAAGATGGAGTCTTAGCATAAATTAGGGATTTCATGCTAAAATGACGCCGGCATAGCAATATGGAGAGCAAACCTCTATTGGAGAGCTATTCTATCCAAGGATGACAATTAACACACACGTACGGGAACCACTTATATAATTATTACGCGATTAATGCTCAAATTTCGACATCCTTACCTGCGGTCGCCACCATCAATACTTAACTGGCCATCGCTAAATGCTCAGCAAAACTATGAATAGAAGTCTGTCGTAAAGAATAAAGAGCCTTTGGCAATCTCAGCGAGCAAATAAAATGCCACAACAGTTTTTGTCTTAGCAACAACCGCATCGTCATTATTAAACTGGTTTTTGAAAGAGTTTGTTGGCATTGTCATAGTTAATGAGCCGGTTCACGACAAGCTGTTTTGTATCACAGAAGAATGCCAAACGATAGATGTAATTCCGAGAACGAAGCAATCATATAACAAGCCCAATAAATGAAAAAACAAAACACCGAATATAAATAAAACGTTTTATTCCACTTAATTTTTGCTCCGAGTCAATACTATTGAGTATCGAGCCAATATAAAAAAGCAAACGCAGTTTTGCCGATTGAATATTTTTGGCGTCGCAAATATAGATTGTTGATTAGCGAATGCATCAAAACTTTAGTTACAAAACATATAAAATATCTCAATATTTGCCTGTACTTAAAACTCATTGATTGATTGGATTGAGCTTAAAACTCACCGTGTTTTATATTCGCAATATCGCAGAGTGCTGTTACTACCTAATGAAATATCATCATCATCATCATCATCAGCCCAAATACATCCCACTGCTGGGCACGGGCCTCCTCTACAACTGAGAGGGTTTAGGCCTTAGTCCACCACGCTGGCCTAGTGCGGGTTGGCGGACTACACACCTAAGAAATTCCTAAGACTTTTAGGTGTGCAGGTTTTATCACGATGTTATCCTTCACCGTTAAAGCAAGTGATAATTCATTGTGAATACACACATAACTTCTAAAAGTCAGAGGTGTGTGGCTGGGGTTTGAACCTGCGACCGCCGAAATTCCCGACCGCGCGCCTAAACCTCGAGGCTATCACTGCATAATGAAATATAACAATAGAATTTACAAATGAAAAATCTATTTATAGAATGCAATATAGACTATAACTATAACTATAATATAAATATGTGATATGAATAAACAATAGTGTTGTTGAAAATTTGTATCGGCTGTCACCATCTCAGTTAGCAAAACCATAAAATCCGCCCGCACATCCGTCATTGTCATAATAATTAATGAGCTAAATTAAAGCGATGAGATAAAAAGAATAAAATTAGTTAGAGGAATATTTCACAAAAGACAAGTACAAAAACTTTTAGCTTGCAAAAATGCTTGGCGTTAAATTCCCATTCATTGTTTACCGGCTGCCGCGACAGTGTTTATTTTGATCTCTAATTATAATTTAGAAGTTAACAAACGAGCCATCTCGACGTTTGTGGGACAATACCGTTTTGTTTCCAACAATTGCCCTCTGTGCTATGTTAGCGTAATAATATAAAGTATTATGTTTAAGTGAATACCATTTGAGTGAAGTATATATTTATTATTGTTACTCGCAACTCCTTTATGTAAAACATTTGATTTAAAAAAAAAACAAATACAATGTGGATATTTTCATTAAGAAGGATTATTTTGGCGTTATATTGTAGGCTCATTAGCCCAGTTAGTAGAGCATCGCGCTATAGGCGTGGAAGTCGTGGGTTCGAACCCCCCATGGGCCATCTTTATTTCCTTCACTTTTTTTCGTGTCAGACGAATATAATTAACTTCAAAATACACAAACAACATGTGAATATTTTCATTGAGAAGGATTATTTTGGCAATACATTTGTAGGCCCATTAGCTCAGTCGGTAGAGCACCGCGCTATTGAATGGCGTGGAGGTCGTGGGTTCGAACCCCACATGGGCCCCCTGGTTCTCTTCTCCGAGATATTTTTGTCGTTTTTATTTAAATTTTATTTTACAGAAACACAACAATTTGATTCAATGTTTTTTCTTGCAGAAAATATAATAGTCTAGTCAACAAGTTCAAAAACGTGTTAAATAGAAATAAAGCTCCTAAAAATATGTGCCATACCTCATTCGATTCGGAATGACGTCTAGAAAAATGTTTTTTAAGGGCATATTAGCACATAAAAAATTGCAATAGTTATTAACAAAATAAGAAAAAAAAAGAAGGTATTTAGTTTTTCATTAATAACTTTTAAAATAATGATATTTAAGGAATTATAAAAAAAGATCCTGAAAGAGGAGGAAATTTCCAATAAAAAAGTCCTTACTCCCGGAACTCTATCTATATTATTTATAATTTTTATTTAACGCTGGAAATAGCGCTCCGCGAGGGCGTTACGGCATAGGCGCGTCGTCTAAAAAGCCGGTATATCACCTAAAATAATTTATTTCTAATATTAAATAACAATTTAAAAATTTGAATAAATTATGGTGTAATCTAGACACTTGAACGAAAATAACCTCGGTGAAAAATATTTTTTTTGACAACTTTTCAAAAAGTTACACCATTGTTAATTAACTAATGTTTTTCCAATCTCTGTTTTTATAAATTACGGCATAAAAGTTTAAAAAATTAGTCTAAAAATATTTCGCTTCGTGGAGCTCTTCTTAATTAGGTACTTAATAAAGTTATGCAGAAAAAAAATATTAAAGTTTATTATTTTGTTAATTATATTTTTTTTAAATTAACTAAAAATGAAATTTCTAAAAAATGTTATCAAAACATATTTTTTTTGGTAATATCTTATTATTGCTGTTTTTGCATCTAATATAGGTAATAATTAACATTGGAAAAAAAATGTTACGTCATTTATTAAGAAATTGTTTATAAACAAATAGACAAGTTTTTTTTTTTTTTTAATTTTCTTAACTTTGTTGTACATGGTTGTTTTTGTAATTTTTTAAAGTTTTCGAAAAAAAAATATAACGGTTAATATTATTTGTTTATAACAAATTGTTAAGTTAATAAACAATTAAATTATTTATAAAAAAAAAATATTTCTCTGTTATTCCATTGAAAAGGGTCAATGATGATTATTAAGAATAAAATAATTTCTTAACTAATTATTTAAACAATTGAAATATAAAAAAAACGATTATAAACAATAAAAAAAATTATTTAAGATTTTTTTTCTTTTTTAAATCATCGTTTTACCTTTGCAATAAGATAGTAAAAAAATTTTTTTTTAAGTTGTGTCGTTTGAAATAAGTATAGACAATCTAATAGATTACCATTACCATTTATTGTTTTACAAAGAGTTCTCCGCGATATTTAATACATTTTCCATGCGTTCAAACCAGTTTTTAAAACATTTATTCCACTCCGAAGTGGTGTAATGAAAATGGCCGATTTGCATGCGTCAACAGCTTCTTCGGGTGAGCTGAAACAATATTCAATTGCCTCGAGGTTTAGGCACGCGCGGTCGAGAATCTCGACGGTCACGGGTTCAAACCCCAGGCACACCTCTGACTTTTCGAAATTATGTGTGTATTCACAAAGATTATCACGGTCTTTAACGGCGAAGGAAAACATCTTGATGAAACCTGCACACCTAAAAGTTCTTAGGAATTTCTTAAGTGTGTAGTCCGCCAACCCGCACTAGGCCAGCGTGGTGGACTAAGACCTAAACCCTCTCACTTGTAGAGAAGGCCCGTGCTCCGCAGTGGGACGTACATATATGGGCTGATGATGATGGTGACCCTTAACAAAATCTTAATTTACGCCAGTGGAAGCGTGAAGAATAGCTAATTTATTCAGAAATTTGAATGAGGTACTGCCTGACGTCTATTCGGAAATAAGCAATCATTATATAAGGAAAATAAATTTTCTTAACTTCCTTAAACCTACGCCGCTGGACATATCTACTCTACTATCGCCCTTTTGAATTTATTTGCTGCTTTGCTTTTTCTCGGAGGGTAATACTGATTATGACCTTCCCACCAGCTCTGACGGTGGGAAGCAAGTATGGCATGTCGCTATGTCAAGATGGAGTCTTAGCATAAATTAGGGATTTCATGCTAAAATGACGTCGGCATAGCGATATGGAGAGCAAACCACCATTGGAGAGCTATTCTATCCAAGGATGACAATTAACACGCACGTACGGGAACCACTTATATAATTATTTTGCGATTAATGCTCAAATTTCGACATCCTTACGCTTACCATCAGGTGCATTGGGGTCACTTTGCCGTGCTTGTGTAAAAAAAAACCTTAGCTGCGGTTAGAACCCGCGACCGCCGTCGCCACCATCACTACTTAACCTGCTTGGCCATCGCTAAATGCTCAGCAAAACTATGAATAGAAGTGTGTCGTAAAGAATAAAGAGCCTTTGGCAATCGCAGCGAGCAAATAAAATGCCACAACAGTTTTTGTCTTAGCAACAACCGCATCGTCGTATTCGAATATTCAAAGAGGTATTCTGCCGGCATGATTGTGTCTACCAACGGGAGATCATCATCTCTCGTTGGTCGGCACTTTTTCTGGACTTCATTACGCTTACTATCAGGTGCAATGGGGTCACTTTGCCGTGCCAGTATATAAAAAATAAAATAAACTGGTTTTTGAAAGAGTTTGTTGGCATAGTCATAGTTAATGAGCCGGTTCACGACAAGCTGTTTTGCATCACAGAACAATGCCAAACGATAGATGTAATTCCGAGAACGAAGCAATCATATAACAAGCCCAATAAATGAAAAAACAAAACACCGAATATAAATAAAACGTTTTATTCCACTTAATTCTTGCTCCGAGTCAATACTATTGAGTATCGAGCCAATATTAAAAAGCAAACGCAGTTTTGCCGATTGAATATTTTTGGCTTCGCAAATATATATTGTTGATTAGCGAATGCATCAAAACTTTAGTTACAAAACAAATAAAATATCTCAATATTTGCCTGTACTTAAAACTCATTGATTGATTTGATTGAGCTTAAAACTCACCGTGTTTTATATTCGCAATATCGCAGAGTGCTGTTACTACCTAATGAAATATCATCATCATCATTATCATCAGTCCCACTGCTGGGCACGGGCCTCCTCTACAACTGATAGGGTTTAGGCCTTATTCCACCACGCTGGCCTAGTGCGGGTTGGCGGACTACACACCTAAGAAATTCCTAAGACTTTTAGGTGTGCATGTTTACCTTCACCGTTAATGTACGTGATAATTCATTGTGAATACACACATAACTTCGAAAAGTCAGAGGTGTGTGCCTGGGGTTTGAACCTGCGACCGCCGAAATTCCCGACCGCGCGCCTAAACCTCGAGGCCATCACTGCATAATGAAATATAACAATAGAATTTACAAATGAAAAATCTATTTATAGAATGCAATATAGACTATAACTATAACTATAATATAAATATTTGATATGAATGAACAATAGTGTTTTTGAAAATTTGTATCGGCTTTCACCATCTCAGTTAGCAAAACCATAAAATCCGCCCGCACATCCGTCATTGCCATAATAATTAATGAGCTAAATTAAAGCGATGAGATAAAAAGAATAAAATTAGTTAGAGGAATATTTCACAAAAGACAAGTACAAAAACTTTTAGCTTGCAAAAATGCTTGGCGTTAAATTCCCATTCATTGTTTACCGGCTGCCGCGACAGTGTTTATTTTGATCTCTAATTATAATTTAGAAGTTCACAAACGAGCCATCTCGACGTTTGTGGGACAATACCGTTTTGTTTCCAACAATTGCCCTCTGTGCTATGTTAGCGTAATAATATAAAGTATTATGTTTAAGTGAATACCATTTGAGTGAAGTATATAGGTATTTATTATTGTTACTCGCAACTCCTTTATGTAAAACATTTGATTTCAAAAAAAAACAAATACAATGTGGATATTTTCATTAATAAGGATTATTTTGGCGTTATATTGTAGGCTCATTAGCCCAGTTAGTAGAGCATCGCGCTATAGGCGTGGAAGTCGTGGGTTCGAACCCCTCATGGGCCATCTTTATTTCCTTCACTTTTTTTCGTGTCAGACGATTATAATTAGCTTCAAAATACACAAACAACATGTGAATATTTTCATTGAGAAGGATTATTTTGGCAATACATTTGTAGGCCCATTAGCTCAGTCGGTAGAGCACCGCGCTATTGAATGGCGTGGAGGTCGTGGGTTCGAACCCCACATGGGCCCCCTGGTTCTCTTCTCCGAGATATTTTTGTCGTTTTTATTTAAATTTTATTTTACAGAAACACAACAATTTGATTCAATGTTTTTTCTTGCAGAAAATATAATAGTCTAGTCAACAAGTTCAAAAACGTGTTAAATAGAAATAAAGCTCCTAAAAATATGTGCCATACCTCATTCGATTCGGAATGACGTCTAGAAAAATGTTTTTTAAGGGCATATTAGCACATAAAAAATTGCAATTGTTATTAACAAAATAAGAAAAAAAAATAAGGTATTTAGTTTTTCGTTAATAACTTTTAAAATAATGATATTTAAGGAATTATGAAAAAAGATCCTGAAAGAGGAGGAAATTTCCAATAAAAAATCCTTACTCCCGGAACTCTATCTATATTATTTATAATTTTTATTTAACGCTGGAAATAGCGCTCCGCGAGGGCGTTACGGCATAGGCGCGTCGTCTAAAAAGCCGGTATATCACCTAAAATAATTTATTTCTAATATTAAATAACAATTTAAAAATTTGAATAAATTATGGTGTAATCTAGACACTTGAACGAAAATAACCTCGGTGAAAAATATTTTTTTTGACAACTTTTCAAAAAGTTACACCATTGTTAATTAACTAATGTTTTTCCAATCTCTGTTTTTATAAATTACGGCATAAAAGTTTAAAAAATTAGTCTAAAAATATTTCGCTTCGTGGAGCTCTTCTTAATTAGGTACTTAATAAAGTTATGCAGAAAAAAAATATTAAAGTTTATTATTTTGTTAATTATATATTTTTTAAATTAACTAAAAATGAAATTTCTAAAAAATGTTATCAAAACATATTTTTTTTGGTAATATCTTATTATTGCTGTTTTTGCATCTAATATAGGTATTAATTAACATTGGAAAAAAAAATGTTACGTCATTTATTAAGAAATTGTTTATAAACAAATAGACAAGTTTTTTTTTTTTTTTTTTAATTTTCTTAACTTTGTTGTACATGGTTGTTTTTGTAATTTTTTGAAGTTTTCGAAAAAAAATATAACGGTTAATATTATTTGTTTATAACAAATTGTTAAGTTAATAAAAAATTAAATTATTTATAAAAAAAAAATATTTCTCTGTTATTCCATTGAAAAGGGTCAATGATGATTATTAAGAATAAAATAATTTCTTAACTAATTATTTAAACAATTGAAATATAAAAAAACGATTATAAACAATAAAAAAAATTATTTAAGATTTTTTTTCTTTTTTAAATCATCGTTTTACCTTTGCAATAAGATAGTAAAAAAATTTTTTTTTAAATCGCAAAATAGTCTATTTGTTTATAAACAATTTCTTAATAAATGACGTAACATTTTTTTTCCAATGTTAATTAATACCTATATTAGATGCAAAAACAGCAATAATAAGATATTACCAAAAAAAATATGTTTTGATAACATTTTTTAGAAATTTCATTTTTAGTTAATTTAAAAAAAAAATAATTAACAAAATAATAAACTTTAATATTTTTTTTCTGCATAACTTTATTAAGTACCTAATTAAGAAGAGCTCCACGAAGCGAAATATTTTTAGACAAATTTTTTAAACTTTTATGCCGTAATTTATAAAAACAGAGATTGGAAAAACATTAGTTAATTAAGATGGTGTAACTTTTTGAAAAGTTGTCAAAAAAAATATTTTTCACCGAGGTTATTTTCGTTCAAGTGTTTAGATTACACCATAATTTATTCAAATTTTTAAATTGTTATTTAATATTAGAAATAAATTATTTTAGGTGATATACCGGCTTTTTAGACGACGCGCCTATGCCGTAACGCCCTCGCGGAGCGCTATTTCCAGCGTTAAATAAAAATTATAAATAATATAGATAGAGTTCCGGGAGTAAGGATTTTTTATTGGAAATTTCCTCCTCTTTCAGGATCTTTTTTCATAATTCCTTAAATATCATTATTTTAAAAGTTATTAACGAAAAACTAAATACCTTATTTTTTTTTCTTATTTTGTTAATAACAATTGCAATTTTTTATGTGCTAATATGCCCTTAAAAAACATTTTTCTAGACGTCATTCCGAATCGAATGAGGTATGGCACATATTTTTAGGAGCTTTATTTCTATTTAACACGTTTTTGAACTTGTTGACTAGACTATAAATACAATTCTCGATTTTCTCGAGCCGAAATAGTAGTTAATAATACTTAGGAAGCTCGACTTGTATGTGGCCTTATGATTATAATTTACGTGACTATTGATTGAATATAAAACGAGACGTTAGTGTTAGGATATTGTTATCCGCACGGATGGCAACTGTGCACAAGGATTACACTATTATAGAAGTACCCGCAACTGTAAAGGAATACTTTGCGTTTCGTATTTTGGCTATAAATTAGGCCCAGTAGGTTAGAGTTAGGTTCAAAAGGAATATTTCTTACCCGATTTTACCACATTTTTCATTGCTGATAATAATATAGCCTGCCTCTATAAATGGGCTATCTAACACTGAAAGAATTGTCTACATCGAACCAGTGGTTCCTGGGATTAGTGCGTTAATTGAATCAAACAATCTCTTCACCTTTATAATATTTCATCCATCCATCCAATCAGCCTAAGGAAGTCCACTGCTGAACATAGGCCTCCCATAATGACTTCCATAGTGACCTGTTGGAGGCAGCCTGCTTCCAGCGACGATCCGCGGCCTTTACCGACCTTATAATATCATCATCATCAGCCCAATACGTCCCACTGCTGGGCACGGGCCTCCTCTACAACTGAGAGGGTTTAGGCCTTAGTCCACCACGCTGGCCTAGTGCGGGTTGGCGGACTACACACCTAAGAAATTCCTAAGAACTTTTAGGTGTGCAGGTTTTATCACGATGTTATCCTTCACCGTTAAAGCAAGTGATAATTCATTGTGAATACACACATAATTTCGAAAAGTCAGAGGTGTGTGCCTGGGGTTTGAACCTGCGACCGCCGAAATTCTCGACCGCGCGCCTAAACCTCGAGGCCATCACTGCTTATAATATCAGTATAGATTAAATAATTCATCAAACTAAATTGGAATAAAGAAATACTCAGCGAGAAATACCTATCCAGCCTGCTTCATTATGACGTGCCACCACCCTACTCCGCCACAATCCTACTAAATCCACCTTACCTTTTGTTTTAACTGTAATGATGTTTCAGGTACAAGAGTTATGCCTTCCGAGGACTTCCAAATACTTCCCTGACGAGAAGTTGGATCCGATGTTGCGGAGCATCAACTTCGACATAACAGTACCCAGTTTTTACTGCGAGGAATACGAGAGGGTAATTATTTTCATACTACGGTGAAGAAAAACATCGGAAAGATATGAGCCTACTAGAGATTTTTTAAGTTTCTTTAAACCATGATTCAGCATTATGTCTAGATATCCATACTATGAATTTTAATGAGGAATGTAGACTATATCTTATGAGGCTCCTTTTTATTTGAGAGGATTAGGCCTTAGACCATCACGCTGGTCCATTTCGGGTTAAAAAGATTAAAACAAATTCCAAGGAACTTTCAGGTGTGCAGGTTTCATCACGAAAAAATATGTGATAATTCATTGTGAATCCATCTATAACTTCAATAAGTCAGAATGGGATTATGAAAATAATATTATTTGCCGTTAAGCGCAGGGTAATCAATTAATATATCTGATGACAAAATTAATCCTTATTAATACGGTGTAGCAAATTAATTATTTACATCGAAACAGTTGCCAGCCCAAGGCTACGTGTATTTGCCGTAATAAACATTTCTTATAATGATTAAATTATGTTTTTCATATTTTCCAAATGATTGATTTTATCCGTTTTACTGATAATACAATATAAATCATCAGCCCATATACGTTCCACTGCTGGACACGGGCCTCCTCTACAACTGAGAGGGTTTAGGCCTTAGTCCACCACGCTGGCCTAGTGCGGGTTGGCGGACTACACACCTAAGAAATTCCTAAGACTTTTAGGTGTGCAGGTTTTATCACGATGTTTACCTTCACCGTTAATGTACGTGATAATTCATTGTGAATACACACATAACTTCGAAAAGTCAGAGGTGTGTGCCTGGGGTTTGAACCTGCGACCGCCGAAATTCTCGAGGCCATCACTGCTTATATAAATACTACGAACTCTTAATAAAAAACAACAACTTAATAAACACACAGAACTGTTCGTTACTTTGGGATTAGTGTCATTCAGCCAATA
Source organism: Hemaris fuciformis (assembly GCA_907164795.1). NCBI lineage: Eukaryota > Metazoa > Arthropoda > Insecta > Lepidoptera > Sphingidae > Hemaris > Hemaris fuciformis. The sequence continues at coordinate 24,014,890 of OU015431.1, forward strand.
GTCCTGAAAACATTTTTATCACACATTTTTTTTTTAAAGCAACATTCGAAAAACACGTAATGAAACCGTGAAAACAGAACTATATTCCGTATACATCGGGATTAAATTTCAGCGAATCCGGTCTGTGTAAAATAACCCTTGCGTCGAAAATGTTTCACTTCCTTTTAGTCTATACAAAAATACTGAATGTTTTTGCGCGTTATTCTAGCGCGGCGTGCGATCGAATTGTCCCGGGTTCGTGAAAAGTATTTTTGAAAATGTGCCCGAAATTCGGCAATCGGCTGGCCCCCTATCAGATGGGAACTAAAACAAGGCTCACGAAGCTTCGGTGTAGAAATAAACTACTGTCTACATCTTCGGCATTGCAGACGTGAATGTAAGCATAGTGATCGACGAATTGACAATTCAATATTGATTGATAATTATTAAACCTTATTACATTTTCGCAAGTAACTTTCATACATAACTTCACGCCTGTATCCCCTAAATGGTAGGCAGTGGTGCATATCTGAAAATTTCCTTATGCAAAAGCCCACTTTTCACGACCCGAAACCTTCTTCATCGCACGGCAAACACCTGTGCCGCGAGACCGTGAGACTGTCAGTATATAGTTAAAGTGTGTATTATTTCGGAATAAAAAATACTTTTAAAGTTGTAACTGTGTTTGAAATGTACAATAATAAGGATTACAGATAAATGAAAAAAAATATATAATTCAATTACTTACCTATTTGCGTAGCTTCACAAGAAAATAAATTAATATTATTTGACTGTGAGCTCAACGTAAGAAGATTACGACGAAATGAGTGATAAAAGATGAAGAACGTATTTGTAGGCAATTTGTATCAAATGAACGAGCTTAAGTCGTAATTGCCTCAAGCCATAGAACGGTCTAATCAAAATTTCGACAGTCGCCGTTTAAAACACCTCTGATTTTTCTAAGTGATATTTTTATGAAGTATCACGTCTTTTAAGGTTGAAGGAAAACATCGTGAAGAAAGCTTCATACCTAAAAATTCTTATTTCTTATTTGTGTAGTCCGCCAAACCGCATGCTACCGTGGCGGACCAAGGCCTAACCCCTATCAACCGATAGGGGTTAGGTCTATTTATAACCATAGAAGAGCCCTGCTCAGCAATGGAACGCATATGTGTGGATTCATGATGATATTTTTACACAATTTCCACGATCGCTTCGAATCAATGAGTTTACATGACATATGTCTTAATTTTTTAAGTCTGGAGACCTCAACAAACCCTTTCTGCGTTCTATTAGGTAGAAAATCGGGAGGGCAAACACCCATGCCTGGTTAGGTAGTCTTGCGGTATGAGTAGATGCCGAGCGGTTGAAACGTAGTATAAGAATTACTGGCCATCGCATTCGTTTTCGAACTAGAAAGGGGGTATTTATTTAATTTTATGAGTTTGGAAATAAAGTAGTTAATTGATTTTGTCTTCAATTTTCTCAATAACAAAGACTTGAATTTTTTATGTAAAAAATAACATTTATTAATTATAGGGGGGCGAGCCTGTAGCCGTTTTTCGGGCCCAACTTCAGACCCCGTGCTTATAGATTATTAGATTAGATGTACCTACATAATTTATGTAATTGGCGAATGCCGTATAAATAAATAATTTCTTGTGTAGTTCGTCTATTTTCCTTCATATAATTATTTCTTGTGTAGAATTCTCAAATATGACGTTCACTTCACGATGTTTTCTTTCAACTTTTATGTGCGCGAAATTGCCAAAGAACACACACACTTACATGTCTTTTTTTTTTGTTATTTTTGCAATCTGTTTCTGTGAACATTTAGCAAAGGTTTAGATTTTATATATTAGTCTTGAAGGGCAATCAGTCCAGCGACATGCTCCCTATATGTAGTAATTCCTATAGATCTCTAGGGGACTTTCTTTTCAGCCTTTTGAATGTTGAGTCTTCATTCATTAAGTGAGTAGTCAATATGTTTGGGTGATTATGCAGTCTATTCCTGTACGATTTCGTTGAATGTTCAATCTCCTCCCGAACTGTTCTAATTTCAAGGTCGTGGTGTAGTCGTTGGTTTGTAATGTCTTTATTAAGTTAGAATTCATAAAACTAGCATAGCAATAGTCCATTTAATGTATGGTTGTCTAATACTAATACTAAACTATACCTACCAACCTATTGTTATTGTTTTATAAATTAGCCAAATATATAGCGCGAAGTTTTTTTTTAATCACTGTGTTCATATCTTCTATATAGTTTAACATATTTGTTACTAGGTATCAAACATAATTATATCCGGTTTTCGGGGGGGGCTTCAATCAAGTGAAGGGATCGTGAAAGGATGACCGTGCCGGCATTTTTTGGCCGGTTTCTTGCGGTCGGTCCTTTGTTCACCATGGTATTAGTCCCCCAAACTTCTTCACAAGATAGGTGAAGAGGTTTTCGGCCGGCATGATTGCGTCGACCAACGGGAGATCATCATCTCTCGCTAGTCGGCACTTTTTCTGGACTCCATTACACTTACCATCAGGTGCAATGGGGTCACTTTGCCGTGGCAGTATAAAAAAAAAAAAAAAAACCGTTGTTTCGGATTCAATTGCTAGTCGCACACCGCTGACTAAGTTATTATGTGTTTTTACAATGAACTATCACTTACGGGGGCCTGATCCCTCATCATTTGCCCAAATACGTCCCACTGCTGGGCACGGGCCTCCTCTAAAACTGTGAGGGTTTAGGTCTTAGTCAACCACGCTGGCCTAATGCGGGCTGGCAGACTACACACCTAAAAATCCCTAAGAACTTCTAAGCGTGCAGGTTTCTTCACGTTTTCCTTAAAGTTTCATACCTTCACCGTTAAAGTAAATGATAATTCATTGTGACTCCTTTCAGTTGTGTCCCGATATATGTATATGTAAAAACCTTGTACACACAGTTATTACTCGTACATTCAGCGACCAGAAATTACGAAAAAGGTTTTTTTCACATCTTATTGCTAATACGTCCTCCTCTGTCAAAGTTGAAAGTCATCAGTCGTTCACAAAGGGAAAAAAAAAATCTAGCGGGCTTAATCAAAATACTATTGGTATTGGGGCTGTGTGGTACTGCTCGGTATCAGGAGCTACGTTATGTCTCAATACACAGTAGAACTTGTTATTCAAATACCATGCGGATATAAAGCCTCATGTATTAGGGAGTGTGTGACGTGAAAACGCTAAGAATGTTATAGAAATGCCATTAAATAATTAAAAATATTTAAAGTGAAAACTTTTTAGCGGCGCTGTGCACTTTTTTGGGATGGGTAAAAAATGTTGAACTCGCGACAGATCACGTGACCCTGATCGAAAATACGTAAGACGCATTATGTAATATAAATTGTCATGTTTGTGTACGATAGCGCAATAAATATTGTATTTTACCACGTAAATGATAGTACATTTATACTGATAAATAACTAAATGGCGCGAAATTATTCCCTAACCATTCCAAAATATTTAAAAACGTTAATGTTGAAGTTTTCACTTTTGCTGGTACTCTCGGAGAGCCACGCTTTTTTTAATTAAAACACCCAACAATACATTTTTGACTACACACTAATTCGGGGTATCACAAACTTTGATATACTTTTGGTTATCACAAACGGCCAGACGACGTGGTGTGGGGATTAAAACCCCGGCCTCTTGTTTTATAGCTCGTGTCTAACCAACTGCATGCGGAGGCTGTAATCATTATTGGATTTAAGGAACAAAATAACTGGCTTTTTAAATCTTTAACTATTCCAATTGTGGGTCACCGGCCTCCATAAAGGTCGAGAGGTGTTTAGCAGTCCATTACGCTGGCCTAGTGCGTGTAGGTACACGTTAGATACCTCGGAACCGACCTTCAGAAGTATTTGTTTCCTCAAAATATTTTTCTAAAATCATCATCATCATCAGCCCATATATGTCCCACTGCTGGGTACGGGCCTCCTCTATAACTGAGAGCGTTTAGGCCTTAATCCATCACGATGGCCTAGTGCGGGTTGGCGGACTACACACCTAAAAAATTCTAAGAACTTTAGGTGTGCAGGTTTGATCACGTGTTGTCCTTCACCGTTAAAGTACGTGATAATACTTAGTGAATACACACATTACTTCGAAAAGTCAGAGGTGTCTGCCTGGGTTTTGGACCCGCGACCGTCGAGATTTTCGACCGCGTGCCCAAAGATCGAGGTCATCCCTTTTTTTTCTACATTAAAAATTAATAATTTTACATCATAAAATATTTGAAAACATTTCTGTACGTTTGTCATATTTGTGTTAGTTACAGAAGGCGAAACTTTGTGATATGAATGTAGCATCGCAGGCTAGTTTTTGAGTAACCAATTTTTACAGTGGGACGCGAGATGAAACTTTGTGTTCAGAAAAAAATGTCAAAAAACACTGTCATGTTGTTTCAGTTGCATACGTCTGCGGTTTTCACTGGATTTCAGATTACATTCTCGGGCTATTCACATATAGACTCAAATATTCTCATATATGAATGATTCTCGGACTTTTCCAGTAAAAATCAACAGTCGAATAAAGGATGGAAAAATGTACAAGCTCGCGCTAATTAAAGATGGCAAAAGGAGGTTTTAGAAATAGACTCATCTACTTAATCGCGGATACAGGGCACAGGCGTGACAGAAGTATACAAAAGAAAAACAATTCTATCATCATCATCATCAGCCCAAAGACGTCCACTGCTGAACATAGGCCTCCCCCAATGATCTCCACAGTGGCCTGTTGGAGGCAGCCTGCATCCAGCGACGACCCGCGACCTTTACCAGGTCGGACCTTTATCAGGACCTTTATCGGACCATCTTGTTGGTGGACGTCCTAAGCTACGCTTCCCGCTACGTGGCCTCCATTCGAGAACTTTTTGACTCCATCGGCCATTAGTTCTCCGCGCTATGTGCCCGGCCCATTGCCACTTCAACTTGCTAATCCTCTGAGCTATGTCGGTTACCTTAGTTTTCCTACGGATCTCCTAATTTCTGATTCGATCTCGTAGGGAAACCCCGAGCATAGCCCTCTCCATAGCTCATTGAGTGACTTTGAGCCGCCTAACGAGGTCCATAGTGAGAGGCCACGTCTCGTCGTCTCACAAAATAATTCTATGAGTGGCAATAACTTCTTAATTAATTAATTTGCGTTCTCAAAAACAAATCCTAATATTTATTCATGTGCCGCCTATTCCAATCGCGAGTGTTGTGTTTCCAGATACGTTCTCTATTTATAAATTGTGTTTCGAATAGCCCCTGAACAGTTCCCGACAAGAGCTGGACAATAGACAGGCGAACAGACGCGGGAATACATCCTTCCATATTATTTATTAATGGCGGAAAGTCTCTGACCACATTTACACTCAAGGGAAGCTTCATTGCGCCGTAGAATTTTCGATGTGGCAGCGATTGTTTACTAAAACTCTTACAGTATTTTTAACTTTATCAATATTTAAGACTGTCGGACAAGCAGAGGTGCAATTATGCAACGATAATATACCGAACTAGTTTATTTTACTTTATGTGACTTGAAAAACACTTGTGAAACGTGAGCATAGAATTATACTTTTTGCTACTTCTTCGCAAATATATACGTCCCCACCACAGGAATCCCGGATTCCAAAACTGCGAAAATGTTAATTGAAAAAAAAATATAAGTTATTTCAATAACACTGCAATCAGAACTAATTTGCTTCCAACTAAACTAAATAATATTTTAGTTGTGTCTTTACATTTCAAAGTAATTTGATAAATTAGGATGGAAAGATGCCGTACAGAGAACGTCGTGTGTTCAAACCTTTCAGACGGACTAATTAATTAATAACTTTATTTCTACTTACATAAAATATGGCGTAAAAGTTTTTCCATTCGCGCTGCTCAGTTTATTAGCAGCCGTCGTATTTGGTCAAGTGTTATGTATTTCTTGTACCAAATTCTCTTCTGTTGTCTATATATACCGCTTTATTTTGAATCAATTGAGACATAAGAATATCTTCCTCTGTTTGCTTTTTTATCTCACTTCAATAACTTTCTGCTTTGATGCTGCAATTTAGTAACAAAAAACCGATCTTTCACCTTCGTCATCATCATCAACATAATCATAATCATCATCACAATCACAATCATCATCATCACCACAATCATCATCATCACCATGATCATCATCATCATCATAATCATCAGCCTGTATACGTCTCACTGTCCACTGGCCTCCTCAGCTGATAGGAGTTAGACCTAAGTACACAACACTGGCCTACTGGGAGTTGGCAGACTACACACCTAAGAAATTTTATGTGCGCACGTTTCCTGGATATGTTTTCCTCCATACTTAAAGATTTTAATAATTCATTATTTTTACACAAATAACTTCGAAAGTAAGAGGTGTGAGCCCGGGATTTGAACCCGCGACCGTTGTTTACTCGACCGTGTGCCTCCACCTCGAGGCTTTCACTACTTCTTCTTTTACCAACTTTTTCACATCTAGTATAACGCGGTACAGGTAAAGAAAATGCGGCTTCAATGTCTTATACAATTTATTAGAAAAGATACAATGCCCTGTATGAAGTCTTATTATAGAAATCGCCATTCTATCTTACGTGTCATACTCCAACTCACTTCTTCTGCCCTTTCATTATTCATACCAATAACATTCATTTCAAACATTCGTTCCCACTCCTATTCAATTCATCATCAGCCCAAATACGTCCCACTGCTGGGCACGGGCCTGGCCTAGTGCGGGTTGGCGGACTACACACCTTAGAAATTCCTAAGAACTTTTAGGTGTGCAGGTTTTATCACGATGTTTTCCTTCACCGTTATAGCAAGTGATAATTCATTGTGAATACATACATAACTTCGAAAAGTCAGAGGTGTGTGCCTGGGGTTTGAACCTGCGACCGCCGAAATTCTCGACCGCGCGCCTAAACCTCGAGGCCATCACTGCTTTTTTTTTCAATTCAATTAAATTATAGATAATAATAAACTGAGTGCCACGTGGTTTCGCGGCACATGTTTTTCAATTATTCGTAGGAATTTCTCAGTAGCAACACGGAGTTTGGAAATGTGCCCGAAAAATGACAATAGGCTCGCCCACTATTATTATGAAATGTGGGTGTAGAAGTGCTGCACCTCTGCCTATCCCTTGGGAGAATACAGGCGTGAGGCTATGTATGTATGTAAATGGAGAAAGTAATTTTTCTCTTTTGTCAAATTAAAGCTTACAATATTTGAGTTTTATATGTTGTAGGTACCTATATTTATTTCTCATTTATTTCAATTGTTGAACAAAACGACGCGGCGTCCGTGCAAAAACTGCTTAAGATAAAATATTAATAAGCTTTAATTACAATACATTCAGTATTTTCGAGAAATATATTATTAAACAGGTAGAAAAGTCTTTAATAAAGGTTTATTTTTTATTTTTTTAGTATCATCTTCATTTGCCTAATGTTTCGCCAAGTTTTGCTTTTTATTAATTATTCCCATCTTTTTAGTAATTGATATTGATTGAAAATCTGGTAATTTCTCTGAAATACATACATATCTGCATACATTTTCAAAAATACGTATAATTAAAAATTTTAATATTATAAAATACATACATACATAAACTCACGCCTGTATTCCCCGAAGGGGTAGGCAGATATGCATTTTTACACCCACATTTCGCCAGGTATGTATCAGTCCCACGAAATAGGGGGCGAGCCCATTGCCGTTTTTCGGGCACAATTCCAGACTGCGGGCTGCTACTGAGAATTTCCTAATGGAAAAACCCAATAACACTTAGCCCGACCCGGGAATCGAACCCAGGACCTCTAGATCGCCCGCCACATACTTGTACCGCGAGACCACGAGGCAGTATTATAAAATGTTTTAACAAAAAATATATGCTTCAACTATTTCATAATTCAAATGGCTCTTTTTTCCTATTTATTCGTAAATAATAATAATGACAGCTTCCATTATCTAAGTACTGTGAAACGTGTAATACAAATTGAAAAATATATAGCCAATGCAACACACAGAAAATTAATTTGTAAACTGCAAAGGAGTACCAGGGCTGACGAGTTAGTGCTCTTCAGATTAGGATTAACAGCATACTACGCAGACACAAAGCATTCACAACAAATTGCATTCTGAACATGTGTCGGAATCCTTGTATTTCAAATGTCTATGGGACGGAGTTGATACAAAAGTTCACTTTTCATGATATGAATACACCTGAAGTTTAACAACAGCTTGCGCGATACAAAGCATAATAGAGGTGCTACGTTATGAGTTTTGCATACAATTTCGCTCGTCTGTATAAAATCTATGAAACTTCGCACTGGGGATACTATTTTACAAAGGGTACTTTTGTGAAAAAAAAAAAAACAGTGTTGATAGTTGCAATCGCTTTTTACTCGTACTTTGATGGAATTTAATAACAAGAACCGTCAATGTATGTACATATGTTTTGTTGCAAATAGGTTTTGTATTATTTTCTTCATTACAGTGTTTGGTAAGTAAATTAAGGCACTGGCTACATACCAACAGTTATTGAGTAAGTTATTGATCAAAGTACAGCCCATAGTATTAAAAAAACTAATAGAAAAGGTACTTTTAAATATTCACCCCGGTAAATTAAAACCATTAAAGCTATTGACTTGCAATTGTATCTTTTAAGTAATAAAAATAATGATAATTAGTAGTGACCGGATAATATGCATTAGCATATGCAATTGTAAATTAATATTTGTGAATACAAATAAAAAAGTCAGAGGTGTGTGCCTGAGGTTTGAACCCGCAATCGCCGAAATTCTCGACCGCGCGCCTACACCTCGAGGCCATCACTACTGAATATGATAGTATTCATCATTTTCTTTAAACAGCTATAAATGTATACAAATAAATAAATTTAAGTGTCTGTTTGTAATATTGACAGCCCCGTGGCGCAGTTGGCTAGACACCAACTTGCGAAACGAGAGTCCGCGGGTTCGATCATCGCACCGAGACAAATGTTTGTCATCATTGCCTTGCCCTGCTCCCAATTTCATTTGGGGTCGGCGCACACACCGAGACAAATGTTTGTGTGATCCACAAAGACCGAAAAGTCTCTCGTAGTTTCTGATACTCATGACACAGGACTTGTATCCTAGTGTAGGTTCAGAACTATGTATGTGACTGTTGGATGTATTTATTTATTAATATTGAAATAACCGCTTATCAATAAATGCATATGGATGTATACACGGTACATACCTATACCAAAATAACGTTTTTCCATTTTTTGTATGTCTGTCTGTTTGTTCCGGCTAATCTCTGAAACTGGTGGACCAATTTTAACGGTACTTTCACTGGCAGATAGCTGATGTAATAAGGAGTAAATTAGGCTAAAAATCGGCTTAGGGTGAGGCGGGACGAAGTTCGCCGGCTCAGCTGGTATTTAAATATGAATTCCGGTGAAGCGTGAGCGGAACGGTAGCTAGTAATAATTTCAAACTACCTCTCTACCTTTAAAGGCAAACAACTTTATACAAAATCAACATAACTACCTATGTTCTTGTCAAGGAATTGGCAAAGCATTGTTCTACCAAAAGTCTATTGTAACATCTTTAAGTCAAAATATTAGAATTGAATTATGCCCATCACGTCTTAGTTGATATTTCACTTGACGTTTCTTGCAGACATGTGGATATATGCATATTAAATATCAAATTCCATAGGAATATTGCCTTTCAGCCATCATTTTATAATACAAAGCATTCGTATTTTGAACGGAGGAAGTTCTGCGAGATCGAAACAAGAAAGTACATCCAGCGACCGGATTGTTTTACACAACGACGGGATGTCGCATAAGCTTGTCTGTTATTTGTAGCGTTAGGTTCAAGTTTTCTTTATCTACCGCGATAAACACTCACATACGATTGTATTATTGAAGGTGTATCTAGCTTACGAAACGAGAGGCCGCGGGTTCGATCCCCGCACCGAGGCAAATGTTTGTGTGATCCACAAATATTTGTTTCGGGTCTGGGTGTATGTGAGACCGAAAAGTCTCTCGTAGTTTCTGATACCCACGACACAAGACTTGTATCTTAGTGTGGGATCAGAACTATGTATGTGACTGTTGGGTGTATTTATTATTTATTTATTTATTCGGTGTTTTTTTTTTTCATTTATTGGGCTTGTTATATGATTGCTCCGTTCTCGGAATTACATCTATCGTTTGGCATTCTTCTGTGATGCAAAACAGCTTGTCGTGAAACAGCTTGTTTGTGAAATCGAAATGTATCTCATAGTTTCTGATACCCACGACACGACACTTGTATCTTAGTGTGGGGTAACAACTATGTATGTATGTGACTGACTGATATAAAAAAGAAGTTTCGCGAGTGCGAGTCTATTGCCGTTGTTCGGTCTCATGGCATGGGTGGGCGATTTGCTATGGAAAAGCCCTGAGATTTTTCCATTAGAAAATTCTAATAGCAGCACGGAGTTTGTAATTTTGTCTTAAAACGGCAATACGCTCGACGCCTTTAACGGGGAATTAAAACAATTCAAATTTACCTGACAATCACGTGTTCGAATCGAAAAGACATATGTACATGGTTTTAAGCTACGTATCTTTTGGTATTTTATTTTTTAAGAAGGAGAGCAACGGACGTCCATGTAATGTTCTTCTCGACCTAGTTCTTAAACAGTTTTATTTTATACTTGTACAATTTCGTGCTTACTGATTGGTGTTCTTGTCATTTTGCCGCATCTTCATTATCATCAGCCACAAGAGCTTCCTTCATCCATTTCTGCTGAATAGTAGAAAAAGAACCACCAGTACTGATTCAACTGCTTCGTCCACCTACACACGGTTGCGTTCTCCGGAGGGATAGGCAGAGGTGGATTTCTGCACCCATATTTCGCTAATTGTGTTTTCGTCCCACGTAATAAGGAGCGCGCCTATTGCCGCTGCGACTAAGAATTTCTTAAAGCCCTTATAATAATTTGCCTGACCCGGGAATTGAACGTGGATCGCACAAAACATACTTGAACCGCGAGACCATGCAGTGTTCTCAAAAAATTTGGTATTCTTACAGCATGGCCTAACTTTGAAGCCGGGGATGCTGTGCGTGGGAAAGGCTCGCGAGGAGGACCCGATGTGTCCTTGCATGGCTGTTCCCGGCGCACCACTCGTCATCAAGGCGCAACTCGCCGGCCTACAGTCCTGGGGATTTGGCTGCGCGTACCACCGCGACCTGCCTCTGATCTACACTGATATACGGCATTACCAACCGTAGGTTCCTTTACCCCATGGCTTGATGACGGATCGAATTGCATGACTAATCAAGTCAGGGTATTGACTGCCTCGTGGTCTCGCGGTACAAGTATGTGCCGTGCGATCCAGAGGTCCTGGGTTCGATTCCCGGGTCGGGCAAAGTGTTATTGGGTTTTTCCATTAGGAAATTCTCAGTAGCAGCACGGAGTCTGGAAATGTGGCCGAAAAACGGTAATAGGCTCGCCCCCTATTACGTGGGACTGATACATACCTGACGAAATGTGGCTGCAGAAATGCACCTCTGCCTACCCCTTCAGGGAATACAGGCGTGAGTTTATGCATACATATGTAAATTGCATGAGTACGGAAAAGTGACTCAACTAGGTTCTGATGATAAGCAGTGCGTGCGAGATACAATCACAAATGAAAATAAATGATTATATCTGCCCCTAACGAGGTGACGCCGATCGGCTTCATGTTGACCGGTTCTTCACAGGCTCATCCTGAAATGAGACTCCCTGTGTGTCACTATGGGCCACTACGGGTCTTACACCTTATGCACTGCCCGTACGGATACGTATAACCATGTAAGTCGTGATGGCCTCGAAGTTAAGGCACGCGGTCGAGAATCTCGACGGCCGCGGGTTCAAACCCCAGACACACACCTCTGACTTTTCGAAGTTATGTGTGTATTCACAAAGAATTATCCCGTACTTTAACGGTGAAGGAAAACATCGTGATAAAACCTGCACACCAAAAAGTTCTTAGGAATTTCTTAGATGTGTAGTCCGCCAACCCGCACTAGGCCAGCGTGGTGGACTAAGTGGTCAGCTGTAGAGGAGGCCCAGCAGTGGGACGTATATGGGCTAATGATGATAGTACTATCCTACTGACCACGGGAATTTTGTGCTTAAACTTCGAGACCATCACTACTTAGGATAGTACTGGGTAGAATCATATTGGACGAGCAAAATCTGCCGCAAAGTGGTAAATCAAGCGTCAAGCCTGCGTTACACTTGTGTGACCTGATTACATTTTTATTATAAAAAAGGGGTAAAAAAGAAGCGATGGAGCTGCGAATAAGTGAACGCGTCCCCGATATACCTCTCATTATATAGCTCAAGGTCGATATGCAGAAGGCTGAGCTGGGTTTCGATGACAGTAACTTTAGAACAGTTCACAAATAAGAGGACTTATTTAGACTCAGTTCACAATTATACAATTATTGACAGCCCCGTGGCGCAGTTGGCTAGACACCAGCTTGCGAAACGAGAGGCCGCGGGTTCGATCCCCGGACCGAGTGTTGGGTGTATTTATTTATTTATTTAATTCTCGTAGTTTCTGATACTCACGACACAGGACTTGTATCCTAGTGTGGGGTCAGAACTATGTATGTGACTGTTGGGTGTATTTATTTATACTGTGTCGATCGAAATATCCGACTAGGTCACAACGTTATGTCTATGAACAAAATTTCAAGTAGTACCTATCATGAGTTTCGCTTTTTGGCTATGTAATGTATGTATGTATGTATCAAGGTAAATAATGTTCTCGTTTCTGGGTTTGTAAGACATAAAATCTCCTTTTGTTCCTGATACATATTATTAAGAGTTGGGTCAAAATTCTTAGTGTAATAAAAATCGGAATAATATCTACCGTTGCCTCAGATGCATTGTTATAAATCTAGGCCACTACTTCTAATACCATTAGAAACGGAGCCTGTTTTTCAGCCCGAGGAAAAGTTCATTTAAAATATTTTTATAACAATCTAAAAAAATGCGATTCTCTTTTAGTACGGTTAAAAATATACGCTATCTCGTTTGTGATAGAGCACGTTTTTGATCAAGAAGCTAGGGTACATCAAGTTAATTTATTTACGCAGTAACTAAGACAATGTTTATAAATTTTATGTTGTTTATTTGCTGCCTAAACCTTTTTTAATTTTTTCCTTTTAATTCGATTTTTTTCACTTTTACAAATAAATCGTGTCACTTATAATACACAAAATCATACTTGCTAACTGCCTCGTGGTCTCGCGGTACAAGTATGTGCCGTGCGATCTAGAGGTCCTGGGTTCGATTCCCGGGTCGGGCAAAGTGTTATTGGGTTTTTCCATTAGGAAATTCTCAGTAACAGCACGGAGTCTGGAAATGTGCCCGAAAAACGGCAATGGGCTCGCCCCCTATTACGTGGGACTGATACATAGCTGGCGAAATGTGGGTGCAGAAATGCACCTCTGCCTACCCCTTCGTGAGTTTATGTATGTATGTATGCATATTTGCTAATATAAAGGCGAAAGTGATTGTTCTTCTTCACGTCTTAACCAAACGCTGAACGCGTTCTAATCTTGATGAATTTTGTCACATAGACGGGGCCTGGAGATGTTAATTTAAAGGAACTTTATATCCAGAAAATCATTTGTACTACCTATTAGTTGAAAATTTTCAATTAATGCTAGCGAAATCTACGTTTACAACATAGTGTAATTATCCGACGTCATGCAATATATAATCTGAACCGCTTTATGCACGAGGTAATACACAAAGCCATAAAGCATATTGCACGCCTTTGATTTCAACCTGCGACATTTCCAATTAATCTCAATACGAGTTATTCCCGACAGAGTAATTTTCTTCTGTAATAGCTATGTCATCTAACAACAAACCGCGTGTTTTAATTAACGCTAACGTATCTGTTGCAGATGGCTCGTCCACAACATCCCCATATTAAAAAAAATACAAAAAGCAAATTTTACGAGATTATTCCAGATGACCAGGGGCTACATACTGGCACAATGGATTATTGAGACGAGACTGATTATACCACAGCTATTTGTGTACGAGGATAAAGATATTGTCCCCACCGAGGTGGACAAAGCCCTGGTGACATTGAGAGGAAGTGTATACGACATCAGGGACTTTGTAAGCGGAGGCATATTCCACGAGCCGAAAGTCGAAATGTACGAGAATATCAGGGACGAATTAAAGGCTCATGTTGGTGCTGTACAAGCGCCCAAATCTGAGAAACTCCACGTAGATCTGCACCCGTTTCTCAGTAACGATACTATGTTGGAATTCCTTAATACCACCGACGCAGAAGACACAGGGGTGCAAACCAATTATGATAACATCACAGATATCTTTTTCGACACTGACTAATTTAATGTTCTTAGACATAACAATAGAGAAGTGACTGATTTGTTTAGAATTAACCATGAAACCGGTTAGTTCCTATTCTTAAATGGATGTATATCTCAATAAATATATATTAAAATAATTATTACATACATATACATTATTTTATTGCGCATTGATACTGTAGTTAATACGTAGTGATAGATTCGAGGTTTAGACGCGCGGTCGATTCAAAAACTCGGAGGTCGCGGTATTCAAACCCCGGGACCACCTCTGACTTTTATAAGTTATTTGTGTGTTCACGTAATTTAACAGACAGTGAAGATAAACATCGTGAGGAAAAGGATTTTTTCAACAGTTTCCTTGTATTTTGTGATATTGCAGTGAGTGTCTATAATAAGTTAATCCGGGTATAGCTGACTTCCGACTCCTTTAATGTGACTTTTGATTTAGCTCAAGTTGGCTTGCCTTAGCGGCACATGGCATTGAGTTTATTAAGTGGCTTGATCTAATAGTATCCCCTGTCTTTTAAGTAGCTCTTTCACTCGCATTTTGTCACGTCATGGTTTGGAAAAGCTACCTCGTGACGGCACATACTTGTGCCGCGCGAACTAGAAGTCCCGGGTTCGATTCCTGGGTCCGGCAATGTGATATGGGTTTTTCTATTAGGAAATTCTTAGTAGCAGCCCGTGCTGATCTAATAGCGAATATATTGGACTCGAAACATTTGACGTGCCCTAATTTAGCGACTTGAGAAAGGTGCAGGCAGCAGTTGCATGCGCGCTGCTCAAGAAGAAGATGGTTGGCGTTTACTTGGGGAGCCTATGTTCTACAGTAGACGAAATTTTTGATTCAAAATATCAAAATAAATGAAATTAAATACACTCAACGGTCACATACATAAATCTGACTTCTTACTAAGATACAAGTCTTGTGTGGTTGGTGTCAGAAACTATGTGAGACTTTTCGGACTCACAAACACCCAGACCAGAAACAAATATTCGTGGGCCACACAGTTTACACGGGGCTGTCAATTTCTTTAATCTTTGAAATGTTTAAAATTATATTGATTTAATTTTTTTTTATTTACCGGTTCGGAAAGCAAATTTCACTATCCACAAGCAGCCCCTGTTCACGAGTATGACGCATTTGTCAGCTCCTGCACCATAATGTAGGGAAGTGACTGACCCAGCACATTACGGTATATCAGACAATTCTGTCTATCGCCTACTATATGTTATAAAACACCAAATATGGCTAATTCCTGACATATGCATATGTTTGTTCATAACCGGAAACTGACAATAGAGACATGAACAAACGTTAATTCTGCAGATTGTATAAGCAAATCGAAGCAAATTAGTTAGTTAATATCTGTTTGCTCATTTCTAAGTTACAACAGATGCATGCAACAGTCTAATTAAATGCCTTCAAGCTGCCTTTACGGAGTTCGTGAATTCATAGACTAATGAAGCTCTTAGTGTCTATTCATCATCTATTAAATGTTGGCGCACACTCAATATGTTTCCCTGAAGCGATAAGCTTATATAAGATGATTATGTACGATGGAATTATTACTAAAGCTGGAAATGACTGCTTGAACAAAGCAAAAGGTGAATGAAGGAGGTCTTTACTCGTATGGAGGTCCTTAATAATGTTAACGATTAAGAAGTGAAAATGAAACTGTTTTTTTAAATAAAATGGTTATTTGTATTTGTCCTATTTATATATAACTTATAGTGTCTAATATATAGTAATATAACTTATAGTGATGCTTAAATATTGTATAAGAATATTTAAGTTTTTTTTATATTATATGTATTTTATAAGTTTTATTAATTTTTTACATTTTTTTATATAAAGTTTTATAAAGAATTGTGAGCCAAATCTAAATATTTAGATATTTTGTCTTTTTCGGCTTTCACAAGGCTATCATCATGCAGGATAAAAATATCAACCAACATTGCCCGCCAGTCGATCCACTACCATAATATCAGGCTTATATGCAACAATGGTCCTGTCTGTGTTAACAGATCGATCCCAATACAGCGTTGCATGACTATTTTCGAGAACCGGATGATACATATTGATAATGTAACTTATTATTAATGAATAAATAAAGGTTTAAATACATATATAATATATAAAACCTTGAACAGATACCAAAGCATACAACTGCGGCGCGTAAGAAAAACTAGTCTGCATAAATTCATTACATCTCCTTGCATTGCTATTGACGTGGAAATCGGAACAACTTATATAGGTTTTTTTTTTTGGTTTTTTTTTACGGTTGATTACAGCTCTCTTAGAAAATTGCGCTCTACTTGTGTTGAAGAAAATAGCGTATACAATGCATTAATAACATCGCTACGAGAAATGTCAAAGTTTATGCGCGGAGACTAGACTATAAGCCCTATTAAATTTAAAAAGACTTATTTCAACCCCACTTTTTTCACGAAAGGTAAGTTTCATGGGGTCAATTATGTGGGTGTTGCTGGCCATCTGACGTTCTGAAGTTATGTGTGTATTCACTATTAGTATCTAAGTCGTAATCCTTACTAATATTATAAATGCGAAAGTAACTCTGTCTGTCTGTCTGTCTCACTTTCCTGCTAAAACTACTGAACCGATTTAAATGAAATTTGGTACACAGATAGTTTAGACCCTGAGAAAGGACATAGGCTACTTTTTATCCCGGAAAAGGGGTTTTAAGGGGTTGAAATACACAATAAACACAAACCTAATCTTAAATATTGTTACAGATCATACCAATATTTGCATTACTGAATGAATAAAATTATTATTAATTTTTACTATTCGATTTCATGCCCTTGTATTAAAGTATAAAGGTATATTTGGAGTTGTGAATATAAATAATGTTTCGTATATTTGGTCAGATATAATTTGGCAACGTGAATTCGTGAAATCTCCATAGGATCTTTGAAGAGATATATTCTCGCAGACAAAATTATGTTTTCGTTTGTTAATCTCATAATATTATAAATGGATGGAAAAAATTGTGAAAACGAATGCCGTTTTACATTTTTGCATAAATTTAAATTAAGTATTTTATAAATTATAGTATTTCCATGTTCCGTGTAGAAGTGAGAACGACTATTTATAGGAATCCGTGGGTTAAAACATGAAGATTCACTTGTAGAGAGTTAGAGACAGAGTTCTAAATTCATGCATGCATATACTCACGCATGTATTCCAGGACCTCTAGATCGCACGGCACATACTTGTACCGCGAGACCACGAGGCACGAGGTAGTTCTAAATTAAACATAATTTTCCCCAACTATCTTCTATTTATTCCCTACAGACAGACAATATTATGACTTATATGTCTATGTAACATGTAGTTTATTAATAACTTTTGCCGAGGACGTCGTCTGCAAACTCAAACAGACTGAGCCGGTGTATGTACTTTGTGGCAATTCCCCCCACGCCCCTTCTTTATGCCGTTTTCGCGCGCAACATTGAATGAGAAACTTCTCATTCTAACAATTTCCTCCTTGGGATAAGATGATGAGTTTGGGCAAATGTATGTATTTTTGTAACTGACTTTTCGAAGTTATGTGTGTATTTATCACTTGCTTTAACGGTGAAGGAAAACATCGTGATAAAACCTGCACCCCTAAAAAAAGTTCTTAGGAATTTCTTAGGCGTGTAGTCCGCCAACCCGCACTAGGCCAGCGTGGTGGACTAAGGCCTAAACCCTCTCAGTTATAGAGGAGGCCCGTCCCCAGCAGTGGGCTGATGATGATGATGATGTATTTTTGTGCATCCTAGACATCAACTTGGTGGAAAAATAATAATACCTTTGAAGATTACATATTTTTTTTACTACAATTTACGCATCTTTATACTGCCTTTTTAAATTGATGTACAGAATAATTCGAGCAGAATATCCTTTACTATTGGTAAAAAGCACTAGATTCCTTAGAAGATTGCTAAACCATTTAAAACTTGAGATTCTAAATTAAGTAACCACAAGGATAACATTACAAGTGTCATCATCAACCCATATACGTCCCAGTGATGGACACGGGTCTCTTCTACAACTGAGAGGGTTTTGGCCTTAGTCCACCACGCTGGCCATGCGCGGGTTGGCGGACTACACACCTAAGAAATTCCTAAGAACTCTAAACCTTGAAGCCATCACATTACAAGTGTACGTGGTAATTACCAGTAAATAAATAATCAACTGCTTTTATTGAGATTCAAACCAATGTCTGTACGTCGTGTTCTTAATTAATTTTGAATATTGTACATTGGAGTTTCTTGCCCCTTGTTTTCTTGTGAAATCTGTCCTGTTAATTCAGTAGTATAATAAAATAAAATACATACATACATACATAAACTCACGCCTGTATTCCCCGAAGGGGTAGGCAGAGGTGCATTTCTGCACCCACATTTCGCCAAGTATGTATCAGTCCCACGTTATAGGGGGCGAGCCTATTGCCGTTTTTCGGGCACATTTCCAGACTCCGTGCTGTTAAAATAATGTTGGAAAATAAATGAATTGACATTTTAGTCTAAATTTTCGCCCTGGGATTTGCGGTCAACAGCTCAATTAATCTAGAATGTCTATACCTAACTTCCTGCGCGATTATATTAATACCAGCTTCTGTCGATATTAGACAATCTGAGGTATTTCAATTCGCCAGTGACTAATTACGGAGGTATATTAATATTGGGGATTGAATCTCGCCTCAATTGCTATTGAAGCGATTTGCAGTACAAGAGCAATCACGAGTAATTAAGGTGAAGTCGCAACAAAATGTGGATACGGTTTCAAATCCTAGGCAACTTTGGCTGATCGAAGCCATATACGTCCCACTGCTGGGCACGGGCCTCCTCTACAACTGAGAGGGTTTAGGCCTTAGTCCACCACGCTGGCCTAGTGCGGATTGGCGGACTACACACCTAAGAAATTCCTAAGAAATTTTAGGTGAGCAGGTTTCATCACGATGTTTTCCTTCACCGTTAAAGTACGTGATAATTCATTGTGAATTCACACATAACTTCGAAAAGTCAGAGGTGTGTGCCTGGGGTTTGAACCCGCGACTGTCGAGATTCTCGACCGCGTGCCTAAACCTCAAGGTCATCGCGTCATAAGTTATATATGGATAAAAAAATATATAACATCCTTAAACGGTAAAGGAAAACATCGTGATGAGCACACCTAAAAGTTCCCAGAATTGTAGTTCACTAATCCGTACTAGGCCTGCGTGGTGAACTTAGGCCTAAACCTTTTGAGTTGTAGAAAATTTCCGTAACCAACAGTGGGACGTATACGGCTATACTTGTAATTCTCATTGTTCTGGCTTTTACCACGGCTTAAAATATTTGTTGTCAAATTGCATACTCACGTCTGTATTCCTTGAAGGAACAGGCAGACGTGTATTTCTGCATTTAATTTCTGGTGCAAATTATTTCTTAAATACAGAATAATTTCTGTGACAAGAAGAAAGCGCCTTAAATTCTTAGCTAGTTTCGGGATGGCTGAATGGGTATTCCCATATCTCCGGCATTCTATCTCGCAGTAGTTATACGCTTGGTTGATTAGACCCCTAACCAAATCTAAGCCAGCATACCGATTAAAACCTCTCGGCGAGTGACAAGATGGTCTTGAAAACCTGCGTGTCTTTTATAAGTCATCACCTCTTAAGGTGGCACAACGGGGAATATATATTAGAACTATTCCTCCGTGGTCTCGCGGTACAAGTATGTGCCTTGCGATCTAGAGGTCCTGGGTTCGATTCCCGGGTTGGGCAAAGTGTTTTTGAGTTTTTCCATTAAGAAATTCTCAGTAACAGCACGGTGTCTGGAAATGTGCCCGAAAAACGGCAATAGGCTCGCCCCCTATTACGTGGGACTGATACATACCTGGCGAAATGTGGGTGCAGAAATGCACCTCTGCCTACCCCTTCGGTGACTACAGGCGTGAGTTTATGTATGTATGTATGTATGTATTCCTCCGTATTTGGACAAAGTGTTATGATATCGTGGCTCGAGACAGAAAGTTCGCAAATTCCTTGGAATGGATTTGTCATATTATCTGGGATACTTTAATGGAAGCATGACGAAGCATTTTAGAAGGCTGATATGTGGGTCGAGTGACGTGAAACAAGAGAGTTTCACTCACAGAAATCTAAATATTACCTTATTATTTAGATTTCTGTGGTTTTGCTAATTGATGCACTGTTTGTAGGTTGGAGAAACGAGTATTACCTTCTTCACCATCGGGTGCAGTTGTGTCACTTCGCCGTTGCAGTATATGAAAATTAACTCATAGACATCTGTATTCGAGCCACAGCACTGTTGGAAAGACAATTCACGCATACTCCTTTGATCCTTTATCCTCAAATTTTTATCTCAGTAACATAACTATGGTTCTTCAGGAGTAAATATTGATATATATTATAAGATATTATAAGATATTGGCATTAACTGTTCAACAGATGAAACGAGGAAGCATGTTTCCGAGAAAAAATAATAATAAATAACTAATACGTAAATAAAAAGACTCGATCAGCAACTTCTCAGACACAATCGACGATACTACAATAACGAGCACGTAGACTAAAGATGATACCGAGCGGGATCTTATACAACTACTACAAAAGTACACTTTTGAAACAAGTGAACCGCGTCTTTCTGACTTGTAAGAACTATGCCTGACTTGGTACGCGGATTCAGTGCGGTAACAACTTTTGTTTACGTAAGAAGAACGAATAAGATGTTAGTACATATTAGATAAGAATATATAGATAAGATAATATTAAAAGGGAGAAGACTACGAACAATAATGATTAACATTTATAATTTTTAAAGTCGTGATGGCCTCGAGGTTTAGACACGCGGTCGAGAATCTCGACGGTCGCGGGTTCAAACCCCAGGCACACACCTCTGACTTTTCGAAGTTATGTGTGTATTCACAATGAATTATCACGTACTTTAACGGTGAAGGAAAACATCGTGATGAAACCTGCACACCTAAAAATTTCTTAGGAATTTATTAGGTGTGTAGTCCGCCAACCCGCACTAGGCCAGCGTGGTGGACTAAGGCCTAAACCCTCTTAATGGTAGAGGAGGCCCGTGCCCAGCAGTGGGACGTATATGGGCTGATGATGATGATGATGATGATGATTTATAATTTAACGTCGTTCTCCACACTTATCTGAGAAACTCGTGTACCATGCCTATATGATTTGTAAGCTATTAGCCCATGTTCATCCGCAGCATTAATGTTTTTTGTTTTAAACTAGCATTTGGCCGCAATTCCCAGCGAAATCCCGGCCGCGCGGAAACTTTTAAATGCATTAAAAATTGCTGGGATCCAGTTATCAGTTACTCCTGCCCTCCATCGGATTAACGCCATATTTTGTAAGGCGGGACTTTGTGTGACTTTGCCAAGTTATGTGTGTATTTACAATGAATTATCACTTACTTTAACAGCGAAGGAAAACATCGTGAGGAAACCTGTACACCTAGAAGTTTTTAGGTGTGTAGTCTGCTAACCCGCACTAGGCCAGCGTGGTGGACTAAGGCCTAAACTCTCTCAGTTATAGAGGAGGCCCGTGCTTATGGATGATGCCATGTGGATGATGATTGTAAGAAAAGTTGCATTAGACTACTATGCAAGTATTTAGAGAGTATTTGAAGTCTTACAATTAGTATCTATGTAGATAGACTTCGAGTCTAACCCCGTTCTGTACACACGCGTATAATTATCTGAGGAACGTAGATTGGCCATTAGACTAATATATAGCGGCATGTACAATGTTATCATACACCTTATTGAAGTTTCACGTTTCCTGGAAATGGCTGCCCTCGTCGCGTGGAGAGCACTTCGCTTTTTAAACCAAAGGCCACGGGTTCGGACATCACAATGAGATAAATATTTGGGTCTGGAATGGGTGCACTCAAGAGCCTTTTCCGCCCTCTTGATTCTGATGCCTATTTTGTGACCATTGCTGTGCTTTTTAGTTTAATGCGCTATTCATTGACATTAAATAAAAACTAATAATGGATTATATGTATGTAAAAATAGTATTGAAAATATATGACATAAAATTTAGATATTATATACTCGTATTATGGTTTATAACTTGAAGCATTTAGTTGTAGACAATGGTTTCAGTGCCCCTTAATAGTGCTAATTTAAATATAGTAAGCATACATAACTGTAACACCTGTATTCCCCAAAAAAGCAGTCATGCAATTCTGCACCCACATTACGCCGGATATCTATCAGTCCCACGTAATACATTTCTAGACTCTATGCTGCTACTGGAAATTTAACTAATAGAAAACCCAATAACACTGCCCGACCCGGGAATTGAACCCGGGACCTCTAGATCGCATGGCACATACTTGTGCCGCCTGTCAGGCATAGATATAGTACTATTTCGTTTAATACTTTAAAGGTAATTTATGGGAGTATGTATTGGGGACGTATTTGAAACGTCTTCCCTGTGTAGGCTGATTAAGCTACTGTCGGTGACGTGAGCAGTAAATTGCTCCAGAAAATCGATACTTTTGTGTAAGGCGTATAAAACAGCGGCGGTACTTCTATCCTATAAAATTCCGAATAATAATCTTTAATATTCGGAATTTTATTCACAATGAATTATCACTTGCTTTAACGGTGAAGGACAACATCGTGATGAAACCTGCACACCTAATAGTTCTTAGGAATTTCTTAGGTGTGTAGTCCGCCAACCCGCACTAGGCCAGCGTGGTGGACTAAGGCTTAAACCTTCTCAGTTGTAGAGGAGGCCCGTGCCCAGCAGTGGGACGTATTTGGGCTGATGATGATGATGATGAATCTTTAAGAGCGTTTACGCGCCACGCGGCTAGTCGAATTTCGGTAAATATGACTCGCGTAAATATGAGCGTCGATAGTTAATTATATGCAATGAAAATGAATGAAACAATGTTTATTGAATGTTAAATACATCATTTATATCATCACTGATCATCATCATTGTTCGGAATGCAGTCAGATAACCGCGAAAAAGTCCACGAAAACAAAATACGACGGAGTGCAGAGCGATACGTCCTCTCTCTGACGGACCTTGCGGCGGTCTGATTTTCACCGGGCTGTGCGCAGCGTTTTATAGTACATTTTAAAATATTTATAAAAAAATAAAAAAGGGAAATTTCTTCAAAAAAAATATTGTACGTTTTCAAGTACATGTTCTTATATTATAAAAAAGTTGTTGTTTTATTAAGTATCATATATGGGTCAAAAAAATACTGTATTGACAGTAATTTCTCAATATTTCGAATGCCTTAGATTTTTTTTTACTTGAATAAGGGATCTAAATCTTAAAATGTCTTTCACTAACTATTTGCTTGGGGATATTTCCGATTCAACATTTTATTTTAATCAAATATGTTATAAATAAATCCAAGTTTTGAGCCTCGAAAATGACTCTAAAAGCGAATTTAAAAAACCTTCGTTCAGTTATCTTGGTGATTTAAATGTTTATACGATGAGTCTTTCATAAATTTTAAGGGGTTCGAAAAGTACTGTATTTGCTCAAATTACGCTAAAACTGCATAAACGCTCTTAAGCTTTAAATCTTTATTTCAAAAACCAATTTGACATATAAATGAGAATATCGTGACCCCACGATAAACAATTATAGACCAGACATTACCCAATGAACGTGTAACGCTTTTGGGCTCCTATGGTAGTACCGCTACTGGTATAAAACCGCCAGTGAAGAAGCATTGTCTGTTCCTGTAGGAGTGCTCCCAGTCCGCTTGATTACAGAGTCCAGAGATCACACGTTGTAAACATCAACAAATTAGTAATTATCGTTCCACCATTCATGTTGCGTTCATTTAGAAAACCTATAAATGAGCTTGAAAAATAACTACTCGTAATATCATTTCAAGTTTTAAATTATTATTTTCATATGCTGCCGACTGCCTCGTGGTCTCGCGGCACAAGGATGTGCCATGCGATCTAGAGGTCCTGGGTTCGATTCCCGGGTCGGGAAAAGTGTTATTGGGTTTTCCATTAGGAAATTCTCGGTAACAGCACGGAGTCTGGAAATGTACCCGAAAAACGGCAATAGGCTCGCCCCTATTACGTGGGACTGATACATACTTGGCGAAATGTGGGTGCATAAATGCACCTCTGCCTACCTCTTCGGGGAATACAGGCGTGAGTTTATGTATGTATGTATGTATTTTCATATAATTGTACCATTCAGTAAAATTAAAACGAAATTTTGCTTGCATATCCTTAGTAATATTATAAATGCGAAAGTAGGTCTGTCTGTCACGTTTTACCACGTTTAACCCATTAAATGATGGACCGGTTCGAACGATTTTTGGTATGGAGATACATAGGATCCTTGGAAATGCCATAGGGTACTTGCAGTGGCGGTACTTAAGCCCAAAAGCGTTACACGTTAATTGTGTAATGTCTAGTTTATATTTGTTTATTGTAAAGGGTAACACTCGTTGAGAAACAAGTACGTCTTCAACTTTTATATTTTAAAATATCAATCCGTCTTGCAACTGACAATTCCAACGACTGAGCTCGAACTGCTCAGCGACACCATTTTTATACACATCAATTGACGGTCTTATTTTTAAATATTTTTACAAAGTCCAATAATCAATTTATATTAATCAAGATTATATTCTCATTAAAGTTATTGACAATTTTAATTATACTTATAAGTAATAAAATAATCATTATGCAATTTTACTATTACTACAATAATTATTAGTAAAAGGTCTGTACGCATAAGCTTTTAATAATTTAAAAATATAATATTGTAAGGTATTATAATGAAATACATTTATAATTACTAAATATTACTATTTAGGCTAACAATTGTTGGCTCAGGATATTTTTATTTATATGTCAAATTACTTTTGTTAATTAAATATTTAAATTATTCGGAATTTTGTAAGGCAAACTGGGCTTTGGGCTTCTATGGAAGTACTGCCACTGGGTACTTTGTACATACATACATACATAAACTCACGCCTGTCTCCCGTTGGGGTAGGCAGAGGCTATTGAGCACCAAATGCCACGGTCCAGACACACTTTTTCGCTTCCTCAACTGACACTATCCTCTTAATGCATGCATGGTAGGCACTTTGTATTTCGATAAAATGCAGTACTCCCGTGGAATGAGGACAAAATAGCGCCCTAGCGGTAAGTATGAGATAATTAGTGTGAATGTGTGAGACTGCTGTCAGGTTTGTTTGAAGGACTCAAGCTGCGGTATTAGAGTGCGCTCATAAATTAATGCTCGTTGGCTTAATGTCCCACACGATGCACAATTTACCAAATTTTGGAGAATTAGTAATTAAGATTCCAATTAGAGAATGCCAATTACATTCGTGTCTGAGCTTAAACGTCTAACTGTGGAATACTTCGCAAGCTCACGTATGTTCGACGTCTGGTCAACCTATCTGTACATTATGATCAGTGGCGGTACTTCCATAGAAGCCCAAAAGCCCAGTTTACCTTACAAAATTCCAAATAATAATATTTAAGCTTTAAATGTTTATTTAATAAAAGCAATTTGGCAAATAAACACCTCACAATAAACAATTATAAACTAGACATTACACAATTAACGTCTAACGCCATTGGGCTTCTATGGAAGTACCGCCACTGATTATGATATAGGGATCTTTACATATTTTTGACATCCCAAATGTTTGTGTGATCCACAAATATTTGTTTCGGTTCTGGGTGTTTGTGAGACCGAAAATCCTCTCGTAGTTTCTGATACCCACGACACAAGACTTGTATCTTAGTGTGGGATCAAAACGATGTATGTGACTGTTGGGTGTATTTATTTATTTTAGTAAAACCCTTACATTTTCCTGTATGTTTTATTGGTGGTATTGTCGATCTCAGTAAAGTATTTACGTTGGTGGAAATTATTTAATAAATACCAATAAAATAAATAAAGTATTATGACTAATTTCGCTACTACGAGTATACGAGTTTAAAACTCTTTAAACGAGGCTTAAAAAGAGCGTTCACCACACGGTAGGCAGCGGCTGGGTTGTGCCCCTGGCATTACTTTAGTCCATGGGTGGCGGTAACCGCTTACCATCAGGCGGACCGCTTGCTCGTCTGCCTACTAAGGCAATTAAAAAAAAAAAACGAGTACTACCACCAGACATTTTCATTTTTTTGTTGTTTGTATCGCGACCCCTGGCGCAGTTAGATCGTACCTAATACGCCAGCTCTTGCCTTATATCCCGCATTGAAACAAATGTTTGTGTAAACAAAAAAAAATGTGTGATAGTATGTTTATAGAATGTGTGTTAGTGTGAGCGTAAGGCCTTGTTTAGGTACTGATACAAGAATTGTATTTTAGTTTGAGACCGCCAACCCGTACTAGGCCAGCGTGGTGGACCAAGGCCTAAGCCCTCTCAGTTGTAGAGGAGGCCCGTGCGCAGCAGTGGGACGTATGTGGGCTGATGATGATGATGGTTTTAGATTGAGGCTGAAATATGTATGTGAATGTTGGGTGTATTTTTTTTAATCACCTATAGGTAGTGGAGTAAGGGATTTGGGTGTAAATGAACACACATGTGATATATTTTTAATAGTTTATTTGGTTTAATTCCATTGGTATATATGTTATTACAGAGTATGAGTTTTAAAAGTTTGAAACGCTATTTCCTACACACTACTATTTGATATTGATTAAAATGCGATTACATTGGGATTCCATACCTTGTTGTTTACATCGAATACTTCCTGTGTTAGAATTTAGAAACCAATAAATACTCGTAACATCCTTTTGTTACTTAATACTATATATTAATATACTGAAATATATACACATTAATTGCCAATAAACATAATAAGTACACAAAACAACGTATATCCTATATAAAATGATAAATATTATATCATATGCAACGTCGGCAACATTAACGAAACTCGATGTTTTCTGTCATACCATCGTTAGTCGGGCAACATGCGACGGTAATTTTAAATTTAAAATAACCGATCGAAAATAAATAAGGCCGAAAGAAACACACAAATTTAACTTAATTTAAATGAATATAATTACAGGCGTGCGCGCGCATTTCATGCCTCCATCAATAAACCCCTAAACTATCTACTCTTAATTAATATTTATTTACGTATCGCTCGGGATGAGAAGATAAAATGCCAAACAAAATATGTACAGTTTCATGCAATGTTAGGGTATTTAAAACAGATAGACGAGAAATAATACAAAATAAGAATAAGTTATAGTAGCACGAGAGGCAAGTTCTCAAGAGCCTCCACTGTTGCATTGCCAGGTCGGCTCATGTTGCCTCAGGCGCGTTTCAGCCAGAGTGAAGTGCAAATTATAAAGTAGTAATGTATTAACTCATATAGTTCTACAGCCCGTCTATCCAATATAATCGAAATAAGCTTATATTTAACATCTTTGGTATGATTAAACAACTTCAAATTTATGTATTATACGACATGATAATATAGTGACTACAGAATACATTGGGTAAGATAATTTAAGAACAGCCGGGTCGGCGGAACATGCGCATCTCGCTGGTGGCGATGGCGATCCACTCGTTCCTCACCGAGTCGAACCAGGTGAGGCCCAGGGTGTACTTGCCGTTGATGTTCACGTGCTGGCAGTGGGAGAACCACCAGCCGCCCTCGTAGTTGCCAGCGCAGTGAGTGTTGGAAATGTCGCGGTCGCGGTCAATCGCCGAAAACTCCATATGATTCTGGTAGTCGAAAGCATCGCTTGCGTTGCCTTTGAAGCCGCTGACGTCGAGCACGTAGCCGGCGTCACCGCTGCCCACGTAGAAGTGATCGTACTGAGCGTACCAAACGCCTCCGTATATGTCGGTCATGTCGATTCTCATGGACGAGCAGTTGTTAGCCGAGATCAAGTGCATGGGTTCCAAGCCGAGCCAGTATTCCGAAGCGGGGTCGCCGAAGCCGTGTACGTATTCGGAGAATTTCCTGTTGAATTCTATGGAGCCGTTGTATCTGCGCTGGATGAGAGTGCTGCCGTTCACACACCATGTGTCGACGGGCTTGTGGCCGGGATTGATGATATAGGTACCTGGAGCGGAGATGTTGGAGCAGTCCCGAGGAAGCTGGTTAACAAGGTCTTCGTATTCACGCTGAACCGGCTGCAACTCTTTCACTTCACCCATCAATTGCGGCAGAGATATTTCGGTCGCGTTCGCATCGGGAGTGTTGGCCTCACTCTGTAACAATTTGAAAAGTTAGAACTTAGCTTAGACTTCGACGGAACGCTTAATTTTAGGTCTAATTTGTGACATGAATTCTGATTTGGATGTATATTCGATGGAAATTTAATTGTTTAAAAGCATGTACGCTACAGCATCAGTAATCGCGGGCGTATTCGAGACATATGTAGTACGTATCACTCTAAATACGGTTTCCATTTGTGTAATATATTCATGTGTTATCTAGAAAGCATTAAGCCGAGGACTGAACAACAAACTCAGCTTGGTCGGAGCTTAGGATCCCGAGATACGTGACACAAAGTAACTCGGTTATGTTGTGTTTGCTAACACTTACACGTACGTGGATACATTACGCGAATATTGCCTGTACTGTTAGTGAGTAAATGCGAGTTCATCTTCATTAAAATGTAATTACTCTGATTCTCAAATTACTACTCATTACTCCAATTTGGGCGCAATTTTCTATCAGCTTCAGCAGTAGCAAGTAAGAGGCATATATACTGTGATGTGTACTGGACATTTTAAATAATAGCCCACTTTACGTAAGTTGAGAAATTATTTCACGCTACCGTTGAAACGAATGCTGCAAGCGGTGCACACGAAGTATGAAATAGGATATGGGGTAGACGTTCCGTGAAAATATTCATTAATGATACCTCGTAGCAATAGGAACTATAAATGTAAATGAGATCGTACGCGATGTAGAAAACATTTTTGAATTAATGTAACGGTTATTTTAGGTACAGATATTAGTTTAGTATATTTATCAGTCTTACCTTGAGGATATGGTCGTTGAGGCGGTAGAAATGTTCCTTGGAGCGGGCTTGGAGTTCGAAGACGGAATCATTAATTTTCTTCATCATCAGGCGATCCATTTCGGCACGGTCAATAGTGTTGCTGACGCTAACGGCGATGGCTTTCACAGATTGGCGCAGATTCTCCTGATCTTCTTTGAGGTATGAAGATTGAGCATTCACCTAAACAAAAATACAAAAACTAAATTATCTTAATGAATAAGCAGAGTGGCTTTTAAAATATTAAAAATGGTTGCCTTTGTTAAGTTTTCAAATAAAAAGGTTTGCTACAAGCTCTTTAATTAACTCAGTTAATAAGTCATCCGTTTTACTAACCTGCGCATAACTGACTTCAAGCTTTGATATTTCCTTTCTAAATTCCGGGATGGTTTTATCAACCTTGTTCTCAATGCCTTCAACATCTTCGCGAAGTTCGAGGATAGAAGCGTGAACTTTATCAAAATCGGATACTTTTTGAGAGACGTTCTTTAACTCATTTCGGATAACTTTAGTTTCAAGTTCCAAGAAATCTACTTTGGCGGAGAGCAAGTTCCAGTTGGGTTCTTCAAAGCGGTCCAAGCGACGCTGCACGTCCAAGATCTGAGTCTGGAGGTTTTGCTGGTATCCGTCGAGCTCATCCTGGCTGCGAGCGAGGCGGGAGATCTGAGCGTGGATCATCTTGTTGTGACGGTATTTGTGGTTGTGCTCGCGCTTCAGCTTGCCGGCCCGCAGCTCATGAGGCTCCAGTACGTCGTTGTAGCTGTCAGGGTTTATTTCCTGCATTTGCTTGGTTTTCATCTGAAACAAATTGTAATATTATTTTTTTGTTTAGGTTGTCTTAAAGTATTTTTAGTATATGGTACAGCAATAAGAGTATATACCTTCAATCATTATGATTCGATAAATTTTTTTGGATTACACAATTATGTCGACTACACTGTCGTATTTATTTTACAGTGGCAGAGATTACTTCTTCTGTATGAAAGGTCGCCATTCGGGTGGATACAATACTCCACCAAGTACCACCAGCAAAAACATCGTATATTACGTTAAGAAGACTTCGGAGCGAAGGTTTGGCGAGACGTAATCAAGCCGCCCTACAAACTATTATATACGCTGTCCCCATTCGGGACGCCACGTCGTGTTTCATGTATGGTGACCGCTATAAGCTGTGAGGGATGTACCTCTAAGCAATGGTGTTAATGAGTAATACATGTACATACTTAATGAGTCTAGGGAGCTCTAATTTGTTAACGTAAGCAAAAACGATTTGGGACAGACGTGTCTTTATTCCATTAGCGGGGTGATCCTTCACTCGGCGTAAATCCACTCGCCATCTATTTGTGTCTCCTTACGTCCCGGCTTTACAAGATGCGTTAAGTAAATTACGCGAACTTTCACGTGCATTTTGTTTCTTTGTGTGTTTATTTATTCATTGTTACCCTTTGGTACTTTACGTGAGTAATAACTGAACCTCAATGTATGACATATTTAAAGTAAAACTTTATTCTGTTATTGGTGATGATGATACCATCATTATGTTCTTACTAGTTTTAGCCTGATATTAGTCAACCGAAGGAATATTTCTAAAATATATTGTTGTACGAATTATGGTTTAATATAAGGGTCGGCGTCATATGTCGTATTCTGTAGAATTTTATGATAATCAGTTATATATGTGAGTTGGATAGGTCGATACGTAAAAAAACTTAAATTCACTCGTACAATTTAAGGGCACCCCAGTCGTATAAAAAGAATATACTTTAAAGGAAGATTAAATAGATACAAAATAAATTAATTTGGCCTGTTATGGGACTAATTAAAGATTCCGGTATTTCAACGACTTTTAGTGGTACTTTTGTATCGGCTTTGCCAGTGGATTAGTTAGCTCCAAGTAAAGGTACGTAAGAGGCAAACATTCTTTACATTGCACCGTGTTTGAGGCTGAATAATGCAAGTGCAGATCGCTAAGGCAGAAGGTATGCCCCGCTGCAGGAAACTTAAATGGACTATTCTTGTGTAGAAAATTAACAAAAGGCTCCTGTTTTCTTTGTGAAAAAAGTTCTCGAGGTAAATTTGTTACTTCCAGCAGCGGTGTTTTTAAATAGTTTGTACAAATGCTAGGAGTATTTTTTGCTGACTACATTTGTTATGTTTTTGATAGGACAAATCTAATTCCCTGCTGTCCGTATCACAATAGATCAAACGAGCACTCAAAAAATGTTGAACTGATTCAATACGTAACCATATGAAGAACATTGCATAAGTGTTATTTGATGAGTGTTTCCATTGTACGTGTGTATCGTTAACACAATAGCAAGTCTGGGGAGAAGGGCAGGAAATCACCGTTTTATTCGTCGCCACGACGACTCACAGAACGGGGAATGGCACACTAACAATTGTTTTCCCGAACACTGAACGAAAATTGTCATCCAACATTTGCACGCTGTTATTTGGAGCGCCGAGCGTTCCGACTTCATTAGATATTCAACCCTGTTTTTATATTCAGTTTACGTAGTTACTTTACGAATATTTTCATCAAAATAATCCACTTTCGGCGCTAGAAAGGACAATATATGAAAAATTTACACGAAACAGGTAAAATAAAAGATGAAACGCGTGACAAAGGCCGAGACAGAGACTGCTAATGAATATTGTCACAGGTGGCGACAAGATAGCGACGGGAGACGGCCGGCGCTCTCTGCGCTACCAAACGAATTCATACGGTTCAGCAAACTTTTTTTCTTTGGCGCCCACACTCGACACACACCCATCCTTAGGCCGCAGCCTGCACGGCCGCCATTGGAGATTTTCATCCCCAACAAGTACGTTACACTGGGGCGCGTTGAAAGGATAGACGTCCGAAATGGCAGTGGAATATTCAAGTCTCCTAAAATTTGCGTAACACGTGCATCGAAACGCGGCGATGGTTTTCGCAATATCCTCGTGTATGAGATCTAGTACTGAATCATTTACAGTCGGCGAGTAATGATCGTCAACTATGCCATTACTCGTGACGTGTCCAGATATTGGTGCGAATTCAGGTTTGTCACTCAGGTAAAATAAGTTATCAGTACAGCAACTCGTAACTCACGTCGCAGTAATAACGAATGTATCAGCCGGAGCTACTAAAAGTTTTACGAGCTGGTGCGTGTGTCGCCAGAATGAGAGCCAATAATTGCGATATAAATACTGCGGCTAGAATTGCCCATAGTAAAACCTTGCGTAGAAATTAGCGTTATACCAGGATTCCGAGCATGACCCTGCGAACTAAACTGTACCGACACTGTCACATTATACGGCCCCGCCGCGTGTTGCTGGCTACTCGTGTTTTCATTTTCCTTTGGTTAATTTCGTTGAGAAATTCTCAGACGGCGTTGATTTCCCGCGGGATGCCCAAAGTTTTACGGCACAGCTAGTGAATGGATGTCATTTTTGGCTCATCACACGTGTTACGGTTACGAGCAGCCGTATCGAGGTAATCGCCTATTATTTCTTATTTGATGATCGTTTTAGCTCTTATATTACGTCCAGCTTTGTATGAACACAGTTTGTAGGTGTAATTATACTATATTTCAAAAGTTTTCTTTCTACTTTACTGTCTACCACCTTTATTCAAATTTAACATTGTTTTCGTTACTATACACAGTGTTAAATTTGTAAAAATACCCTCCCATTTATAAAAAAAAAAAACATTTTTATTCCGTCTATTTTTAATTCCATACACACAACTTTGAACTATTACGTGAGCGTATTCGCAGTTAGTTTGAATTTCGAAAAAAATCCAAACTAAAAGTGTTGGGTAGACGTGAAAACGGCTCAGTTTATTTCACTGAATTTCAGGCCTGTTTTTCGTGGTTTATTTGCGTGCGTTTTGTTTGAATGACTAACTCATCCGGGCTGATCGCAATAGAGGAGACGCGCTGGTGGAAACTGGATGCACCCACCCACTCAAGCAAAATACATGTCATATTTAAATTCCTACAGAATAACTGTTATGTCGGTTCAAATGAAAATATTTAAAGAATTCTTTACGCCCGTACTTGTAGTACCGTTGACATTTCCGACAATTTTCGCTACACCGAGGATATTTTGCGACCCCACGTTTTGTTTGCGTGCTTAAGGTTTATAAATAGATGCGTGGAGGTCCGGGCGGGAGGGATTTCAATGGACACCGACACTACCTAGGCGTGTTTCACACCCGTGCCGCCTTTTCTATAGCGGTCTACGGAACTATAAAGCTTTGTTGCTGTCATTTATATCGGGATAGATATAAATAGAATATGTCGTACCCCAATTTTTTTTTTTTTTTTTTTCAACAGTCACATACATAGTTCTGACCTCACACTAGGATACAAGTCCTGTGTCGTGAGTATCAGAAACTACGAGAGACTTTTCGGTCTCACAAACACCCAGACCCGAAACAAATATTTGTGGATCACACAAACATTTGTCTCGGTGCGGGGATCGAACCCGCGGCCTCTCGTTTCGCAAGCTGGTGTTTAGCCAACTGCGCCACGGGGCTGTAAATTGGTACAATATATAATGTAAAAAGGAGAATTTAAGAAGTATTAGTTCTGTGGTACTTTTCGTCCAGTAACACAAAGGTAAATTGATCTAGTTTTAGCGAGTTAGTTAGTAATGCAAGATAATTGGGTTATAATATTTGAAAATTTAGTTCAAATAGTCGAGATGTAAACAGCAGTGGGAACTGAAGGGTTAGAACGAACAGAGTTATGAGGAAGAGGAGCAAAAGTTGGACTAAGGCATGGCGGATGATATGGACAACGAAGTGTACTGGAGCAGTGTATAGTAGAATAGTTGTTACAGGACACAATGATAATTCAGGAATATATATGTATTATATTGACTGCACACCGGCATATTTTGCTCATATTGTGTTATAAAATGTTGCATATTTCAACAAAAAGTTCATGGAACGACAATTTGAAACAATACGCATAGTTTCCACGTAGGAAACAATACTTGCTAAAATTCATATTTCTACGACGCACATATTCACATGAGATTTCAGATGTTAAATTTACGTGCCAAATAAATTCAAATACCCAGAATATTGCAGTATTATAACCTCCTGGATCCCAATAAGAAAAAAATTACGCTGCTATAATAGCCGATAGTACTTTATAAAGAATTCAGCCTAGAGTCCTGAATCTTCTGTCGCTTGTATTAAGGTCTAAAATGAATACTTCAATTAATGCCAGAACTTGACACGGGCGTCCATTTAGTTCTTTCTACAGGACGCAGGGATACAGGAGGATATACATGTAAACTCATCATCATCATCATCAGCCCATATACGTCCCACTGCTGGGCACGGGCCTCTACAGCTGAGAGGATTTTAGGCCTTAGTCCACCACGCTGGCCTAGTGCGGGTTGGTGGACTATACACCTAAGAAATTCCTAAGAACTTTTAGGTGTGCAGGTTTCAGCACGATGTTTTCCTTCACCGTTAAAGTACGTGATAATTCTTTGTAAATACACACATAACTTCGAAAATCAGAGGTGTGTGCCTGGGGTTTGAACCCGCGACCGTCGATATTCTCGACCGCGAGCCTAAACCTCGAGGCACGACTTACATGTAAACCACTCGTTAGAAATTCAACGTTGCAGTACAAAGTATCGATTATAATTAATAATGAGATATTCGGTTACAAAAGCGAAATATATTTACCAGTAATGGTGAAAATGTATCGTACAGAAAGGAGATTAAATAAATAAATTTATTTGGTAAATGAAATCATATTTGGACATTTCAGCTCTCGCATGAGTCCGTCCAAATGGAACATAGACGGGCAGGAAACGATTATAGCTCACTGGTAAACGCATTTCTGAGTGTATTCAGAATTAATATAGGGGATTAATTACTGTACAGTCCCCTAAACTTAATTAAACTAAACTAATAGACTGCAGAGTAAGTCTCGCCATAGCCTCCTATGCGCTTTGCGGTGCCAGATCAGCCTATTCAAGCGATTACGAATAGGCTGATATAATTACTTCGACTGATATTGAATGGCAGTTGACTACATTTGTAATGCACTACATATGATATACTATTAGGTGCCAATACTTGTGAGATTAGAAAACCTTTTCACCCCTAAAACAATCTTCAAGTGTCTATCAAATTCGTACAGAACTCGTCAGATTCCGTCAAAAAGTTTAATAACGATACCGTCATATAAAAATCACTGTTGAATTAATAATCTTTGTTTTACATACATACATACATAAACTCACGCCTGCATTCCCCGAAGAGGTAGGCAGAGGTGCATTTCTGCACCCACATTTCGCCAAGTATGTGTCAGTCCCACGTAATAGCGGGCGAGCCTATTGCCGTTTATCGGGCACATTTCCAGACTCCATGCTGTTACCGAGAATTTCCTAATGGAAAAACCCAATAACACTTTGCCCGACCCGGGAGTCGAACCCAGGACCACACGGCACATGCTTGTACCGCGAGATCACGAGGCACTCTTTGTTTTAATTTAGTTTATTATCCCCTTTACGAGCACATTGATGTCTCGAAAAAAATCCATACAATTACGCGAGAAGATATTTAAGATAATTGTGAGCTGGTATAATAACATTAATCGTTTTCGTCTGGAGCTATAGTCTGCGGTTCCATTGAAGAGTAAATTTAATTATCCGCGGGCAATTTAAGGATTCAACTCAGACACAAGTACAGTTTGAATTGGGTTTAACATAACTTTAACTTTGCCACCCAGTAAGCTTGCAAAGTTGTAAAACTATTTTTATAACGTCCAAAGCATTTCATTACAGCTTATTCATTTCTCACGTTCGTATCTCCGAAAGGTCAGCCAGCGGTGTATTTGTGTACTACCTAGGCGAGCCATAAATTCCCATTTAATACAAGATGAG
Source organism: Hemaris fuciformis (assembly GCA_907164795.1). Taxonomy (NCBI): domain Eukaryota; kingdom Metazoa; phylum Arthropoda; class Insecta; order Lepidoptera; family Sphingidae; genus Hemaris; species Hemaris fuciformis. The sequence continues at coordinate 24,051,222 of OU015431.1, forward strand.
TCTATAAATCGGACAAATTTCGGACTAGGTGCTGTTATATATATTATGAAATTTCGCGTAGAGAAAAAGATGACCATAGCTGTCTTTGAAAAAATTGTAGAATTTCTTAATACCCATTAATGAGGACACATTTTTACTGGTGACTGATCGTGTTGTTATTAAAATACCCAATGGATTGTCTTAACTGTGAATGAAATAGGGTCAATTCAATCCGTATAACAACACTAATAATAATTAGGTTCTGAAACAAATCTAGATATGGCGCATAATGCAATAACACAATATGCATAAGACAAGTGTGCAGGTTGCATCACGACATTTTCCTTCATTTTCATTTATTAGTTTTTAGAAATGTTATTGCTGGTTGTCCTGAATGAACAAAAAATAAAATTACTAGAGGTGCAGAGTTCGATTCCCGGATCTGGCAAAGTGCTATTGGGTTTTACCATGAGGATATTCTCAGTAGCAGCACGGAGTTTGGTAATTTTCCCGAAAAACGGCAATAGGCTCGCCCCTATTACGTGGGACTGATACTTAAATTAAAATATAATATACTCTGCTTAACTCTTAGAGAATACAGGCGTGAGTTTATGTATGAAAGTGTAAAATTACTATAGTTGAAAATGTGTTTTTCCTCATTTTTGTATACTGAATCTTGCATCTAAATTTGTCCTTTAACATCGAACCCTTAACATCGTGTTTCACAGAATCCCCGAGCGTGTGATTACCGTATTTAAATAATAAATGCGAGAAAGCATTTGCAAATGAAACTTTTAGATAAATGCGGCCTCCAATCCTGTTTTCCATTCTTTCAACGATCTGTTTACATTGGTTGACAAGTTTTAATTATTTTCTAGAGATTTAGTCATAATATGCAGTAATTATGTTTCCATTAGCTAATTGAGTATAGTCTTGCTGTGCTGACTGCCCTTGGGAAGATAGAGGTATGTTCCTACACCACGTTTAAAAGCTGGTTTTTAGGTCCCAGGTAATAAATAGGTGTATAGTATAAGCCAAGTATCGCTTTTCGAGCACGTTTCCAAACTTCTTTAATATTTAACTGATCGGCCCTGGAAAAGAGCCTAGGTCCTCTTAATCGCTTGCCGTAAATTCAAGCTGCGGGACTAAGAATGCACGCGGGTTTTTACGAATGTGCAAACGGTTGTATACAGGCTGACTCCGGAACCCGACATATACTTTAGGTGTCGAGTATTCTAACAGTCTTATCTTATACAATTCATGTTTTTCAATCACTTATATTTAATAACAAACATTGCGAAATAATGAAAGCTTCAAGATAATTCTTCAATCACCAGTCTTTCCTGTCCAGTGGCCTGGAAGTTATGATGCAATAAAGAATTTTTCAATAAGACCGCTTATTGGTTTTCAAAGATGAAACTACGAGCTTCGTGAATCAGAGAAAATCATAAACGATTTGTACGCTAATAACAATTTGTACCAAGCACAATGACTGAATTAAAATAAGGTACAGTAGAAACTCGATTATCCGGCCTTCAGTTACGCATTCGCGATTATCCGGACCGCCAACAGCAACCAACATTTTTTTAAACCAAAAATTAAAAACATATACCTAAGTCGTATTTCGTAGGTTCAATCATGTTTATTTGTCTCTTAATAAACATTGATTTTGGTTGATATGTATTTGTTGTTTTAATAAACACATAATATTATACACAAAGCCCGCTTTTTTCATACATTCGATTATCCGGATTTTCGATTATCCAACAACAAGTAGACCAGTTAATCGAGTTTCTACTGTATATTTAGTAGGTAAACTGTTGGGTACATTTCCAAGCTATTAACTCATCAAAACGTGCCCTTACACAGCAAATAAACAAGACTCCGACTTACTTAACTATGTCTTAACACACAATAAAATAAATAATTGCCTTCAAGTTAACGAAGCGTGTTTTTCTCATTTAAATTATCAAATATTAAAACGTAGTGCAAATCTAGAGAAATCTAGACGGAAATCTAGAGAAATTGATTGTGGTTGGGAACACCGAAGGCAAGAGGTCACATGGTCGTGCACCAACGAGATGGTCCGTTCAAGTGAAAGAGTCGTCTTCCTCCACATTCTATACTGCCGTAAGGGACGCGCTGGACAGAATCCGGTGGAAGCAGATCATCCGCTCCAGATGTCACCCTAATGTTGACCACGATCCTCAGATATGAGGGACCGACCAGAGAGAGAGAAAACGTAGTGCAAAAGGATTTATTCGCGTCGGTACAGAAGCACTTCAGAGTAATTATGAGTAGCATCCCGGAGTGCGCTCGAGTCCTCTTAGGAGTGCACCGCGCTTGCCTACACCCGTTCGTGTTTCGAAATAAGCACAAGGAACAAAAATGGAGCATTTATTCAACCCTCAATGGTGCGGAAAACAGTCGCTTCCTACATTTGGTCGGGGCCAGTGTTGTGCGTCGTACCCACTGGTCGACTCACATCGGACAGCTGCAGGCTATTTTTAATCTCATATGCGCACTATTCTTGCATGTATTATTAAAGTGGACCCGTTAATTACACTCTACGTTATGCTAATTAAAAAAAAATGAATTCCCTAAATGAAAACACTGGATGTTTCCAACTCGGCGGAAAAACAGTAACGCAAGATAGTTGTGAGTTTAAATTGCAAAATTTCATTCACAATTTATTAATAATAAAACACCAGCCAGACAAAGTTGCAGGGATGGTATTAATTACTGAATATTTAAGTAGGACATGCGGTTTCCATTAAAATTAGTACTGAAATATTTCGTCTGATATTAATGGAAATAAATTTGCTTTCGTTGTTACTGTCAATTTGGACTGGAATCCTTATTCGCAGGTGTGGGAATGTTCCAAAAACATCACGGAATGTGCGATGATCTTGTACGTGAGTAAGCATGCGAAATGCCGAGCGCTCGCTCTTGTTAATCGGCCGATAAAAAGCGGTCAACGGGTTAATTAATTACCCAAGATCAGATTTCATGGAGTGGGTGCGGTGTGCGGTCTCAAGTTTTTGCTATATTCAAGGCGCTCGGTAACTTCGGAGAGTGTCTCAGTTCCCACAGGCATTTTAGTAGATATTCTCACGGCTACTTAAGTGGGCCGGACAGTGTTGTAAACGAGCTGGATTAAAATTTCACGAATCGACTGCGGCGAAAGTTTCATACTAAAAACAATATAATGCCATCAAAACTGTGACGTCCGGTGGCAAGTTTTCATTGCAAATAAGTTTACTTTGGTATTCAAAAACAAATATTTAATTTTTATATTCTTATTCAATATCTATTAAATTGATATTAAAAATTCTGTCACATTTAGGAAGCAAAATTGTCTTTAAATGGCAAAGATACATTGATATAAGTTGAAAATTCCTCAAATTGCGGTTTGGGATTGTGTGGTTTTGTATGGCGAAGTGTGCCCCACCCGGCGAGCCCTTTGTGCTCCCCATAGAGTAATTGTGCTTGACGATGGGAGACTGCACAGGTGGAGTCCTGCCCACGGCTTCACGACCCAATACACTTTTTCCAAATTACATACCCCGCCGAGTTCACATACAATATTATTGCCATTCATTGAACCTTTTCACTAACAACGATTTATCGCATATGCTGTGAATGACTTAAACTTTGAGAAAGTACTGCGCAAGTACGTCCGCGTATATAAAATTTCTCCACAAAGAATATTACTCTAGCTTGTGAAACGAAAGACCGCGGAAGCTACAAATTCGTGCTGGACGCTTATGAGACCGAAAGATTCTAGATGTGTCCGCTTCCACACAAAATAACAAAATAACATGTACGGGGTCAGCACTATGTTTGTGACTTTTCGATGTAATTAACTATTAGTCACTAGGGCCAAATTTGAAGCGTAGACAAAACAGTCAGTACATGGTCGTGTGCCTTATACAGGGTTTAAACAGATCACGATCGAAAGTTACCGCCCGAGGCGAGTTAATCGTTTTACTGTGGGATGTGATAGCCGCGGCAACGCCACACCGTCAGCGCTAATCGCGTTATTGAAAATGAATTTGCACGGAAACTAAACTGATTTTTCCCACTGAATATATAAAATCTTTCTACTGCAGGAGTCGGCTTGAGTTTCTACAATGAATGTATTGCGGTTACACTTATGTAATTTTTTTTTAAAATGAGAAATGGAGGCAAACGAGCAAGTGAGCCACCTAATGTTAAGTCGGCACCGCCCATGAACACCCACAATACCAGAGGAATCATCGATGTGTTGCCGGCTTTTGAGTAAAATATAGGCTCTCTTCTTGAAGACCCCTAAGTCGTATCTGTTTGGAAATGCCGCCGAGGCAAGCTGATTCCACATTAGTATTTCCATCATGCAATCTGAATGTAGGTACCTCAATTTACTCTAGGTGGACACACAAGCCTAAAAATTGCACAATTTTTCTCTACAATTGATCACATGGATTCATATTGCTGAGGTAGTGCGTAAGAGATTAGGTTCGATTTTCGGTTTTGGCAAAGTGTCAAAAGTTCTTAGGAATTTCTTAGGCGTGTAGTCCGCCAAGCCACACTAGGCCAGCGTGATAGACTAAGGCCTAAACTTGGTTGTAGAGGAGACCCGTGCCCAGCAGTGCGACGTATATGGGCTGATGATGATGATGTTAACGAAAGGATATATGCCTAGTTTATATTATGTCGCTGCAACCCCTTCCTGTGATACAAGCGTGATAGTATTTTTCTTTACTGTCAAAGTATGAAATAGTAAGTCTTAATAGTTAATACCAAACTTTCTAAAAATAACTGAGAAACGGCAGTTAAAAAACGTTTTAATGTAATTCTTTTTATGGATGTGTAAACATAGCCTAGGCCGCAGTATTCATTACTATACAGACACACGCACACACACATACACACACAACCACATTGTTAATCTGCGGTCAAACTGCATTAAGCCTTATCCGCGCAGCGCTGCCATTCACCAGAGTGTCCACGGTGGCGTCGTGATTGAGACCATGTTCGGACATCCAATCAACGGGCGTATCCAGTTACACTACGCACTCTATTTCAATGAAAAACATCACATCAATGTTAATTACATGAGATCGATGGGGAGTTGTGATATGCTTTTTCCAACACTTTTATCCTGAATGAGCCTATTTCTATACTTTGCCAGAATGCGTGCTACTAAAAATATATATAAAAAAAACAGCTGCACCCGATCAGGAGACGAAACGAAACCTCCCGTCACACAAAGGTCTGGAAGCAAGCTTCTTAAAAGATATTATTGTAATTTAAGTGGCAAAAACTAGAGACACGTATAAGATTTGCAAAAAAGTGAAATTATTGATCGAAATAATTCAAGGCTTTGTTGTTAGATTACAAAATTATCTTCATAAACCCTATTAAAAACTACCTCAGTTCTGCATAATTTAATAATACGCAATTAAATTCAAAATATACGTAATAAGAGAAAACTAATCAAGAACAATATGATAGAGAGATGTCATAAAAAAGCGTCTTGTTGCTTAAGTTAACACATTTACTTCATATCCTCCTGTCAAATGTACTGCTGCGCGTAGCACATACACCACATGTGTTCCTTCAAACACTCCCCGAAACATTCACTGGTACTTAGACTGGTACTTAGACTTAGATGTCAAACAAAAATGTTTCCGTGCGGAAATCGAACTGGACAGACGGCTTTAATCAAGATAGAAAAAGGCTTAAACAACATAAGGAAATGGAAGGGGGAGGCGGAAGGAAGCGGCTCCCCCGCCGGCATCCAAGTTGACACGAGCACAGATTAATCCCTCTATTGAAGTAAATTCCCTCTTTTGATTTAGAAATTACGATAAAGTTCATCGTATAAAATGGATTGCTGTAAATATTTAAATGCTACTTTAAATTCAAATACGTATGGAGCGGTAAAAAATATCCGGCGCAACGGTCGCTTCGACGGTTACAGTCATGTACCGTGAACAGGGATACCACCTGTTATTACTGTCTCATCAAGCCGATCACTACTCTATCCCAACTGGATTAAGTTCAATTTGTGATGTTCCCCAACCGTTTTACCTAGTAACGTATGTTATTAACAAAAAATAGTATCGAGGGTAATTTGAAAGATGTAATTGACAGATTTTTAATTATTATTTGTTACGATCGTGCAACATGGGACTTTTTGTCCCCAGCAATATATTTTGCAATCTCTCTAATTAATTTGTATGCTTATTATTAAATAAAGAAGCGTTGTAGCGTTAACTTGGGTGCGTGGGCGTTTCCATGGAAATTGAATAAGAGCACCCAGCATTAGAGAGGACGCCTACTGAAGGGTCCCTTCATAAACTAAAGAGAACTTTACATATAAGATTCAGACCCAAGGAACTAATGGAAGCGTAAATCCTATGGGTTCCGATAAAATAGAAAATAGCGAAAACAATGTGCCCGTGGGATGTGACAGGGTTTGGACGACGTCCAATAACTAACATATAATTGATAGTTACTGTTTGTAAGTACCCGTAGAGATACACTCAGTATTATTGGAAATAATCTCTTGTGTCTGAGATGTACGATTTTAGATTTCGGTTTACAAAAGCTGCAAAGAATTCCTTAGTGTGAGTCAAGTTGCGCTTTGTTAGGATTTCAAAAGCTTCGCGATACCTAATAGCAGAAGATCGATGCCCTTCCATCTGAGTTTTATTGCTGCAGTCTCTAGTGTGATTAAGAAAAACTATCATCGTGAATTACTTGCATTCTCTGGGGAAATTCTGGCGAATTGAGATTATCCTTTGTTCTTGGTTTAAAGCAATTACTTTAAGGTAGGACGTCTTAAGAATATTTATTTGGAATTCAATTTATTTATCAATATTCACTTTCGAATCTAATTTTGTCTGTATTGAAATATAATATACATACAATGGCACGAAATGTATCATCCGCGTCTCAATTCCATTTGTTATTGTTCATGAGACGGTAATGAAATGAAATCAACCTAAATATTTCTTTACAAATTTAATGTTTTAGATGTGTTTTTTTATTTATTTATTAACACATATTCTATAATATTACCATTTCTACAAAAGTATTTCTACTTAAAGTAATAATTAAAGTCCTTGCAAATGTATCTAAATTGTTTCATACTTTCATTATGATATTCAATGTAATAGCACAAATGCAGCCGGCGACGCAATACTTAACAAGGGCTAAACAGTAGTTTCTACTTCTATAATACCGTTTTACTATTTGAAAACGTCATTTCTTTAAGTAATATAAAATCTAAAGCGGCAAATTATTCTGTCATTATCTTAATAGCCGTGACCTTCCTTATCGATTTCTTTTATACAAAATGTCCTCGAACCACATACGCCTTAATACTGCATAAAATAGTATTCTCTTTATTATTACTTCGGCCCCTTACATTAATCACGTGACCACATAAGAGAGGCACATAAATACTGGAAACTTGGTCTAATCGAGTGCAGCGTTTAGTTGAAATTTAGAAGGTTTCTGAATAGTTACGTCGTCAATAAATCACCTTATCGCGGTACGCTCTCCGCCAGTTAACAGAGCCTTTTCTTTCCAACTGTGTAGTGTTTGTAATATATTGCACGTTCCATTTTTCACTTACCTCTTTGGCCAGTTTGCCAACGTGGGTCCTGAGCTCGGCGATGGTGTTACGCATCTGTTGGCCTTCGTACTTGAGCCGACCGGCCTCGTTGTCCAGCTTGTCGACTCTTGCTTCTTGGGTGCGGGCTAATTGCGCCAAGTCCGAGGTCTCAGTCAGAGCTTGCTTCAGCTGCGACAAAAATATGCGACGCTTAAACGAGTTGTCGGGAGTTCTAGACAGTTACGTAACGCTGTTAGACGCAGCTTCTTACCGAAGCAAAAGTTTGCATCCCGCCGAGCACTAACTTGTTACAGGTTTTACAACATCACTGTCTGCTTAACAGAATATCGTTTTAATATTTATAACTTACGCTTTATATTCAATTGATATAGCTTCATGACGGTGCTTATAAGATAATAACTGCTATGTTACGTATATTAGGAGCCCAATATAGTTCTGCCTAATTCAAGAAATTATTGTTCGCCCATACAACTTTTAAACTCCGAACGTTATCCGAAAAGGCTCCAAAGAGTTTAATTTAGCTGAGAAATTTTCAATCATAGTCTTAGTACGGATATCAGTATGAATGTGATTTAAACAATAAGCAGTACTAATAATGGCAGTTGGTATGGCGACATATCGTTATCAGTGTGCACCGGCTCACCGTCCATTCAGTTTACGTAGTATTGGTAGTTTGCGCAGGCCATGTCGGATCTTAGATATCAGTGAACCCGCTTCTCCGGCTTAATCACTTGCAAACACGTCACGTGTATATACTTCTCCCAATATACTTTCAATTAAAACCCAGTCACCATATGGAATGCGCAGGTTTGTTCGCTGTTTGCGATAAATGAAACTGACTCGCCAATGAATTTACGCTTAGAAAACATTTTGTTTTAGGAATACTGACATTACTCAATTTTTTTTCATCTATGCAAAAAATTTAACTTACTTTGGAGTTATTGTCTGTACATGTAGTAGGAACTATGGAGGAGAACTAACGCGATTAAATTGAACTTGTTGCTGTAATTAAAACCGCTGTAGCCATCACAGTGTCTGCAGCATTTTCCTTCAACTTTTCAACTCAGCGAAAACTTATAAATGTTATTATTCTTAATAGATTCACTTAACTTTAAAAACTTAATACCGCCCGCGGAGAATTTTTCTCGGGGCTTAATTAAAGTGCAAGAGTCGCGGTAAAAGGCATTGCTTCCATTGTAGACATTTATTACAAAATGTATTGAAAAATATCAGCAGTTTGCCCTTTAAAAATTAAGCCAAGATAAATTTGACTTTAGTTAATATGTGGGTGATGGACTAAGAAACGAGAGAAACTCGACGTTGTTGTAATTATGCCTGCCTAATAACTTTTTCATGCTCGGCGTCGAAGATATTAAGGGCTAACTAGGAAAAATATATGCAACGATATACCATAATTTCTCGTACATTGCGATGTAAAATAACATAAAGTTCACAAGACTCGTATATTGCTTTGAAATATAAATAGTTAAATTATATTTCAAACTTTATCTCTAAATATGGATGGCAAAGAATACTATATTGAAGACTTTAGAATTGCATATTTGTCGATGATCCGAAAATATTTCAAAGAAGTCGTACTGGAAACCTTCGGGTTCATTGTCCAGTAGAAACTGATGTTGATGCAAACTATCGCCAGCATAATACTTAGAAATAAAATGTCTTAATAATTATAATACCTGGTAGGGATGTTATGGATATGATATTTCGGATCTGGATACGGATATGGATATAGGAATAAAATTATATCGGTTTCGGATTCGGTTACGGATATGTAATTATTTCGGATTATCCGTAATTTTCGGATAGTTTCGGTTACGGATATTAGATTAAAGTAAAATATAACTGTTTTAAAGAGGTTATGTTATGACTAGAAATAACAAACAAACTGAACTGAAACAAACAAGATTCACGTGGCGCGTGAACGGTAAAAGAAAGACCTGTCGAAAGTCGAAACATGTCGACTCCACTCTTATACAAAACTATCCGAAACTATTCGAAACTTCTGAAACGGATACGGTTACGGTTACGGATATATTTTTATTTCGGATATCCGATAGTTTCGGTTACGGTTACGGAGCTCCATAACATCCCTGATACCTGGCTAGGTGGGGTGACGATATTCGCAAGGTGGCTGGCAGCGGTTGGATGAGGAGGGCCGAAGATGAAAAGAAGCATTTGTGCGGGCCGGCATGATTGTGTCGACCAGCGGGTGACCATATCGTTTGTCGCTGGTCGATATTATTTTTTGGACTCCACTGTGCTTACCATCAGGTACAGTGGAGTCACTTTGCCGCGCCAGAAAAAAAAAAAAAAGATCGAGCCCAGTGGCGTGCCATAGGAGAGGCCTATGTCCAGCAGTGGACGTAAGAAAGGCTGCTGATGATGATGATGAATAATTACCTCATTGCGGATGATGTGCAGGTGACGGAGCAGAAGAGAGCTGTTGACGCTCTGCGACATCTCTTTCATTTCCATGCGCAGCTCGTTCATGGAGTTCTTGGCCCATTTCAGCATTGTCTGCTCGTTGCGCTCGTGGTTGCTAGTCGGGGTGCGCTTCCTGGTGAACAAAATATATTTTAATCATCATATTTTAACGGCATCTTGCTGTTTAATATTAATTTCAAGGAAAACACTCTGTGACTGGCGTCTCAATAGTCAATATCTCCCGTAATTATTAATGCTGTAAAATCTTCGAAGTCTGAGGAATTAAAAATTAAAAATTGCATTAGAAAACGAATATTTATGTAAAATTAATAATCCTTATGCAAAGAAGAGAATAATAAACAGTTTTCACAATAAGTTATTCTTCACATAGAGGGAATACTGGCTTGTAAAAGTCTTTTGAATAAATATAAAAATATTAATTTCAAATTATCGCAAGAGTATTTAAGTACATGTCCTTTATATGTTGACAAAATCATTATCAACGATTGTAGTTATAATTCTTTTGGCGGAGACATTGAAGAAATTTCAATTTGTGGTTTAATTTCAATATTTCAATAATTTATATTCATGGTGTTTGGTAAAGTGGAGATGTGACACATTAATATACGTTTTTAGACTCCAAAAAAATTGTTCTTTGTCCTACATTCCCTAGTGTTTTTGCTGTTGAACGGTATAATGTGGTTTCTATGGAGTGTAACCGTGTGCAGGACGTAATGTTATGGAACAACGCACGGGCGGCACCGTGTCTCCTGCGCGCCCTTCCGGCTACATTTTATAATATTACATAATTATTTGTGACGGACTTGTATCGTGGGGCCACTGTTGCACGGCTATCCCCCAGTGTATTGGCTAGTTCACGTGTGCAATAAAAAAACTTTAAAATACATACATAAACTCCCGCCTGTATTCCCTGATGGGGCAGGCAGAGGTGGTAGGTAAATATTATACAAATAAAAAATATAGCAAATAACAATAAAACAATAAATCGTAAAAAAATAAGTAGGTAAATAGTTTACAGTATTTAAAAATTACGCAAAAAGCGTCAAGTAGCCTGTTAAAATATACATACATACACACATAAACTCACGCCTGTATTCCCCGAAGGGGTAGGCAGAGGTGTATTTCTACACCCACATTTCGCCAGTATGTATCAGTCCCAGGTAATAGGGGGCGAGCCTATTGCAGTTTTTCGGGCACATTTCCAGACTCCGTGCTACTGCTGAATTTCCTAATGGAAAAACCCAATAACACTTTGCCCGACCCGGGAATCGAACCCAGGATCTCTAGATCGCACGGCACATATTTGTACCGCGAGACCACGAGGCAGTCACGAGGCAGAAACTTTATAATGATTATCGTGATCTGCGGGTGTATATTTCATTTGTATTAGCAACTTGGTCAAGTACCTACCTACTAGTTTGTTTTGGAAATACATCTAATCACTTATTTATATGACAAATTCATATAGCATATAACTATACAGATAGAGATTATACAATCTCGATCGTTTTTGTATAATATATTAACAGAGTAAGTAAACTAAAATAGAATATATACCAATCGCCGACACAATTTAAGTAAAAACCATTCGTCAATTAGTCTGGCGTTGGGCACTACTCACTTGATTGGCAGGATAGCGCATCAATATTTCCAATGTTTTATTAACCATCACTTTATGTTTTTAAATACAACAGCGAGACGCCACTAATTAACCCCTAATTACATTGATGCCAATATACGCGACTTCTTTTAAAAGAAAATCAGAAATTCTCTAGCTCTTTTGAAATGAGCAGTGGAGCGGCTTCCTCCGCCTGGAGCTGAATGAAGCTACGACCGTTGAAGGAGCCAGTCAATAAAATTCTCTCAAGCATTTCGTTTGCGGCTTGCAATACAGCCTGGACGCAGCCGCCGAGTTATGCCACCGATTCCAAGTACTATATGACGATCGTGATATTGATCAAATCACCTTGCGTATTTCTATGCCTTCGAGAAGCCACATCCCTGCCCTGCGAACCAGCGGTTAAAATCCTTTCCAGAATTTTCCTTTTGAAACCCGCAACGCAATTGATAAAAATAGCGTCCATTTTACATTGAATTTTCGAAGCGCCATTTCATTACTTTTATATCGTTACGGACTCAATAAGAAGATATATGTATTTCTAACATAAAGTTTAATCAAATATCAACACAATTAATATACTGTGTTATAATTTATAGTACCTAGGCTATTAAAGGCTCTTTTTTTAAAGAATCTTTAGGCACACTCATAGTCCATTTTTATTCATAACTTTAACACTAGTTTAAAAAATATTAAAAAGTGTAAAATTGACGATTCAAAAGAACTTGTAGAAGTCTATTTGAATAAAGATAATTTGACTTTGACTTTGACTTGACTATCAGCGTATCAATTTTACTTGCATTTAATTAAATAAAATATTATTATTTATAATAAATAATTTATCGTTTTATCAAGTAGTTTATCTGTGTACACATGTCTATCACTCCATTAGTTTCCGTGGGCCAATCTGAATAAACATTGAATGTTTGGCGATGCTCGCGATAGCGCTATCACGTATGGCATAGCATCAGGTGCTACAATATCTTATCTACAGGAATCAGGTTCAATTTATTTGCTTTAGCCGGTGGGGGCTTTAATCTCTCTTAAATACTTCGTAACCTCAAGATTGAATGCAAAAAGGAGTGTTTTATTTCATACTGACAGCAATAACGATACCGCATATATCATCATCATCATCAGCCCATATACGTCCCACTGCTGGGCACGGGCCTCCTCTACAACTGAGAGGGTTTAGGCCTTAGTCCACCACGCTGGCCTAGTGCGGGTTGGCGGACTACACATCTAAGAAATTCCTAAGAACTTTTAGGTGTGCAGGTTTTATCACGATGTTTTCCTTCACCGTTAAAGCAAGTGATAATTCATTGTGAATAAATACATAACTTCGAAAAGTCAGAGGTGTGTGCCTGGGGTTTGAACCTGCGACCGCCGAAATTCCCGGCCGCGCGCCTAAACCTCGAGGCCATCACTGCTTAAGTTATACTTAACTAGGTTTTAACCGCAAACATAATCTGCGAGTAATTCCGAAATGACTAGATACATGATAATGAAAAAACAGTAGCTATATGGGCTGTAGTTTGTTGAAATTACTACAGAAACCTGGAATAAAAAGACCTTCCGGCCAAACTAAATTACAGGTTTAAAATAACGGATGGAAATTTGAATCGTAAAAAGGGGCTCGTAAATTTCGCAATCACCTAATTGGACAATAAATCCGAAATGTCTATTAGCCATTTAAAATTACGTGTTCGGGAATAAATTATAGCATGAGATCGAGCGGTGTTCGATTCCCGATCCAATAAGCTATTCTATTTCCGCATGTAAATCCTCTGGAATAATCTGGAATTTGGGAAATAATCGAGACGCCGGTTACGTGAGACCTAAGCCTGTCGAAGCGTGTATGCAGAAACACCTCAAATTACCCTTACGGGACTACAAACGTATGTAAATTTCAGATAACAAAAGAAAGCAAAAAGTTATACACCCGAGAACGAGGTCAGACCGGGATTAAATACGACGAACTTTTATACCACTAATGTACTATATTTCAACTCGTATGAGGACGTGGCTCGGGACGCTTTAATATCGTAGTATTAAACGCCTCCCATAACAGATTTTACATTTAATATGAAAATGACATTAATGTGAGGCTTATTGCGTGTCTGTCAAAGGGAATACAAAATGAGCGCGTTATACACGCGGCAATGTATTTTTATATACTAGACTCTTTTCGCGCATCAGTCATCGACGGCCGGGCAGCCTGCTTTGAAACGATATATTGCGCGTTCGATATCCGCGCCGAGATAAATGCTTGTGCGATGCAAAATATTATTTTAGGAATTTCTGATACCCGTACTTGCATAAAACGTTATTTTTTATTGCATAGGAACGGCAAGAAAAAATATGATTTAGTTTTTTTTTTTTAAATGGGTGTAGAATATATATTTTTTAATTTTCACAAAACATAGCAAGAGCAAAGAATGCACCTTCAAAAATATCACTAGTATAGATTCGAAGGTATGTGTTTGATTCGTCGTATTGCCTACCTGCCGTCGAAACACAAAACATGTTTTGGAAGATCCGGCCGGCGGAACAGCTGCGACGCGCAACTACCGTAATCATCCAAATGCATTATGTATGAATAAAAGGGGCTGCCGGCCCAGCTGGTACGAGCTTCTCAATTGCACACGGTTTGAATCCTGGGCGGTCGTTTGTGTCGCTGAACGTTGGAAATCTTTTAGCGGTGATATTTTTTCTTTCTACTTTAAGTCAGTAATATAAATAAGGTAACATACGAAATATTACTTGTAACCCAAAGAAATTTCCCGTCTCATTCAAATAAGTAAAAAAATATAATAAATAAAAACAATTCGAAATGTAATTTTATGCGCCCTAATCAACATTATTATAATATTGATACTGCATATCTAAAGAGGATAGAAACAGAAGAACGATTCGTACAAAATACCTATCCAATCTTCGTTCGCAGTAAGACCCCGACAGAGGTCCGAGTCACATAATCGTGTCCTTGAGCTAGTTGAATTAATTTTTTATTCCGTCTAAAAGGCCCGAAAATGTCCGCAAGCCCCGTAGAGGCTGTAAAAGACATCAATGGCTAACGACAGTGTCCATTAGAAAAAACGGCAGGCTTACGCCATGCCAGCCTTATAAAAGTTTAATTACAATGGCAGATGCAAAGGCGCCTTGTGCCCGGCTTGTGGCGTTAGAAAAAAAATACGAAATTCGATAACCGACATTATTTCCGAACAGAACCATGAATTGGAATGTAAAAAATACCTGAACGCGAGACAATAATTTGGTCTTTACGGCGATCGTTTAAAGGTGCATTTTGGACGAGACCAACGTACTTTTAGTACGACCGTGTATCGGCCATATGCCGTCGAAATAAAGCGGCCGTCATTAGAAATATCACCTGCCCCGTGTTAGGCATTAGAGGTTGAATTATGTTCGGCCTTTTCCACAAGGAAACCGTCGCTACATATATTCCATAGTTAATTTATACAGCGAATAATTTTGGTAGTTTTTTCGGAGTGAAGTTATGTAGGTCAATGGAAGCGGGCTCGGGTGGTCGGATGGTCGGAACTCGCGTGATGTACGCCTGATACCGGAACCATCAATTGATACTTAGTGGGAGCGCTGCGATATGGCGCGGAGAAATATAAATGTCATCTCAAGAAGTGGAGCGTCGCGAACTACTTCCAGCTTAGATGATATTGAAGCGAATGTGACATTTCTATTTCATGCTATAAAATACGACCGTTGATGTAATGACAATCTTTGCTTAGACCACCTCGCCGGGTCACAGGTTGATGGATTCCAATAAGTATCGTGTCGAATGTACTCGTATGTATGAAAGTTGCGAAAAAAAGACCCTTTTTTATTGAGATATCTAAGCATCTGGTAAGTGGTAACTGTTCTGGTCCAATGTTGATTAAACTTTTTGTGTAATAGACTTCACAGTTCCGTAGAACACCTTTAAGTCAGTGGCGGTAGTTCCATAGAAGCCCAAAAGCGTTACTCGTTAAATTGTAATGTCTAGTTTATAATTGCTTATTATGTGGTCAGGATATTCTTATTTATATGTCAAATTGCTTTGGTTAAATAAAGATATAAAGCTTAAAGATTAATATTCGTAATTTTGAAAGGAAACCTGGGCTATTGGGCTTCTATGGAAGTATCGCCACTGCTTTAAGTTGGTGTGTTCTTGGTTCGATCTCGTAACTCGTGATATCGCCCTTAATTCAAATATCCTATTACAGATGCGAAAGTAACTCTTTATGGCTTTTCACGTCTAACTACTAAGCTGATTTAAATTGAATTTCAGTACCGACCACTGTACGAGCTAGTCTATTTTAATCTTAAATATGATGGAATATGGAAATAATTTTTATATCTTCCCATGCAACTAAAAATTGATACTTATTTTGAGGACCTGGTAAAGAAAGCAGGACGGCGCTGGATGCATCACGCTAAAAGAGCACCCTAACATTCTGGAAGTCTAACATCCAGCAACTTTGCGGCTGATGATTTATAATTAACATCAGGGTTGATTAAAGTGGAAAAGCTTTTAAAATTGCAGCCAGATAAAATAGATTTGGAGTCATTCTATTTATTGTGTATACTAGATGATAAATGGTGACAGGAGAGGCCGGCGGCCACCACAAAGCATCGCACGTTGCGGCAGCAGGTTCAGAGCACATGTGCCCAAGCACGCGCCGCTCGCCGGATGTGGGCCCCACTCGCACATCACTTCCGCCCTGTGCATAAATAAACAACCTAGCGCGCTCACCCCCATACTCATTACAACGCTCAAACACAAAACTGCTCTGATTTCGAATTTTCTTTGTGCGTTTTTACACTCGCGCTAGTAAAGGTGAAGGTGTATTCAACACCCTCGTTCCGCCAGCTGTTTCAAGTCGCGCGTAATAGGGAGTGCGGTGATGGCCTCGAGGTTTAGGCGCGCGGTCGAGAATTTCGGCGATCGCAGATTCAAACCCCAGGCACACACCTCTGACTTTCGAAGTTATGTGTGTATAATGAATTATCACTTACTTTAACGGTTAAGGAAAAAACATCGTGATAAAACCTGCACACCTAAAAGTTCTTAGGAATTTCTTAGGTGTGTAGTCCGCCAACCCGCACTAGGCCAGCGTGGTAGACTAAGGCCTAAACCCTCCTAAATGTAGAGGAGGCCCGTGCCCAGCAGTGGGACGTATATGGGTTGACGATGATGATAATGATGTAATAGGGAGTGACCCCATTTGGAAAACTTAAGAATCGAGTTTAAACAAGTGACGCAACAAAAAGATAAAAAGTAGCCTATTACGTCTTCAGACCCCCAGGTATGTCAGACCAATCTCGGCACATAATAGGTCCAGTTAGTAGGCACGTAACACACGGACGACAACAGTTTCGCATTCATAAGGAAGGAGTCATTCAAGAGGATTACACATTGAATCTTTATCCTTAACGCCAATCTCAATTTAGTGCTGGGTTTATCGCGTGCTTGTTCATTGAGCTAGAGTATCCCCATTTACGTCATAAACTTCGTTCCTATATTTAAAGGGTTGCCCACCTAATGTTAATCTATCATAGAAAAATATAAACTTTAGCTTATTTCCTGGACCTATTCAATAAAAATAGACACTGCTGTAAGCTGCATATAAATAGTTTTTTTTTTATCGTGACAGTAATTATAATGCGAATAAAATGTTTAATGCGATCGAGATGTAGGGGCGGACTTACGTATCTATACTGTATATGAACGTTCCAATGAACAAATATATGAGGTAAACAAATACTTTATCCACGCGTCCAAAATCAAACAGACAATACGTCAAATTGCATAAACAATTGCGATCCGGATGAGTAAATATTAACTCAACTCTTTAATAAGCGTACACGGGGGTCTGGTGGTGTATTAACCCCCTCCCCTCCCTCCCCCCATCCCACCCCGATAGTCTAACAGCAGCGTCTGACATTATTGACAATCCGGATTCACAATGAATTATAACAGGAAAATTATACTTTTATGTATTTCATCTATAAAAGTCGGAGGTGTGTGCCTGGGGTATGAACCCGCGACTGCCGAGATTCACGAACGCTTGCCTAAACGTCGTGGCCTCGACTAAAATCACGCCTGAATAGCGAAAAACATTCTTAGATTTGTATAAACAAGTAATAATTGTTTTTGGTACAGAAACGTCACAAACACTTTTAATGACTGTTTTAAAAGTATTTCACTAAATACCTGTCTTATAAATTGAGATTGTCTATGCTATAAAAGATTATAGTAGAAATTCGATAAACAAAACTGCAGGGCGCGTGTAAAAATCTAAAACCGTCTTCACAATAAGCACAATAACGTGTATCGTCATTAATTAAGCCACTCGCGCATCTGTGGGTCCCGTTCAAACATGTTTAGTCGCATAAAAACAACATCGCGAGTTTTAAAAAGAAACACTTAGTTTTACAAAAATCGAAGAGTAAAACTCGGAGCAGGTGGCAACGTGTGTATGTATCCACTATGCAGACGGGATGACCCCGCGATGTCCACTATCGGCATCTTGCGCCAGGGCTGCCACGCCCACAGGCGTGTTTCATTCAAATAGAACTTGACTTAAATGCAGCCTCTTTGGACCCGACACAATTAGACCCGTGCAATCAGGGGTTCATAGATTAAAACAGTGATTTTTTTCAATTAATTGTTACGAATGCTATGCCATGCCCGTTATGGAGCAGGCATGGTTAGCCCCGTGGCGCAGTTGGCTAGACACCAGCTTGCGAAACGAGAGGCTGCGGGTTCGATCCCCGCACCGAGACAAATGTTTGTGTGATCCACAAATATTTGTTTCGGGTCTGGGTGTTTGTGAGACCGAAAAATCTCTCGTAGTTTCTGATACCCACGACACAGGACTTGTATCCTAGTGTGGGGTCAGAACTATGTATGTGACTGTTGGGTGTATTTATTTTATTATTATTTAATGCTTAGAGTTTCTGTGGTGCATTGAATTCGTAATGAAGTCATCCGCCAGAGAACTAGAGTCATTGACATTGCCCGCAAGATTAGCACGCTAAAGTGGGCCGGCCATGTCTGCCGACGGTCCGACGGCCATGTCTGCTGACGGTCCGACGGCCGTTGGAGCAGACAAGTGTTGGAGTGGAAACCGCGCTTAGGCAGTCGTAGTGTGAGACGTCCTGCAGCACGATGGTCCGACGACTTGAGATAGATGGCGGGTAACGGATGGATGAGGGCTACTCAAGACCAAGATGGGTGGCACTTTCTTGGGGAGGCCAACGTTAAGCGGTGGACGGCGATAGGCTGAATATTAATTTTTACGAACAGCTACATAAATATGACATACATACATACATAAACTCACGCCTGTCTCCCGTTAGGGTAGGCAGAGACTATAGAGCGCCAAATGCCACGGTCCAAACACACCACTTTCGCTTCCTCCACTGACATTATCCTCTTCATGCATGCACGTCGGTTTCGAGGACTCTTATATGAGGACTCTTTCGAGGACTTAAATATGAGCGGCCTGTAATTTGTAATGGATTGTTAATGGATCTTCCAGGCGGAACAATGGCCCTTAATGTTATTAGGCATTTCAATTGCGTTGGACTCGAAGGGACCTAAAACTTGACTAACATCCTAAATTAATAATTATCAATCTTAATGTCCCTCCGTGGATAGATCCAAAATTTAACTTATCAAAACGAGTAATTGGGTGTTTGTTTCAGTATTCACCTGATTGGTCAGCTATTGCCATCTATCCGTAGTCAATTATCGCTATTGTCTTTTTAAATTTCGGCTGTAAAATATGATAAAGTTTGGCCTACGACTGCTCGCCTCCGGTCGGCACTCGCGACTAAATACTGTTAGCACCGCAATGTATAGACATAATTCTATTTTGTTGTGACTTAGTTTCCACTACACATGTAGGTTAGCCTTTCCTTTTTACCCTAAACATGACTGTGATGTTACATTAAATCGCGTACTTACTTCTTGATTTTATCGTTTATTTTATTTATTTTTTAAAAACAACTTAGGTGACGAGCACTCGTCAATCGCGAAAAACACGAAACATATAATAATTATTAATTTAAAGTAAAAACGCACATGCTCATTACAAAATTAATTAAGCTTGCCAGATATTCCGCGGCTATAACGTTGTAACCCTGTAACACGTGTGACATTAATATACGCGAATTTGATTCGTATACCGCGTGTATTAAGGATAAAAATCACATGAATAAGTGTAGAGGCTGCGCATGGAAACAGCATCCAGTTGCGGCAGGTGTGCTTCGGTATTTAGTATGTAAGAGTATGCAAGCTTTATTTATAATAATCCAATATATAATGCCGCTTCTAACTAACGCCGAACATTTTATAGCAGAATTAATGTGTGCTTACTATTAGTTATCTTGCATATATTTTATTCGTAGCAGCCGCCGCGCACGCAAACAAGTTGTGCGACAGGAATAAAATTAGAAAAAATTTATAAGGTTAAATAACGACACTGGAGCCTAGTCAGCAGTGGCGGTCCTTCCATAGAAGCCCAAAAGCCCAGCTTGCCTTACAAAATTCCGAATAATAATTTTTAAGCTTTAAATCTTTATTTATCAAAACAAACTTGACATAAAATTAGAATATACGGACCCCACAGTAAATAATTATAAACTAAACATTACAAAATTAACTTGTAACGCTTTTGGGCTTCTATGGAAGTACCGCCACTGCTAGTCAGTACAGTGCTGGTTGTATAATCTGGCAAGAAATTATTGGTTCACCCAACATTTATGCCGATCTGTCTGTGATAGTGTATAAACAGACAGATTACGGAGCGCAACACTGTTTTTATACTTTGTAAGTCCGCTATTGTTTTGTAAGTTGTGTTTCGAGAAACGGATGAGACACTTAACAAACCCCAGGAGTTTGAAGACAGCTCAAATATTTTCGACGATCGTATGACCTGGTTCGCGCGGAGAGCACTTGTTTCAAGGCGATCTCCAAATGGCACTTCTATCTTTACGAGTTTTATATTATGACACGTCTTGGGGGAGTTCAAAGCTCCTACAGCGGACCATTGAGGGGCTCTCGGCGGTTTCAGCGCACCGCAAATGTGACAAGACGCCGCCAGACGAGGCCCAATGGTTCTTGCCTCAGAAAATGGAGTGCGCGTAATGTGTGCTCACTTGAAATGACTTGAGCGCCCACTTAACTTATCTTAGTAATTATATTCTGGATAACGAACAGAAGTATTGGAAATTTTACAAAATAAATGCGAATAAGTAGTGTGCTATATATAAAAAATTTGAGTATTTTATTTTTATTTTTTTTAGTTTTCCACGGCGAGGCCGCCTGGTAGAAAGTTTGTTCCCAGCGTGATGGTAACGACAATTAAGTATACATCATTATATATTTAAGGCAAAAAATACGCACAAGTTAGCTGCTAAATGCATAGGATTGTATCTCATACATCCCGCGAGGTACGCCCTGGGGACCAGCAATGGCTATTCGATACTAAGTATCAACAACACATTGTAAATCGCCATGCGGTTAGCGATCGCGGTGTGCTGTTAATGCGAACTGTCAGCTTCAATACTTAACCGGGGCATTGTGCAACCCAAATTAAAGCCAGGAGGCGTAATTATTATTTTTAACCAGCACAGGAATATATGCCTGACGTAGTTTAACATGTGCCAGAAGGTACGAGTTTAAACGAAAACAAATATTTGAGGCAAAAAAAATAATATAATTGTGTAATTTTTACATGTTCAAAAGAACTATGCTGTTGTTACTTTTAGAGCGAGGCCTTCTGGCACAAGTATTTCATACTTTTTAGAAGGTCTCAACCATGATCTCATATATTGTACCTATTTGTTGAATAAATATTTTTATTATTTAAAAAAAAAAAGTTGTCTCGTGAATCATCTGCACATTCAAAGTATTTTTTATAATATTTCAATGATTGAATTAAATTTGAAGTAGGTATACCAGATCTTATGTTCTACTAACACTAACTCAACTATCCTAATATGATTGGTAGTCTTAAATTCTTGTGTGGTGGTGTGGATCACAATACTATACCTACATAACGCTTTTAAGAGACAGTCTTTGAACCAGCTATCGCGAAGTTGCCCCGACAGACCCCTTGTCTAACCAAATAAGCCATTATGGAGAATGTATTCTTCATATGCGGATGCAGATGTATTTTGCTGGCGCATCTACTCAACGCCATTTTACAAGCTGTAAGTACATTTTTATAATCCTTCGATGCTTTTACAGTTAGCTGCAAGTTTTAAGCTGTAGGAGTAAAATATGTAACTAGTATAATCATCATCATCAGCCCATATACGTCCCACTGCTGGGCACGGGCCTCCTCTACAACTGAGAGAGTTTAGGCCTTAGTCCGCCACGCTGGCCTAGTGCGGGTTGGGTTATACGCATAACTTCGAAAAGTCACAGGTGTGTGCCTGGGGTTTGAACCTGCAACCGCCAAAATTCTGGACCGCATGCCCAAACCTCGAGGTAATTAGTATACCCGCGCTGAATTTGAATGCACATCGATCTAGTCAGTAATCATTAGCCTGCACCCTCAAAGGGGTTAGTAGAAGTCTATGTCTAAAACTACGTCACGCCAGCTATTTTAATTATACCGTACAAAATTAGAAAAAAACTAATAACACGTCCCGGGATTCAAACCCAAGACCTTTCGATCACACGCCATACAATTACGCCAACGAACGACGATGCAGGTAATTAATTATTTCAAAATGGACGTAGCTATTTGCCATTAACGATTCTTTCAATGACAAATTATTTGATATCTAAAGTGAATTTCTAGTTGACAAGACCAATTTGCTCCGACAAATTAGTTTCAGTTTAATTAATTCGAAACAGTTGAGATGTTCGGAGCGAATTTATTCGTAATGTTCTAGTCTTCGCAAAAATATATATTAAAGAGATACTTAGGTTAATTTGAGTGTAGTGCACTTACAAATTAGTAGTCAGTTCAATTTGCTGAGTCTTTACAAAAAAAATCTTTTAAAAATTCAACGACATGACATGACAAATCGATGAGGGTTCCAAATACAGAATGAAATGTAAGTGCCTTTGGAAAAACTGTTATGCAGTCGGTAAAAATATTCACTACTACACTATCTACGGCCATATCCACTCCTATAAAATATTATTATCATCAGCCCATACGTCCCACTGCTGGGCACGGGCCTCCTCTACAACTGAGAGGGTTTAGGCCTTAGTCCACCACGCTGGCCTAGCGCGGGTTGGCGGGCTACACACCTAAGAAATTCCTAATAATTTTAAGTGTGCAGGTTTCATCACGATGTTTTCCTTCACCGTTAAAGCAAGTGATAATTCATTGTGAATACACACATAACTTCGAAAAGTCAGAGGTGTGTGCCTAGGGTCTGAACCTGCGACCGCCGAAATTCTCGACCGCGCGCCTAAACCTCGAGGCCATCACTGCTTAAAATTAAAATATTATAGTACCTACTCATTTTATGAAAATATAAACAGAGGAATATTTCGTATATGATAACAGATGGCATATTACTGACTCGATAGTAATTAAAGTTGTCGATGCGAACACAGTCCGTAACTTGGCAAAATTCATCTATCATCATTATTATTTCATAGTTATCTCGTGCCGGTTGGCTGTCACTGCGAAACTCGTCCATGAATGGGAATGTGTAGGAACGTACACGTTTTCCCCCTATGGGGTAGGTAGAGGTGCTATTCTGATCCTACTACAAATAGAGCCTTTGTTATGAGTAATAATGGTTCGTATAACTAAAAAACCACAGTACAATACACGTAATGACCGATAGTTTAAGTAATGTTCTATACGTAGTAGGGTGGAGTGAAAAAAATATCTTTTTTTTCTTAGCCTGGGAGCCGAATTTGTATTTTATAAAAACAAAAAAAAAAAATACAAAAAAAACTTACTAAAAATCTTGAGGCGGCCCGCTCATTTTTAAAATGAATTACGAGTCAAAATATTTGGTGGCAAAAAAATTAATTAAAGTTCTAGAAACTTCAGAGTATCCTTTTATGCCAATTAAAAATCATAAGTTAAAAAGTGACTATTGTTTTAGTTTTTTAAAAAGTCCCAAAACGTGAAAAGTCCCATACTTCTTTAGGGCACATGATCATAATTGCTAATTCTTAGATGTTTAAAAAGAATATGAGGAAATTTTTTTTCAATCAAACATTTTTTAATTTTTAAAATGAGTGGGCTGCCTCAACCTGTTGAGTAAGATATTTCAAAAACAATTGTTTAGCTACAAATTCAACCTAAGGCTAAGAAAAAAAAAATCACTCCATTACAGTACATAGCGCGGTTTATTATAGTGATAATTTATAATCTACAGTGGCGCATACATCAATAGTTAAGTAAGTGACAATAGGTTTCAATTTTCTGTTCCCCTGCCCTGCGATGCTCTGCGTAGATTTGTATAAAAAGAAACAGTTCCCCGCATCACATCATCATCATCAGCCCATATACGTCCCACTGCTGGGCACGGGCCACCTCTACAACTGAGGATTTAGGCATTAGTTCACCACGCTGGCCTAGTGCAGGCAGGTGTAGTCCACCTAAGAACATTTTTAGGTGTGCAGGTTTCCTCACGATGTTTTTCTTCACCGTTAAAGTACGTGATAATTCATTATGAATACACACATAACTTGGAAAAGTCAGAGGTCACAGTGTTCTTGAGGTTTGAACCCGCGACCGTCGATATTCTCAACCGCGTGCCTAAACCTCGAGGCCATCATCACCTAAGTCCCTAGTATTTGTCAAATGGAGATTGATTAAACTCTATTCAGAGTAAGAATCTGTCTCACTGATATTTAAACATAGTCGCTTTATAAACGAGACGCGAACACGAGACACACTCAAGTGAAATTAAATTAAACAATTTATTGACGCCTTCAAATGTCAAGTATGTCATTGAGATTTTGTCTTCTTTCATTTCAATTTGAAACCAGATGGATAGACAGTTTTAATTAGAGAAAGACAAGACAGTTGTGCTCTATTAAAAAATTACCAACACAATGATGCAAACAGTTAGATCTGTATAGGGACAGCTTGTTCAAGAAGTTGCAGAAGTTTACCACGCTAAATGAATTTAGCTTAGTGAATGCAAAATTTTCTTCCAGAATAGATATACTCGTACTAACATTCGCCAACGAAAAAACAATTTAAACGCCAGCAATAAAAAACATCAGATTACCTAAATAAGACGGTAAAAAAGAAAAACCGTTGTATACAGTTTAATAGCGACAGAAATTTTATGTACCGACGAAGTCCGGTCGAATCGCAGTGAGAGGGCTCGACTGCACGTCTAAACTTCAAGTGGCGAGTACCGACTCAACGTTTGCAACCGTATTCAGCCAACCCGAGCATTTATCTGTGCGATGTTGGTATTTTCCGAACGGTTAGGTACACAAAGCCGGAGTAGAATGAAAATAAAAGTGCGACATACAGTACAAAAGGTTTTTGGCCAAATTGCTACATAGGAAATTGAGAGGCCACGTATAAACCTATCTGAGGCTGTTACGAGTGTGCTTGTAATTTCCCAATTAAATTTGAATTTACGTATGACTTTGACTAAATATCATTAGCCAAGTGCTTTTATTTGCAAACGTTGGTACTTTAATTAATTGCATCGTCTTCCTGTATTTATCTATAAGAAGAAAGACGAAATATTAATTAATTATCTATCAACATCATCAACATCAACAGCCCATATACGTCCCACTGCTGGGCACGGGCCTCCTCTACAACTGAGAGAGTTAAGGCCTTAGTCCACCACGCTGCACTGGCCTAGTGCGGTTTGGCGGACTACGCACCTAAGAAATTCCTAAGAACTTTTGGGTGTGCAGCTGTTATCACGATGTTTTCCTTCACGTTAAAATACGTGATAATTCTTTGTGAATACACACATAACTTCGAAAAATCAGAGGTGTGTGCCTGGGGTTTGAACCGGCGACCGCCGAGATTCTCGACCGCCTGCCTAAACCTCGAGGCCATCACTAATAATTATCATTAATTATAATCTATCTGGGATGTAATTTAGTAATCTATCTGGTATCCCCCAACTATTCTCGTACAAGACATGCTATATTGACAAGTAAAGTAATATCAAAACTCACGGCCTGAAAATCTTCCCCAATAACATACATAAACTCACGCCTGTATTCCCCGAAGGGATAGGCAGAGGTGCATTTCTGCACCCACATTTCGCCAGGTATGTATCAGTCCCACGTAATAGGGGGCGAGCCTATTGCTGTTTTTCGGGCACTTCCCCAATAACTATATTAGTTTGAGGAAATAACAAGAATATGAGCATGAAGGCATTCACAGCATAAGCAATTAAACTGCTCTGTGTAACTCAATTTTGTTTTGTTCCATGATTCAGTTGAATATGTGAATTACAGTGCGCTATTTAGTCGAAACTCAATCTTCTTTATTCATATGTCCATGAACTACAAATGTTAAATTACACCAGATTGTAATTTGCTTTCTCTCTCTCATACTGACTGCCTCGTGGTCTCGCGGTACAAGTATGTGCCGAGCGATCTAGAGGTCCTGGGTTCGATTCCCGGGTCGGGCAAAGTGTTATTGGGTTTTTCCATTAGGAAATTCTCGATAACAGCACGGAGTCTGGAAATGTGCCCGAAAAACGGCAATAGGCTCGCCCCCTATTACGTGGGACTGATACATCCCTAGCGAAATGTGGGTGCAGAAATGCACCTCTGCTTACCCCTTCGGGGAATACAGGCGTGAGTTTATGTATGTATGTAAAAATAACATACACAGACCAGTGTACTTCCATAGAAGCCCAAAAAGGATAGACGTTAATTTTGTAATGTCTAGTTTATAATTGTATATTATGAGGTCAGCATATTCTCATTTATATGTCAAATTGCATTTGTTAAATAAAGATTTAAAGCGTAAAAATTATTATTCGGAATTTTATAAGGCAAACTGGGCTTTTGGGCTTCTATGGAAGTACCGCCACTGACACAGACGCCTAATAAAATCGTGAGAGATTTTTGCAGTCGAACACCCAGACTCATAAACCTTTTATTTTAATCATACCACCATATAACCTTTTGTTTTATATTTGTCCCGCTAAGAGATCAAAATAGTCTTCTTACGGCTGGATACCCATCTATCAATTTTAGATTTTTCATTCATCTTCAAAGCGAATTAAATCGTTGAATATAGCTATGCCGACTTCAAAGTAATTGCGTTTCAGGTGTTACACGTCTTAGGATTAAATCTACGGATTTCACATCTTCTAGCGACGAAATCCTATAGTTGCTCGATGCCAGTTGTAACCGTGTTCCAAACGCGATGATGGATTCCCACGAACTGGTACTTTTGAATCTTCATTGGATTGCTCTGGGCTGTTTACTTTTACTGCATTGTACGCTGAAGTCTTAACCTGTGAGGCTGTTTTATGAGGGGTTTGCAAACAAAAACTTCAATAAAAATATTCTAAAGTTAGTCAGTCAGTAAAGTCAGCGTTGTTCTTCAATGTATGGCCATGATCATCGTTTTGAAAAACTAGTCCAAATTCAGTTATACAAGAGAAATAAATAAAGTAAGTAAAGAAATAAATACAAGATTCAGTGTACAATTATAATTTATAACTCATTTATTTCACGCCGCATCTAACACGTCGATTCGGTTTATTTGTACTCGAAGCGTATCCTGGTTATATTTTTCTAATAAAAATAAAACATTTCAAGGAAATAATATTTTATTTTCATTTACTGTATCACAGATGGACGCTTCTCACGATGTGTTCGAAGGTAATGGTCCTAATGGCTAATGAAATTCGGTCTGAATTTTTCCCGTTTCCTAGCATTTGAAGCGATTCTAAAATCCCCTTCTATCGGGCCGTAGGATTCAATGCGAGCTATTCCACGCGGAAGCTAATGGGCATACACTATCAACGAGTAATGAACAACCCGGTGATCGAACATAACGACCTAGCGATTCCTATTCTAGGAAAGAATTATCAGAATCTGCGTAATTACCTACATTAACACAAAAGAATGTAATATAAAATCTGACGGTCTACCGAAACTTTATTCAGACCTTGTAACAAAAATCTTGTTAAAAGTTCTCCCTCACAACACACAACAATGTTATGAAGTATATTTAAAAATTAATTCAAAATTTTTAAAACAAAATCCCGAGATATATTTCTGGTGGAATTAACTGCATATAAACGTGTATTCAAACGTATATATGCACTATTCCAACTGACCAGATTGATAAAATATTAAAACGACACCTTGATAAGATCATTATTGACCGGTCTTGACGTTGAAAATCTAATCTAATAACTTGCTTTTAAGTCTTGTACCAAGAGCTGAATTTGACTTTATATAGATAGATAGTTGTTCCGGCGCATCGAAAAATGTTTCAGATATATGCGTAATACATATACCATAATTAAGTGAACCAAATTTTGTTCAAATCGTTTCGGCTGCTCTTAACACCTGTCTTCAAGAGCAAATCGGATCATAAATGTAGTGGATTTTTTTAGTCCTATTGAGGACTAATTGATAGAATAAATTCAAATTCAATAAAATAATAATATACACCACCAAAAAAATGACCTATTAGAAAAAAATGCAATAATGATAAATTGCCAAACTGATTTATCGGTAATGCAGGCTGCACGGGCCATGAAAAGGATTATACGATTCCCACACCATTACCTAACTTCATATTTTAGAAGCAATCAAAACACGTACAGTAGGGGAGGAGAGGCAGGCAGGAGAGTACGAATAAAAGGTGGCTAAAATCATCCTATATTTTTTTTTATCGACGATTGAAAATCTTCATTTGCAGGATATAATTTTTGATTAACAGATAGTGCATATACATAATGATAACGGGGAGTAATTATCTAACTTGGCAGTGATGTAAATGTGACAATAAATTGGGTATCTGCACGGCTTCCGAAGTTCCAAGCGCATCCATTTTCCGCCTGCCGCTCGACAAAAAACGCGAAATTAGATTTCTACTATTTTAAAATGTGTCAATTTCAGGGCCTGATGACTAAAATCAGTTTGAATCCTATTAACCGGGAAAATGTTTAACGGACAAGCGAATAGACGCGTCCGTGTAATTAATTTTAAACCTCTAAATGATATTGGCGCTTTAAATGTTAAATTTTCATCTAATTATCATCATCATCATCCATCAGCCAATGGAGGTCCTCTACTGGACATAGGCCTCTCCTAATGACATCTAAATATACTATTATTTAATCCTCATGTTTTAAGCAAAGGGGTAGATGAGCGCAAGATTGGGGACTTCAATGTATTTCGTACATATGGACTTTATCAAGAATTTGTCATGAAAGTTCATTTTTTTAACAACGGTCGATAAAAACCTGCCAAACGTGTACCCAATAAGTAGTCCCAAAATTAACTTCAATTAAAATAATCTTAACTAACTCATGTTTCATGTCAGTCTGTTGATCTACGATGGAGGAGAATACCTTAGTTAAGTAATACGTAATCATAAATGAATCCCTAAATTGGAAATTTTATAACTTTCCATTGTCATCTCGCGCATTATAATAAACATAAGTATTTAACATTACTCTATCTTCAGTATCTTCAGTCAAAAGATCGATGTTTCGAATTAAATATAACTTGAATGAATGCACATTCATATCGTATGTAAGACAAACGAGCGCATACCGCCAATCTAAATTGGGATATTTTGAATGATCTGTGAACGGTTCGCCTCCTTTGTAAGGCGTGTATGTGTGGAGCAACACGTCCGAACAATGCTTGTTACATGGCCGCATAAAACGATGCGTGTTGAGAGCCTCCCCCGCCGGTTTGGAAGATGTCCCTCGTTTATTTTGTATCAAATCGCCGGCCCTCGGGTCTCGGCCCACGGACCACCTGCTCCAAAACGATTCCGCTCTTTTTATTGCGGCACGTTTGTCATCAGCCCCATACTTGCATGCATGTCTTTTATGTTGTTTTTAGATTCTGCGAGGAACGGAACACGTTTCCACACGCTTATCTATTTGAAAAAAGAATACCTGTGTGCGTGGAGTTAATTATTTGAATTTAACCGTCGTTACTAAATGAGGTGCCTACTCGGTGTTCCCGTATACAACGATTAATCTTTTAGTTATTAGGATAAATTGAAATAGATAACATGAAAAATATTATACATCTTCGTTAAAACACGAAATATGATTTCGAAATTCATATTTGTGATATTCATGTTAAAATATCGTGATTGAATGCAAATAATAACTTTTTCTTACAGATTTTAATGTCCGAAAATATATTTCTGTTTCGGGGATACACAGAAAGGTTTATTTTTATAAAAGCTGTTTGAATCAAAATATTTAAGCAAATACGCTTCGTAAAAAGTTTTGATTGGTTTTAACGCGTAAAAAGTAATAATATTTTCCATTTTATAAAACGAATGTTGAGAAAAGTATAATGAATCGGAACACCGGAAAAAAAAAGATTTTTACGTAAAATATATTAATAATATATAAATGTGTAATGTTCAAAAAACATTCGTAACAGCTTTTATTACAAGTTATTTTTTAGAAAATATAATTAAACCGTATATACGTAGGGACATATATTACAAAAATAAAAAGTTAAAATAAAATATGCGTAAAAAAAATCTCGCGAGAGCGCAGGATAATAAAAATCGGTCGCGTAAGATACGACAAAACAAAATGAACTTAAAAAACGCTAGCCGAGATAACTTTACTTGTCGCTTAATAATTGTGCGAACTGAAAACTTTAAGTAGTTTAAACACGCGTACATTCCAGCAAGCTTACTAAACTTTTCTGACCGGCGCCAGTCACAACAAATCACGGCAAGAAATAAAATATGTATCAGATTTGCTTTATAATTTAAAAATGCCGTCAGAAAAATTTAGCACTAAAAAAAATCGCTCACAGCGAATCAGATCCACTTACTTGAGTTCGTCGATTTCAATCTTCATGCGGGTGATCTCGGTGTGATGCTGGGTCTTTAGGATCTCGATCTGCTCGGCCAGCGCCTGCAGCTCCTCTTTCAACTTCAGTTCGGTAGCATCGCCCGACGAAACAACAAATAAAGTCAATAGCACACTGAGTAACCACTTCATTTTCACGTGATAAAGTTCCGAGTTAGCGAGCGGTACCGAGGGCCAGGCGTTCGTGTGCCTCCGTCGGACTCCGAGACAGGAATGGTCGCGCGCTCTGCCCGCAGCCCTGTTATAAGCTACGCAGGGTGCGCTGAAGGCGCAGATGCGATCAACAGTTGTCCCGAAGCCCGGAGCTCACACAGCCTGTTCCGACAACTCAAGACGGCAGATAAGTTTTTATCACATAATCGCTCAATGATACGCGCGCCACATTCACGAAACTTGCGGACACCATTACCTAAATAGACTAATTGAAGATATAATTTGCGTCAATGGTGATCGCATTTAAATAGGGAGTTACATAAATTAATTATGCTATAAAGGATCTACAATATAATTAACACATAAAAAAAGGATAGCTCGTAGCTTATTGCTTTTTGAGTTATTATTCGAATAGGTTAATGCGCATCGATTAATTTTTGTCTCTGGGCCATAAGGTTCAGTAGTGCGTACGAATATTATATAAAGCATAAATAAAAAAGTGCGTTATGATTTTATAACCCAGACTTTTCTGAAGGCCGTAAAAACCACAATATCACGTATTCGAGCGAAATAATTTTCGAGGAATTCATTACATATGTATATCAATAAGACCTAACCACACAAAGAAGTACTTGAGCACACAATCTATTAAGTTATCCTTTAACGAAATTAATTCATGTTGTAATACGTGTACGCGTATCGGCAAACGTTGGGGGCCCCGCCATATTTGCTCAAGATCTGAGAAAAGGTAACAACTAGATGAGCCGAGCAACAGTAACGATCCGGAGACACTGTTTTCAGAAATTCCATACAAGCCAACAATCTAGACAAACATTAAATATAAAGTGACGCCTGTTTCCTGTTGAAGTAGGCAGAGGCTATACATCGCCAAATGCTACCCTCAAAACACACCTCTTCGGCTCATCGAACTCAATTACTTTTCATGTACACACACATTTGTTCTGAGGACTTTTTAATTGGACTTTCCTTAATAAACACTCTTGATGATAGAATTTAACAACAGAACATAGTACGTTTATTACATTATCCAGCCTAAATAGTCATAAATAATAAAATTACTAGAATTTTGATGACATATTAGACTCTTGATAATGATACAAATACGCAATGTGCGCACGGATGAAACTCAGCCCAAACGCTGCATATAACTTAAAAAAATTAAAATGGTATCAAAAACTAAAATATGATGGTTCAAGGGAAGCAAGCGAAGTTTGATAAGTTAGTATAAGTTACAAGCAAATTTTTAAAACTATTTTGAATTTTCAAACGAAGTTTGCAACAAGATGCAGCGTTCAAAACAAGTTTCGCTTCATATGTCTTGCTGTTAAGAATATTTTGCTATCCCATGCTTGCTTTAAAGCGTAATTTTAAAGTATAATAAATTGGTCCAAGGATTTTTATATATCCATTACATACAGTGAAATGAGGGTCATGAAATTCTTAGTGTCCACTGTTGCTACAACACTTTTTGCGATCCCATGTGGACGATAACATCTTAACATAAAATTAAAGGAACATTAAATAAAATAAAAGTGTAAATGAACTACTCTCAATCAAATAACAATAAAACTACATTATTTTGTCGCACAGTGTTGTTAACTGCTTCGAAAAGAGCAATTTTATTGCTTTGTGCCCTGTTCCCAATTTTAATTGAGGTCGGCGCAGTAAGTTTTATCCTTACAAACATCCCTATCAGTCGTCATGTCTTCATTCAACCTTTTTTTCATATCTTATCTTACTTTTATATCTTTTTTTTCTTTTTTTTATATTCTGGCACGGCAAAGTGACTCCACTGTACCTGATGGTAAGCACAGTGGAGTCCAAAATGTAATACCGACCAGCGAGAAACGATATGGTCACCCGCTGGTCGACACAATCATGCCGGCCTGCACAAATGCTTCTTCACGCTTCTCTTAAAGGATCCAGGATCATAGGAAGGAGGGAACACGTGAGCCGGCAAACCATTCCACAGCACCCACATTTCGTCAGCTGTGTACCAGTCTTACGTAATAGGGGGCGAGCCTAATGCCGTTTTGCGGACATATTTCCAGACTCCGTGCTGCTACTAAGAATTAACTAGTGGAAAAACCCAATAACACTGCTCGACCCGGGAATTGAACCCGGAACCTCTAGATCGCGCGACACATATTTGTGCCCGGAAAGTGTAATATTATCTGTGTACCAAATATGCACTCTATTCCATTTTTTTTCCACGTGGTACGACTTACGAGTAGCAAAAACTAAAAGAATAAAAATATAATTGGCGATATGTGGGTATGGAAAGGCATGTACTTAACTATGTACTTGAACTAAATAATTTGAAAATGAATTTAAAGAATATCCAGCGTTAATATTTTTAAAATAACCAGCAATGTAATAAATTTTCAAATACCACCCGCCTCGCATACCTGAAAAATATCTCTCAAGTATATTTAATTATGAAGGGAAGAATGCTCTGAGAATATCGAGATAATAAAAATGTCTGGATGAAACGTGATAAAGCAGCTTCCTAGCACAGGTACTCTTGTAACGTCGAACGAAATAGCATTTGTAACTTGTCGAGGAAGTGAATCACGAAAAGCTTCAAGAATCGGGTTAAGATCGTCTTATAGAGCGGAGCGCTCTCCAATACTCGTGCATTTCTGATATAACCTTGCACAATAAGTACGTTAGCTTGTTACGAGCTACTAATCATGCCAATGATGAAAATAGCCGCATAGAGGAATCGAGTGAAGGCTTTTGTATTTTGTGTTCGTCTTCTTTGACGCTTAGAGATGTCATAGTGCTGGACACAGACGGTTACAGTTGATTCAGAGTCTGTATCAATGTTTATGGCCATCATCATCATCACCATCAGCAGCCTTTCCTACGTCCACTGCTGGACATAGGCCTCTCCTATGGCACGCCACTGGGCTCGATCTTCGGCCCTCCTCATCCAAACGCTGCCAGCCACCTTGCGAATATCGTCACCCCACCTAGCCAGAGGGCGCCCTACACTACGTTACGTTATGGCTATCATCATCATCATCAGCCCATATACGTCCCACTGCTGGGCACGGGCCTCCTCTACCATTGAGAGGGTTTAGGCCTTAGTCCACCACGCTGGCCTAGTGCGGGTTGGCGGACTACACACCTAAGAAATTCCTAAGAACTTTTAGGTGTGCAGGTTTCATCACGATGTTTTCCTTCACCGTTAAATTACGTGATAATTCATTGTGAATACACACATAACTTCGAAAAGTTAGGTGTGCCTGGGGTTTGAACCCGCGACCGTCGAGATTCTCGACCGCGTGCCTAAACCTCGAGGCCATCACGACTTACTATATTCAAGTTATGGCTATATTCAAGTACAATTTGAGGGCTTTTGTGTTCTTCTGTTAATTAGGCCATTTCCAAGAGTGTTGCTGTATTAAAGAAATAATTAACTTAACAGACATTCATAGTTCTGACCTCACACTTATATACTGTCGTGGGTATCAGAAACTACGAGAGACTTTTCGGTCTAATAAACATCCAGACCGGAAACAAATATTTATTGATCACACAATTGTCTCTGTGCAGGGATCGAATCCGCGACCTCTCGTTTAACAAGCTGGTGTTTAGCGAACTACGCCACGATGCTGTCAAACTGTTCAACGGTAGCATATTTGCTTGCATAAAAATTTGTATGTTAAGGATAAGTATGTATGTAAATTAAAACGAAATGGAATACAATCAATTGTTCTCATACTCCAAAACTTTATAGTGTCTTCTGACATTTTCATGTTATTAAGTATAAAGATTTTTAAGGCTACAAAAAACTTACTATCTGATTTTCTGAAGAATTTTAAAGTCCACGAAGATGAAGTCACAGGCTGAAGCCATAAAATATTATAGTTGGAACATAGGAATAAGTATACCCTTAATGAGACTGAGCCGTCGTTGACGAGGGGTGGCTGTATTGATTGCATTCCCTACCGTCTCCCCTTTCTGGAAAACGGTCTTTCGCGAAAAAAAAAATCAAAATAAAAAATGTAGCATAAAAAGGAATTACATCATACTCAGGCGATTTTTATGATACTATTACGCCGCCTCTACATATTATTACCAGTTTTCAGTCCCAACAGCGATTCTATTGCGATTTCCGAGCACATTTTAATGCTCTTACTAATGATTGAAAACTCAATTATAATTTGGCTGACCATGAACCCGGAACTTTGTGATCGCCGCTCTCTAATGCTTGGGATAAAGCACTCTTCTTTAATAGTATCAACTTGTATACGCTATAGGATACTTCAAGTGCATCCAATGTGAAGAACTGCCTGTATTTTTTCCCCATTGCGCTTTTCTTCAACGTTGAATTATCAAAGTCTCCAACTATTCATATTATAACGCACCATAAAATTCTTTACCCTACTCATTTTTTTATTGGCAGGGCTCATAAGGCTTGTTAACTTCATAGATCGGTTGCGGAAAAAATAAGTAGGTCTTTGTAATTATGAATATGAACTCAAACTAATGTATTGATCGTATGAAACAAAATGTTTTCGCGTCTGTTTGTTATTTTATTTTTTTTATTTTTATTTTTATACTGGCACGGCAAAGTGACCCCATTGCACCTGATGGTAAGCGCAATGGAGTCCAGAAAAAGTGCCGACCAGCGAGAGATGATGGTCTCCCGTTGGTCGACACAATCATGGCGGCCGAATACCTCTTCACCTTATTGTGAAGAAGTTTGGGGGACTAATACCATGGTGATCAAAGGACCGTTAAAATACTAACTTCTCAATCAAGCAACGCGTTTTGATTATGCGATGGCTATCAGTTACATATTGAATTGGAGTATAAAACGGGTGTCGTTTTTGGAGCTAAATGGGATGCTGATTGCGAAAATGCAGGCAGAACCCGAAAGTTAATGAGTACAGTATAAAGAATAAATAAATAATAAATAAATAAATACACCCAACAGTCACATACATAGTTCTGACCCCACATTAAGATACGAGTCTTGTGTCGTGGGTATCAGAAACTACGAGAGACTTTTCGGTCTCACAAACACCCAGACCCGAAACAAATTTTTGTGGATCACACAAACATTTGTCTCGGTGCGGGGATCGAACCCGCGGCCTCTCGTTTCGCAAGCTGGTGTCTAGCCAACTGCGCCACGGGGCTGTCAAAATAAATGCATATAAAAAGAATGCATATAAATAAATTGCTCATCTTAAGAATATGATTGACTTATCACTCAGGTCACTCACTCTATTGATTCCTTGGCAAAATAATGCGACATGTAATTAAACATCTAGGTTTGATGCTATCCTATTTTATTTTTTTTAATTTTTACCTGAGTTTAATTAGGTATATTTGGCGCTTAAGGCGTCGAAGGGTAACAAACAATAGGTATATGTATGTACACGTGTACATAACCTCATGTATATAGCAGTGGCGGTATTCCCTTAGAAGCCCAAAAGGAAACACATTAATTGTGTAATATCTAATTTATATATTATTTTTATTATTTTTTATGGGAAAGGAGGCAAACGAGCTAGTGCGTTAAGTGGTCAACACCGCCCATGGACACCCACAATACCAGAGGAATCATCGGTTTGTTGCCAGCCTTTGAGGAAAATATAGGCTCTTTTCTTGAAGGTCCCTAAGTCATATGCATTCGGAAACACCGCCGAGGAAAGCTGATTCCACAAATTATTTATTGTGGGTCAACATATTCTCATTTATATGTGGAACTGCTTCTGTTAAATAAAGATTTAAAACTAGATTGTCTTTCGGAATTTTGTAAGGCAAGCTGAGCTTTGAAGCTCGGAAGTACCGCCACTGGCATGTGTAAGTAGGCATAGGTGCACTTTTGCACCCGCATGTCGCCGATGTATGCTTACGTCGCACGTAGTCAGGGACATGCCTATTGCCGTTTATGGTGCACAAATCTAGACTCCAGGCTGCCTCAGGGAATTTCATAATAAAAAAAAAACAATAACACTTTCCCTGACTCGGGAACGAACCCGATGACTCTAGATAACACGGCACATGTGCTAGACGACGAAGCAGATAACAAACGAATGCTGATAAATTTGTTTTATAGTGTTGTTATTGTTTATTTATTTATTTAACTCTTTATTGTACACGTTCAAAATCATACAAAAATAAAATATACATATAAATAACATAGAGAAAGGTACAAAAGGCGGCTTTATCGCACATGGCGATCTTTTCAAGACAACCATAAGATGGATATTTTAAAAAAGGATTTATTGGGAGGGCAGTGTGTACAGAAAGAAAGATATAAATGCATAAATGCAAATAATAAAAAAAAAATTGTTATAGGAGATGTTTCGCAATCGCACTATTTATTTCAAAGAAGGCGAACCGACGGCGCAGGATTACAACGTTTTAAATAACAACTTCGAGAAACTTTAATCATCGTAATACAATCGATGTGACACCATGCGCGGCGGCCGCTTTTGAGCGCTAATAACTCATGATCAGCGGGGAATTTGATACGAAGCCATTGAAACTGGCCAATTTAACAGTGGCTTTCTCACGGCATGTGAACACTGCATGTAGGTATCTGGCGCCATGTTGCATTCCGTAAACACGGACTATGTGAAGTGAAACATCAGCTCCTGAGTACAAGCGATTATTCCAGAAGATGCTTAAGTATGCGTGTAAGGAGAGATTAACTTCTAAACTTACGAGGGATTTATATGATATTGAGCGCACACACCTCTGAATTTTTGATAATTATTTATACTAAATTATCACGTACTTAACGGTGAAGGAAAACATCGTGAGGAAACCTGCACACTTAAAATTGTTAGGTTTTTCTTAGGTGTGTAGTCCGCCAACCCGCACTAGGCCAGCGTGGTGGACTAAGGCCTAAACCCTCTCGATGGTAGAGGAGGCCCGTGCCCAGCAGTGCGACGTATATGGGCTGATGATGATGATGATCGACTATAGCACACATAATTTCAACAGCTGTTCTACCTGGAAGACTACGAGATACAATTGGTGACTAAAGGCCACTGTCCGTTCTGCCGCCATCCCATGGAGAAGCCCCGACCTGAAGAAGACGAGGGCGAAGACTCCCTAAACGACTCCAACACATGATGATGAAAAAATATCGAATCAAACCCATTCCTGCCTGTTCGGAGATACAGACGTGAGGGAATGCATGTGGAATACAACGGTATTATTCGTCAAAGGATTTAATACCATAAACGAGAAACGAGATGTATCATTCCTAGAATACATAGTATTCCTATATCGCATTCTGTATCGCCTTTTGGTCGCCTGCCCGGTTTCATTTACCAAAGTGACTCTTCGAGTAATAAAACGTAGTAAATGTATCTTATTCTATAGATATAAAAGCCTTTCTCTGTATGCATTTTTTTAATATTGATAAATACAATCAACAATCACATTTCGATGTGAATAAATTCATATCTGTCTGCTGTTTCCACCCTTTATTTTTTTAAAATAAAAAAAAAAAAAAAAAAAAAAAAAAAACATTTTACGCTGATAATAATATTTATCCTTAAGACTCCGTAGTCAATGATTGGTCCAAACGTAAGTTTAGGCGTAAAAGCGTAACAAACCGAGTTACTTTCGAGTTAAATTCAACGAACTAGTTGAATCAACCGTTGACGATGAAGAAACGAACGAACGGTTGATGGGTTGTGAAAAAGCTAGTTGAATTCGTAGGGCTTTTCCACCACTTTTTAGACCATTCATCTAGCTGGGGTAACTAAATTTCTAAAAAAAAAAACAAGAGCTGCTCATTTGCTAACATTATCAACTTTTGACGAATTCAACTAGTTTTTTAACTAGTTAACCAACGCAAAAAACGGTAACGTTTCGTTGACGCCAAAAACGTCAACGACACATTCCTAGTTAATACGACTTTTTTTTTATTATCGGAAAGGAGGCAAACGAGCTGGTGAGCCACCTGATGTTAAGTGGTCAACACCGCCCATGGACACCCACAATACCAGAGGAATCATCGGTGCGTTGCCGGCCTTTGAGGAGGCCTTTGACTTTGCTGAAAAGCATACTTTTTCAACCTCGCAATAGCTACTGGGTGGCCTAAGAAGTATTTTCGTTGAAAAATAACAATGAAATGATAATCTGAAACTGTTCGCACCTGATTACTTTACTGGAGCCTAGCTGCGCTACAAATAGTGCATATTAAAATCCCTGCAAAGGATACCGAGCTTACACTTGTAGTGCCTTTGACGCGGAACGACGTCTGCCGCCATTGTCGAATTTCAGAAACGTTGCAGGGAGCTTAACGTGCTTCTTTGAGATGTTCCTGTGCAAAATGTTGTATTGCAATATAGAAGGAGCATATTTTAATATCTCTGCTCTAGATTGAGATGCAGTTTCGTCCGCGTGAAATATTTAAAGTGTAGTCTGCACTGGCAAGTTATAACGATCCCGCATCACTACACTTGCATGACATATTAAAGTTATGTTATGGATATGAATGTAATTAGCAAGTTGAAGTGGCAATGGGCCGGGCACATAGCGCGGAGAACTGATGGCCGATGGGGCCAAAAAGTTCTCGAGTGGAGGCCACGTACCGGAAAGTGCAGCGTGGGACGTCCTCCGACAAGATGGTCAGACGACCTGGTGAAGGTCGCGGGACGTCGCTGGATGCAGGCTGCTTCCATGACTTCCCCGTGGAAGTCATTGGGAGAGGCTCATGTCCAGCAGTGGACTTCGATTGGCTGATGGATTGGATTGGATTGGATATGGATATGAACGTAACATTTATTAAAAGTGGCTGAACTTCACTAAACACAGAACGATTCTATGAGGTCACTCTAGAAGTCTATGTCCCCCAAAGGCTATTGTCCAGCCAATATCCAATTATGTGTGAGTAAAAAATTACACGCTGAGGGAGAGTGGGGATTAAAAAATATAAATCTGCTAAACGACGGAGGCGAGTGCTGAATCGACATTGCCACTTCAAACGTAGTGCTTAAACGTACGACTTCGTACGTTAGCGCCAATCATGCTTCGGATTATGTTTGCCGGCTTAATCCTGGCGCAAATATCTTTCACAGAACTTTGTTATAAGAACCGCGTTACGTTGGCGCTATTCAGTATTAAACTCAAGAAAAGAAGATTTTCGTCTTATCTACAATAACAGCCTGAGTTTTGGCTTGCTTTTAATCTTAAAGATTAGCTATTTTTGTTATCCTTCAACATTATTTGTGTTATTTCAACGTATTCGTGCGCATTGCAGTCTGAAACTGTAATTATGGTAAAATTTTATTTAAAGTAATGGCGCAATAACATTTCATTAATAATGTATGTCTGACGAATGGATCCTAAAATAATTATTAAATATTTTGCATAATTAATAATTATTAACTGTCTGTGTGGCTAGGACTGGAACTCGCCAATCGAAAAATAATGCCGGGGTAGTGTTTCCCAAAGTTAGATAAGCGTAATTTAATATGATGGGATTATACATTGTGTAAAGTGACTTTCATGACACAGTCTGAAAGCTAATTAAATCATTTCACGCTTACAAATTCCTTAACTATAACAGTCTTGTTGGACTAAGGCCTCTCTGTTGTGTCCAGCAGTGGGATGTATGATGGGCTGATGACGATTGAGCACGGAGACTGGAAATGTACGCAGAAAACGGCAATAGGCTCTCCCCCTATTATGGAGACAAAAATATCAGTGGCGTAACGTGGGAGCAAAAATGCACTTCTGTCTACCCCTTCTGGGAATACAGGCGTGTGAATGACGTATTTTGACTCTTAATTACTATTACAGCAGAATCACAAGAGAAACGCTAATGGATTCAACGACCTTCAAGAAGTCTGGAACAAAGTGCGCGTTAATTTTATGTTGCCATTTTGTTTGATCAACTTTGTTATAAACAACTAGTGCTAAAGTTGAGGCAAGTTCCCCTCGGTTACACCCTAATGATAATAAGGCTATGCGAAGATCGAATGACATAGCTTAATGAATCTATGACGTAGTTTCACTATGCATAAAAATCTGTAGCTTTTGTCTATGGACTAAGGGCGTGAGTGACTTCGATATAGTTGTAACAGTGCCACAATATGCCCACAATTTAAGTGACGGTGTATTCGTCATCGTCATCAGCCCAAATACGTCCCACTGCTGAGCACGGGCCTCCTCTACAACTGAGAGGGTTCAGGCCTTAGTCCACCACGCTGGCCTAGTGCGGGTTGGCGGACTACACACCTAAGAAATTCCTAAGAACTTTTAGGTGTGCAGGTTTTATCACGATGTTTTCCTTCACCGTTAAAGCAAGTGATAATTCATTGTGAATACACACATAACTTCGAAAAGTCAGAGGTGTGTGCCTGGGGTTTGAACCTGCGACCGCCGAAATTCTCGACCGTGCGCCTAAACCTCGAGGCCATCACTGCTTGTACGGTGTATTACTGAACCTAAACATCGCCAGCTATATGTTATGTCCCTTGTAATAGACGAATTAATTGGCGTTTATTAATCATATTTTCACACTTCGTACTGCTTTCGTAATGCCACTACCCGAGGACCGTACTCGGGATTTTTAGATGGTAATCGGCTTATTGTAGCAGTTTATTTCTAGCCAATCGATACTACTAAGCTGGCCTACCGAGTTACTGCAAACTTATTTTCAGAGAAAATTATATTCACAGCTTCCATTTTTATTTTAATATTCATCAACATTTTAGCTTTAATTTATTAAATTGACTGCCTCGTGGTCTCGCGGTACAAGTATGTGCCGTGCGATCTAGAGGTCCTGGGTTCGATTCCCGGGTCGGGCAAAGTGTTATTGGATTTTTCCATTAGGAAATTCTCAGTAACAGCACGGAGTCTGTAAATGTGCCCGAAAAACGGCAATAGGCTCGCCCCCTATTACGTGGGACTGATACATACTTGGCGAAATGTGGGTGCAGAAATGCACCTCTGCCTACCCCTTCGGGGAATACAGGCGTGAGTTTATGTATGTATGTATGTATGTAATTTATTAAATTCCAAAAAGTGTTAATGAATACACACAAACTACCACACGTTAAAAGCCTGAAAACGAGTTCTAGGAATGAAACTGATTTTGCTACCTAGAGAATACGGTCAATAGGTAACCTTAGTTACTAAGCCTCAACTCGAAATTCGTAGGGCCGGTCAGTCTTTACCTCTGTATAACAGAGTATAAGTTTTTTAATTGGACATTCGTGAAACATCGGTAACGCCGACGATATGCTTTCAATCACTTCGATTTCAATACCCACTACAATTTCGCGATTGCCAATGGACATACCGGCAACGCTGGGTTTCAATTAGGTAACGTGTCTTTTGTGAGAATGCTGGCTGTTGGAAATTTTAAATTTGCTCGCGCACGAATAGCAATCCTTTTGATCAATCGATGGGTTTGCTTTCTCGTCGTATGAATAGAATTGTGTAAAGATTTATAAATTGCACAAGTTTATATATTTAGTTTTATAATTGAGACCCCCTGGCGCAACTGCCACCACTTGTCGAGGCCACTATTAGGTACCCTAAAATCTTAAGGCCTATAAGTACATTATCTTATAGCTAACAAAGAGAGAGTGTGACCAATTTGTAGATAATTTTTAAAGAAACTGCCTCGTGGTCTCGCGGTACAAGTATGTGCCGTGCGATCTAGAGGTCCTGGGTTCGATTCCCGGGTCGGGCAAAGTGTTATTGGGTCTTTCCATTAGGAAATTCTCAGTAACAGCACGGAGTCTGGAAATGTGCCCGAAAAACGGCAATAAGCTCGCCCCCTATTACGTGGGACTGATAAATACCTGGCGAAATGTGGGTGCAGAAATGCACCTCTGCCTAGTCCTTCGAGGAATACAGGCGTGAGTTTATGTATGTATGTTTTAAAGAAGCTGCGGCTTACAGCTTATATGGGTAATCGATTGCGTCCAACAATGGACTTTCTATATCTGATAATAATTATAATTATAAATAATCTTATTCCCAAATTCGACACATGTTGTTTTGTTCTTATAACCAGACGAAACCGAGACAAATTGCTAATGAAACGGTACTTATTGTCTCCATCTTTATAAGTGCAAAATTGCAAAAACACGTGTAGGCTGCGATCGTTGCCCCTAAGAACATCCGAATAAGGTGTAACAATGCATTCTCGCGACACTACCTCGTATGGCGTCAAAAAGAAAGTCAAACAGATGCACTGAGGCCACAGACAGTGGGACAAAATAGTCGTCGGCTATTAGAAGTGGCTTTACTATTATTTTTCAAAGACTAGACTGCCTCGTGGTCTCGCGGTACAAGTATGTGCCGTGCGATCTAGAGGTCCTGGGTTCGATTCCCGGGTCGGGCAAAGTGTTATTGGGTTTTTCCATTAGGAAATTCTCGGTAACAGCACGGAGTCTGGAAATGTGCCCGAAAAAACGGCAATAGGCTCGCCCCCTATTACGTGGGACTGATACATACTTGGCGAAATGTGGGTGTGGGCACCTCTGCCTACCCCTTCGGGGAATACAGGCGTGAGTTTATGTATGTATGTATTTTAAAGACTACTGTTTGACAGCTCGTTTTTGGTGAGAGTCGCCAAGATTTGGAACGACCTGCCTGGGTCTATTTTTCCTGATAAGTTGAACTCTGGAGCCTTTAAGAGTAGAGTGAACAGGTTTCTTTTGGATGGGCGTGTATTTGTATCAGGTGAGATGGAAGACAAACGCCTATTCCATTTCAACTATTAAAAAAAACTACTTTTTACACTTGGAATTGAAGGTACGAAGGATTCCCAAATCGTAAAAGTATCCACAGCGATACCACTAGTTGGACATGCTGTATACCTAGTTACCTAATTCCCTAAATATAAAGGGGGAGAGTGGAAAGAGGGGTTAAACATGACGGCTTCAGATAAGCTCGCACACTTTTCCTGTGTAGTGTCCGAAACCGATATAGTATCATAATAACTCCTGATGTTTAACGAGGTATTTATATATACTCAGCTTATCGCCGTCCACTGCTGAACGTAGGTCTCCCCAAGAAAGCGCCAACCATCCCGGTCTTGAGCAGCCCTCATCCATCCGTTACCCGCCACCTTTCTCAAGTCGTCGGACCATCGAGGCATTTGCTAAGACATAATGCATGAAATACAAGCTATGTATATTTATAATTTATCAATGTGCATCTATAAGTTAAAATATTGTACTTGAAGACTGTGAAAATATTGAAATCTATAAAATATCGTTTTTGTCTTCATCGATCCGGAGTTTTCCGTAAAAAGTCCCAATGCCATTTTAAATTACAGCTTTAAGAATGTATCTTAGCTTGAAACCGGAGCTACGTGTGTGGTACATGGTAACATGGTGACTGTGTGACTGCTAATCTCAACTGAATAGATATCTAATATCACAATATTATGTTTGTCACTATCTCGTGATCACGTGGCATAAGTGTATAACAACAAGGTGTTTTGATAACCTGGTAAGGGTCGCGGGACGTCGCTGGACGCAGGCTGCCTCCAACAGGTCACTGTGGAGATCATTGGGGGAGGCCTATGTTCAACAGTGGATTTCTGTTGGCTGATGGATGATGGATGATGATAGTGGTTTCGATTCCAAAAGGGCCAAATAGAAGACCCCGCCCTCTTTTACGAGGGACTTAAAGCGCAATTGGCATGATGTGTTCTGTAAAGTAGTAATGGCCTCGAAGTTTAGGCGCACGGTCGAGATTCTCGGCGGTCGCAGGTTCTAACTCTAAGCACACACCTCTGACTTTTCGAAGTTACTTGTATGTGTGTATTAATGAATTATCACGTACTTTAACGGTGAAGGAAAACATCATGAGAAAACCTGCACACC
Organism: Hemaris fuciformis; assembly: GCA_907164795.1. NCBI lineage: Eukaryota > Metazoa > Arthropoda > Insecta > Lepidoptera > Sphingidae > Hemaris > Hemaris fuciformis. Next base: position 24,095,959 of record OU015431.1, read on the forward strand.
TGAAAATTCTTAGGAATTTCTTAGATGTGTGGTCCGCCAACCCAAACTAGGTCAGCAAGGCCCAAAGTTGTAGAGGAGGTCCGTGGCCAGCAGTGGAACGTAAGTGGACTGATGATGATGAAGACGTGTCTGTCTTTCCCTTTGTACATATAGACCAATCAGGCTGTAGTGTGTATGTACATACGTATACCTATGTATATTATTTCTGTAAGCGCCACCAGCTATTTTTCACTAAAAAGGGTATTTTATCAATGAAAAATAAACACGGCGATAAAATAAACTGTCGGGTCAAAGAGGCTTGTTTAAATACGCATCCTTTCTTTTTATCGTGTGTGGTGCACGCGATCAATAAAACATAGCAAACAGAGGAACAAATAGTGTCCAGTGTCAAAGGACTTGTGAATGAGCGTTGAAAATTGTTTTTCGCAGTAATGTACAGTGTACAAGGGAGGACGCTTTTATACAATGAATTTACACGACCTGAAAAGGTAACGTGTTGAAAGTAATTGACGTGTTTCAAAATACGCTTCAATTATTGTATTTTGCCATCCGAAATGGCTCATTATGTAGTGAAATAACTTGTATGCCAATACAAAGGTTAAAATATGGAAAAGGTGGACTATCGATCTTCTTGATATTCCCTTTGTATGTAGATAGATCACTTCTGACAGGACATTCTAGAAAGAAAGAAAGAAAAAGTTGTTTATAAAATTAGCTACATGAACGTAATTATTGCACGTCCACATCGCAACAAGTAAGTGGTCAACTCAGCATTAAGCTGAGACTTGACGTGAATCGTGGGACAGCGCTAATTTTCAGTGACCACCTAAGTCATCGTACTTCGGTAGTCTTTTGGGGGGGCCTATGTCCAGCTGTGAAGGACTGCCACTGATGATGATGATAAGTTGTGGCGGTTTGTTACTATGGCACACGATGCTGCTGTATGTACTGGAAGCTAAGCAGTTAAAGAAGATGTTATTGTTATAAAATGAATGTGTAATTTACGTAAGAGTGTTTTTCACTTCGCAACTGTCGAAAAAAAGGCTTAAAAATCACACAGATACATACATAACCTCACGCCTGTATTCCCCGAAGGGGTAGGCAGAGGTGCGTTACTGCGCCCACATTTCGCCAGGTATGTATCAGTCCCACGTAATAGGGGGCGGGCCTATTGCCGTTTTTCGAGCACATTTCCAGACTCCGTGCTGCTACTGAGAATTTCCTAATGGAAAAACCCAATAACACTGCCGACCCGGGAAACGAACCCAGGATCTCTTGATCGCACGATACATACTTGTGCCGCGAGACTAAGAGGCAGTCCACATTATAGATATTTAAATCGTTGCAGGGATTCCAAAGCTTTTATTTTAATAGGCTTTCCATACATCATATTATGGAAATATTTCAATCGGCTAATTAATTTTCAAGCTTACATGAGTATGTACCTACTTGCCTAAAGAATATTTATTTATTTCCTACCATAATTGTTATGCATATACTTAATACCTACATAGTCTGGCCTGTATCTTCGCAAGGGTAGCCAGAGGCGTACTTTTACACCTGTCTTGTGTCAGTGGTATTTTTTTTGTCCCACATAAGAGGCAACAAGCCTATTGAAATTTTTCCACACTCTGCTATGTTTGTCCGACCCGGGAATAGAACACGAAACCTTTCAATTGCGCAGCACACTTACACCGCAGGGCAACGTGGTAGGCTAGAAGTTATTTTTTCCAATCAGCCCCTCTAAACTTACTTAAGTCTTAGGCAATCTTTGAATGCACCATGCACGTAGAGAAATTATTGTGTACAACGAGAGCTCGGCTTTTCAACCCCACGTTCCGTTTTTAATCAGAATCCCGGCTTTTGTCAAGAAGGCCGCGCGGGGTCGGGCCTCGGGTGCGAGTGCGCTCCACTGTCATCCTACTTGCACGGGATCCGATTGAGATTTCAAATAGATTACTAACTTTTAACAACCACTGTCTGCTCTTTTCACTTACTTAATTGAACAGCGTTGAGTTAAAAGTCAATGTATAAAAGTTTGCTTTTGTGATTCACAACACAATGGTATGTAGGTCAGGATACACAACTTCTATCTCGTTACATGTACATGGCTCCAAGATATTTCGTAGGTAAAAGTTTTGCAAAAATAGTTTTTTAGATTTTGGTAACGATCAAATTTTTTATAATATTTGTATATTGTACTGTCTGTACTAAGAACGAAACATGATTCCATATCTGTTTAATTGGTGCTTTATTATACCAAACCTAGTCTATAAACTTTTAATCTTTTAGAGGTTCAGGAACGTAAGAAAAATATGATTGTTATTATACCTTTACAGAATATTATAAAAAATATTATAACACGCACTTAATAATGCATAGGAAACGTCGGCTATTGGCAATTAGCAACTTGGGTGGATATGAAATGGTAGAACCGTCTCAACAGTTGAGAGAGATTAAGCCATAGTCCACCGCACTTTCTAACACGCGTCAAGTAGCGAGAGACAACCGTTTGCCGACATTGTCTAGCTAATTTGCTTTCTTCAGGCTACATTTAAATGTCTTAGAATTGTTAAAGCTTGGTATTTCTAATCCTTAGAATTATGCGAGCTCCAAAGACTTCAAAACTAGAACAAAAGAACAGATGTATTAATCTAGAAAGTTCTAAAATCCGATCCGAAATTTTCTTGGACGTTCTAAAACTTTCTAGAATGATTTAGAAATTGTTAAAATGCCTACAACTGTTGAAATCGATCCGAAATATCCTAGGACGTTTTAAAAATTTCCGGAATGGCCTAAAAAGTTCAAAAATGTCTTTATCTGTTAAAATCAATCTGAAGTCTTCTAAAAAGTTATATTATAATACTTCCAAAATGCCTAAAACTTGAAACTATTTGAATATTCTAGAGTATTTTGGTACTAGAAATTTAGATATTTGACGATATATAAATCGAAATTTAGTGACTTTAACCCGAGCAACGCCGGGTTTCGTTGCTAGTTGAGTATAAAGTAATGAAGAGAAGGCTGCACGACACGGCGTGTTGCTAACGCACTAATGATACAATAACGTAGCCGATGTCCATTTGGTGCCCGATGAGCCCAAATGTCGGCGCAACAACCTTTTTTTGGATAGACAGATGTTTGCATTTTGGAAAGCAATAAGATTAGGCGGTGTGCCTCGCGCACGCTCCAGTACCCGAAGCCCACATTGTTATTAAAGACAGCTGCAAGACACGTTCCCCTATTAAAAAAACGGTCAAGTGTGCAACGCAGACGCACCCGCTGCGTTTCGTTACACACAGAAGAGATTTTTTATGTCCTCATAAGGTGTCAAGCGTAAAGTATCTTTTATTGCGCGTTGTATTTGCAACTTTTATTCGAATTTAAATTGTTTAGTAATATTCCTTTGAAAATTACATGTTATAATCGCTGATCCGCCTTTTTAAATTAGTTAAATTGCTGCTAGTACATACATATAACCCAAAACATAGCAAAGATCAGATTAATCCAACATATTTTAAATAGAAAAAGTGATACTTCCACTGGGAATCATTAATTACAATTATCAAGATTGAAATGCAGGTTACTGTTATTGTGACAATATCGACCACAAACAAGGAGCGAGGAGCATTAAAGAGGTTTTAAACCGCACGTCTGCGTTGTTGCGGGAACAATACTTATTTGAATAATATAATGTAGGTACTTGTGATTGAGAAATTTAATCGACCAGTAGTTTCTGAATGCGGCAGACTATTTTTATAATGGAGTTTGGTGATTTTAATTTTGTTTTCGTTTTAGCTAGTTTATACAGAATAGTAAAGGAAAGCTTTTTTAAATTTCTGTTCTTGGCGTATCTAAATATGATATTAAACGGATTTTTTACTGTTTCCTTCCTTAAGTACAAGTTAATCATCCTGGTCATGCTACTCATCACGTGTTTGAAGTCCATGATGCTGCAAGACGTCCTGCACAACCTCTGCCTAAAGACACACACACACACACACACACACACACATAAACATAAAGAATTCTAATATTGAGTATAATAAACTTACACAAATTTTAGCCATAGCACATCCGAAAGTAACTCTGTCTTTTACACTTTCATATCTACACCATTGGAGAAAATTAGAGGTTTTTTTTTGTATGTAAATAGGACCTTGGGAAACAACAAACAAATTTTGTGCTATTTATTTTCTTTTTAATACAGAAATAAGTAACCAATATATTTGGAAAATATAATAGAATTGTATGAATTTATAATAATGTGATATTGAACCCTAAAAAATGTGTTAGCATCGGCGAACACCTCTCGCTACCTGGCCGCAGTTTTTTGGTTTCCTTATTCCACGCGCCGCTTGTGATAAAATTATTCACATTTTATAATAAGGCTTCACAATTATAAACACAAGCTGTTTCGAGCTTAAATTCTCGGTTGGAATAAATATATCCTAAATAATACGTGGTATAAATTCGTTTCATTGCTCCGTTTTTAACTCAAAAATTGGTCGCAAATTATTACAACTACGATTGGCGTTTATTAACCTCATTTTAGTTGGTTTGAGTGAGTTTTTTAATGCATTTCTCCTATAAAATAAACTCATTTTATCAATGTTAATCGTACGATCCCGTGATATTGGATTTATTCCATTAGTAAATTCTCAGTAGCAGCACGGAGTCTGAAATTGTACCCGAAAATGGGCCCTATTACGTGGGATGAAAACATAAATGGCGAATTGTGATTGTAGAAATGCACCTTTGGGTACCCCTTCGGGGAATACAGACGTGTAAGTGACCGCACTAACACCTAGTAGGTACATATTACGTCAAGTCAAATGATTAGTCATGAAAGTTATGCCGGTTTCTGACAAGTCGTCATTATTTTTCCGATCCGGGTCACTTTGTCAAGCTCTATAAAACATATCGTTTTAAACAGTCAAAAACTAAAAGGTTATCTAACTAAAGCCGTTTGAAACCCAACTGAACCAATAATTTCATTAAAAACGGTGAGTTCGTGCATTATAAAACAGCTTATGCAAATTTATAAATCCAAAAGCATTCCATTACCAATTATTCACGTTCCGAGGTTAGAAATGTCGAATCCCTAACACAAATTGAATTACAAAAGGAGTTACTTCAGTTACATGGAAAATTATCGTAATAAGTATATTTTAACAGGCTACTTGACGGTTTATGCGTAATTTTTAAATACTGTAAAGTAATTTTTCACGATTTATTGTTTTTTTTTTTTGCTATATTTTGTAAGTTCCTTCAATATGTATGAGTGGTGTTAACCGTATAAATTGAAATCATCATCATCAACCCAAATACGTCCCATTGCTGGGCACGGGCGTCCTCTACAACTGAGAGGGTTTAGGCCTTAGTCCACCACGCTGGCCTAGTGCGGGTTGGCGGACTACACACCTAAGAAATTCCTAAGAAATTTTAGGTGTGCAGGTTTTATCACGATGTTTTCCTTCACCGAAGTAGTAGTGAAGTAAAATAAAAAAAATACGCAGTTAGGTATTTTGAAGACAACATTTGTAACGAGAGGCCGCGGACTTGATACTCAATTAAGAGGAAATATGTTTGATCTTAGATTTTTGTTTCGGGGTCTGAGACGATATCGTAGCCATACATATGTTAGTTATGATACAAAACTGTGTCGTTTAAATAGCGTCAAATTACAAAACCTGTTACTATTCGCTCTCGACAGTCGTCTTAACCATGTTGGCCTCTTCGATATTGCCTATTGGAAATATACGTGTTGGTGGTCTATATCTATAGCTGAATAAGGCCTAAACCCTCACTTGTAGATGAGGCCTGTGCCCAGCAGTAGGACATATATGGACTTATCATGATTATAATGAACATCCTCATGCCTATTATACCTATGTCGACTGTCTCGTGTTCTAGACGTCCCGGCTTCGATTCCCAGGACGGGCAAAGTGTTATTGGGTTTTTCTGCCTGAAAAAAAGCAATAAGCTCTCCTCCTAAAATGTGGGACGAAAATACAATTGGCGAAACATGCAGTGATAACGTTTCGAAGCAGCAATAGTTTAAAATAGTTTTAAAAAGTGTAAAATTGACGATTCAAAAGAACTTGTAAAAGTCTATTTGAATAAAGATAATTTGACTTTGACTATGCCTACCCCTTCAGGGAATACAGGCGTGAGTGCGGGTGGCATACATACTCATACATAAACTCACGCCTGTATTCCCCGAAGGGGTAGGCAGAGATGCATTTCTGCACCCCCATTTCGCCAGGTATGTGTCAGTCCCACGTAATAGGGGGCGAGCCTATTGCCGTTTTTCGGGCACGTGTTGTTACAGAGAATTTCCAAAAACCCAATAACACTTTGCCCGACCCGGGAATCGAACCCAGGACCTCTAGATCGCACGGCACATACTTGAACCGCGTGACTATGAGGCAGTCATGGAACTTTGTAAATATATCAGTCCATATACGTCACACTGCCGGGCGCAGTAACGAATAAACCTACCGTAAAAAGAAAAATCAACATGTATAGATATTGACACGGCAATGCGACAACACAGCACCTGGTGGTGTCCAAACAGAGCACCATGTGTCGCGAGACTTGTATCTGTACTCACTTGACTCGCCTATGCTAGGATGGGTCTTCACACTACGGACATCAACAGTCACACACATAGTTCTGACCCCACACTAAGATACAAGTCTAGTGTCGTGGGTATCAGAAACTACAAGAGACTTTAGGCCTCACAAACACCCAGACCCGAAACAAATATTTGTGGATCACACAAACATCTGTCTTAGTGCGGGGATCGAACAAGCGACCTAAGCTGAATATAATATAAGCTGGTGTCTAGCCAACTGCGCCACTGGGCTGTTAAACTAACTTCGTTTTGGAAAATAGAATTCTGGAATATTAGAAAGGGTATAAAACATCTTATTAGGTCGATATATACGTATTCCTGTTGGTTTATATGTCGCAGGGATATGATAAAAACGGGGATTTGATCAAATCACGGAGAAAATTAAAATAACAACTAGTGATTTGTACAATTCACTAGATTTGTTTAGGGAAAAGATAAAATCGTGTTGTTATTTTAATTTTCTCCGTGATTTGATCAAATCCCCGTTTTTATCATATCCCTGCGACATTGACAGCCCCGTGGCGCAGTTGGCTAAACATCAGCTTGCGAAACGAAGAGGCCGCGGGTTCGATCCCCGCACCTAGACAAATGTTTGTGTGATCCACAAATATTTGTTTCGGGTCTGGGTGTTTGTGAGACCGAAAAGTCTCTCGTAGTTTCTGATACTCACGACACAGGACTTGTATCCTAGTGTGAGGTCAGAACTATTTATGTGACTGTTGGGTGTATGTGACTGTTGGGTGTATATACATACATAAACAATAAATTACAGATGCAATTTATATTTAAATCTGACAAGGTATTTTTAAAATTAAGTTTATATTATTTATGCAACAGAGGTATTTTATACCTATATGCTGTAAAAGTACACTGGTAACATATTGCCAACGCAGCTTTGGACTTCGGTCAAGGCTATTCGCACATGACGCCACGTGGTCTCGGGTTCAACGCAGCTCAGCAAATTGCGCTCAACGAGCCTTCACACCCGTCCGCTGCCCTTCGCTTTAATTAGACACGCTTTAAAAACTGCATTACAACAGCCATCAATTCATAAACTAGCCCAAAACGTATAATATCCCACATCTCCATCCTCCACTGCATGTTCAACATAATTATAACCATACTCCACGATCGTAAAATATAAATTCAAATTATACGGAGTGCAGTACGTTTAATGTTTTTATATGGACATAAAACGTCGGATTCCGGCAGAGGGCTCGGCGCATATGTCCGCCACATCTGTCCCATCTAGTAACGTAACTTAGTAATGCACGGCCGAGGCAAATACAGCTTTTGCTCCCTGTATCAGAGTGAGATTGTCGCTCCAGAGCTAAATCATTTTGCTTAATATTGACAGCCCCGTGGCGCAGTTGGCTAGATACCAGCTTGCGAAACGAGAGGCCGCGGGTTCGATCCCCGCACCGGGACAAATGTTTGCGTGATCCACAAATATTTGTTTCGGGTCTGGGTGTTTGTGAGAGCGAAAAGTCTTTAGTAGTTTCTGATACCCACGACACAAGACTTGTATCTTAATGTGGGGTCAGAACTATGTGTGTGACTGTTGGTGTCCGTAGTGTGAAGACCCATCCCAGCATGGGCGAGTCGAGTGAGTACAGATACAAGTCTCGCGACACATGGTGCTCTGTTTGGGCACCACCAGGTGCTGTGTTGTCGCATTGCCGTGTCAATATCTATAAAGACATGTTGATTTTTCTTTTTACGGTAGGTTTATTCGTTACTGCGCCCGGCAATGTGACGTATATGGACTGATATATTTACAAAGTTCCATGACTGCCTCATTGAAAATTGTATATTCATAAAAATGTTGCCAACTTACAAAGCGGAGGCGCGGGACCGTCGCGGCCTTTGGTTTGGCACGTGCACTTTGCATCTGTTTAACGGAGGCGTACATTATACAAATTTGACAAGAGCTTTATATTACGCGACGGTATGAGTACCTACAGAGAAAGTAATCCATCATGAAATATGGATCTAAATTAAAATCTGGTAATGCATCAGTATGAAGTAGTGATGGCCTCAGTGTTTAGGTACGCGGTCGAGAATCTTGGCGGTCGCGGGTTCAAACCCCAAGCACCTCTGACTTTTCGAAGTTATGTGTGTATTCATAATGAATTATCACTTACTTTAACGGTGAAGGAAAACATCGTGAAGAAACCTGCACACCTAAAAGTTCTTAGAAAATTCTTGGGTGTGTAGTCCGCCAACCCGCACTAGGCCAGCGTGGTGGACTAAGGGCTAAACAATCTCAGTTGCAGAGGAGGCCTATGCCCAGCAGTGGGACGTATATGGGCTGATGATGATGATGAATGCATCAGATTGTTAGCGCTACATGAGCACACATGTAATTAAATCACGCGCAATAGTTGGACCTAATCGGTAAATGCGGTTAGTCGGAGACTCGTGATTAATTCATATATAAGTTGTTGCGCGACATTGCTCTTGTCGTATAGACAACCCGCTTCTGTTTGAGCTTTGGGAATGTTTAAAGTGATATTTAGTTTAGAAACAATTTAAGTTTATAGATTTCGACCCTGCTTTGACAAGTCAAAGAGTTAGCGTCTAGACGCATTTGCGAAAAATAGCATAGGCTCACAGGCTATAGAGATAAGCTCAACACGCACTAGCATTCATATTAGGCAGGATTGTAATTTTTAACAGTCCCATGTCTTACTTTTATTTATTTGTAACACTTTATTGTACACCACAAAATTTACAAAACATGATTAAGAATAATAAAATTAAAAATAGAGTGCGACAAATGGCGGTCTTATCGCTGAATGCGATCTCTTCCAGCCAACCGTAGGATAGACTTGAAATTTATCAGAAAATAGAGCGGGTGTAAAAATTGTAAGTATTATCAATGGGTACTAACTAACTATATTGATAGTTCGAAAAAGTAGTTTCTAAAAAGGAGAACGTTATTAGACATCAGTCAGTGGTGGCGAGTCGCGCGATCGATTAACAAGCCTGTAGTTGGTACGTATCGGCCGAGATCGCGGCGGCAGGGAGCCACCTGCGCCCGCGCACCTGCCCGCCTCTGATTCGCCAAAAACGAACAGTCGGCCGCCTCACCTGCCGGCACCGATACCGCGCGCTATCAATACATATTTACCAGTTATCTAGCACACCGCACACTGCACACCTCTCCAGTAATTAATCAAGACACATGTTAATACACGGCCTCTCCGGCAGGACATAACCACGCGTGACGGCTCCAAACGCTATTTAATTGCGAGCGTAATTTGTGTCACAATCGACACCACGCTCATAATGAGCGGAATGTTGAACTTATTTCCAAGTTTTGAATGGATGCCAATATACATACATAGTTAAAACTTATTCAACTTTTCTATGGTTATTATGCGTTGGCTAGTTTTTCTCCTCAACTTCTTTCAACTTAGATTTAAAAATGCATTTTTCCCCCGTTTTGGCACTTTCATTATTGATCGTAGCTCTTGTTGGTCATAGCGTGAAGATATATAACCTATAACCTTCCTCGATAAATCGGCTATCTAACCCTGAAAGAATTTTGAAAACCTGTTTAGTACATCCAGATATTAGGTACCTACTCCGTACAACTCACAAAATCACTATCTTTACTTTATAATATTAGTATAGTTACTTAGACGGTATTTATTTTTAAAAAAATCAGCAGATACGAATAAACTTCGTGGCGACAGTACCTACTCTATTAAACAACACTCTTAAGTAATAAGATTTTTTCGAGTGAAAATAATATTTTCGTATTTTTCAAGGTACCATTGACAAAGAAGACTTACCAAGTTATTGTTCGCGGGAACAATTGAATATTAATGAACAATTACATTGTGTTGGCAGCTCGTGCCGACTTGATAGTTTGCCGAGCGGCACGAGTCGCCAATGTTGATTTATGTTTAAACGAGTCAAATTATGAAAGAGCAGGGTGGCTTTGTTACCATATTAGAGTGAAGACACAAGCCGAGGGTTAAGTAAATAGTAGGTGACGTGTGGTGGAGGTGGTTCCCACGTGCCGAGGAATGGATCACCACACAGGGACAAAAGTTTAAAATGTGTTTTGAGGTCTCGTTATTTCCAACACGGTAAGTCTGTAGATTTTAATACCCAAAACACAATGACTCTAAATAGGGAATCAAATTGATATAATATTGATGGTTTTATTTATGGAATTAGATCAGTTCCTTCATTACAAACTATAATTGTAGATATAGCATTCAACTTACCCACAACTTTATTGCCGCACGATTCTGACAACTATAATTACCCATTTCCTTGTGAATGTCCATAACATCAACCAGTCTCCAAATAGAAAACATACCGAGGGTCTATAAAATAAAAAGTGGAACACGCAACCCACAACAGGTGCGCGCGACAGATTCTACGTGCAGGCCGCGTGGGGCTGCACAAACTGTACGTCAATTAAATAATACAAGCATTAAGTGTTTCTTAAAATATTTATTCAATGGACGGTGGCTTTTATCACAACGCTTACAAAGTTGCTTTAAAACTATAATAACTGAGAGATCATGTTCTTAAACACAATAATATGTTACATTATTCGGAGCGAGTCGTGGCATCCAGTCAATAGCGTGTCGTGTGCTGAGGAATACAGTGTCAATACGTGAAGTCTCAATGTGGACATCTGTTTGCGCACACTTGGAGTCGGGAGCATTGCAAATATAAAATTAACTATTAATAACAGGTTTCGGTGGCCACTGGAGTTGTCGGGCGAGCGCATGAGTTTTTAACGCAGGTTCCATTGGGATTTAATTACTATTTAATTGTGAATTCGTGATGGCTTTGGTTTACGAGGTCGGCCATAATGATAACTGTCTTGATGAGACAGTATAATGTTTTTGGGCCGTACTGAATTCGCCACCAGGTGCGGAGACTGCTTTTGAGGTCAAATGTTTCCTTGAAACCCTGCTAGAATTATTTCAGCTGCGCGATAAACGCAAGCTAAAATGATCGCGCTGGCTTGCTATACGAAAGTCATTTTTCTTTCTACATGAACGTCAATGGGAGGTCCCAATGTATGAAAATGATATGTGAAACATCATTTCCATACCTTTGATCTTTCTCATGACGTTCACGCTCAAAGTAAAGTAGCTTTGTCTAGCAACCCTGGCATGATAACTGTCATTTAGTGTACAAGTGATTCTTGCGAGATTCAATTTCGACTACGCTTCACAAATCGAGATAATTGTCCTGATATTATTAGTAACACTCATGCATTTTAATAGCAAAGACAAACATTGTCAAACCACTATTGGTCGAGTTTTAGTGAGTAGATGGAGTTAACTACGTAAACCAAATTGCGCTTACCATCAGGTGCAATGGGGTCACTTTGCCGTGCCAGTATAAAAAAAAAGAAGTAAGATTTGCCTACTACATTTCCATTTTTAAAAGTAATCTATACCCTTTTAGGTTTCATTTTGGAAACATTAATACCAATCCTATGATGTCACTTTCATACCGATTTATACCCTTGTACTTCAAAAGTACATAAAACAGTAATAAAAACGCGCTAAATAAGTAAAAGTTGCGATAAAACTTTCACTTTTAATGCTGTGAAGTGACAAAAAGTATCAATTTATTTAGAGGTAGGTGATTTATTTAAAATCGAAAAAATCAGCCCATATAAGTCCCACTGGGCACGGGCCTACCATAGAGAGGGTTAGGCCTTAGTCCACCCTAGTCCTTAGTTGGGATGGCCTCGAGGTTTAGGCGCGCGGTCGAGAATTTCGGCGGTCGCAGTTTCAAACCCCAGGCACACACACCTCTGACTTTTCGAAGTTATGTGTGTATTCACAATGAATCATCACTTGCTTTAACGGTGTAGGAAAACATCATGATAAAACCTGCACACCTAAAAGTTCTTAGGAATTTCTTAGGTGTGTAGTCCGCCAACCCGCACTAGGCCAGCGTGGTGGACTAAGGCCTAAACCCTCTCAGTTGTAGAGGAGGCCCGTGCCCAGCTGTGGGACGTATATGGGCTGATGATGGTGATGAAATTAGCCAAAATTATTTAGATAATCCAATACGAAAAAGTATCCCGTTCTATAAAATTAAATAATCATTCAATTTGAATAAGTGATACCTACACGTAACTCGGTATTTACTTTTCCCGGAACAGAGTCCCTTGAGAAATTCAGAGGACACCGAAATAGAATATACGGCATTAAAGAAATACTAAGCCTGTACATAAAAACCCTTTTTAGGATCACTTTGACAACGATCCATCTTAATACGTTGGAAATCCTATAAATGCGACTTGTAAAATATTTGCCTTACCTAAAAATTTAAACAAGGACGCGAAGATGACATTGAGACTCACCGCTTTTCTTGAAAATGTTATTTCCACACACATAAAAATATTACAGTATTTTTAATTATACAACTTATATTTCACGCCAGTGCACCTTATTCTATTAATATATTTACATCATTGAACCAAATTCGAATTACATACATACTTTATTGAACAATTTATTTTATTGTTTAACAAAATAGTGAAATATTTCAGCTATAGCAGCATAAGTACCTGTTTAACCCATTACGCCCCAAGCATCGAAAAAGTTGGAACTTTTTGATGAAATTTATAAATTAAGTTCTTAGTACATTAAGAAACAATTTTATGAGAAAAAAAATATTTTTTGAAAAATACATTAATTTAAAAAAAAATAACATTAAAATCACTTTAACATTTTTTTTACAGCGAAAAATAAATTATTGGAAAAATGTTATGAAATTACGAATTTTATCAGAGACAATAAAAATAAGAGCCCTAACAACTTAAAAAAAGAGTTTAATATAGTGTCCTAAAAAATAGGACAGTGGGAAGGAATGGGATAAATTGATTATTAATAACTCGTAATAATTTATAAACCCAACAATCACATACATAGTTCTGACTCCACACTAAGATACGAGTCTTATATCATCGGTATCAGAAACTACGCAAGACTTGACGGTCTCACAACGTCCAGAGCCGAAACAAATATTTGCGGATCGCACAAACATTTGTCTCGGTGCGGAGATCGAATCGCGGCCTTGCGTTTCGCGAACGGGTGGCTAACCAACTGCGCCACGGGGCTGTCAAATACGTGACACAGTTGCGGTAAATAAATAAACATGCCTTTTAAAATCCAATCTCAATGGTGCAATGACCAGTAATTTAAAAATATTGTCATGGATAATGTTGAGTGCGTAAGTTTTAAAAGTTAAAGGAACTAAATTCAATTTTATGGTGTATGGCAATATTTATAAACATACATCATTAGGCCGCGCGCACTTTGGACACGAATTCGTGTCGTACGGCATACGTACGATCGTGGTCGTACGAATTGAGTGCGCACACTGTATACGTTTTTATAAGTCAAATGAGCAGTGTCAGGTTAATTAATTTTTCTACGTCCATTTCTTATGTCAAAACGTACGAATGTTTTGTAAAATCCCAACGAGTTCGGATTGTTTTCGGACGTCTGAACTACACGTACGTATACGCACGACTTACTCGCACCCAGTCTGCGCGCTCCCATAGTACTTGGAATGTCGGGATCGTTCGTACGTGTTCGTACGTGTGCGCACGAGTAAAATTCGAACGAAAACGTGTCCAAAGTGCGCGCGGCCTTACGTTGATTAATTATTTGTTACAAAGATCACGTAAAGGATAGTGAGATGAAATGTTATTTAGTTAAGATAACAATTACACGTACGACCCTTCAACTGTACACCATAATACTACGTTTTTACACACGAAAATAAAAAACGCAAATCGTATTTAAAGTAACATTAATTATATGTTTATTGTTATATCTATTACTTAGCTATATAACTATACAAGCCCATATACGACCCACTGTAGGACCTTCTTCTCTGTTGAGAAGAACAGTAGTCATTAGAAACTAAGACCTAAGCGAATACTTTCATACCTTACCTCTACTAATAGAGAGCTTTAAATAACCAATAATGTACATAAATTAATACATACATAACATACATAAACTCACGCCTGTATTCCCCGAAGGGGTAGGCAGAGGTGCATTTCTGCACCCACATTTCGCCAAGTATGTATCAGTCCCACGTAATAGGGGGCGAGCCTATTGCCGTTTTTCGGGCGCATTTCCAGACTCCGTGCTGTTACTGAGAATTTCCTAATGGAAAAACCCAATAGCACTTTGCCCGACCCGGGAATCGAACCCAGGACCTCTAGATCGCACGGCACATACTTGTGACGCGAGACCACGAGGGACGAGGCATTATAAATTAATAGTACTGTAAATATGTAGCAAGTAGTATCCACGACACTCGAAAGACTATCACTGCCTCGGCGTTTCGATCCTTGCAAATATACTTTCATGATCATCACCATCATCAGCCGAAAGACGTCCACTGCTGAACATAAGCCTCCCCCAAAGACTTCCCGTGATCTTCGTTAAGACATCAGTCCACCTATGGGTGCTAACGGTGGTCTAACGCTGCGCTTGCCGGTACGCGGACTCAAATATACTTTATATAGGTAGTATATTTTGCTACCTGTGATTTTTTTCCATTATATATTATCTATTGTAATTTCTAAGTCTTACACTCACGGCTATATAACTTAAGGTGTAGACAGAAGTGTATATCTTTCCTACATTTTGTCATCTGTTTAAAGCCCTACATAATAGAAAGCGAGCTTATTGCCCTTTTCGGAATCATTTCCGTACGTCTTTCCTGATAGAAAATACAAATAACACTTTTCTCGACCCAAGAATTGAACCTACGACCTCAAGACCGCACGCCGCACTCACATACCGCATGACATACGAGGCAATTTGATAATGACGACTGTATAAAACGACACTGTATAAAAGTATTATGTTGGATGTATGTACACAAAAAATATATAATGACAAAACACTTATCGACGCGAGAACGGAACTTGCGGTCTCCCGCTTGTTAGCCGATTAGTCGTCAGCTACAACACAAAATGCAATCTGTCACGTACAAACAAACACATGTCGAGCAACAGATGTATTCTATACAAAGGGAGGGACAAAACTATTGTACTAAATAGCTTATTTGTCCTTTCCGCTTCGAACAACAAAGACTTGTTGATATTCAAAAGATTACTTTATAAGACATTGTTGACATTGTATGATACAAATTGGTGCTTGCGAGTGGTACCTAGTTCGATTCTAGAGTCGGGCGAAGTATAATCGTGTCTTTCAAGCAGCACGCAGTATTATACCTGGCGAAACGAGGGTTTACACCTCTGTTTACCTCACCGGGGTCAAAGGGATGTGAGAGTATTTACAAATACATACATAGAGGGAATAACTCTCGAAGTTGTTCAGGAGTACATTTAGAGTAGGTAGGAAAAACTATAATAATAATAAATACACCCAACAGTCACATACATAGTTCTGACCCCACACTAGGATACAAGTCCTGTGTGGTGGGTATCAGAAACTACGAGAGACTTTTCGGTCTCACAAACACCCAGACCCGAAACAAATATTTGTGGATCACACAAACATTTGTCTCGGTGCGGGGATCGAACCCGCAGCCTCTCGTTTCGCAAGCTGGTGTCTAGCCAACTGCGCCACGGGGCTGTCGAGGAGAGCCAAAGAAGAATAAAGCTGGGTTGGGCAGTGTTTAAAAAACTCTGTCGAGTCGTTTCGTCACCCATATCACAAACCCTAAAGACAAAAATCTTGTCACGAAGCAGAGACGTGGACACTGACGATGCGACTAATCCACCAATTTAAGGTCGCTCAGCGAGCTATGTTGGGAGTCCCTCTGAAAGATAGGATCAGAAATGATGACATCCCTCAGAGAACCAAAGTTATCGAAATAGCCTAAAGGATTAGCGAGCTGAAGTGGCAGTGGGCAAGCCACATTTGTCGCAGAACCGACAACCGTTGGGGGAAACAGGTTCTGGAGTGGAGACCATGGCTCGGCAAACGTAGTGTAGGGCGCCCTCTGGCTGGGTGGGGTGGCAGCGGTTGGATGAGGAGAGATCGAGCCCAGTGGAGTGCCATAGAAGAGGCCTATGTCCAGCAGTGGACGTAAGAAAGGCTGCTGCTGCTGATGATTATGATGATAATACATATATACGTAACCTAACGCCATTATTCCCCGAAGGGGTAGGCAGATGTGCATTTCTTCTTCCACATTTCGCCAGGTACGTATCAATCCTACGTAATGGTTCGGGCACATTTCCAGACGTGCTGCTAGTGAGAATTTCCTGATGTAAAAACGTAATAACACTGACCGACCCGGCAATCGAAACAAGGACTCCTAGATCGCACTGCATTTATAAAGTATAGGTAATTAAAAATTACTTAATAAAGCTACTTCTTGGAGTTTGGTCTTCTTATCTTTATTAGACATTTTTATCTAAGGTGTTAATTACATGGCGGACCAGATGTAGTATCTAGTGACGATCGCATCTTGCTTATCCACATAATTATGGCGGCCTGGTTAATTGCCGCTTCAAGCTTGTGTCCGAACAATAAGTTACGTTATTCATTAATGCCTAGCAGTGACCAGCATCTGTGGGTATTATTACAACGCATAAATTACCTGACCGTCTTGTTTTATACCGCACAAAATTATCGATATCAAAATAGATCTGCCTTGTGGTCTGATCTGGTGACCCCGGGTTCGATTCACAGGTTGAGCAGTGTTATTGGGTTTTTCTCTAAATTCTCCATTCATCATCAGCCCAAAAACGTCCCACTGCTGGGCACGGGCCTCCTCTACAACTGAGAGGGTTTAAGCCTAAGTCCACCACGCTGGCCTAGTGCGGGTTGGCGGACTACACACCTAAGAAATTCCTAAGAACTTTTAGTTGTGCAGGTTTTATCACGATGTTTTCCTTCACCGTTAAAGCAAGTGATAATTCATTGTGAATACACACATAACTTGGAAAAGTCAGAGGTGTGTGCCTGGGGTTTGAACCTGCGATCACCGAAATTCTCGACCGCGCGCCTAAACCTCAAGGCCATCACTGTAAATTCTCCATAACAGTACAGAATCTGGTACAGTAGAAACTCCATTTTCCGGCCCTTGGTTATACGGATTCGCTATTATCTAGACTACCAATCGCGATCAATTAAATTGGTACCTACAAGTCGAATTTATGCAAACATGAATGCGCAGGAGTCGTATACGCTAAACGATTTCAAGAATGCGCTCAACGGGTGATGAAAACACCAATTATAATCATGAACATGATGCGACATCTAGTGAGTAAAAATTATAAAAGTTGCTAATCACGGTTGTAGGTTGGAGTAGCCCTTAGCAAATAGCATACATTAAGTTAGGAACATTGATAAGAGATGGCGCTGCTTGCAACGATTCAAACTTGAAGTGCTTCCATCTGTCAAATAGCTACAAATTCTTGGGTTCAACTCCCAGGACACATCAACATCATCATCATCATCATCATCATCATCACCATCATCATCATCATCATCATCATCATCATCATCAGCCTCTCTTACGTCCACTGCTGGACATTGGCCTCTCCTATGGCACGCCACTGGGCTCGATCTTCGGCCTTCCTCATCCAACCACTGCCAGCCATTTTGCGTATATCGTCACCCCACCTAGCCAGAGGCCGTCCTACACCACGTTTGCCGACACAGGACACATGTTACTAAACATTATTTAAGAAAATAATAGTAATAATGTATTGCAGTCAAGAATAAGCTTGCAAGCTTTTACCAAAGGTCCTAAAATTTGCAGTAAAAAAATTAAATACCGGAAAATGGCGACAGGCTTGTGTGTTACGTGGATTTTAAAATACTCCTCGCAAAAGTGAGATTACAAACACATCTCTGTGTAATTCTTGCCATAGCCGAAATAATAGATTTTGACAAAATACGTGGGTCTCTAGTGCCTAGTGAATTACAGTCGTTGTGTTTAATTTACTTAATATTATCACGTTAAGGAAATATTAAAATTGTTTGTAATATCTAGGTACCATATCAAAGATGTAATCCAAATTGAATACTGACTAAATTTAAAACGAGATAACAGTTTTATTAAAACGTGGGCTTCACAACTCCCGTGATTAGATGTTTATCAGACAAACATTTGCTTCTCTGTTTGTTAGTCCGAAACCTCTCGTAGTTTGTGACACCCACGACACTAGATTTTGGTTTGAGATCAGAACTATCTAAAAGATTACTATTAGTCTCTATTTTTATTTTTTCAACAATTTAAATTCTACAGTGAGACTTAAGGTTGACTGCCTTGTAGTCACATAGCGCAATCTTGAGGCCCCGGGTTCGATTCCTAGGTCGGGTTAAGTGTTATTGGGCTTTTCCATTGGAAAATTCTCAGTAGCAGCACGGAGTCTGGTAATGTGCCCATGAACGGCAACAGGCTCGCCCTCTATTACGTGGTACTGATACATACCTGGCGAAATGTGAGTCTGCCTACCCTTTCAGGGAATACAGGCGTAAAGTTATGTAAGTAGATAATTTCACAGTTACGGCCTCCAATTATTATGACCAAGCCAGTTATACGCCTAACCCCACATTAAGCCCAACTGTGGGACGTATAAATCAGCTGGTATTAACAAAAATACACTGGTATACTGCTCAAGGAAATAATTATGACACATTACTACTTCAGATATTTTGTCTTTTCACCGCCAAGAGTTTTGTTCGGTGCTGGGGCTGCGTGGCGATGAAGTGTTGGAGTCGTTTAGTAGGGAGTCTTCGCCCTCGTCTTCTTCAGGTCGCGGCTCCTCCATGGGATGGCGGCAGAACGGACAGTGGCCTTTAGTCACCAATTGTATCTCGTAGTCTTCCAGGTAGAACAGCTGTTGAAATTATGTGTGCTATAGTCGATCATCTTTATCATCAGCCCATATACGTGGCACTGCTGGGCACGGGCCTCCTCTACAACTGAGAGGGTTTAGGCCTTAGTCCACCACGCTGGCCTAGTGCGGGTTGGCGGACTACACACCTAAGATTTATGATAAAAAAATTTAGGTGTGTAGGTTTCATTACGATGTTTTCCTTTACCGTTAAAGTACGTGATAATTCATTGTGAATACACACATAACTTCGAAAAATCAGAGGTGTGCCTGGGGTTTGAATCCGCGACCGTCAAGATCACAATAAATTATCACGTACTTTAACGGTGAAGGAAGTTCTTAGGAATTTCTTTAGTCTGCCAACCCGCACTAAGCCAATGTGGTGAACTACGGCTTAATCCTTTGAGTTATAAGGAAGGCCCGTGGGACGTATATGATGATGATGATGCTGATGATGTATATGATGATGATGATGATGATGATGCTGATGATGTATATGATGATGATGATGATGTGTGCTTACATTATAGCAGTGCGGGCACACAGTGGCGGGCAGTTCCGGCAGCATGTTCCTGTAGAAACGCGGCCGCAGTTGCGGCTGGTGCACTATCACCACGCAGGCCGGGCTCAGCTGCAACAGACTCGCCCGGCTGCAGGTCACCACGCCGCTGTCATCGTCCTGGGAACATAACACACATGTGTCAATTTTGAACAGATTTTTTCACACAAATAGTAATCTTAAGCCATCTATCAGCCATAGGAAGTCCACTGCTGAACATAGGCCTCTCCCAATGACTTCCACAGGGCCCTGTCGGAGGCAGAATGCATCCAGCAAGCAATCTTAAGGGGCCAATTTTTTAAAAGTATATAAGTTAATTCACAATTGTCTAATTTATGTATGGAACTGTTAGTTTAGGCTTGAATAATTGTTCCGATTATAGTAGATTTTTGGTTAAGTCAAAACTCTATTTTGACATTTCACTAACCATCAGGTGCGGGTAGTTTACTCTATCAGTAAAAAAATATTTAATTTAGTATATAATATAAACTAACTTATTTCTAGACGGATAGCGATATTGCATATACACCACAGACAACCTAACCTATAGACGACGCATTACTGGGGACATGCTTTCGCCGACGTTATGCACTGACACGACATAACCGCCGGCCCCGCCCCTTAACGTGACTCATTCCGCCGCCGAGTGTCGCAGTGACATATTGTCTCTGTTTTAAAAATATTAACTGTCATAATGCCGTATTGTTCAGTGAAATTTTGTAGAAAGAGCAGCACAACATCTAGTCTTGCAAAACATGGTATTACATTTCACAGGTAAGTTATTATTCTTTCATTAATCACTAAAATAACTATATACTAAAAATAAAATATTAAAAATTCTGGCGTTTAAGTCGTATTTGCATCTCTTTCTTTCTTATTTGAATTCATATAACATTATCTCGCTCTCTCTTTGACACGCAGACTAGTAATGAGACACAATATAATTATTGTTTTATCGACAAATAATATTGAGATCGATATTTTTATAGACTGTATATCGTTGTTTGTCTGTTGTTCAAAAGGTTTCCCAAGTGTCCTGAAGTGAAAAAAAATGGATTGACGCTACCAAACGAGATGATAATTGGTTTCCTGGAAAAAATCACGTTATTTGTTCGCGACATTTTATTGGGGATTGTTTCCGGATTGTTGGTAGATCTCGACGTTTTCTATTTGAAACTGAATAAATAATAATAATTTGAAATTTAATAAACCAAAGAGCTATCCAATGTCTCTTTCTTGTAAAACATTGAATTCTTTAGCAAACCTAGAATTATTCCCCGACTTACTGCACTATCAGTTTGACTTTGAAAACGTCAATCATTTGATTGATTTAATAAAATGCGTAATTAATAAATATATCGACATACGTTTGGCTTATTTAACAAAAAAAACTGAATCAAAATCAATAAGGAGAGTTTATACAAAATTAATACATTTTAGAAGTCAATAGTTGATAAATAATATTTACTTTTAATTGATGAATATTTACTTTCGTAACGAATATTTATTTTCTCGTCTCCGGAAAGTTAATAACTCTTTTATGGGGAAATGTATACGCTTCTATTACAAACTTCCGAAGGCTCTTAGGGAGCTTCCCTTGACAAAATTTAAGAAATCAATTAAAGATAAGCTTTATAAAAAAGCATACTATAAAATTTCAGAGTTTATTGAAGATAATAAGCCTTGGGAGTAAGTAAATTGATCGGAGTTTTGTTTTGTTGCTACAGTTTGTATCATTATGACATTTATAATGTAAAATTGAAATAATGTAATGAAAAAAACATATATTGCTATTTTTTAAAGAAAAAATTACATGTCGTGTTGCTGAGAGAGTTTCTTGCCGTTTCTTCTCCACAGCGATAACACGTTGCGAAGCGGCAATAGTTTAAAAAAAGTGTAAAATTTACGATTCTAAAGAACTTGTAAAAGTCTATTTGAATAAAGATAATTTGACTTTGACTTTGATGATTGTTTAACTTATAAGTATTAAAAATTTATATGAAAATTAATATGTTTTTTTATTTTTCCTTTAAACTATAAACTTCGTAGATTATCGATAATTATTAGTTTATCCCATCTCTAGTGCGCACTAGAATGTTATCAGTGTCTTGAAGCGTCCAATGAAAACTAGCCGACTGCCCCCGTACCCCGCCACGATTTAGCGATTTTGTTTTCATATTAAAATTAATAGAAGCGGAGTCTATAGGTTAGGTTGTCTGTGATATACACTTATATAAAGCTGAAGTCACAATGAATTATCACTTAATTTAACGGTGAAGGAAAATAGCGTGAGGAAAAAGTTCTTGGGAATGTCTTGGGTGTGTAGTCCGCCAACTCGCACTAAGCCAGCGTGGCGGACTTAGAAACCCTTTCAGCTATAGAGGAGGTCCGTGCTCCGCAGTGGGACGTTCATATGCTGATAATGATGATGATGAGGTGCACATTTGCACCTCTGCCTACCACTTCGGGAGCACAGGAGTGTGTGTATGTTATTTAGACTTGAAAGCACCTTTTTTATTTTATTTTTTATGAGAAAGGAGGCAAACGAGCTAGTGAGCCACCTGATGTTAAGTGGTCAACACCGCCCATGAACAGCCACAATACCAGAGGAATCGGAGGTATCGGTGCGTTGCCGGCTTTTGAAAAGACTTACCTCTTCGACTTTATCTTGGAACGGATCATTAGAGTCGACGTCGTGATCTATGCGCAGTATTTCGGCGTCCCCCCCACTCCCCTCGTGTGGTTCCTCGGGCACCGTCACCCGGTCTATCAGCTCCATCGCTTCTTCGTACGTGATCCCTTCCGCCGGCACGAACTCCACTAGAGGTAGAATCTCTGCGGGAGATAAGAATATTTAGAACCAGACCTTACAAGCGATCGGTAAGACAGAACTACAGTTTGTAGGGGGGTCGCAAGTTGATACTTTATTGGTATAATAGAAATAAATAATAAAATTTCTAAAATAAAAGAATCTTATTACATCATCCATCTACTAGTGAAAATCCCGTCAAAATCGGTCCAGCCGTTTCAGAGATTAGCCTTAATAAACAGATAGACGGACAAAAATTGTAAAAAATGTTGGTATATGCAAATTTAATGGTTGAAGGTCAACGGTTGCAAGTATACCAAATATATTATTGGAGGCATCTGCATTCCTACAAATGTACCGTAGGTACATATAATATGTATAACATATTTAAATCAAATTATTAAACGCTCGGCTAAATGTCGCGTTTATTTCAGTTTTTCTTTAGGGGAAAGCTGATTATGGCTCTGCTTCTCGCGGGCCCTGAGGGAGAGGGGGCGGGAAGCATATGTCAGGGCCACCGGCCTTCCAGCTCGGCGCGCGGAGATGTCGATAACGAAAGTACACCTAAATCCCCGTAACATAGGCAGACTAAACCCACCATGCGTGGCGAGCGAGTGCGCCATCTGGTGGTCGCAGTGCGGACAGCGCGCGACGGCCAGCGGCGGCGCGTGGCGGCGACAGCGCCAGCACAGCGGGGCCACCTCGTCGTCGCGAGCCTCGCCGCTGCCGCTCGCGCGCGTCTTCAGGATCAGCAGCTCCACGCTCTCCTGGTGGGGACATACTAGGTGTACAAATCACACACTTGCCTCATGAACAAGGTATATGATCATAAAAATGTAGGGTAATTTCTCGGTGGTTAATTATACAGGATGTATTCAGACCGTGATCTAACTCCCGATGTCTGTACAGTCGACATTTTTTGCGGTTCAACACGCACGATTTGATAATCGCGCGGTTATCACCTTGTCTGAACTAGCCCTGAGAATTTCCTAATAGAAAAACCTAATAATCCATTGCCCGACCAGGGAATCGAATCCGGAACCTCTAGATCGCACATCGCAGTTTAACATACACATAGTCTTTCAAATTTATAATAATAATATAAGTTGCAAAGTGATTTTAAAGTAATACTATGAATCAAGTACTCTATTTACGTCATTGACAAACGTACATATATAACTTCACGGCGTACTCACTACAACGACGGCGGCAACTTCACAATTATACTACGAAAAATATAATTGACAATACCTGAAACTTGGATGGTACTAAAAGTCCCAAAATCCTGTCCAGCATCTGATGCGCCAGCGTGTTCGCTTGCAGCGCTTTCGACTGCTTGGCTATACATAGGTACAGACAACTGCATCTCGTTAAGGATAACTTCATAATTTTTTGATTAAAAAAGATAGGTGGGTGATTTACTTTACATTATGTGTATTGTTCCCTACATTATGTGTGAAAATATTATTTATTGATTAATAATATTTTTAATTGTTATTCTTCATAACGGCCGATTAGAGTTGGAGGAACTCTGAGACACTTGACCGCGCGCGGTTATAAATGAATTATTTTGTTCAAATTAATCGCGAGCAGTGAAATGTTATAAATAACGTATAACGCACGTAACCAAAAAAAAATCCACTTTTCATCAAGACTTAAGAGTT
The DNA here is from genome assembly GCA_907164795.1 of Hemaris fuciformis. Classification (NCBI taxonomy): domain Eukaryota; kingdom Metazoa; phylum Arthropoda; class Insecta; order Lepidoptera; family Sphingidae; genus Hemaris; species Hemaris fuciformis. Next base: position 24,120,469 of record OU015431.1, read on the forward strand.
AACTAACAATATACGAATAAATATTTATTTTTAAGTTTTTAATATTTTATCAACACTTAGATATTTAACAATAGATCCTGAAAACTTCATAAATGATCTTTGATGATTTATTAGAAATTTATTCTTTATTAAAAATACTAAAAAAAAAATTGTAAAAAAAATGTCAAAACGAAAATTTTTAGAAACTGTTTTGGAGATTCATTTTTATAGATACTACTTAATAAAACTATACGTGGATGTAAGTTTCATAATTAAGTGGAAAATGGGGGTCCACTTGGTGTGATTCACTCATTACAAAGGATACAACATGGACACCCCGGGCGGAGGTTCGTCCTCCAATAGTGCTAGCACGTATCGTGCTCCGTTCAGCAACGCGTCCGGCTGACATAGTGAGAACTGCTCGTGTATAGAGCGGTGTACCGCGTCGTACGCGTGGTATATACGCGCCAGCCGCTCGTTGCGGTGGTACTGATGCAGCAATGTGTCGTGATCTCTGCGAAAAAAAAAATTGTGTTGTTAAATTTTCTGTAATATATGTTTGCACTTACAAAAATGTACTCGATATCAGTGCTAACAATTCATTACTGAAATTTGCCATTCTACTTGATATTCACCAAACAATCTCATATAGTTTTGACCGCCACACATAACAGAACAATATGCTTCTAAAAAAAAAACACACACACACACCTATATTCCCGAAGAGATAGGCTGAAATCCATTACTATGTGTCTATTATTCGTCTGCTCGACCCCTAAGTTATTAAATTAATCTTTGGTAGTTATTCTTTGGTAATTAACACGGATAAATTCACATTTCATTGTCTTGTCCGTATGATGTACCAAGAAGTATATTAATACAGTACTAACTTTTCACCCATCTCCGCGGCGGTTTCCAAGCTCTGCATGGCGAGCAAGTGGTGCAGATAGCCTGCGTCGCCGAACCGCTCCTCACCCACCGCGTTGTTCACCAAGATCGTGAACACGCGCATCGCCGTGCTCGCGTCACCAGCCATGTGGTACGCTGGGGGAAAAATATCATCATCGCCGTTATAACTGGATCCTACTGTATATAGAAACTTGGGACTGCCTCGTGGTCTCGCGGTACAAGTATGTGCCGTGCGATCTGGAGGTCTTGGGTTCGATTCCCGGGTCGGGCAAAGTGTTATTAGGTTTTTCCATTGGGAAATTCTCGGTAACAGCACGGAGTCTGGAAATGTGCCCGAAAAACGCCAATAGGCTCGCCCCCTATTCACGTGGGACTGATACATACTTGGCGAAATGTGGATGCAGAAATGCACCTCAGCCTACCCCTTCGGGGAATACAGGCGTGAGTTTATGTATGTATGTATGTAGGATCTTGGGAAAGGACATAGGCTATTTTTTTTTAATCTGTCACCGAGCAAAGCGAACATTTTTTATTTTTATTATTATTTGGCACGGCAAAGTGACTCCACTGTATCTAATGGTAAGCACATTACCTCTCTGTGCGTCGACGAACTTGTTCTCCTGCGCCATTTTGTGTGCGTAGGGTAGGTACACGTCACGTTTACACTCGGCGTGTTCTCGTGCTAGAGTGAACGCGCGCGACCACTCGCCCGCAGTCACCGCCAGCTGGGCCACCTTGCTGCGAAAACCGATCAAGATTCATATTTATCTATTATCTGCCTCGTGGTCTCGCGCCATAAGTATGTATTATAGAGTTTTTCCATTAGGAAATTCTTAGTAATAGCCCAGTCTGATAAATGGCAACAGCCTAGCCCCCTGTTACGTGGGACTGATACGGAAATGGACACCTGCCTACCCTTTCGGAGAATACAAGCGTAAGGTTATGTATGTATAGGTATATACTATGGAATGACAAAAAATCCTGATATCGACGATATTGTAACGAAATTTTGTACATATGTAAATTTAATATGAAGTCCGCTATGACCTTCAGGCTTAACAGTGCATATTTATCAAATGGGCGAGGAAAGGTAACCTATTTTTATTTTTTTAATAATGTCTTAAATACTTGTCTAAGCCATAGTGCGATTAGACCTAAGCCCTTTTTGTTATAGAGGAGGGGACCCAACAGTGAGACGTTTATGGAATGATATTCAATTAATCATATTTTATTTTATTCCTTCATAAGCCACTGGACCGAATTTTTTATAGAGGTAGATAAGACCTTGGGAAAGGCTAAGTACCCCATGTGCTTGTTTTATAAAATTGCGCTGGGGCGGAGTATGGCCCAATAAAATATAAATCATATTCAAGAAACATTATTAAAAAAAATATAACAGAAAGGTTTCTTTTTTTGTTTTTGACAGCCCCGTGGCGCATTTGGCTAGATATCAGCTAGCGAAACGAAGGCCGCGGATTCGATTACCGCACCAAGACATAATGTTTATGTGATCCACAAGTATTTGTTTCCGGTCTGAGTGTTTGTGAGACCGAAAAGTCTCTCGTAGTTTCTGACACCCACGACACAAGACTTGTATCTTAATGTGGGGTCAGAACTATGTATGTGACTGTTGGGTGTATTTATTTATTTATTTTTAGTATTCCCGTGGGATGAGCAGAGACGGGCCCCAAAGCTAATTGTATTATATGACCAACTATGTTAGATTATTTTAGAAATTTAGAAAAGTAACTAAAAATAAATAATAAATTTATCCATTCATTTTATGCATTATCAATGACGTATATACATTTCATACAAATCCCCAACAATATGTCCAAGTTACGCAATGTCATTCCCATATCTGATGATGGTATTATTATCAAAAGTAGTAGTATATCCTTACCAATAATCTCCCAGCCTCTGGTACACATCTCCAGCGGTGGCGAGCTCGCCAGCGGTGACCAGCGCCTCGGCCACGCAGCGGAGGGACTCGCTTGAGCCCTTGTCCAGCTTCCGAGCCAACTCTATTAGCCTGTTAACAAGTTAATATCTACTTATGTTTGTCTGTATGACATCGAACTCCTCTTGAACGGCTGGATCGATTGGGATGAAATTTTTTGTGTGGGTTCGAGAGGATTCGAGAATGGTTTAGATTCTCAATTAGACCTGATAGATGGCGCCGTTGTCGGTATGTTAAACGGCTGGACCGATTGAGATGAAATGTTCTATTTGTTTTGTTTTGACAGCCCCGTGGCGCAGTTGGCTAGACACCAGCTTGCGAAACGAGAGGCCGCGGATTCGATCCCCGCACCGAGACAAATGTTTGTGTGATCCACAAATATTTGTTTCGGGTCTGGGTGTATGTGAGACCGAAAAGTCTCACGTAGTTTCTGATACCCACGACACAAGACTTGTGTGACTTAGTGTGGGATCAGAACTATGTATGTGACTGTTGGGTGTATTTATTATTTTATTTTATTTATATTCCAATGAATTCCTGGATGATTTCAAAACACAATTGGACCCGGTAGGTGGCGTTGCTGTTGGCATATCTCTTAAAGCTTTTCCGGGCAGGATGACGTCTGCCGGAACCACTTGTTATACATATATTTGAATAATAAGTAGTGATGGGCTCGAAGTTTAGGACCGCGGTCGAAAAACTTGGAGTTCGCAGGTACAAACAAACACACACCTTTGACTTTTCGAAGTTATGTGTATTTTCACAATTAATTATTATGTATTTTAAACGTGAAGGGAAAACATAGCAAGGCACACCTAAAAGTTCTTAGGAATTTCTTAGGTGTGGACTACACCAAACTGCACTAGGCCCGCGTGGTGGACTTAGGCCTTAACTCTCTCAGCTGTAGAGGAGGCCCGTGGCCAGCAGTGGGACGTATATGAGCTGATGATGAGTACTGACATGTCCCTCCTGCCGGTCTCAGCCATGAGTTGCGCTGCTTTCTTGACGTCCCCGGCAGCGAGGTACATCTCTGCGGCGGCTCGCGGCTCGTTCACGTGTCGCGCCCACTCCGCGCGCCGCCGGGCCAGCGCAGTCAGGCCCTCGCCCTCGCCCACGTACTCCTGGAAATGCACACTACATCATCAGTCCACTTACGTCTAGGGATTGGTCGTTGACCGTTTTTTTGCGTTGGTTAACTAGTAAAAAAACTAGTTGAATTCGTCAACTAGTTGATAATGTTAGCAAATGAGCAGCTCTTGTTTTATTTTGTTTTTTTTTTAGAAATTTAGTTACCCTAGCTAGATAAATGGTCGAAAAAGCCTTACGAATTCAACTAGCTATTTCACAACCCATCAACCGTTTGTTCGTTTCTTCATCGTTAACGGTTGATTCAACTAATTCGTTGAATCAACGCCCATCCCTACTTACGTCCCACTATTGGACACGGACCTCGAACCACCAGCTACTATCGAAGCCATGCGACGGCCATCGTCAAACCCCAGGCACACACCTCTGACTTATCGAAGTTATGTGTGTATTCACAATGAATTATCGCTTACTTTAACGGTGAAGGAAAACATCGTGATCAAACCTGCACGACACAAAGTTTTTGGGAATTTCTTAAGATTTTCCATCTACACTAGGCCAGCGTGGTAGACTAAGACCTAAACCCTCTCGATGGTAGAGGAAGCCCGTGCTCAGCAGTGAGACATATATGGGCGGATGATGATGATGATGAAGCCATGCGACACCGGACCGCAAGTATCAAACACACTGATCCTCTCCACTATACTCGTACCATCAACATACAATAGTATATTACACCCCTAGGGACGAAAGTAGGACATCCTCTCCCGGGTGTCAATTGCCACCCGAGCCGAAGGCGAGGGTGGTAATCACCCTGGAGAGGATGTCTTACTTTCCTCCCGTTGTGTGTATACAATTTTTTATCATACCAGGATCGAAAGTTCGATTAAGATTTAAATTTTTGTCCGACAAAGGCGGACAGCGGCAACTTTGTTTAGCGCAGCGGGACGAAAGTTGTCACTTTCCGCCCGGAGGGCAAAAATAATAATAATTAGTGCGCATGCTTCAATCTTTGAATTCAAATGTTAAATTTTCTGGCCGTGTAACTAAGCAACAAGCCGGTTATTTATAACAACTCGTAAACAAAATAATACATTATTTTCGTGACGTGTTTATTGATGTGAATTAAAAAAAATATATAATAAAAAAAAATATTTAACATTATTTAACTTAAAGAATGAGCTCAGCTATTTATTTATGGATTATAATATATCAGGGCCTGTCATGACTCATGTGTCACAGTTCATTGTATTGTAATCAAAACATCAGTGACGTTTCGCTAATATGGCGACAGCGATTTATCTGTCAACAGTCAGCACCATTAGATTTTATCAAAATACTCGACAATCCGAATTTTGCGGATATATGTTGTCGACTCGAAATCTTTATTTTATTATGTTTTATTATTCAGGTATGGTTTCGATCGAGTCTACCGTACCCCGTCACGAAATTATTAATATAGATGAGGTTAATTTCCTTTATGACATGTGGCGTCATTTAAACAGTACGCATGCGCACGAAATTGAGAGCTTGCGCACTACTTTTTTCACTCTTTTGATCGAGAGGCAATGTGGCACTTTCGTCCCCGAAATGAGGGTCGAAGAAGGATTTTTATGATAAAAAATGTATTATGTAACACTGTAGGACTGGTACTTACGTACTTGGCGAAATGTGGTTTCAGATATGCACCTTTATTGTTTCGGGAAATACGTATGTATGTATATATGTATGTAATTGTATGTATGCAAAATACACTGCACATATGGAACGTACCTGCGCTTTGTTGAACATCCTGAGGTCGACATAGAGGTTGAGTGCTCGGTCGTCCCTCCCCGCCGTGTGGAAGGACCTGGCCGCGTCTGCGTAGCGCCCTCTGTACGCCAGTACCTCGCCGTATACCACCGCACGATTCTCACCGGACTCTAGACGTTCCTGGAAAATAGCAAATCGGGAGTTAATAATAATAATAAGCCATTTATTCCATATCTACAATTCTTTGTACATGAATGTGTTTGTTAGTAAGTAAAAATTTAAAATTAACAAAAGAAAATAAACATAAAATAAAAATACTTATAATTAGTGTTAGTATTACTTATGAGATATGGATCCCCTCTGGGTAAAGGCCTCCTCCATCCTTTTCCATGACTCCCTGTCCTTGCCCAACTTTATCCAGTCATTCCCTGCGACATATGTTATGTCATCAGCCCACCTTCTTGATTGTCTACCAACATTCCTTTTCCCCTCTGGTCCTTTCCATCGCGTGGCTTCTATGGTCCATATTCTGTCTGGGTTTCTTGATATGTGACCGGCCCATCCCCACTTTAGTAAGAGTGCATGTCTGAGAGCATCGGTGAGTTTTGTTTTTTGCAAATCGGGAGTTACTAGGAACTATTTAGTCTGTGGATACTTGAAACTAAATCAAACCGGCACTTCCATAGAAGCCCAAAAGCCCAGTTATCGTTACCAAAATACAAATAAGAATCATTAAGCTTTAGATCTTAATTTAACAAAAGCAACATGACATGTAAATGAGAATATCCCGAGCCCACAATAAACAATTATAAACCAGACATCACACAATTAACGTGTAATGCTTTTGGGCTTCTATGAAAATATCGACACTGAAACAAACTATGTGAAATATATGCATTTCTCATCTTAACATTGCTCTAGTCTGTTATTCGCATTAAACTGACATGGATTAATACTACCTCGTGGTCTCGCGGCACAGATGTGCCGTGCGATCTAGAGGTCCTGGGTTCGATTCCCGGGTCGGGCAAAGTGTTATTGGGTTTTTCCATTAGGTAATTCTCAATAGCAGCACGGAGTCTGGAATTGTGCCCGAAAAACGGCAATAGGCTCGCCCCTTATTACGTGGGACAGATACATACCTGGCGAAATGTGGGTGCAGAAATGCACCTCTGCCTACTCCCTTCGGGGAATACAGGCGTGAGGTTATGTATGTATGTATGTATGGATTAATACTGAAGGCAACATATTCCGCGTGGGTATGAAAACCACGTGAGACATTTCGACGTAATCATGTCACACAAGCACAACAACACCCAGATCCGCATCAAATAATTATAAGTCAACATAACAATTTTGCTCCATAACCTAGCCAACTGAACCACGGAGGCTGAAGTAATCTTTATATAAAAAATCACCTAAAATGTCAAGAATTACATGTTTCTCTAATATGTGAAAATAAGTGGGCAATTGGAAGTAATTTTTAAACAGTGTGGCCAGTCTGCGAATTTACGTAATGTGCGTTGTCGTTTTTTTAATTTTCCTAGCCCAACTCTTTTTTTTCCCTAGACATTAAAATTTCAATGTAAATAAACGTCTAAGGGACTCTATTTGTCATATCATAGTTTTAAGATAATTTGTCAATCAAAATATGATATTTGTAATGAAAGGAAAAAATATCAGTTAGATTTAGTCATTTCAAACTTTAGTTTACTACCCAGTTCGGAAGGCACTAGAGAAGAACGGGTAAGAATCTCTAGTTTTGCTCTTTTCCAATCATTTAATATTAGTGCGAGTATTTTCTATAAATATTAAATAACAATAGCAACATTACGCCATTGAATAGCAAGATTTAAAAGTTTTCAGATGTTACCTGCAAATGGTCGATGAGCGTGAGGTAGACTATGTTCTCGCTCCTCTGGAACGCTTTCCTGGCCACTTCGAAGGAGAGTTCTTCCAACGCAGCGTACCCCAGCCGCTCCCAGTCCAACGCAGTCACGCCCAGACACGCCGCCGCGTACGCTTCACTAAATAAATACATCCAACAGTCACATACATAATTCTAAACCCACACTAGGATAAAAGTCCTGTGTCGTGAGTATCAGAAACTACGAGAGACTTTTCGGTCTCACAAACACCCAGACCCGAAACAAATACTTGTGGATCACACAAACATTTGTCTCAGTGCGGGGATCCATCTTGCGGCCTCTCATTTCGCAAGCTGGTGTCTAGCCAACTGCGCCACAGGGCTGTCAAATACTAAGAACATTAATAATTACTAGCTTCTGCCTGTGACTTCACCAGCCTTCGTCCCAAAAATAGCTCCTGGAAATGTGTGATAACAGTCGTTGACCCACATCAGTAGATGAAATTTATCCTATGTGTTAAACCCAGACTCAAGACAATTATTTTTTAATTATTTTTTTTATCCTGGCACGGCAAAGTGACCCCATTGCACCTGATGGTAAGCGTAATGGGGTCCATAAAAAGTGCCGACCAGCGAGAGATGATGATCTCCCATTGGTCGACACAATCATGCCGGCCGAATACCTCTTCACCTTTTTTGTGAAGAAGTTTGGGGGACTAATGCCATGGTGAACAAAGGACCGACCGCGACAAACCGGCCAAAAAATGCCGGCACGGTCATCCTTTCACCATGATTGAAGCCCCCCCGAAAACTGGATATACACTGGCTGATCTGTATTATACAAACATTTGTATCGGTGCTGGGACCAAACCCGCAACCTCTATCGCCGCTATCACCTCTATCGCTCTATTGGAACGCCTAAATCGCACAACATGCACTTGGCACCGAGACTAACGAGACAATAATTAGTAATATGTTAATAGTTTTTTTTTTACATTAGTAATTTATAATTGTGCTACATATTATTTCAAATACAAAGTATCACGTACTTGAACATTTTCTGCTGAACGTATTGATGCACGGCGTGTGACAGCGGCACGTTGATAGTCTGCATGGAGTTAGCTTGCAGACAAAACACGCGACCGCCCTGGAATTTATACATTCACATGAAATGAAAAAAAAGTACAAAATCTTTTTATATTTTAACATTATTAGAATTTAGATTCAGTATTTTTTTCTCATTACCCAGTTTGGAAATCAAATTTTACTAGAGAAGAACGGGGAATAAATCTAGTGTTGCTGTCTTCAAAGCGGTTTACAACACAACAAACTTCTTAATGATAATTATAAATTTTAACAAAAAGTATGTGATAAATACACAGACAACCTAACCTATAGACTCCGCTTCTATTAATTTTAATATGAAAACAAAATCGCTAAATCGTGGCGGGGTACGGGGGCAGTCGGCTAGTTTTCATTGGACGCTTCAAGACACTGATAACATTCTAGTGCGCACTAGAGATGGGATAAACTAATAATTATCGATAATCTACGAAGTTTATAGTATAAAGGAAAAATAAAAAAACATATTAATTTTCATATAAATTTTTAATACTTATAAGTTAAACAATCATCAAAGTCAAAGTCAAAGTCAAATTATCTTTATTCAAATAGACTTTTACAAGTTCTTTTGAATCGTCAATTTTGCACTTTTTTTAAACTATTGCCGCTTCGCAACGTGTTATCGCTGTGGAGAAGAAACGGCAAGAAACTCTCTCAGCAACACGACATGTCATTTTTTCATAAATGTCATAATGATACAAACTGTAGCAACAAAACAAAACTCCGATCAATTTACTTACTCCCAAGGCTTATTATCTTCAATAAACTCTGAAATTTTATAGTATGCTTTTTATAAAGCTTATCTTTAATTGATTTCTTAAATTTTGTCAAGGGAAGCTCCCTAAGAGCCTTCGGAAGTTTGTTATAGAAGCGTATACATTTCCCCATAAAAGAGTTATTAACTTTCCGGAGACGAGAAAATAAATATTCGTTACGAAAGTAAATATTCATCAATTAAAATTAAATATTATTTATCAACTATTGACCTCTAAAATGTATTAATTTTGTATAAACTTTCCTTATTGATTTTGATTCAGTTTTTTTTGTTAACGTGATTTTTTCCAGGAAACCAATTATCATCTCGTTTGGTAGCGTCAATCCTTTTTTTTTTTCACTTCAGGGCACTTGGGAAACCTTTTGAACAACAGACAAACAAAGATATACAGTCTATAAAAATATCGATCTCAATATTATGTGTCTCATTACTAGTCTGCGTGTCAAAGATAGAGCGAGATAATGTTATATGAATTCAAATAAGAAAGAAAGAGATGCAAATACGACTTAAACGCGAGAATTTTTAATATTTTATTTTTAGTATATAGTTATTTTAGTGATTAATGAAAGAATAATAACTTACCTGTGAAATGTAATACCATCTTTTGCAAGGCTAGATGTTTTGCTGCTCTTTCCACAAAATTTCACTGAACAATACGGCATTATGACAGTTAATTATTTTTAAAACAGGGACAATATGTCACTGCGACACTCGGCGGCGGAATGAGTCACGTTAAGGGGCGGGGCCGGCGGTTATGTCGTGTCAGTGCATAACGTCGGCGAAAGCATGTCCCCAGTAATGCGTCGTCTATAGGTTAGGTTGTCTGTGGATAAATATTACCGGTTTCATAGTAAAATCGATTTACAATTTTCTTGCAGGTGAACGTTGAAGGGATTTTGATCGATGCTATAAACCATTTTTATATATATATTTTTACTAGCTTTTGCCCGCGACTCCGTCTGCGTAGACTACAGGGTTGGGTTCAGAATGAAAATAAGTTGTAGTCTATTTTTCTCCACAGAGTCCCATTTATGTCCATATTAAAAATCGTTTACATCGGTCAAATGATTTAATCGTGAAAGCGTAACAGAAATACTCGTATAGTTACAGTCGTCTACACGTCGTTTCATCATTCTAGCTTCAAAAATGACGAATTTCCACACAAACTTTCACCCCTATTTTTATTTTACCCCCTTAAAGGTAATTTTTTTTTACAAACTTTGAATGTCATATTTAGGTATTTAAGTATATTTAATCAACAAAAATAAGTTTCAAGCTTCTAGCTTTAAAAATGACAATACTTCCATACAACTTTTCATCCCCCCTTAAAACCCCTTTTCCTTGATAAAAAGTAGCCTATGTCCTTTCTCAGAGTCTAAACTATCTGTGTACCAAATTTCATTTAAATCGGTTCAGAAATTTTAGCAGGAAAGCGAGACAGACAGACAGAGTTACTTTCGTATTTATAATATTAAGTAAGGATAAGGATTTAAAAAAATAGCCTATGTCCTTTTTTAAGGTCTCATTTTTGTCCATACCAAAAATCATCCAAATCAGTAAAAATGGTTTAGGTGTGAAAGCATAACACAGGCAGTGTTACTTTCGTATTACAATACATGCTCATCCCACGGGAACCCTTCATATTCCCGGGATAAAACGTAGGTTATGTTACTTCATAGTGTCCCATTTATATTCATACCAAAAATCATATAAATCGGGCGAATAGTATAGACGTGAAAGCCCATTCCCACGGGAATACTACATTTTCCGGGATAAAAAGTATCCTATGTTGCTTCAGTGGGTCCTATCTACCCCCATACTAAAACTCATCTAAATCGCAAATGGTTTAGGCGAAAAAGCATAACACAGGCAGCGTTACTTTTGCATTACATTATATGCTCATCCCACGGGAACCCTACATATTCCCGGGATAGAATATAGTCTATGTTACTTCATAGGGTTCTATTTAAGTCCATAGCAAAATTCATATAAATCGGGCGAATATTTTAGGTGTGAAAGCCCATTCCCACGGGAATACTACATTTTCCGGGATATAAAGTATCCTATGTTTCTTGGGTGAGTCTCATCTACCCCCATACTAAAAATCATCTAAATCGGTCAAATGGGTTAGGCGTGAAAGCATAGCATAGGCAGTGTTACTTTTGCATTACATTATATGCTTATCCCACGGGAACCCTACATATTCTTGGGATAAAATATAGTCTATGTTACTTCATAGGATCACATTTATGTCTGTAAAAGACTTCATTCATATCGGTCAAACGGTTTAGGCGTAAAAGCAGAATATTGACAGAGCTACTTATACCCATTCCCACGGGAATACTACATTTTCCGGGATAAAAAGTATCCTATGTTCTTTCCCAGGCTCCAACCTATCTGTGTACCAAATTTCATTTAAATCGGTTCAGTAGTTTTAGCAGGAAAGCGAGACAGACAGACAGACAGACAGACAGACAGACAGACAGACAGAGTTACAATCGCATTTATAATATTAGTAAGGATTAATAAATGAAAAAATCAATGTATTCGACAAGTATTTGACTTGAAGGTGCAAAGTTAATTCAACATACGGTCCGGATCATCGAGATACCACATCATAAATTAATAATAACTCTCAGTTGTAGAGGAGGCCATGCTATGCCATGTATGCTGGGCACGCCCAGCAGTGGGACGTATTTGGGCTGATGATGATGATGATGATGAAACAAATAATACCATTTTTTTTTAACGAGAGCCTTAAGCTCCCCTTCCGCTACCTCGGGGGAGGCCGGTCTCTGGCCTTCCAACTCAGCGCGCGGAGCAGTTGTCGGCTAGCTGAGTTAAACTAATAACATCGTGACAACTGACCTGGAATCCCACAACGGAGCCCATTAGCGGCTGCGTGGCGGGGGGGAAATGTCCAGCCTTTATCGACAGCACGCCGCTCCCGGACAAACCCAGCAGCTCCTCGCACCAAGCGTTCCAAGATACCGACGACACGCTCTCTTCCTGAAAAACAGTGTACCTTCAGTCGCATAGCAGACCAGTGGGATGGTACCAATATTAGTCAGGTCAGCGTAATCTGTGTGAATGTCCCGTCAATATGGGTCCAGCAGTTTTGGAGATTAGATCCTAAATCGTTACCGTATAAACATTAATATTATAAGTTTTTATACTTAAAAAGCTGATACTGTAATATACTGATTACATTTGCATCAGCTCCGGCTGATGTGACAGCCCTACAGCTGGTGGTAGGATATTCGTATCCGCCCGGATAGCGACCACCGTACACAGGGCGTAAAACCCGCCATAGTGGCACATGCACGTGTGCCGCGTTCCGGGATCAGCCAGTGTATATCCGGTTTTCGGGGGGACTTCAATCATGGTAAATGATGAAAAAGATGACCGTGCCGGCATTTTTTGGCCGGTTTGTCGCGGTCGGTCCTTTGTTTACCATGGCATTAGTCCCCCAAACTTCTTCACAAAAAAGGTGAAGAGGTATTCGGCCGGCATGATTGTGTCGACCAACGGGAGACCATCATCTCTCGCTGGTCGGCACTTTTTCTGGACTCCATTGCGCTTACCATCAGGTGCAATGGGGTCACTTCGCCGTGCCAGAATAAAAAATAAAATAAAAAATGTTGCCTCGGTTTCATAATGCTTGTAGCGATAACGTCGATCCCGGGGTCTCTTTGATTCTGAATAATCATATACATACTTGTACATGACATGCATAACATAACATCCTCATGCCTGTTTAATCCAAAGAGGTAGGCAGAGGTGCATTTCTACACCAATATTTTGCCAGGTATGTTTCAGTCCCACTAAATAGAGAGCGTGCCTATTGCCGTTTTTCGGGAACATTACCAGACTCCGTGCTGCTAATGAGAATTTCCCAATGGGAAAATCTAATAACACTATACCTATATACAAATACAATATTTCTTCTATAAAATTAATTAAGTGTAATTGTATACGAAAAATTGGCGTATATTTGGGGAGGCCTATGCCCAGCAGGGAGTACGTGTGGGCTGAGAATGATGATGACGATGACGATGACTGTATAAGACGGTACATACCGAGTACAGTAATTCTCCAGTGGGCAGATTATACACGCTACACACGGAGGTGTCGTCGACGACCGCGAGGCAGCGTCGGGACGCGCTCACGTCCAGACAACGGATGCTGGCCGCGGTCTGCAGGATCATCTTGCAGTTGCCGTTGTTCGGCTCCACCTGCCAAATCTGACAGCAAGATAACACTTTATAGGAACTGTGGCAAGCTATACCAACATATCAATAAAGGAAAGACTCTAGGGAGGGAAAGACTCTAGAAGGGGAAAGGAAATCTCTAGGGGATGAGTGGAGGGGATGATGACTATAACTAACCATTAATAGCCTCTGTGGCCCAGTTGAAAACCAACTTGTGAGACGAGAAACTGAGAGTGGAGATGTCCGAGATAAAAGTTAGTGAGACTAATATTTGTTCCGGTATTTAGGAGATTTTGTCTTGATCTGATCCTTATCCTGTATCTTATTGTGGGGTCACAACTATGTAAGTGACTGTAGGGTGTATATACTTATTAAACTGTAAGATATGAAAGGTGACATATATACCATACATGTATAATGTATGAAACGCATAAATCCCCAGAGGTCTAGGCGGATACTGACTATTTTGATAAATAATAAAATACATACGTGAAACTATAATGAGATCAAGAAGAGAAGTAATACATTTAGGAAAACGGTAAGTTGCAGAGAGGGGGAGAATAGATTTTTTCAGGATTAAAAAATATCGTGGCGTGGAAAACTATAACTTACTTGTCCATTCATAAGTCCCAGTAGTAAAACCTCCTCGAAGTACAAAGTGGTCACTTTGACGTAGCGTATTGGCGCCGGCATAACCCACACCTGTGGTACGCGTTTACCGACCATGGTCAGCTTTGTATCCTGAAATGTATCGAAAAAACTTTGTTAAACGCCTTGGGTTCTACTTTCCTAACCTTCCGGGAAGGTCTGAGGGCAAAGTACGATGCCTTACAACTCGGTAAAAAATCTTTTACAAAAATCCTGCGCCAATATACCCGCTCAACCCTTTCGGCGGTCCTCAGACTCGTTAATGTGGCCCTTGATGATAAGAGAAGAAAAGCTAAAATGTGGTCTTTACCTACCTACCCTGCTACCACGATAGCAAAGATTATCTTGATGACGAAACTGGGTGCCCATCATGAATTTCGTGAACCAACTTTTTTTATTTATCCTGTTGGATAATCTGGAAACTTCGTTTATGTTTTCATAATTACTATTTCATGAAGCCATTCGCTTTATATTGATTTTCTATGAGAAAGTGGCAACACTTCGGTTGAGTAGTTTTATTTATAGCATGACTAGTTTGTACATAAGTAATCTTATGTAAATAAATGCAAGTTTCAATATCTTCAAAATTATTCGTATTTTATCAACTTTTGTTCATCCGACCACTAACTGACCGGCATTAATTATGCCACTGCCAATCTTAATCTTTACCTCACCAAAGGGCTCATCATTCATCAGGCTTCAGTGGGCGTAAGAATACCGCCACGGCATCCCCTGCCAGTCGTAAGAGGCGACTAATAGGGGTTATCGGGGTTGTTAGGCGTACTACGGGGGAGGTACGCCCTTACAAGAGTTGCACAACTCCGAGATGTGCGGCAGAGTGCATGGCCTCGTGAATGTCGCGAACGCTCACACCATGTGAGCGTCCAAAATAGGGCCAAGTGGGGGATATCTGAAATCCCCCTATCGCAGAAGAGTCCACATTTGGACAGAGCGCTGGGCGGCAACGGGAAACAATTAAGGGAACGTTCGCCCTGTATTTACCGTACCGCCCAAAATGCGCAAGACGGCCATCGAGAGGTTTTAGTCGGTATGCCGGCGTAGGATTTTGGTTAGGGACCCAACTCAACCAAGGGAACAATAGTTCCACGCGTTGGGTTGGAAGGCCGGTGACCCCGACATACCCTTTTTGGGCCTCCCCGAGGTACCGAACAGGGAGCTTAAGGCGCTTTCCTCTCGTAAAAAAAAAGGCTTCAGTGCGGTTGGTTTACCAGCAGACAACCTTACCTGACAGACAAGCAACGCATCGCTGGTGGCTACTAGCAACGAGCACTCGGTGCGTTGCGGCAGTTTCTCCTTGACTCGGTACAGCATGCCGTCGGCGTCGCCTTGCTCGTACACCACCACTCTCTCCGGCAGTTGGACCTGGAAAAATCATTTATGCATAGGAGCAAAAACTTCTGCGTGCCTGATGAGGCGTGATAAAGATGATGATCATCATCATCAGCCCATATATGTACGTCCGACTGCTGGATACGGGCCTCCTCTACAGCTGAGAGGGTTTAATAAGAAATTCTGTAAAAAAAATTAGGTGTCCAGGTTTCCTCACGATGTTTTCCTTCACCTCTGCCATTTCATAGTTCACATAACTTCGAAATGGCAGAGGTGTGTGCCTGGGGTTTGAATCCGCGACGGCCGAGACTCTCGACTGCGCGGCTAAACCCCGAAGGACCTGCATACCTAGTATGAATAAATTATGGACGCTAGGGCATCGCCATATGTGTTTTTATCCTTTGTTCTTTATTTCCTTTCGTGAACAATTCCGTACTGCTAGCTGCTAATGAGAAAGTTCCTAAGGGAAACCCGTTATAACCTACAGTGCTGGTTGTGAAACTACAGCTTCGTGGTCAAAAGCTTTAACCAAAAGATTCTCATATCATTTATTTATTTATTTAACTCTTTATTGTACACATTCAAAATCATACAATATATATATATATATATAACCTAGAGAAAGGTACAAATGGCGGCCTTATCGCACATGGCGATCTTTTCAAGACAACCATAAGATGGATATTATAAAAAGAATTTATTGGGAGGGCAGTGTGTACAGAAACAAAAAAAATAAAAAAATAAAATAGATATACATGCAAACAAAATAATAATAATACAAATACAACTATATGTATACACATATACATACATACTAATTATTAGGTATTATGGAGATAGTGATTTTTGACGATATACATATTCGTATATTTGCCGTGCTATGAAACTGTAGAACATTTGCTAGCTCACTTACTCCTACTTCCTTCCTTCCTTATGATTCTGGTTGGTTGGTCTATAAATCTAGAATGGTCACAGACAAATATCTGCAGACTATTATTTAGTCTACTAAACTTTATCCTGGATTAAAAGAATCTGCATCAACGCTAACAAAGCCTGTCGAAATCTAGTGCTAAATTGACCTAAGGTTCGACTGTCAGAGAATGCCTCGGGCATTAAGTCCTCCTTTACATGTATTGTATGAAGGTTAAATCGTCATCAGCCCAAATACGTTCCACTGCTGAGCATGGGCCTCCTCTACAACTGAGAGGGTGTAGGCCTTAGTCCACCACGCTGGCCTAGTGCGGGTTGGAGGACTACACACTTAAGAAATTCCTAAGAACTTTTAGGTGTGCAGGTTTTATCACGATGTTTTCCTTCACCGTTAAAGCAAGTGATAATTCATTGTGAATACACACATAACTTCGAAAAGTCAGAGGTGTGTGCCTGGGGTTTGAACCTGCGACCGCCGAAATTCTCGACCGCGCGCCTTAACCTCGAGGCCATCACTGCATGAAGGTTAAATAAATAAATAAAATGGAACATTTCCTTACCGCGAGCCGATGTTTGTAGATGGCGATCTTGAGCACCCTGTCGTGGCACTTGATGCGCACCTTGCTGCCGGTGGTGAGGTGGTGGATGATCACATCGGTCATGTTCTCCCTGAACGCGTACCGCTCTCGGTAGAGGCCGTGCACCGTACTGAACACTATCTGGTAGCACCACAGCGTCCCGTCCTGGCATGCTACTGCCTGAAGTGTCATAAAGCTATAGTTGTAGATATTACGTCCAACTGCTGGGTAGAGGTCTGCTCTAAATTTGAGTTGGTTTATGCCTAATTCCATCTTTGGTCTAGTACAGGATGATTGATATCACATCCACACATCCTCTAAAATTATATATCTTTCCGAGAATTAAAGTAGCCCTCTCGGTTGTAGAGGAGGCCTGTGAAGAGTAATGGGACGTATATGGGGTGATTATGATGATAATGATGAAAGTAGCCTTTGTCACTCCCCATAACATCAGCTTTTCCCTATGAAACTCCCGTTAAAATCGGTCCAACCGTTTTAGAGCTTAGCGCAATCTATAAAAGTTGTTATTTTAAAAGTTAAAGTCAAAATATCTTTATTCATATAGACTTTTACAAGTTCTTTTGAATCGTCAATTTTACACTTTTTTAAACTATTGCCGCTTCGAAACGTGTTATCGCAGTGGAGACGAAACGGCAAGAAACTCCCTCAGCAACATGTCGTGTTGCTGTTGTCATTTTTTTCTTTAAAAAATAGCAATATATAAATAGACACTTCATTTATATTATATGTATAGATGTCCCTTAAACATACCAAAGTATTATAAGAGGGGGAGGGCGCCACGGCCCAGACCCATTCCTGCGGCATGTTGACTATCGAGACTCCCTCACTGGTCAACACCCCCCAGCCCCCCACTCCGCCAACCAGGACCAACCCTCCTAGCATAGTCACTGAGAGAGCTGCAATGCCTGAAATAGAAAAAAATATATATCCACAATAAATACAAGAAACAGAAAAACACCTATAAGTTTCATACATAGTTCTGACACCATACTAAGATACAAGTCTTGTGTAGCGGGTATTAGAGCTACTACAAAGAGACAGAGACTTCTTGGTCCCACAAACACCCACACACAATGCAAATACTTCTGGATCGAACCAGCAGACTCCCATTTCACAAGCTGGTATCTAACCAACTGCTTCAGGGTCTGTTGAAATGTATTTAGATACAGGCCAGTATATAATTATGTCCACTGGTAAGATATTAGTAACCACCATCAGACAACACTATTTGTACCGCATTGGTGGTGAAGCCATGAGAGAGCTATGCCCGTTATAAAAGTCTCAAATAAATAGTTTCAGTCTTATCCATGTTATAATTTATCTTATTAGCAGAAACTGGTCACAAGCTTTAAAACCCACAACTTGAGAGGATTTAGAATTGCACTTTCTAGGAATAATCACAGAATAGCTGAATAAAATTAGAAGGAAAACAGTCAGTATTTTGTATGGGGACAAGTGTGACCCCTTGTCTGTCACTTATTCATTCTACTACAATTATACGACCAATAATAAAAATATCAAATAATAAATATGACGGTCCGCTATTAGTTGTCACACATTTATAAAAGTCTTAATATTACAATATGCTACCAGACTTACTAAGAAGCGGCACTGTCCAACATTTGATAGTCTAATCATAGGATCAGCACACTCAGCATGCTAACATTTCCTTTCGTTTTGTGAAAATTATAGATGGGTAAGAAAGGGAATGTATTCTTACCTATATTTCTGTCTTTGCACATCTGCAGACCTTGCATGTTGTAGAAAGATACAGTTTCCGACCAATCTGTTATTACAAGTATTGATTTGTAGAATGTCACTGCCCATACCGATGCCTCACGAGTGATTCTGTTAATCTCTTCACCTGACTGAAAAGGTATTTAACGCATCAACAATGTATATACACACGCTAGTGACCTAAAAGGGTAAATATATTGTCTGCAACTGCATGGCACACAAGCGATTTCAACGTTAACATACTTCAGCATAAACAGAACAACATCCTAAGAACATTTGAAATAATATCATGGCACATAACCAACCCGGAAGTTCATGAGCACATTACAATAAGAACAATTAAAGAGGAAATTTGGAGTTTGACAGCAAAATACAAATAATCCATAATGAGCTCATTTGCCAACTCATCATGGACCAGTATATGAGACGGCTAAAATATTATCATGTCCTACAGCTAGAAGTACCTGCAGTATCTTTACGTAACAGATGAGAAGATGCTTCTAATGGAAAGCCACTCTGCATGACAGCATCATGGAACATATTTGCTAATAGCATTACAGCTGCAAGCTGCAGCTTGCAAATACTTATAATAACAAAAATCCTTATACTATTGTTATGTAATTATATTATGCTCTAAAATATTACCTTATCTCTTATGGAAACTAATCCGCAAGCTAGTCCAATAGCCAGATAATGACCATTGGATGACCAAGCACAGCTTGTTATTCGGCCGGTTACTCTGTACTTCTGCACAGCCTTCACATCAGTAGACCAAAAAGCAAAATCTGATATTGCACATGATACCAAGTGATATGTCACTGGATTGTACGCTAGACATTGTATTGACTCACTGTGTCTGAAAGATACAGAAAAAAATATATAATAAAGCCTATTCTTCTATCTAAACTTTTTAGTCAGTAAAAAGTCTGAGTACCAAAGTCTGAGCACAGAAATTGGAAGTTTGTATGTATGTCTGCGGATTATGAAAATGACAAATTTCTAAATTTAAAAAATCTGCAATTTCGCGAAATAGCAAATATACAGTCCCAATGCACAAAGCAGACTTTAGATTTTTACTCAGACTTTAAGTTTGTACATATATATTTGCGCAAACTTAAAGCCTGTATCGTGTGGACCCACCATATTATAACAGAAGATTTATAAAGTCACTAGAAGTGAGAACTTTGATACAAAAAAAATACAAATTTAAGAGAAGCCAGCCAGTCTTGCTTAAACTAAAAAATGCTTTTATAAAATGAGCTGCGCAATAAATGGTAAACTAATTATGTAAACTATAAAATAAATTATTTACTCAAGAAAACAATTCGCTTTAGATGTACTTGGACGAAATATTAAAATTAAACAAGTTTAATTTACAACAACACATAAGCTTCACAACAATACATTTGCTAAGCAATGTTTCTACCACAATACAGAACGCATTAAGTGAAGGGTAATAAATGACTTACGAATATTTTAAGACACCTTCCATCTTTGAGGTCCAAATGATAACATTTTTGTCAGCACTGCCACTTGCGAATTTTTTCCCATCGCCACAGTAGGACACAGCGTGAACTGCACCCTTGTGGGCTTGGAGTAGCTGCACCAGAGCACCATCTCGAGGATCGTAGACCATGAGTTTCTCACCAGCTCCAACAACCAGCTGTGTCCCATCAGGACTGAAGCATATCGCGTGGACACTGCAAATATTATTAAAAAATAGTTTAACTGTATTCCACTTATTGTGCAACATGCTCAAAACTAATACGTAGCTACTTTAAAAGATTATTTCTTTAATAAGTTTCAAATTCTCACCTCGAAAACTCAACTTTGTCGGCTTCGTGAATTTTATTCACCCATTTCGGTAATGTTCGCATTTTGTATGAAAAAAGTTTCGTACTTAGTCGAAGGCACCGGAATAATTTATGGCGATCATTTTCATACTTGTTTTAAATCGAGACCAACAGCGAATTTTGGTTGACAACGGCGTCTCAAAAAATGTAAACAAAACGAAAATGTTGCCAGTTAATTATATTAAATATTCCCATTGGTTTTTCTAGAGATATGCTCAATGGGAATGTAAAAATAACGGAGTGGCATTCTATAAAAAAGAAATAGGTCATTTCTTCGGACAAAATAGTGCAACGTGACTACACCTATAAATTTTAATTATTACCTAAAGAGGCAACGTCAGTCTTTTAAAAAGTTAATGGACAGCATTCCTAAGTTAAAGTATTAGGTACCTATATATCTATGTTAAAATTCTTCTGTGCCCGATTGAGACCAAATGTTGTAGTATTAGTTTGAACTGATAATTGTTAATAATAAAAAATTCTAATGTTTTGGATAGAAAAGAAAAGAAAACATTTTCATCTATTGAAAAATCTTAACGAAGAAATAATTAATAAATGCACACTACACTAGTTGTCATTATTCGTCACTAGATGACACTGCCACTTTAGTCCTATACTCTTCATCCGGACGCCATTATAAAGATTTTCATCATAAATGTTCCCTTTATAGTGTGAGATAACTAGATGGCGTTAAGATACTTCTAATTCAATATTTCATGTGACTTCAAATCCCTTGCGATTGAGTATGTTTTAACTAAGGAAAAAGAGAGGTCGCTACGAGAGCGGTGTTTTGGTAGTTTAAAATGAAGTGAATAAAGTGAAGTGAAATAAAATAGGATATTTTATTGTAAAAAAAATATTCCTAAAAGAGAGATTTATTTAATACATACTGTATTTTTGGAAGGGGTGGGGAGAGGTGTATTTCTACACCTAAATTTCGCCAATTGTGTTTATCCCACGCAGTAGGACACGAGCCTGTTACCGTTTTCGGGCACAATGCCAGACTCCATGCTGCCACGGCGAATTTCCTAATGGAAAAATCCAATAACACATCGCCTGACCTGGGAATCGAATCTAGGACCTCTAGATTGCACGGCACATACCTACTTGTGCCGTGAGACCACGAAATAGTCTACACTTTTTTATATTATAAAAAGTTTTCGTGGTATACTTACTTACCTAATTTTTTTTCAATTCTTAATCAATTACGAAAACAAAACTGATTTTTAATTTTGTACTGTGTCTCAGGAAAAGATTATTTAGTTAGGTATATTTATGTTAACTTATAATAGTTAATGTAATAAGTTAATAGTAATACTTAAGACTTTTAACTATGCGACTGATTGTACTCTAAGTTATTGAGGTTTATTAACTTTACTTTACTCTTGTATAATAAAATAAAATGTGATTATTAAAAAATTGTGCTGTTTTGATTATTAAAAAATAATACCCCATCAAGCAGTGATGGCCTCGAGGAAGCAGTGATGGCCTCGAGGTTTAGGCGCACGGTCGAGAATTTCGGCGGTCGCAGGTTCAAACCCCAGGCACACACCTCTGACTTTTCGAAGTTATGTGTGTATTCACAATGAATTATCACTTGCTTTAACGGTGAAGGAAAACATCGTGATAAAACCTGCACACCTAAAAGTTCTTAGGAATTTCTTGGGTGTGTAGTCCGCCAACCCGCACTAGGCCAGCGTGGTGGACTAAGGCCTAAACCCTCTCAGTTGTAGAGGAGGCCCGTGCCCAGCAGTGGGACGTATTTGGGCTGATGATGATGATGATGAATACCCCATACCCTGGTATTAAAAAAGTCTGGTTCGCGAAAGCCTTTACATTGAATTAAGGTAGGTACCTAGGTATACTTACAAGTGAAAATTATTATAGTCATATACCTACCTATACAGATCGTTGAAAAAGTCGTAAAGTTGCGTAAATTGGTATGTCAACAATATAATTTTAGAAAACTAATAATGCTAATCTAAAATACTTATATTATTCAACCCTTACGTAACTTCTTAGGACTGCTACGCCATATATTTACGATTGAGAGAGTTTAGGTCTTGGTCCATCCAACTCATTAGCCATAAAAGCATGCCTTTGGACTGAACTTGGACACTCATTATTTTTTAACGTATTAACAAAAACAAATGGCATAAGTTAATGGAAGATTACAATTAAATTTATTTTTACAAGCATATACCTGGCTTCACTGTTAAGGTAGCAGACTCAAACAAGGAACAAAATTAATTATAAAACCCAGCCCATAGACAAAAAGATGTCCGTTGTCGAAGTGTCTAATTAATGATCTTTGACATTTGAGGCGCTACCGGCCGCCCCTCGTAACTTTCTCGATAAATTATGATGATACTAAACATTTGACACGAACGTTCCTAATGGCAGCGACATAGAGTTGTTATTATCGTGTTTTATTTTTATTAATTTATCATTTGATGACGGTTGTTGCTCGCTTTGAAAGCGGACTTTTTTCGTGCGACTGGCAGACAGCCTGTCGCCGGAAGTATCTACGCTTGTGTGTTAAAAAAATAAACTATTTCAGCGGGGGGTTTGAGTAGCTTCACTGTGACAAAAAATATTCCGATTAGTCATTTTGTTTTTGTGACAATTTTCATGACGACGTTTATTACCGGTCCAGTGGATGTTTATTTTTTATTCGAATCGAATTGTTGACATTTTTATTTAATATACATAATTACTTATTTTTCCAAGAAGGTAGTTATATCCTTTTGATTTTTTATATTTTTTATAACTATTTTTATAGTTTATTTATATATATTTCTTGTACACGCGAATTAAATTACAATAGAATACAACTTCAAGAAATGGCGGTCTTTTTTTTTTTTTTTTTTCGTCTGGCACGGCAAAGTGACTCCACTGTACCTGATGGTAAGCACAGTGGAGTCCAGAAAAGTAATACCGACCAGCGAGAAACGATGGTCACCCGCTGGTCGACACAATCATGCCGGCCCGCAAAAATGCTTCTTCACGCTTCGCTTAAAGGATCCAGGATCATAGGAAGGAGGGAACACGTGAGCCGGCAAACTATTCCACAGCTTGATGGTGCGGCAAAAGTAGGAGTTGGCGAACTTTTTAGTTCGAGCCGCGGATGTTGTGACCACAAAGCTTCGGCTTCGCATGCCCGCACGCTCTTGCTCTATACAGCCATAGGCGTGGTAAAATTTTACCGTCTATACATAAAATGCAATCAATTGTCACTAGCTGTAGGGCTCCGTCTTCTTCCCAGGCAAACACTGCATTTTTGCAAAATATCTGTCGGTTTCCAACGTCCTACTTATTTCTATACTAAATCTCACCCAATTCGGTCCAGCGATTGAGGCGTGAAAGCGTAAAATACATAAGTATTTTCGCATTTATAATATTAGTAAATGCATATACTTAGATGTAGATTAAATAAAAATGAGAATTATAAAACATTTCATTTAATTTAATAATTTAATTAAAATAACAGTTTGATACTGAAAAAGCTCTGTCATCACTTTCTATTTATTTGACCAATAGCCTCTACAACACTTTTTTCATTAATAATGACTGTGCAATAAATTAATTTATTATTCTTCGTACGCCCAATTCTCTTTTCAAAATACTGGCACGTAACTGCGTTTGCGTAAGATAATGAACGGTGACGTCAGATCCTCCGTGGCAGGGGAGCACAATTAATCCATTTAGAATTTATCCGGTGCAGTCGCGCCTCGGGGCTCAATTAAAATGTAAATGGGTGTGGATGGGCTTCTGCGGCCGATAGCGCATGAACACGCGCCGTTATCACCCACCGCTCTCGTTGTCACTTTGTGAATCGTGGTTTGCTCAATGGAACAATTTAAATATTCAAACCAGCTTCGATACGTTTTGTGATTGAATCTACTTGCACAATAGATCACGTTGGGGTATTATAATTCTGATGTTCAGATTTTCTTTTTGTTGGCGATGTTCAAAGTAATGAATGGATTGTTGTAAATTCATGAGAAGGTTCAAAGAGTATTTAAGCGTACCTAATAAAAACTAGGGCCGTCTAAAAGTCAAAGTCAAAGCATATATTTCTATATTTAAGCCGAAATATTTCAACTCAATATTTTAAATATGTTCTCTCGATTCCCAGTACCTAAGTACCTAAGTTATTCTTATTATTTTTTTCATTGCCTAATTGGTCCCGCGGCATAACTGAGCGGCGTACTATCGCAAGGTGCTCGGTTCAAGTCCCGGGTAGGGCAAATTCATATAGGGATTAGGAAATTTGCAAGCACGTAGTTTTGAATTGCGCCTAAAACAGCAAAAGGCTAGGCCTCCTATTACGTGGACACAGCTAGCGAAACATGAATGTAGAAATATCATAGGGAACATAGGCGTAAGGTAAGAAATCGTGATGGCCTCGACACTTAGGCACGCGATCGAGAATCTCGCAGCATTGTTTCACGAAAACTTTTTGAGGACGGTCGTCAAACTGAAACTAACCTCTTGTTTTGGCCCCAGAGTCTAATAAATAGTGTCAGGGACGCCGTGAAGTTAAACTTCTGCATGTAAAGTATTATCTTACAAGCATACATATGTACATACACCGTGCAATACTTACAATTCCTAAGTGCAGTGCGGTTCAAAATCAATGGCGACCACAGTCATCCGTTTCTAGTCAACACAATTACGCCAACCTGTTAACCGGATAGACTCGTATTGATCCCGGGAGGCGAAACATTTGCAGGTTACACCATGTCATATTTCCATCTTATGCACGGTGGTCGCTAACTGGATACGAATATTCTGCTACCAGTACATTATATACTCAGCCTATCGCCGTCCACTGCCGTCCACTCCCCAAGAAAGCACCAACCATCCCGGTCTTGAGCAGCTCTCATCCATCCGTTACCCGCCACCTTTCTCAAGTCGTCGGACCATCGTGCTGCAGGACGTCCTACACTACGTTTGCCTCAGCGTGGTCTCCACTCCAACACTAATATTCGTGCTAATCCGCAAGATTAGCGTGCTGAAGTGGAAGTGGGCCGGCCATGTCTGCCGACGGTCCGACGGCCGATGGAGCAGACAAGTGTCGGAGTGAAGACCAATACATTACCGGGTACTAAGCTATATTAGGCCTCCCACAATGTGTTGCATCAAACAAAAAGTATTTCCGTCATGAATGTATAGTATGAGACATTGGTACTGGCTCCGTTGAAGCGGCCTGTTTGTTTCGCAATCCTAACGGATTAAGGCTGACTGGATCTGATCTGGATTGACTGTACCACTTACAGCCCCTTATTGATATTTAAAATACAATATAAAGCCCCGATTGCATTATTGAGCTTAGTTACGAACGTTCCAATATCATCCACAGGTGTATAACCAAAGGTATATCCGCACCTACGTTTCGTCAAGTGTGGTTTAAATTGCACATGATAGGAGACGAGCCGATTTTGAGGGCACATTTCCAGACTTCCTGCATCTGCTGGGTATTTCAGAATGAAAGACACAATAAAATTTCAGAAAAGAGAGTCGTCACAACCGAAGTATTTGTTTAAACAGAATGATTGCCAAGGATAAAGGAAGTGACAATTTTTTATTTATCTAAAGACGTTGGCGTAAGTTGGTAATTAAATCTATAAAAATCTGCAGGGTTAAAGATTGTCATAGGCAAATTTATTCACAGTTTCAATAATAAACTATTAGATGACTTTATCTCATACAGAGTACATACATACATACATAAACTCACGTCTGTATTCCCCGAAGAGGTAGGCAGAGGTGCATTTCTGCACCCACATTTCGCCAAGTATGTATCAGTCCCACGTAATAGGGGGCGAGCCTATTGCCGTTTTTCGGGCATATTTCCAGACTCCGTGCTGTTACCGAGAATTTCCTAATGGAAAAACCCAATAACACTTTGCCCGACCCGGGAATCGAACCCAGGACCTCTAGATCGCACGGCACATACCTACTTGTACCGCGAGACCACGAGGCAGTCATACAGAGTTTACGGTAAAATTTAATTTTGGAGACAGCCGAAACAAAAGAAATCCTACAAAACCCGAGACAACTAAGATACCTCTATATTTGCAAATATGCCTCTTTTATAATTTTATACCCCAACATTAATCGATATAACTTTTTCAACTTCAGTAGCCGACGTCAATAAATAACGCACGCGTCGCTGAGCAATATGACAAGATGGCGGACAACCGAGCGTGGAACAAAGGATATACGAGTAGTATATGTATGTGGTTAGTTGAAAGCCTGCATCAAACTTCCCTAACGACGAATTCTAAAGCCATTGTGTTAGAAGCGAGGGGTGATCAAAAGCGCGGGGGGGAGGGTGTTGAGGAAGGCGGGGCCTATTCCCCTCTCAACCTCCCGTCCCGCTCTCGCACAGAAATATTGATTTGTGGCACTTCCGGTATGGTAGGAAAACATACCTGCACCTGACTACAGCTCGGCAAAGTTATTCTTTGTTGAGGAAAATAGAAATCGTAGGGCGAAAACTCACGTGTATACCTACAATGTTTAAAAAAATAAGCGGGAGTAACGTCTGCATTCTTATATGATCTAACGGTTATAATTTTTTGAATGTGAATAGAAATGTAAAAATGATTATGCCCACAAATTTAACGTGGTTCAGTTTGTTAGTAATATTTAATTTACAGAAGACGTAGCTTTAAAATATGTGTGATTCATTATAAAATCATGATGCAGTAGGGGAAGGTGGGCATGAAAGAGCCAGTTTTAGAAAAGGACTCGTTTTAATATCTAAAACATAATTAAACCACATTTTTTATATGTTAGTCCGAAACTCATTTATTACTTTATGACATACAATCAACAATTACTCCTTAGAGATATGTTTCATTATAAAATTCTACCTTTTTTTAAAAGAGGGAAAACGGCTCTTTCATAGCATGTGGTTGTTGAAAGAGCCGCCACTTGTTATGAAAGAGCCATGCACGATATTAGGTACTAACAAGCTATCTGTTTTAAAGACTTGCAAGGCTCTTTTAACAGGTTACTATGAAAGTCTTTGTCGAAGACTTATTCACAGCAATAGAACTCCTGCAGCGGATAATGATTATGATGAACAGTCTCATAATTATATTTTATAACCTTCACTATCATCTATTTTTATGAAAATTACAGTTTCAAATAAACCCTTAAAATATTTTGTGACGTTTCGACCGAAATACTAAAACTTTTTCTGAGGCCGAAGATACAATTATTTTTTTATTTTAATAAATAAAAACAATTTTAATTTATTTAAAAAGACATTTTCGTAATACATAATAAAAGGTCAGAACAATATTAAAAAAATATAGATGGAAAAAAAATATTGTTCGAATTAACTTACCCAGTGCAAGATACTTAATAACGGTAACACTCACGATTAATTCGTTATTGATAACAAATAGCACTAGTTGAGTATCAACTGATAATTAAACGACGTTATTCATCTCGACCCGACTTAATTTTGCTGGCCTGATAATTAATTGGATAGGAAAAGATTGATCTCTAGTGACTTTGTGAGTGTCACTGTTGGTTTTATACATTAAGAACACACGACCACCATCCTCCAAGTGAACGAACGAAACGCAGTTCACATAGAAAAGTTTAAGACAGTGGTACAACCCCGGTCGAGTCGGCTTATGCGTACCGCAGCTCAAATACTTACATAAATGCTTCCTGTGATAGGTACCTAGATACATGAATCCTACTACTCTACCTGACTAGGAGAAAGGAGGGTTATTACTTTGATAGCCCCGTGTCGCAGTTGGCCAGATACCAGCTTGCGAAACGAGATGCTGCGGGTTCAAATGTTTGTGTGATCCACAAATATTTGTTTCGGGACTGGATGTTTGTGAGAGCGAAAAGACTCTCGTAGTTTCTGGTACCCACGACACAAGACTTTATCTTAATGTGGGGTCAGAACCAGTGGCGGTAGTTCCATAGAAGCCCAAAAGCGTTCTAGTTTATAATTCTTTATTGTGGGGTCACCATATTATCATTTCTATAATATTTTTGGTAAATACAGATTTAGAGCTTAAAGATTATTATTCTGAATATTGTAAGGCCAGTTGGGCTTTTGGTCTTCTATGGAAGTACCGCCACTGGTCAGAACTATGTACATATGTGACTGTTGGGTGTATTTATTTATTTATTAGTTCTTCCGTAAATAACATACATATACAGGGTATAATCGAAAACTATGACAAGTAATAATTACGGTGATTACAAACACGAGAAATGGAAGTAAATATTTTATTTTATTTTTAACATTTTTTTTTTGAAATAAGACATGAAGTTGTATTTTTGAAATTTCCTTTGCGGGCAATGCATGCCTACACGTGCCTCTATAAAAAAGCCCTGGATGTATGAACTACGGCAACTGCCGTATGCGAAATATTAAACTTCAAAATAAAATTTCCGCGTTTTAGATTTTGTAATTCTTTAGTGATGCTCCGCTCTTATTGGTCGTAACGTGAAAAAATATATGACCTACATACCTATGACCTTCCCCGATAAACGGTCTATCTAAAACTAAAAGAATTTTGAAAATCGATTCAGTAGATCCAGAAGTTACCCCCTACAACCTAACAGGCTCACAAACTTTACCTCTTACTAATAATATGTACAGATTATCGTATGAACAGAAAATCCATAAAAAATATTTTATTTCCCCTTATCTAACTCAGTTGTTAAATAAAATTACTTGTTAGTTTATAGTCGTAGTTTGATCAGTTCTAATCGTTTTATAGCTATGTTATTTCTTTTGTTCATTACCACGTTTTACTGTAAGTGTTGGGTTTTTTACATACATATACCTATATTATACTTATCTACATACATAATTTATGTTAGAATGATTTATCGCGTACTTTAACCGTGGAGGAGAACATCGTGAAACCTGCGCAACTAAAAATTCTTATAAATTTCTCAGGTGTGTAGTCCGCCAACCCGCACTAGGCCAGCGTGGTGGACTAAGGCCTAAACCCTCTCAATGGTAGAGGAGACCCGTGCCCAGCAGTGGGACGTATATGGGCTGATGATGATGATGATGATGATATTGAATGTGACTTATAGTTAATAGTGTGTGACAGAGCGAAGCCCAACAGCTAATCATCATCATCATCATCAGCCCATATACGTCCCACTCACAGAAATCTTAATAATAAGGTAATATTATTTAGATTTCTGTGGTCCCACTGCTGGGCACGGGCCTCCTCTACCATTACCAACAGCTAATAAAAGATATATTTTACATTAATAAGTGAACTATCAAAGACAGTTGTTGTATGCAATATTTTGTTTGAGCGTCTTTTATTAATTAGTATAAATTAACTATTGATCACTACTTCAAAATATTGAAATTATTTCATGAATAAAGAAGATGAATTTTATATTCCGATGTCGAATAATTCGAAGTACGGCGGCAATAGTTATACTACAAAGTTCATAGATGGCGCCACAATCATATTATTATGTTTTACATCATATTATATTGTATAGTAAAAGTTCTCTACGGTGTAAGTTAAATTATTTGCCTGCAATTAATGGTCATTAAAAGCAGTGATGGCCTCGAGGTTTAGACGCGCGGTCGAGAATTTCGGCGGTCGCAGGTTCAAACCACAGGCACACACCTCTGACTTTTCGAAGTTATGTGTGTATTCACAATGAATTATCACTTGCTTTAACGGTGAAGGAAAACATCGTGATAAAACCTGCACACCTAAAAGTTCTTAGGAATTTCTTAGATGTGTAGTCCGCCAACCCGCACTAGGCAGCGTGGTGGACTAAGGCCTAAACCCTCTCAGTTGTAGAGGAGGCCCGTTCTCAGCAGTGGGATATATTTGGGCTGATGACGACGATAATGGTCATTGAAATGCCGTCGATATAGAAACAACTGGCGAAAAAAAAGCAAGCAGTTGATATTTTACACATACACACATACATAACCACACGCCTGTTCTCCGAATGGGTAGGCAGAGGTGCATTCCTGCACCCACATTTGGTCAGATATGTGTCACTCGACGTAATAGGGGGCGAGCCTACTGCTGTTTCTCTGGCACATTTCCAGACTACGTGCTGCTACTGAGAATTTCATAATGGAAAAACTCTTGAGCACTTTGCCCGACCCGGGAATCGAACCCCGGACTTCTAGAGCGCACGGTGCATACTTATGCCACGAGGCAGTCTAACATTGACAATAATGCCGATACTTTCGAAATCGATTTCACAAAGATCCCCTGATAAAGGCCTAAACATGTAAATTAGTTGTATGTAAACATGTAAATTACCTACCTTATGTGTGGTTGCGGTACAAGAAGGTAATATTTCCACAGGCGGATTTATTTTCTGGCATTTTTATCCAATTTAATCGCCATAATGTCAGTCTTTGACACAACTTTACTACCGCCGCCATCCATGGTGACTAAACTTTTAGACTTCTCTAGCCTTCAAGGGGTCTCTTTCGTGTATCTTTTGAGGCTAAAGGGATTTGACCCAGTGGCGGTACTTCCATAGAAGCCCAAATGCGTTACACGTTAATTGTGTAATGGCTAGTTATAAATTGTTTAATGTGGGGTCTTTATTTAACAAATTGCTTTGGTTAAATCTTGAAGATTATTATTCGGAATTTTAGAAGGCAAATTGGGCTTTTGGGCTTCTATGGAAGTACCGCCACTGATTTGACCCCACTTGTTTCACGGAACCAAAAGTGGCAGAATAGTCCAGTAATAAACTGATTATGTTACAGTGCTCTTAGCGCCAAGCCAGGCGGTCTATCCTGGGTTCGCCTACGCCAGACTAAGCGCGAAAATCATTTTCCTAGACATGGAGTTAGTGAAGGACGCTATGAGGAAGTTGGAAAGTGTGGAATATTTCAAAAATTATTACCGAACGTCGCACCCGTACCAAGTGGCAAGGGCGATCTACAACATCAGGTTCAAGTTCAGGAGGATGGTGAAGGTCTACCAAGTCGCTTTCGAAAACATCCCACATGAGACACATAATGAAGTGAGTTTTTTCTTGATATCCTAACGTACTGGCCAGTAGTATCATCATCATCATCAGCCCATATACGTCCCACTGTTCGACACTGGCCTCCTCTTATATATCTTTATCTTCTCCTCCTCCACCCTCCTCTCTCTCTGGCAGTATATTCATTACCATTTATATTAGCCCTATAGTACAGCTTTGCACGGCCATTGATGCTGAGAGGTTAAAAAAGACCCTAGTACTAATATAACAATACATGGCGTAAGGAGAATGTCACAAAGAAAATCCTTCATCGTTAAAGCGCCTGAAAGTTCACTAAGAATACCTACACAACGTTTTGTTTAGCCAAGCACTTTGATTGAAATAAGTGGACCATCGGCCTTTAAAATATACATGTCATAAAAAGACCGTGATCGGAAATTCAGACAGCCAATAGTTACGGTGATTACAAACACACCTGTGTTATGTATATGTCACCGTAAAATTGTAAACACCGTTAGATTATAATCTATCTAGCGAGATTGTAAATTGTCTAAAGATTGTGAACTGCTTATAATGTAACGTGTTATTATTCCAAGGCTGTCCCTGATTGGTCGGCCTTACAGTAGACCATTTTATATCCATAGAGTTAGGTTACGTTAGGTTAGTATTCAACCATTATTTAAAAAACAAAAATGTATTAAAAAAAATATTTTGTCCACCATACGTGTTCAGCATAAATGTCGATTCATTGAATGCGTGAAGTCAATGTTTTAGTAAAGTTGAATTTATTTTGCTTATCCTGGCTGTTACTATCCGATACAAATGCTGCAGCTTCTAAATTGAGTAATGTCGGGGTCTATATTAACGATTTTGTCTTTCCAGCACACCCCAAGATTGCTGGAGGTTCAACAGCTGAACTTAGCCATCGACCACCTGGTAGACACTTTGGTGGAGGGCGAGGTGGAATACGAAAAAGTGCTGCAGAAAAGGTTGCAGAAACTCGAGAAAGAAAGAAACAACACACGAATTAAGAAGGAGAAGAGCAACAAAACCCTTCGTGTCGGAAAACCTGCGTGGAGCTACAAGTCTTACGACTCGTGGGATGTTGCCTTGCCAGCGGAGTTCAGAACACCACTACCAGTTAACTTTGGAAGGAACCGCGGGAAACCTCGACGTGGTTCTATCAAACGCGCGATACAAAACTTTGATGCGAACTACTAAATTAATTTGTTTGCCCTTATTATACTGCTGCTTGGCCCTGTTTGTGGATTAGGCGTTATTCCACCACGCATGTTGGAAAATGCAGTCATAAACGCAATTTTTCAATGTTTTGTTAGTGTAAACGATATTAATCTGGTTTGACCAAACGCGTAGGTACCTATTCAAGATGAAAAAATACTACGCTGTCTAATCTGTGAAGTTTATAGCAAAAACAAAATGAATCTATCAAATCCAGTAGCCATGAGTGATTATAAGGATTATATTATAAGATTCCATATTTTTTTTCGAGCTCTAGGCAAGCACTCCAGTCGAATCTCGGCCGTTGCGAGTTTAAACCGCAGACACACTTCTGAATTTTCAAAGTTATGTGTATATTGAATTATTACGTTATCTAGAGGTGAATGAAAATATTGTGAGAAATCTGCACACCTAAAATTTCTTTGGAATTTCTTAGGTAAGGAGGAGGGCCGTGTCCGGCAGTGAGACGTATAAATAAGAGCTGATGTAGTAGAATTAGTAATATGCATTTTTATGATGTAAACATTAATATAGCTTAGTTATTAAGAATTTCTTAGGTATGTATTATGGGATCTAGAGGTCCTGGGTTCGATTCCCGGGTCGGGCAAAGTGTTATTGGGTTTTTCTATTAAGAAATTCTCAGTAACAGCACGGAGTCTGGAAATGTGCCCGAAAAACGGCAATAGGCTCGCCCCCTATTACGTGGGGCTGATACATACCTGGCGAAATGTGGGTGCAGAAATGCACCTCTGCCTACCCCTTCGGGGAATACAGGCGTGAGTTTATGTATGTATGTATGTATGTCGTAGGTATGTAGTCCGCCAATCCGCACTACGCCAGCGTGGTGGACTAAAGCCTAAACCCTCTTAGTTGTGGAGGAGGCCTGTGTCCAGCAGTAGTACCTATATGAGCTGATAATGATGAAACATTAATAACGATTGCTGGTCAATTATTACAGACGTAGGTAATCATAAAACATGAATGATTTTTCCGAACTTTGACAATAAAAGTACTTTTGTAGCAAATAACATATTTATTCCGTGAGTCTCAGTGATGATTGGGTACTTTCACACGTGATCATTGCTACTTCACAATTTGATCGTTGTAAGGATGTTGAGTACCGAGCGTCGCCTTAAGTTTGACGTGCTGTCGAAAGATGGCGTATTCGATTTTGTTGCGGGCAGAGATTTAATAAATAAAATAAATAAATAAATACACCCAACAGTCACTACATAGTTCTGATCCCACACTAAGATACAAGTCTTGTGTCGTGGGTATCAGAAACTACGAGACGTTTCGGTCTCACATACACCCAGACCCGAAACAAATATTTGTGGATCACACAAACATTTGTCTCGGTGCGGGGATCGAACCCGCGGCCTCTCGTTTCGCCAGCTGGTGTCTAGCCAACTGCGCCACGGGGCATCAAGCTTTTCAAGTAGGAAAGTCACACTAGCACTGCAGAAGTTGGAAATGTACCTTAAAATTGGCGATAAGCCCATTGGCCATCCCATATTATCTTATAATTAAAAAATCGGTCAAACGTAAAATACGTATAAATTGACAGCCCCATGGCGCAGTTGGCTAGATACCAGCTTGCGAAACGAGAGTTTGCGGGTTCGATCGCCGCACCGAGACAATTGTTTGTGTGATCCACAAGTATTTGTTTCAGGTCTGGGTGTTTGTGAGACCGACAAATCTCTCGTACTTTCTGATACCCACGACACAAGACTTGTATCTTATTGTGGGGTCAGAACTATGTATGTGACTGTTGGGTGTATTTATTATAAATACATATATACATACATACATAAACTCACGCCTGTCTCCCGTTAGGGTAGGCAGAGACTATAGAGCGCCAAATGCCACGGTCCAAACACACCTCTTTCGCTTCCTCCACTGACATTATCCTCTTCATGCATGCTCGTCGGTTTCGAGGACTCTTTATATTGCCCTTTTTCAGTAAATTACCTATATGCTCTTTATAGGTGCACCTGGGCCGTCCTCGACCGACTTCACTGTTCACTTCCGCACAGTAAATCTCTTTCGTCATCCTGCAAACATTCATCCTTTCAATGTGGCCAAAATTTTTATAAATACACCTCTACGTATTTCCTCGCGTGAGTGTACCCCTTCACAATAAAATATAACATATAAACTGTGAATGTGATCGGATCCAAGACTTGTGGAAATAAATTAAAATTTGATGTATTCATCAAAATAGTAAGTCGTAAAACGAAATCAGCGCGATACACCGGCTCTGTTTATTCAAATGTTTGCCCGCGTCCGTAAGCACTTCAAGGCTCAAGGAAACAAAAGCACTCCAACAAGTTTATGCCATTTTGGCCTGCGTACGGCCTGGCTAACTATAAACGGCCGCGAGGATACATTGGTTTACTTTTGGTTAAGAATTTGTTATTGTAAGCCATATGGGCGCAGGGCGGCGCGGCGCGGGATTTTTTTCTGTTACGACGAATTTAAGGCCATCGTTAAACAATGGGACACATGCTTGTGTATCTGCATCTGGAATTTCAGAATGTTGGGCAACCACCCGCTATTGTAGGCCAGGCATCGCGGTAGACCTAGTTCAAAATCGCTGTACAACTTTACAAAAATCGAGTTATACAGCGGTTAATTTTGGAACATTGCTGTGTTTGTACAATTGAATGTGTTATTAATCAAAATAAACTAACTAGTGTGAGTATCCGCTTAATATTATTCTAATGAAATGCAATTGTTGTTATGCTGTAAATACGTATTGCAAACAATATTGTTATCACTGTTAACGAGGATATACATTTGATTATTCATGCTGTCCTAGGGCATTCCGCATCGCCGAAATCACCTAAAAGTCTATGATCCGGTACCTAAATCAAATATTATAAGCTCATCTGTTATTTACTAATGATTAAGAGATAGGTAATGTATAAACTGATACATTACACAGTTTGTTATGTAACAAATTGTACGTAATGATTTATACGTTATTAAGAAAGCAAACAGCCCAGCAACGATTTCTCGACCATACCGCACACAGGTCTATTGGTAGCCCAAAACATAAATGAATTGCACGCAAAATTTTGTGTTATTCACCTTTTTTCCTGTCTATTTGGAGTGATATCGAGTTATTAATCTTCCCGGAGCCAACGAACAGAGTATAATCCTTACAGAGCTGCGTAATGCCGGCAAGTTCGTCGGACGTTTAATGAATTTCCAATTTATTAATATTCGTGAGGAAAGTTACAATATTCAGCCCGGGGGTCGTCGTGCCGGCTTAGCTCGGCCGCGACGAATCCCGTAAGACACCGATCGATAGCTAATTATTCCGACCACCCTTTGCACTTTAAGTCACTCGGCACTTCAAGTTGATTCAATATCTTAGAACAAAATTAACTTATAGTATTTGAGAATACCTCTAAAGAATACTGTTGGATTAAAAATTATAATTGTGTTTTATTATCTTACATTATTTGATGATTGATGCAGCTGATATTGAATTGTAAATAAAGAAAGTTAATAAATAATACATACATACATAACCTCACGCCTGGGCTCCCCGAAAGGGTAAGCAGAGGTGCATTTCTGCACCCACATTTCGCCAGGTATGTATTTAGTCCCACGTAATAGGGGGCGAGCCTATTGCCGTTTTTCGAGCACAATTCCAGACTCCGTGCTGCTACTGAGAATTTCCTAAAGGAAAAACCCAATAACACTTTGCCCGACCCGGGAATCGAACCCAGGACCTCTAGATCGTACGGCACATACTTGTGCCGCGAGACCACGAGGCAGTCCAGGCAATAAATAATATTAAAAAAGAATTATTAAAATTAAATTAAAAAAGAAAAAGGTTTAGTTTAATCACAATGCATAATATTTATGTTCTAGTCTTCGAAACCGATGTGCATGAAGAGGATAATGTCAGTTGAGGAAGCGAAAGAAGTGTGTTTGGACCGTAGCAGTTGGCTAGTCTCTGCCTACCCCAACGGGAGACAGGCGTAACTTTATCTATGTATGTACATTCTATATACCTATGTGAAATTAAATGCATGACCATGAGTCGTAGGACGATAAATAAATTTTAATTGTTGTAAATATTCATTACGACTTTCAACGCGTATAAACGCTGATGGGCAAT
This sequence comes from Hemaris fuciformis, assembly GCA_907164795.1. Classification (NCBI taxonomy): domain Eukaryota; kingdom Metazoa; phylum Arthropoda; class Insecta; order Lepidoptera; family Sphingidae; genus Hemaris; species Hemaris fuciformis. Next base: position 24,157,607 of record OU015431.1, read on the forward strand.
AGTGAGGAAAAAAGCATACTTTAGAGTCCTCTCCTACATAGACCTGCTAAGGCAGTTATAAAACAAAAAAATATGGATTCTGGACACAGGTACAACAATCCAAGTAGTGTATGAAGCCTGATGGCGGAGTCTCGTTAGCGTGGGGGACTAAGGCTTAGACTTATTCAACCATTAATTACCCTGAGGCCGGCAGTGCGAAGAGTTTGGATGATGCAATACAAATAGACCAATACCTAAATAATCACCAGAATATATGCCAACCCGCACCAGCGTGGTGGACTAGACCTGACCTATGACCTAAACCCTCTCAGATGTAGAGGAGGCCCGTGCCCAGCAGTGGGACGTATCTGGGCTGGTGATGATGATGATGATATATCGTGTTGCGGAATATGTCATATATGTACGTAATATTGACCAAATAATCGAGAAGACGTAGTTTCTTGACTAGGCTACTAGGCGACTAGTGACCTTGGGTGCAGGAATTAAAAATACAACCGTATTTTTATGTAGATCACATTATTCTTTAAATAAATATAATTTTAAAAACAATTTTAAATCTAAAATTAAAATAAAATGCATTAAAGATATTCAAGCACTACAAAAATGTGAGGGCAGCGTGGGCTGTGCCACAGTGACAGAGCTACTATAACTCTAACACATAATAAACTTTAACACAACGTGACAAAGTTGAATTTCCTGAATTGAAAAACTCCGGAGCCACTCCACAGCGAATGTCATGGATCAAATCATCAATAAACGTGGAGTATTTACTTTATATTCACTCTTTAATTGTACGATGGCAACAGACGGGCTGTGGGTTCGAATTCAGTCGATGACAACGCATGTTGGGAGCTGAAGTTATACAATAAAAATACTGAGCGCTGTGGCGTGTGATACGGCCCTTTATGAGTTGATTTAAGGGCAGTAGTAGCGACTAGTTAAAATCAATCAGAATATTTTGTTTGACACTCATACTCTTACGCTTGTAACCCCGTAGGAAGATGCGTATATAGGTATGTATCTCGTGGTCTCGCGGTACAAGTATGTGCCGAGCGATCTAGAGGTCCTGGGTTCGATTCCCGGGTCGGGCAAAGTGTTATTGGGTTTTTCCATTAGGAAATTCTCAGTAGCAGCACGGAGTCTGGAATTGTGCCTGAAAAACGGCAATAGGCTCGCCCCCTATTACGTGGGACTGATACATACCTGGCGAAATGTGGGTGCAGAAATGCACCTCTGCCTACCCCTTCGGGGAATACAGGCGTGAGTTTATGTATGTATGTATGTGTCTTTGAATCACAAAGTGAGGCGAACCAATTTGGTGGGTTCATTTCCAGATTGCGCAGAGAACGTTGTGAATAAAAAACCCAATGAAACTTTGCCCCACCCAAGAATATAACCCGGCTTCTCTAGAACGTATTGCACACATTTGTACTAGGGAACCAAGACCAGAAGTAAGAAATGTGTAAATAAAATAAAAATGATCATCAGTGCGATATATTGGTATATGCAAGATATATAAATGTAGAAGAGACACACAAAGACAGGATTTTGCAAATATAACAGTTAACACAGGCACAGGAGTAATTTTCAGCAATCAGCCTGTGTATTATCATTATCACACCATAAACGTCCCTGCGCCTCCTCTAAAACTGAGAGGAGTTAGTTAATCCACCAGGCTGGTCAAGTACGGGTTGGCGGACATACTTAAAAAAATCTTAAGAACTTTTAAGTGTGCAGGTTCCCTCACGATGTTTTCCTTCACCGTTAAAGTACGTAAAAGTCTGAGGTTGTCAAAAGCTGGCACAATTATGACAAAGATTGCTATAGTTACTTCCTTATCGACGCTTTATTTACATCATTATATCAATCGTCTACAATTTCGTTGACATTGCCGTGTATATGAAACCTGTAAACCTAGGTCTTGTTTGTCTAAGGTTGCATAGAATTCTTCATTTATTTATCGACTAGTCATGAGTACATTTTTTACACATTGATAGTAGGTACATTTAAATAACTTGTGTCATATTATTACATTTTAAATTGTATTGTATTAATGAGCTGCTCTAATTTGGGAAATTCATTCTTTTTATCAATATTGTAAACTATCTATTGATTGGAAAAGAGCAACACTAGAGTTTCTTGCCCGTTCTTCTCTAGTGATGACTGCCTTCCGAACAGGACGGTACACAAAAATTTTAAATGACTGAATCTAAGTGATGTATTTGACATTTTATAGATTCAATAAATATAATTTTATTTCATTTCATTTCATAAACAGCTTATTATCGGTAAATTGAAAAGTTAAAAATAAAATTAGATGTATTAGGTATCGTCTTCCAGCATATAGAACCGACGATGCCTCAAACGAATCAATACGATTAATGAATAATTACAACATAATATACTTTAGGCATACAAAATATGTTAAAACCTTCGTTAACAGGTGACAGTTAACTAGAATACATAAGCGGTTATGGTAAACACGTATTGTGAAGGAACACAGTGTGGGGGCGGTGTGCGGAGGGGTTTGGGGGGGTGAAGGGTAGCGGCAGGGTTACTATACAGTTTTCGTTCAATAATGTGGACGGTAGGACGCATGCGTGTTGCCCTAGGTGGCGACCTGAAACTGACAGCGAAGCACCCGTGCGACTAAATATCGCACGATCTAAATTTAATGTTTTCTTTAGACAAAAATACTTCTAGAGAAATGCCAATGACAAAATCGGCTAAGCTGCAGATGCCACGGGCGCAGTTGGCTCATCACCAGCTTGCGAAACGAGAGGTTGCGGGTTCGATCCCCGCACCGAGACAGATGTTTGTGTGATCCACAAGTATTTGTTTCGGGATCTGGGTGTTTGTGAGAGCGAATGGTCTTTGGTAGTTTCTGATACCCACGACACAAGACTTGTATCTTAGTGTGGGGTCAGAACTATGTACATATTATGTGGAAAAGAAAAAAATATATTATAATTTTCAATTTTGTACCCAAATTATTAATTTTTAATTATTTACTTAACATATTTTCTCGTACACTATACAATTTATAATAAATTTGATAAACAACCATAACAATAATAAATAGCTACAACAGGCGGTTTTATTAATATCATTTTTTCTTAGTTCACATATTTTTATTAGGAGCTTCTCAGCAGGAGCATGGAGAGCCGCGCTGATCCCAGAAACTACTAAACTAAGACTGGGAATATCTTAAAGGGATATAATACATATTGACACTTAGATTTTTGCAAAATTATTCGCAATTTTTCCATTGTAGGTACATGAACATATTCGGATACATACTATATGTCGATTACTTGTAAAAGTATACCAAAATATTTTTTCAATTTTAAACAGTTCGTGCAAAAAGTCTTAAATCATGAATGAATGTCGTTCGTCTACATCACCCGGCCTAAATACATATGGAACACAGAATTTGAGTTAAAAGGTAAACAGATAAATTAAACGACTAAAGGGACCGGAGAGTCTGTCGCATTTATTGTGTTAGCATGAAACTACTCTACCCCTAGTGACTGCCTTCTACTGCCTATCCCTTCGGGGAATATAGGCGTGAGGCTAGGCATGTAATGTGGAATCCGTTTATAATGACATTGAAGGGAATTGACAAACACGTCATAATAAGCGGACGTCATACAAAGCGTTTAGTGAAAAAAGAACCTTTTTGAGGTAAACATTTATTTAGAAATTTATTTACATTTTGATAGATAAACATAGTATATAAATACAAAATAAAAATTGCACGTAATAAGTACGATACATGTATGTACATATTATGTATGTATGTTCGTACATACATACATATATACATACATATATGTATTTTTCATATTTCTTCGTCTGGAATCAATTAACATTGCAGAAGGTAGAATAAAGAATCATGTCGGTCATTATAACCGGACATTAATTATTAAAAAATGGGTCATAATAAGCGTCATGTCACTGTAAGCGAAGTCATTATATCCGACTTTTACTTAGAATTTTATATGAAAACCAAAGCTCCTTGTGTAATACGTCATAATAAGCGGTTGTCAATATAAACGGAGTCATAATAAACGGATTCTACTGTATGTAGGTATCTAGTATGTATAATTTAACGTTCGGACAAGTAATGTCCACGTTACAACTGCGTGTGTAAACTTGTTAAATTGTAAATGCGAATGTAAGTTTATTGGTTTGGATGAATTTTGGTACAAATAGACAGAGAGAAGGGAATACTAAGAATTTATTTATTTTACATTATTTTTACTACATTTTATTTTTCGTTGAACACCAAAATAACATGAGGAAAAAAGGAATTTAGATGTTTTGTGTTGGCCTATTTTTTTATACTTATTTATTTTTTATTTATTCTTAGCCGCCCACTGCTGAACGAACGCCTCCGCAAGTAGACGACAACCATCCTGGTCTTGAGCAGCCCTTATCCATGCGCTACCCGCCACCTTTCTCAAGTCGTCGGACCATCGTGCTGCAGGACGTCCTTCACTACGTTTTTATACTTATTAAGAGGTAAATATCTGCATTTAAGTGCGTATGCTGCCAATTCAAAAAACTTAAAACTCCACGAGCTGTTGGAAGGAATTACGGCATGAACAAAGATACCTATGAAAAGGACATAGGCTACTTGTTTTACTATAAAATTGTTCGCTTTCGAAGTGTGGCCCAACCACACTTTTTTTATACATACCTACTGATATGAGGTTTTATTAATTGAATAATTGGTATAAAAAATTCAATGCTAGCATTTATAAGCTCAATATTTATTTGTAGATTTTCATACCATTTTTTAGATGGATGTGGCATACATAATATTATATTTCGTGTAATTTATTTATAAAATATATTTATTCATTTTATACATATTTCACACGAAATACAATATTATGTACGCCACATCACTCCCCCCCTGTTTGTGTGAAGGGGTAGTTTAGCTAGTAGCTGTGTAGCTAAAAATGGCGTTCCTGAACCGTGCCATTCAGACGGAGTTTTCTTTATTCGCACAACATCTTTGTGGAATCAGCTTTCCTCGGCGGTATTTCCAAACGGATACATCTTAGGGACTTTCAAGAAAAGAGCCTATATTTTTCTCAAAAGCCGGACCAATGATTCCTCTGGTATTGTGGGTGTCCATGGGCGGTGTTGACCACTTAACATCAGGTGTCTCACTTGCTCGTTTGCCTCCTTTAACATAAAAAAAAACAATATATGTCTCCAGATATTGTACTAATAATACAATGACGTAATTCAAAATGTGTCGAACTTGAAATAACTTTATGATCTTTTATTTTTAAAATTGTTTGATAAGTAGTAGTGGAAGAAGAAGAGGGAGGCCTTTGCCCAGCAGTGGGATCTAGTATAGGCTATAAAAAAAAAGTAGTCGTAATTGCTTGAAATATATCGTAATATATTTGTAACTGGTTTTTAGTACATGTTGTTGTAGGGTCAGCGTTACCGCATTTAACACAGCGATAGGGCCTAAAACATTGGTTCTTGGAATGCCCAAATCTCTAACATCTCTTGCATTGGATGATTTCCTTTTTCTTCAAATGTAATCTTCATGTTATTTAAGTATTTCACATCGAAAATGGCTTTCTTGGTTGGCTTTATTACGTAATAAAGCACCAAAATAGTATAGTATGTAACAGTGGCGGTACTTCCATCGAAGCCCGAAAACCCAGTTTGTCTTTCGAAATTCCAAATAACAATCTTTAAGCTTCACATTTTTACTTGTAATATTAATATTCTCGTACTTTTAACTGTCTCGTCTCCTTCTGATATTTCTACTTGTTTCTGACTGTATTGTGTGTGTGAACTATTGTGTCGTGTATATACTCTGTTTGTGACTATCGCTGTGCTGTGAATAAACGCTTTAAATCGCTTGTGCTTATTATTGCGCTCACGCCTGCATCCATCACCATCTGACACATCATCCACACGCATCATCAGGCGCTGTCGCCACGTGCCTACAACCAGACACACCCTCGCCGCCTACATTAGCCATACATTGCTAAACTAGCTACAGCTTAGCTAAATACTTAACAAAAACAATTTGACATATAAATGAGAATGCCCTTACTCCACAATAAGCACTTATTAAGTAGACATTACACAATCAACGTTTAACGATTATAGGCTTCTATTGAAGTACCGCCACTGGTATGTAGTTAGTTAGTATATCATCATCAGCCCATATACGTCCCACTGCTGGGCACGAGCCTCCTCTACAACTGAGAGGGTTTAGGCCTTAGTCCACCACGCTGGCCTAGTGCGGGTTGGCGGACTACACACCTAAGAAATTCCTAAGAACTATAAGGTGTGCAGGTTTTATCACGATGTTTTCCTTCACCGTTAAAGCAAGTGATAATTCATTGTGAATACACACATAACTTCGAAAAGTCAGCGGTGTGTGACTGGGGTTTGAACCTGCGACCGTCGAAATTCTCGACCGCGCGCCTAAACCTCGAGGCCATCACTGCTTTGTGTATAGAAAATTTAAAACGAAGAAAGAAAAAACGCTTTTTAGTCTACCATATTGTCCGAAGTTACTCTGCACATCAACACACCTGATTTATCAATATAAGCCAAACCATATGAACTCTTCCTTATTGTCACTCACAAAGGCAATGACAGTGAGTGAAAGCTATCTCGGAAGTTGGTTGGATTAGAGATAACATCCATTGTTCTGCTAAATACATCCTCCTACAAGACTTATCTGTTCCTCGCCATACAAAAAGGAAGTGTTATGGATTATCCAATTTTAATATTATCTGGACTAAAGAAAGCGCTGATGGTTTAAAATTGTTCTAATAAGTGTCATAGTTTGATGATGATATATTTGAGGAATGACTGCCTCGTGGTCTCGCGGTACAAGTATGTGCCGAGCGATCTAGAGGTCCTGGGTTCGATTCCCGGGTCGGGCAAAGTGTTATTGGGTTTTCCATTAGGAAATTCTCGGTAACAGCACGGAGTCTGGAAATGTGCCCGAAAAACGGCAATAGGCTCGCCCCCTATTACGTGGGACTGATACATACTTGGCGAAATGTGGGTGTAGAAATGCGCCTCTGCCTACCCCTTCGGGGCATACAGGCATGAGTTTATGTATGTATGTATGTATATTTGAGGAATGTAAGAGGAATTCTATGTTATTTATTCTATTCTATACATCTATAAAAATAAATAAAATTGGAGTGTCTGTTTGTAATATTCAAATAACCGCTTTTTAATAAATGCATATGGATGTAGGTATACACGGTACCAAAATAACGTTTTTTACAATTTTGGTCTGTCTGTTTGTTCCGGCTAATCTTGACACGGGTGGACCAATTTTAACGGGACTTTCACTGCCAGTTAGCTGATGTGATGTCATAAGGAGCAAGTTAAGCTAAAAAAATAATAATTAAAGAATCGGCTGTTAGGCGGAACGAAGTTCGCCGGGTCAGCTAGTACATTATAATATAATAAATAAGAAGTGATGGCGTCGAGGTTTACGTGCGCAGTCGATGAATGAAACGATTACGATTTTCTCTGACTACTCGATATATACGGCCAAAATTAATAAACAATCTTAGTCCCTGCGGATAGAGCGCTATAATTGACCAATCAGGTGAAACTTCTAATGAAAATTCTACTGCTTAGAAGCCACTACAATTGTCATATAAATTAAATTTTAAGCGTTTCGCTAAAAAAAATCATAGTTACAAAGTTGATAAGAACAACAAAAACTACATGTCATCATTCACACCGACAAAATGTTAATACACTTTTCAAAGTTTCTCATTTTACAGGTCATGCATGAACCATTTATCATCATCATCAGCCCATATACTTCCCACTGCTACTACCATTGAGAGGGTTAAGGCCTTAGCCCACCACGCTGGCCTAATGCGGGCTGGCGGACTACACACCAATAAAATTCCCAAGAACTTTTAGGTGTGCAGATATCATCACGATGTTTCCTTCACCGTTAAAGTAAGTGATAATTCGTTATGAATACACACATAATTTCGAAAAGCCAGAGGTGTGTGCCTGGGGTTAGAACCCCCGACCGCCGAGATTCACGACCGCGCGACTAAACCTTGAGCACATCACTATTTACCACTACATCAACTTGATGACCTAGAAATTGAAGTCATCCAACCCGCACTAGGCCAGCGTGAGCGTGGTGCATTAAGGCCTAAGCCCTCTCAGTTGTAGAGACCCTAGTGGCACCTATATAATATACAGGGTGTATTCAGACCGTGATCGGAAACTAAGGCAAGTAATAGCTAAGGAGGTTACAAACCCCCTGGCGTTAAAGAAAATTCTGACAAAAAATAAAAAAATTGACGTTTTCCATACAACCATCGGTATTAAATGTACGCGGTTTGTATGGAAAACGTCAAAATTTTTATTTTTTGTCAGAATTTTCTTTAACGCCAGGGGGTTTGTAATCACCTTAGCTATTACCTGCCTTGGTTTCCGATCACGGTCTGAATACACCCTGTATACAGTACGATATATATTATATAATTAAAATGAAATGATAAATCATCACTGTGTTCATTCAATTCAGCTCCTGCAGACCCGCCCGTAAATGTAGTTGATATTTTCATCGAGCGAATTGTGAACAATTAAAAGATAATACAATAAAAATAACGCGCCAGGGGGTCTGACCACAGCCGTTGTTACTGTAACAACCCACCTCCATTCAAAATCAATTCACTACACAACCAGTACAATAAAACTCATATTGAATCTTATTTCTCATTACTAAAGTCTACTTTCTATTGGAGCAAAACGAAATAGATACTCAAACTTTTTTTACTATTTTCATAAGGCAACAATAGGAACCTTTATTGGCCGTTTTGTAAAACGGCGAATGTCACAAAGCGTTTAGTCATCGGGTCTATCGGCTGTGTAAACATTGCGTTGAATTATTAATTCTATGGGACTAGGGAACTCGTAACATAAGTGTGTATTAATAAGTGTAGGTATGACACGGACATCGCCCTCGATGGTATGTCGAGGGCTTCAGTTAATTGTTAAAGGTAAATGTTTCTTTGCTAGGGCCTATGCTGTCACGAATAAGCAGTGATGGCCTTGATGGTATGGTTGGTCGAGAATCTCGGCGGTCGCAGGTTCCAACCCCAGGATCACACCTCTGACTTTTCAAAGTTATACGTGTATTCACAATGAATTATCACGTACTTTAACGATGAATTAAAACATCGCGAGGAAACCTGTAAACTTAAATGTTCTTAGGAATTTCTTAGATGTATAATCCGCAACCCGCACTAAGCCAGCGTGGTGGACTAAGGCCTAAACCCTCTCAGGTGTAGAGGAGACCCGTGCCCAGCAGTGGGACGTATATGGGCTGATAAAGATGCTATCACGAAATGCAACCAGAATCGACAGATGACACCGAGCATTCAAGATGAGCGTCTCTTATGTATCCTAGTTTGACTATCTGGCACTGAAATTTATTAGAAAGAAAATATCTAGGTATATGAAATACTTTGTTACTGTAGACTGCCTGCTGGTGTATCGGTACAAGTTTGTACCGTGCGATCTAGTGGTTCCGGGCTTGGTTTCTGGAATTTGGCAGTGTTATTGAGTTTTTTCATTAGGAAATACGCAATAGGTGCGAAACGTGGGTGCAGAAATGCGCCTCTGCTCCTTAGTTAGGGATTACAGACGTTTATTATGTATATAAGTTTTCCTGATAGTAACACACCAGTGCATGAACGGTTTTCAGTGTCAACCGGTTTAGTGTACTTATAATGTTTAAAAAAATTATGTTTTGTACTCGAAAGTCGCATTACCAATCTATGCACTTACCGTAAACATTTGACAAATCGTGGTTAACGAGTGTGATATAAATAATATATATGATTTGAAAAATGTTAATTAGGTAAACACGATCGAAGGAGCGTGAATAGGAAGCGTGCTCAATTTTCAGAATGGACGATTAAGCAGGCGTACAATCCGATATGCAAACATTGGTCGTCATTCCCCGACTTGTTCACATGGCCACGTAGGTGTCGAGGGCCCACACACAATTCAATAGCTGCTTAACAATATGCATCTTGTCCGCCACCAAATCTACTCAGTTATGACAAGTTGTCATGTTTTTATTAACGCCCGCCGTCACAGGTTCCTCGGCAATTTCACGCTCCGAGTGCTGCCCAATTTGCAACAATGGTCTCGCCTCTAATTCCCATTGTGAATGTAACAAATTTACTATACCGTGTTGTTGCGCCGCGGCCCACAATGGGGATTAAGCATTATTTGTTCAAATGACTTCGCTCCATTATGCGCGGGACGGGAATAGATTCGCTCATCCTGTTCCGATATGGACGTACCCTAATTGTATAACTGGCTTATCTGGCAGGTTTTAGCGTAAAAAATATCCGTATTTGAGATACGAAGCCAAATAGTAGTGGAGCCCAATAGTATTCTAAATTTCTCCATAAACGATGTATCTACTATATCGTTATATCAATAGCTTACACACCAAAATAAGCAGTGATGGCCTCGAGGTTTAGGCGCGCGGTCGAGAATTTCGGCGGTCGCAGGTTCACCTCTGACTTTTCGAAGTTATGTGTGTATTCACAATGAATTATCACTTGCTTTAACGGTGAAGGAAAACATCGTGATAAAACCTGCACACCTAAAAAGTTCTTAGGAATTTCTTAGGTGTGTAGTCCGCCAACCCGCACTAGGCCAGCGTGGTGGACTATGGCCTAAACCCTCTCAGTTGTAGAGGAGGCCCGTGCCCAGCAGTGGGACGTATTTGGGCTGATGATGACACACCAAAAACTAAAACTCATAAGTATTTTTAAGTAGGTCCTTTTTTATATCGAGTGCCCAATTTAACTGTCGGTATAAAACTGTTGTCTCTCTCTATGGCCTCATCGGCTTTACGAAACGGACGTCATCCCAACAAAATTATCAGGTTGTTCAGGCAGGATTCCAGACAATATTTTTGATCACGATATATTGCGGATGGATGAGGGCTGCTCAAGACCGGGATGGTTGGCGCCTACTTGCGGAGGCCTTCGTTCAGCAGTGGACGGCGATAGGCTGAGAATAACATATACAAGTATATTGAAAAACTTAATATCAAATTATATAGTACTAATCCAACTAAACGCTATTTTAAATATTAAGAACATTTATTATTTGCATTCTTCGCATCCTCATCGAAATTCGTAGTCAATAAATAGTTTTTTGAACGCGAGCTTAGCAATACAGGTACCTGAAGTCGCCCAGTGGCCGTAGACAAAGTCACATTCGACAATCGTAATCGCTAATACAGAAATAAAACTTTTTTTTAAATGTACCAGTAACGCCTTATCCAATGATACCAAACACGGCATATTTATCTCAAATTTCTTTTTTAACGCAGTACTTTATGACCGCTAGAGTGCGCCACTCCACCTTAAGATTCATCATGATCAAGACGCTTCTAACGATACCTCATTTGTCCAGTTCTAATAAGTGATTGAGGAGTTATGAGGGAACAGATGAACATACATACATAGCCTTTTGTTTTTTTTTTTCCGCGGGGAAAATCCATTTACGGACCATCCCACCCCCGGAGGGGCGAGGGTGTGTCGGACTCACCGGCGCCTTCCGACCCAGCATAGATGTTACCGCCCGTGTTTGCGGGCGGCCGCTGGGCCGGGTCCCTACCAGAAATATTGCGCCGTAATACCGACTAAAAACCCCGCGACGGCCACCATCAGCGCATTCAGCGAGACGGCCCCGGAATACCCTGAAGCCAGAGCTATGGATTGAACCGGGACCGCCTTTGCGCGGTGCCAAAAGGCACGCCAACAGGATGTTAGTTCCTCCTCGGGGGCCGCCAAGGTAGGGACGGCGGCCCCGCGTGGCCTCTGGACGCCGGGCTAGATGTTCACCCGGCGCGACATACATACATAGCCTGTCAACATCATAACCCTCCTTTGGCTTTGCCGTAGTCGGGTAAAAATATTAATTAGACGTAGATGATCACGTGGTTTTCCTATACATTGCGTCAATTTCATGCATTTTGATGTACTATATTTGTGATTACGATTGTGATATTGTTTACAGTCTCTGGAGCTGAAGTAACAACGCCTATTCAATTTACGTGATGTCAACTTTATGACGGACAACAGTTGCCGCGTCAGAGACTACTTCCAGTTCATACTCTCAACATACAAGATTTTGGAAGACTTCAAATGGCATATCACAATCGCTGAAGGCATTTTATACTCCCTGCTAGCCGTACACACAGACACACACTCACACCCTAAGGTACAACGAAGAACCATGAATTTAACGTGCCATTTGCCTCACCTACACATAACAACGTTAGTTATAAATTCACGTCTCAGAAGGATTCTGAATGTCTTTTACGCAAAAGATCATCCATTTTCTCAGGGTACCTTTAGAAAACCTTTCCACCGGTCTATCCAAAACGGAGTTAACACGTTCGCACGACCAAATCGTTGTCTCAGACTGTTTAGATTGACACACAATTTTCCTATACAATAGTGTACCATCCAATCCAATCCATCAGCCAATGGAAGTCCACTGCTGGACATAGGCCTCTCTCAATGACTTCCACAGGGACCTGTTGGAAGCAGCTTGCATCCAGCGACCATAGCCAAGCTATTTTCAACTCTATCATCATCATCATCATTATCAGCCCATATACGTCCCACTGCTGGGCACGGGCCTCCTCTACAACTGAGAGGGTTTAGGCCTTAGTCCACCACGCTGGCCTAGTGCGGGTTGGCGGACTACACACCTAAGATATTCCTAAGAACTTTTAGGTGTGCAGGTTTTATCACGATGTTTTCCTTCACCGTTAAAGCAAGTGATGATTCATTGTGAATACACACATAACTTCGAAAAGTCAGAGGTGTGTGCCTGGGGTTTGAACCTGCGACCGCCGAAATTCTCGACCACGCGCCTAAACCTCGAGGCCATCACTGCTTTTCAACTCTATGCTTAAGCTTATATTTGAACCGTCCCAAGTGACAGTAAACGCTTGATATTTTGATATGATGCGACACAGAGAACGAAATTCCCACATTTGTATTAAAATCAAACGTGGCTAAACGTTCTGATTCTTAGCATCGGAACTAAAAAGGACGTGATATTACGTTGGGTAACCTCACACACACACACACCAGATACCTCGGTATTTACTTAGACCGACGTCTTACCTGGAGAAAACATATTTTCACAAAACGAAAAGCACTGGGAATCCAATTGAGGAAAATGTATTGGATGCTCGGAAGTAGATCACAACTGTCCTTGGAGAACAAACTGCTCTTATACAAGTGTATCTTGAAACCAATCTGGGCTTATGGGATCCAACTCTGGGGCACAGGCCTCCAATTCAAACCTTGAAATACTCCAGAGGTTCCAGTCCGAAATGCTGAGAATAATCACAGACGCGCCATGGTTTATCACAAACCAACGACTACACCACGACCTTGAAATTAGAACAGTTCGGGAGGAGATTGAACATTCAATGAAATCGTACAGGAATAGACTGGATAATCACCCAAACATATTGACTACTCAATGAATGAAGACTCAACATTCAAAAGGCTAAAAAGAAAGTCCCCTAGAGATCTATAGGAATTAATCCATCCCCTAAATGCTAAGTTTCTTTAATGTCAACATGTATGATTTAAATAGTCAGAACCAGAATAAAATGAAATAATATTTGACGTATGAAATAATTTATAAATAAAGACTATTGAACAATATTGCAGAATATTATTTATTGTTATTTTTTTTTACAAAATGTTATTTAGATAATTATTAGAAAAATGCAAACAGTCGAAAAATTGTGATACGAGTGAGATTCGAACCTACGACCTCGGTTTTACGCGCCGCGCTCACATCCAATTCTTTCTAATTCGTAATGCTAAAAGTTAATAAAATTAGAATTGGAATGCCTAACATGAATATGTGGTATAAACAATTTTTTTTAGGGGTTTTCAAATAGTTGTGGCGATTTTAGGGGTTTTAGACTTTACATTTAGGGTTAAATATTTTTGGGAGTTGGTAACACTGCCGAAAGGACTTGAAATGACGTTCTGCCAGAGAACGTCTTAATAAATAATAACTTATTATTAATATAACTAAATAAGTAATCTTCCACATAGTCAAGCGTTCCTTTAATGACTAAAGCCGTACTCGAAGTGAGTGGGTTTGTGAGGACAGTAATGCGTCGGCCGGCAACGGCTTAGAGGCGCAGTCGGCACGTGGCGTTGTTGTTGCACTGTCGCCGCGGCTAAAAACTAATTTATACCGAACTACATGCCCGTGTTGGCCAAGCGACAAGGCGTAGCGAGTCACTCAAGACGTTCCAGAATATTCGTTGGAACGTCGAAAAAAGTGACTGCTTCGTTGATGAGGAATGTTGAAAATCTAAGATATTGAAGGGCTAGTGTGTAGCCCAGCAGTGATGGCCTCGAGGTTTCGGGAATCTCGACGGTCGCGGATTCAAACCCCAGGCACACACCTCTGACTTTTCGAAGTTATGTGTGTAGTCACAAAGAATTATCACGTACTTTAACGGTGAAGGAAAACATCGTGAGGAAAGCTGCACACCTAAAAGTTCTTAGGAATTTCTTAGGTGTGTAGTCCGCCAACCCGCACTAGGCCAGCGTGGTGGACTAAGGCCTAAACCCTCTCAGTTGTAGAGGAGGTCCGTGCCCAGCAGTGGGACGTACCTATATGGGCTGACGATGATGATGAAGTAGCACGATGCAGAAGTAATAGGTTTTTACACTAGAAAATTCTCAGTTACACCACGGAGTTCTGGAATTATGCTCGAAAAACGACAACAAGCTAAATAGGTCTCTATTGCCTGGAGTTTAAATCACAAATGTCTAATTTCAGGTACAGAAATGCTCTCTTAGGGTTACAGGTGTGAGTCAGTGACGGTACTTCCATAGAATCCCAAAAGCGTAAGATGTTAATTTGTAATGTAATGTCAGTAGATTCTCATTTATATGTCAAATTGTTTCTGTTAAATAAAGATTCAAAGCTTAAAGAATATTATTCGGAATTTCAAAAGGCAAACTGGGCTTTTGGGCTTCTATGGAAATACCGCCACTGGTATGAGTACATTTTAGCCAAAATTTTCTAAATATACATTTAGGAGTATATTAAAATTACCGGTCTCAGGTTTAATACCATCACCGAGACAAATAGGCGTACGTATGTGAGCTCTACAAGAGTCTCGTAGTTGTATAATATGACTCTTATCTTTATAAAAAAATAAGACTTATCAAGATCAGATTCGTGATGTTCTCCGCAAAAGCCAAGTTAGGAGTACCTATAAACAGTGGCGGGACTTCCATAGAAGCCCAAAAGCGTTAAACGTTAATTGTGTAATGTCTAGTTTATATTTGTTTATTGTGGGGTTTTTATTTAACAAATTGCTTTTGTTAAATAAAGGTTTAAAACTTAAAAAAATATTATTCGGTATTGTGAAAGGCAAACTGGGCTTTTGGGCTTCTATGGAAGTACCACCACTGCTTATAACCGATGTTTGTGTATAAGGTTATGTATACAGATGTTTAAGATGTACCTAAAAGAGATTGTAGGTAGCTTGTGGCACTCAATAGTATGGAATTTCTGTATGAGTGTGTATTTATATATGTATGTATGTAACTCTTTTGACTGCCTCTTGGTCTCACAAGAATGTGTCGTGCGATTGATAGATCTAGAGGTCCTGGGTTCGATTCCCGGGTCGGGCAAGGTGTTATTGGGTTTTACGGAGTCTGGAAATGTGCCGGAAAAATGGCAATAGGCTCGCTCCCTATTACGTGGGACTGATATATACCTGGCGAAATGTGGGTGCGGAAATGCACCTCTGCCTACCCCTTCGGGGAATACAGGCGTGAGGTTATGTGTATGTATTTTGAGAGGCTCTTATGAGTGAAGACTATGTTTTGTCTCGCGTCTAAAGTCATACGTCATTACGATATGAGATCTTCACAAATATCTTCCTTAACTAATCCGCCACGCGGTCATATAACTATAATTATATTTAAACTAGCTCTGTACTTTTATGCGATAAAAAGTATCCTTAACCTTTTCCAGTGTCCTATCTATCACCACACCAAAATTCACTCAAATCGATCCAGCTTAAATTTGATGGCGCAACAGACAGAATGAGACAGGTATATTTCATTGTCCCATACTTTTTAAAAGTACCGGATTGGATTGGGAAACCCATCGATTTTCTTTCTGTCTATAATTACCAATCGGACCCCTCCTGCCACAAAACTTAATGCGCGTATTAAATTCAGTTAATACTATAGTCTGTTAAAAAGAAGTAAACTATAGGTACTTTAAGTGTAGTTAATTTCAATCTTATTTTTATATTTTAATATTGTGTAGTTGTTTTTTTTTTGTTGGGAATAACACTTAGGTATAAGTTATATTTTTAACAGTTGAGTTTTTGATAAAACATTAATTTTAAAAATATATAAAAAACTATTCAAATTACAACAATAATTTTATAACTTGGGCAACATATAATGATGATCAGTTGCAAGTCATGTGTTTGGTTCAATGAATTAAAATTTGTTTGCAGGACTTATCAATTATCATCGGACCTCAGTATGACAAACAAGCCTCATTTGACAGACCCGTGGCGCAGTTGGCTAGATACCAGCTTGCGAAACGAGAGGCCGCGGGTTCGATCCCCGCACCGAGACAAATGTTTGTGTGATCCACATGTATTTGTTTCGGGTCTGCGTGTTTGTGAGACCGAAAAGTCTCTGGTAGTTTCTGATACCCACGACAAAAGACTTGTATCTTAGTGTGGGATCAGAACTATGTATGTGACTGTTGGGTGTATTTATTTATTAATTATTTATTTCACACTGACAAAAACTTTTTAAAACTATGTTATTACTCGTCTATAAATTATAATATAACTATATGTATTTTTGTAATTCCATATTAACTTTCTTTATTTTCATACGTTACTAGATAGATTTGGTTATATATATATATATATATATATATATATATATATATATATAT
Source organism: Hemaris fuciformis (assembly GCA_907164795.1). Lineage (NCBI taxonomy): Eukaryota > Metazoa > Arthropoda > Insecta > Lepidoptera > Sphingidae > Hemaris > Hemaris fuciformis. The sequence goes on from OU015431.1 coordinate 24,174,671, forward strand.
ATATATCTCTTTTATTATGACTAACTATTATGTGCCAAGAATCTTAGTAAACTGCCTCGTGGTCTTGCGGTACAAGTATGTGCCGTGCGATCTAGAGGTCCTGGGTTCGATTCCCGGGTCGGGCAAAGTGTTATTGGGTTTTTCCATTAGGAAATTCTCGGTAACAGCACGGAGTCTGGAAATGTGCCCGAAAAACGGCAATAGGCTCGCCCCCTATTACGTGGGACTGATACATACTTGGCGAAATGTGGGTGCAGAAATGCACCTCTGCCTACCACTTCGGAGAATACAGGCGTGAGTTTATGTATGTATGTAATCTTAGTAAACTTGGACTTTGAGGCGAACGTAACGATACCTTAATTGTCGAAATCTATTCAGCAAAAAGCAGATTAGCAGTTTACAATTACCTACACTATGTAAACAAGACAGATGAAAAGTTGTCAGTCGGAAAACAATGTTAAAAGTATTATGTTATTTTGTAATTAATATTGGTCGGTTCAAAATTAATTTAATGCCTCAATCGCTCCGCTCATGACCGAGTGCGTGCTCTTGCCGCGCGTCACAGCCCGCTGAAGTCACACGCGTTTGCCTTATCTAAACAAATGGCACTAAGTTTAACCACAGCTCAGCCCCTCCACTTCAAGTTTGGAGGGGTGAATTTTACTAAAACTCAATGAGCTAAGTATTTTTATTGGGTGGCTGTGTTAAAAATACGAACGCAATTTAACTAGCAATTAAAGGGATTAGTAAACACTTTGGCTTTCTTATTGTATTGTTTTCTTACGATACGAAGTTGAGGAGAATTTCTTAGTTTATATGTTGACTGTTTGTGTTCTTGTCTGCGTGGACACCAAAACATAATGGACGTATTTGTTTCTCGTTTTTCGATAAACGTCCAGGAAAGTTCAAATCCAAAAGTGTCTATTAAGAACTTCAACCATCAATGGACCAAAAATTATAGGTCATCTCTGCATAGTACATAGGTAATGTTTTTTTGCGATATATTTTGCCCTCAACTATAGCGCTTCAAGTATTTCACCCTCTTGCCAAGAGATGGGAGTCTAACGCCACTCGATGCTATTTTGAACAGCATCATCACAGAACAGCTGAATAAGATTAGAAGGTAACTAGACAGTATTTTGTATGGGGACGAGTGTCGCCGCTTGTCTGTCACCTATTCTTTCTACTATGATTACGCGACCAATGATAAACATTTCAAACAAATATCAAGAGCTGCTGTTGGTTGTCACACATTTATAAAAGTGTTGATAATACACGCTTCCCGAATTACTAAGAAGCGGCCGTGTCAAACATATGATAGTCTAATCGTAGGTTCGGCACGCTCGGCATGCTGACATTTCATTTTTAGTCCTATTCTACTGTTCTGTGAGCATCAGGCTTATCAACACGGTACGGTGTTGTCATTTTGTACCAGTAACAAGATGAAACAAAGATATGATAGAACCTGTTACCTTAAATTAGCTATGAACTATATTGCTGCAGTAAGTGAATTTTTAATGCAGCTATTTATGTATTGATTTAGTATGCACTTGACGGAAATTGATTTATAGGCAAAATTGAATATTGACAAGAAACGATGTGATTACTTACCAATTTAGTCCTTCATAAAGTAGACGTGAAGAAACAAACAAACTTACCCATCTTCAATATTAACCTAATATAATCAACCGAGTTGGGAACTGCCTTGAATTTGATTTAGAATTTCGCAACTGAATTCTCGAAGTCGATTCGTTCGAACTCATTTATCAAAACAAATTGAATGCGGACTTTTCGTACAATTTCCGAGGTAACAGCCAACTTGCGCAGTTATTAAATAAATAGAATGTTGTTTATGGAAAAAGACGAACAAACAAACAGGAGCGACGCCGGCTCGAGATTGGCTTGACACTTTTCTGTTTACGTTTGTTATCTCAACATCTTTATATTCATATAATTACACAATATAACACATAACTATTACACGTCACACACTATAATATATACAATAACACTATGGTACATAATCTAGGTCTGTTCAACCGAAGACTTGATACAGCAATCGACTCCTGCTAGCACTGAACGTGATTATATAGAGACCCCCCACCATAACGTCACAATAACATCTCAAACTACCGACAAACATGTTATCAATTATTATTTATCTACCCTTAACTAGTTAAGGCGACAACACGTTGTATTTAAACCACATGGAATAAGCGAGCACGCCACGATGATACACTGTCGCATAAATGCACACATTTAACATCGCTAAGTCACGCATCAACTGAAACGCTAACATACGCCAATTGCAATTCAATTTGTTACTATATTTAGCAGTGTCGGTACTTCCATAGAAGCCCCAAAGATTTTACACGTTATTTGTGTAATGTAGTTTATAATTGTTTCAAATTCAAAATCAAAATCATCTTTATTTAAATAGACTTTTACAAGTTCTTTGGAATCGTCAATAGTAAACTATTTTTTTTTAAACTATTGCCGCTTCGAAACGTGTTATCGCTATGGAGAAGAAACGGCAAGAAACTCCCTCAGCAACACGAAATGTTTATTGTTTATTGTGGGGTCAGGATATTCTCATTTATATGTCAAATTGCTTTTGTTAAATAATGACTAAAAGCTTAAAGATATTATTATTCGGAATCTTCTAAGGTATGCTGGGCTTTTGGGCTTCTATGGAAATACCGGCGCTGATATTTAGGTATATAGCAGTGGCGGTACCATAGAAGACCAAAAACCTTACACGTCAATTGTGCAATGTCTAGGTTATAATCGTTTATTGTGGGGTCAGGATATTCTCATTTAAATCATCATCATCATCATCATCATCAGCCCATATACGTCCCACTGCTGAGCACGGGCCTCCTCTACAACTGAGAGGGTTTAGGCCTTAGTCCACCACGCTGGCCTAGTGCGGGTTGGCGGACTACACACCTATGAAATTCCTAAGAACTCTTAGGTGTGCAGGTTTCATCACGATGTTTTCCTTCACCGTTAAAGTACGTGATAATTCATTATGAATACACACATAACTTCGAAAAGTCAGAGGTGTGTGCCTGGGGTTTGAACCCGCGACCGTCGAGATTCTCGACCGCATACCCTTACCTCAAGGCCATCACGACTTTTACAATTCTCATTTAAATGTCAAAATGCTTTTGTTACATAAAGATTTAAAGCTTAAAGATAAGTATTCAAAATTTTGTAAGACATGCTGGGTTTTAGGGCTTCTATTTCTAAGGAAGTACCGCCACTGGTACATAGTATATGCTTTGTGTGTCCGGTCCGAATCGGTCAAATCCCAAAATCAAAGTCAAATTATTATAATTAGAAACGATAATCACGCTAATATTTGTAGGGATGTCGATTATGAAATGGTAGAACCGGGTAGTAGTCAAATGACTACTATTGACTAGTTATACCTTCGTAGTAACACTGTCACTGAGCTTGTCTAGGTGCGGGTATCGAACCCGCGGCCTCCCGTTTTAAATGTTGGTGTCTAGCCATTTGCGCCACGGAGACTGTCGTATATCCGGAAACAGATACTTTTCGCCTAAGAACGCACCACAAGGAACATTAGATTTGAAAATATGTTTGTTTATTTAAGCAAAGAATTAAGAACCTACGGACACAATGAAATCGCATGCAGATGGTGGACTAAGCCTCAAAATCTCCTAGACCAAGGTCCCATGTTTAATACAGTGACTCATGATTAGTTCAAATGTAACCACTGATCCAGAAATAACCAAATACATAAAACATACATTTTTTTTTTATATACATTATTTTTACGGTAGGAAAGCGCCTAACTCCCCTATCGGTACCTTAGGGGTGGCTGAAAGGGGTACGTTGGAGTCTCTGGCCTTCCAACTCGGTGCACGGAAAAAAATTAGACAATATCGAATTACTTACTTTCACGACAATATCGAATTACTTACTGTAACTGACCTATCAGATAATTCATTTAAGGTGCACATTAAACGTGTTCTGATGACAAGGGGATACTACAATATAAATCGGTATTTAGAGGATAAGGAAATTTGGCATTAGATCTCTCCCGCACATCGCCATCACCACATCTTGGAACCCAGTACCTTTCACATTCTTCTTTCTTAAACCAAATCATTTGAATAAATACATAAATAAATATAAATTAACCCAAAGCTCCAAGTGTAACTTAAACCATTATAAAAACATCAAATACAAATTGATATCTAATATAAAATGTGCACAAAATAAATAAAATAAAAATAAAATGACGACCGATCGAGTAAATAATTCGAGCAAATAAATAATAAGAAGGCAATTTTTATTTGGCAGGTCATATAATATAATTATGTTATCCTTACTGGACCAAATACATGCCCACTGAGTTGGACTCGCTGGATCTACTCAGGTGTGGGTCGCGCCGCGTAAATTCCAGTAGTAAAGTGAGCCCGCTGAGTTTGTTTCGCCGGGTCTTCTCAGTCAGGGTCGCGTTTGGATCCGGTGGTACCATTAAAATAATACGTGACGTTTCGGAAATACACAGGGTCCATCTCGTTATTTACTTTAAAATAATAATAATAAGATTTTATGTAATTCCTGATGAAAACTAAAAATAAATAATAAAAAAATACCGTTAATATTTTTGTACAAATTATATAAAATGAACCATAGTTAAATTATAATGTAATAATAAAAGATTTTTCTTTTCTGTATTGACTTGTCATAAGTGCTATTTGATTGCCTACGTGACCAAATAAAGCAATTTCATTTCAATAAAGCAATTTCATTTCATTTCATTTCATTTCACGACAATTAAGGAAACATAGACTTAATATCAATATATTTCCACTGAATGTTCTGAGACTAAGCTCACAAAGTAAAATAGGCGTTATGACGTTAATCAATTTAGGGAAATATGGCATATAGTGAATATGTTGTAACTCTTTGAGCTCATGTCGAAGCCACAGCGTGCGTTGAGTTCGGTCTCGTAAGCGGTTAGACACTGGGATGGTGTTATACAGTAAGGACGCATTCTTCGTATCAAGTAGTAAATTAACGCTTAAGAAACTTTGTTTTGGCATGTTTGAAATTGTCTAATTGATATACAGAGAAAAAATCGACAGTACAAGTTATAGGCCTATTGCCGTTTTCCGTAAATTTCTAGAATCCATGTTATTATTGATAATTTCCAAGTAGAAATTATGCTGGAAACAAATAAGATAGAAGAGACCGGATAATTTGGAAATATTACTGGAAGAAAATAAATAAATATTCAAATTTTTAAACAGACTCGAACTAAGGTTTAATATATCTCAATGTGTTAAATAGTGTGTTAGAATTTGAATATACGTACGTGTTATAAAAGTAATATTTAAGTGGAAGGATTAGGTCGAAAGGACCTTCGGATTCTCCAGATTGACAGATCGCATTGGAGAAACTTATTATCGGAAGCAAACACTCACTTTGGGTCGCTGGGCCATTATAGTAAGTAATTAAGTATATTAATATACCACAACAGCGCCTATGTTTAGTAGAAGAACGATGTATAACATTATGACCTGACATACCAATTATAATCTAAAACAATGTGTTGTGCGCATTCGATCCTTTTCGCCGCTTGCTTCTACCAGACTTCATACCGTTTCATTGCAATTGCCGTACATACATTTCATATTTAGGTTAAATTTATTGTGACAATACGAAACCCAGGTTGCCGGTAAAATAAAGTTGTTGTATCTCAATCAGAAAATAAGATAAGAAATGATAATTAAATAACCATATAAACGGAATTTCATAAATTAGTGACCCATTTTTTAATACCTCTGCTACATATTAAAATATTTACCAAAATGCTGACTGACTAAATAATTTTTAACATAGAATGTTTAATTTGGCATTAATCCGACGACAAAAGCAAAAAACATTCCCATACATCCCACCATAAAAGACGTCTTACAACACAATCCCAAAAACAATAGAATGATCCTCAACGTGACATAATCCCGTCCATGTTGGGTTCGCCCACGTGCTCGCCACATTGCATCGGGCGCAGTTAACAACTGTACTGAAAGGTAAAGCTAAATACTGCGGTCATGTGTTTATTGAACCAGACCGCACCGAAGGGTGGTAGGTAATATTTCACGACTTATGGCCGTAATCATAACACGAGATACAATTGGTGATATCAGCCGCTGTTTGGACGTCCGTTCGCGTGTGTTTTCACTTTTCAACTGTTTTGTTGTAATTTATTTTCTGTAGGATGAGTTTTACGATAATCTTTTAATTGACTAACCAAATTGCTATCTCGCACTTGAACAGCGTGGTGGAAGAAGGCCTGAACACCCTCAGCTGTAAAGTGGAGGTATATGAAGTGATGATTATGATATGTATTAGTCAACCGGCCTTGATCATAAGCTGACATTCTATTTGTGTGTATGTCAGTGGCGTGGAATATATTTGTTATTGCTTTGCTGGTAATGCGAATTTTGTCGAGAAGTTATCCAGTATCCAGAGCTTGAATCTGACACTTTGGACTATCTAGTCCAAAGTCAGATACAAACAAGAGTGACACCGGACATCAAGAGTCAGTAAATTTTTCGTTTAAGCTAATTCGCATTAAAAACACAAGAAATAAAATTATTTATATCATCTTTTCATCGAAAGTGTTCGTATGTGTGTCAGAAATTCGGTAAAGTTGATTTGGAGTAGACGATCGGTACCCAAAGACGATCTTCAAAACACAGCAGGCAGAGTTCAATGCGGCAAAGTAAGGACTGGCCTGAAATCATCAGTGGACTAATCTACTAATGAAGATAATGATTTCTAATACTATTTTACTGGTACAAAAGTAAAATTAACACGGTACACGATGCTCAGCGTAGTAATATCTACATGACTCACCTGATAAATCATACTAGTATACTGCATATTGACGCACAAAAGATGATAGTAAAGATGTCAGGACTAAACTAATGTTCGAAATTTAGAGAAGACACCGTGACACCACGAATACCACTAAGCCACGACCTCTTCGACAGATCAGCATATGTAGGCACTCCACATAAATACAGTAAGAAGTTCTAAAACAAATTGTGTGCAAGCTAAACAATACAAATCCTTTATGGAAACACGGCACCTAGTGCACCTTCCTACATTGCAACAAAGGTTACATTACAACAACCCTTTGTAACGCACTTGAGACGTTTTCAAAAACCGATGCCAATATTAGGGGCGATGTGTTTATACAAGGGATACTTGTGTGTGTATTTAATGTTATAATAAGTCTACCAACCCAAATTAGGCGCGGAGGCTAAATCTAATATGCAGCTGTTTGGTTTTGAGTCGACGGCGAAGCATTCGTCAAAGCATCGAAGTATCATGGACAAGTTCATACATTACTTGGGTTATAAGCCATACAATGAAGAAGCTGGCAATAGCTCTTGTGTATCGATTCGCGAATTCATTGCTTGTACATTGTCTAGTCTCGATTCTTCGATCACGTCATGGTGAATTTATTAGCTATTTTGAGTTTCAGATACGAAGGAATATATTTTATGTTTTGTCAGGACTTTTTTAGTCCAAATTAAGATAATGATATTCTATATTCTTTTTCTTTATTGCCAAAGATTCATGTAGCCATAATTTCCTACTCTGATACAATTTTGGTACCATGTATGAAAAATCGAAGAACACAAAGTAAATGAACATTTCGCCCCGTGGCGCAGTTGGCTAGATCCCAGCTTGCGAAACGAGAGGCCGCGGGTTCGATCCCCGCACCGACACAAACGTTTGTGTGATACTGATTCACTAATATTTGTTTTGGGTCTAGGTGTTTGTGAGACCGAAAAGTCTCTCGTAGTTTCTGATACCCACGACACAGGACTTGTATCTTTGTGTGGGATCAGAACTATGTATGTGACTAGCTGTATTTATTTATTTATTTTTATTCAACTAAACATGAGTTAATATGGATACTAAAACATACTTCAGGAAAACCAAATGTAGTCTACCTAACTAATTTACCTACACTGAAGTGACTAACTTACACTAAACCTGGTAAAGCTTAGTAGCCCCTTAGTAGAGAAAGCCCGTAGCGGAACGCATTATAGGTACTCATATATTCAGTTTTAGAATCGAGTAACAAGAGTGACTTCAGGAGCTATGCAAATAAAATTGCGTACATTATCTATTGTAATTAAGTTGCAGGGTTTATTTAAAGCTAGGCTTTATAAAAAGTGACCACAATGTCTAGAAATGCACAACATGACACTTATATATGTAAAACATATACCACGTGAAATATGGATAAAAATAACGATAAATAGGCATTTACAGTGCATACCAAAAAATAGTTGATGTTGGGGTTTAACAAACCGCGCATTTTTTAGCAAAAATTATGGAATTGAGACAAATCCGACGGATGCATTTCTTAATTTATTTGTCGTAACATAAATTCCCAGTCGATTTTTTTACCCCGCATTCTCAGGACATGGAGGTGACGAGATTAGCCCGACGTGAACAAAAGCAAAAGGCACGTGTTATAGCAAATTGAGTGTGTTGACGTCAGACGGGCCATGAAGACGGCTACTTTGTCGTCTCGCCCCGCGATCATTGCTCAATTAATCCCGCCGCCTTTGATGTGCCACACAAGCCCCGAACGCCCCGCGTCAACGCAAAACCCAAGTTTCCTCATATTGATCTATGATGTGCCAAAGCATTGCTCGCTAAAACTTTTATTGTTATACCATATCCTATCTTAGACGATTCCCGGAATATTTTTCACACTTCGTGATTGAATTTCGCGCTGAATAAATACCTCGAGTGAATTAATTGGAACTGTCGTCAAAAATAAAACGTTATTGAAACGAAGTTGCGTTTGCATCCACCGTTCACATCAACGGCTTGGCAATTCGCGGTAAGCACGTTTGATATTTCGGCAAAGCGTTTTCGTATTGTGTCACGCGTCGTCAAAGACAGTTGCGAACTGAAATATTTGATGCGTCGCTTTGATCGGCCCGAAGAGGTGATAGATTGACGGTCGGACCCGGTCCACGATCCGATCCCTCATTTCCGCCCGACATTATTTATGTGTTCAGTTTGGCAGACGTCAGCGCTGCATCCGTATCCGCTTTAAATAAAATAGATTTTTCATCGGAGTGCAAATCTTGACGAGAAAAGACGGCGCGGTTCGCCTTGATCATTATGCACCGCGCGGTCGGCGTCAATATTTTCACAGCAATAGTAACAAAACGCATTGCACAAACGAACGGGCGGCTCATCCTCGTCCAATTTATCTACAGTCGAATTGGAGTTCATTACAAAGGGCTCGAAAGTAAAATATGCTGATCCGCACGCAATTTCAAATTGAAACCGCATGAGGAGTGAGTTCGGAAGGGGTGGCGTTCGTGTGGCGGCGTGATAACGCGGCGCCGGCGATGCGTGAGCGCTGATCCCTGGTTGCATGCGTTGGGACAGACCGTGAGCCTCGGACAATGCGTACAATGCGAACAAACCTGCAGTAATCCCCGCATTGTGCCCGGAGTGCGGAGAGGCGTGGAGAGGCCGCACCGCACCTCGCGGCCGCGGGTCGCCACCGAGCGCGACCTACCGCCGACACTTTTTGTAGCTACCTGTCACATTTACTTTATGCATCATTTAATCCATACGCAATTTTTACAAATCATAATCCTTTTGCTAGTAAAAGGCTCAAGATGTCCTATGTCACATCATTTATTTGTTAAAATATAGCTTAACGCCATACTAAGAATTGTCATGAATGTAAGGAATTGCTTACAATATTAATATTGGATCATGTAGGGCTCAAACTTTTCGCCTAGGTGTTAGGCGCAGAATGCCAAGCCCCAAATTTTCATTTTTTGAATTTGCGGCCCATTCATTAGGCATATTTTCAATAAATTGGCGTACAGTAATAACCATAGGTATAAAATGCATGTGTTTGTTAGGAAAACGTATGTTTTTTTTTTATTTTTGTCAGGATTTTCTTTAACGCCAGGGGGTTTGTAATCACCGTGGCTATTACCTGCCTTAGTTTTCGATCACGGTCTGAATACAACCTGTATATTACAATTAAAATACAATGAATTTTTGCAAAAGATCGAGATAACTATTCTACTAACTAACTACAGCATCTATACATTTCACGCAGAACTCATTTGGAAGTATTTCCGTTGTGTGCTATCGCTGAAAATTATATTACAAATTTGACGAAGGTCCTTGTTTACTCAGCGAATGACATGAATGGATGCCATAGGATTTCATTAAGAAATATTGCTGAGAAAAAGCTTGCGCGCTAAGTGCCTTGGTAGTGACACAAATGCCAATGTACTTTCATCTCTATCTGGTCGTGATAAGAGCTATGGTGTGTTTATGTGGGCAAAAAATCCGGGCCGCAGTCCGGACGGACGGAATGAATGGTGTCAAACAAAATGACAAGTCAGTTTTGATTTTTTGCGTTGTTCATGATAGAGACAGTGGTGGGACGGCCGTCTTTACTACTTAGTGATAAAAACGTTAATACCAAGCTGCTCATATTGGACTCATTCGTGTCTCTGGGTGGTATTCTGACTCATCCAATTAATCTTTGTGAAAGTAGGTCATTCGGACACGAGGTGAGTCTTGAAATGTGCCTAAAATTGGACTTAAAAAACAGCTGTTTTCCTGCTTTTGAGGTGCCGTAGGTTTGAGGTACTTTGAGAAATTCTTTGTCCCCAATAAAATCCCAGTAAAATTTTTCGTTAAAAATTAACATGATGTAGGTAAGTATTTTTATTTTACATTTTTTTATTACTTTTGTTCAAGTATTTTATTTTTGGACATACAAAACAACTACCAAATGTGAACATCAAACCTAGAACGTCACGATTACAACACGTAAACACTACGCCATAACTTCCGAAATAACTCATCACAAAGCCAACGCACTACGAATGTAAAAATCAAAAAAATCATTCAACAATAGTGAATGCGAAAATAATTTAGTGGAATTTGACGCGGACATCAAAACTGTCTTGTTTTGATCGGGCGTTTACGTTCCCATCAAACTAGATAACCGATAAAACATGTAAAAACTATTGCAAAAACTTCTTTTGAACCACAGCCAGGGTTTCTTGGCCTCTGCTTGCTTGTCGATCCAACGTAACCGAGGATCAACCAAACTGCTACCTGAGTTAAAAAGTAGCATTACCAAAATTGAATTAAATCGGACGCAAAGAAGCAACTCGCGAGGATATAAAAGATGTAGGTCTTTTTACGCGTTAAGCCGGCTGCTGTAGGTTGAGCATTCGGTATCCATGTACGAAAGTATGCTGGTAATTGGCGCATTGTTAGTTTTTGCAGATTAAAGCTATTCGCATTGTGCGCCGGGGGATCGGGCGGCGCGCGATGTGGATTATTCGCCACATTACCCCGCGGTCGTGGGTTCTATTCTCCTGCGGGCATCATTTGATAATAGTTGCGCATTTGGATTAAACTTTTGTGCGTCCCTCGCATAATAGATAAAGTTACGCAAAATAAACCTGTGCGATTATTATCTAAACTAGTTTTGGTACGATTCGTCTGTGTGTTATTGATTTTTTATTGATATGTTTAGTTTTTCGCAGTAGCAATTAACATAAATTAAAGCAACTTAATTCATCATAATTAGGCCATATTATTATTATTTCTACTTATAGCTAATGAAAAAGTTCCTAAAATATATTACTTATACCTTTCTACTATATTTGAGGAGTGTCTTTTCAAAAGGGCTTATTTCATCACTAACATATTTTTCAGAAAATCAAAAAAACTTCAAACAATGATTTGATGATTCAATGGTTTTTGAATTTTAATACTATGTTTACATAATGTTGACATGATTTTTATAGCACTGTTAGTTTTTTATTACCGACCCCACGAAAATATATATTTAAGGCTGTATCTTAGAAATAAGCACTTTTGACAAAGACTTTTAGAATTAAGCTGTTTTGTTTAGTACCTGTTGGAAATAAGCTGTTTTGATCTGTACTAATAAAACCCTATCATAAATTACTTTTTATTAAGTCTAACAATTAGAAAGAAAAATCAAGTTATTTATTGTAACCTAATTACGCACTTCTCCTACATCATCATCAAGGCAATTACACATAGATTCATCTGGATTTTCCATGTCTGTATCAGGGGCAGGTCTGCAACTGTTAATAATATCTTTATACCAAGCCAATTATTATATATTGATCCAGTCTTTCCCAAATCGTTTAGTGAGTAAATTATTTACATCTTTTTTCTTATTTGCTGATAGAAGGTCGCGGGTCGTCGCTGAATGCAGGCTGCTTCCAACAGGTCACTATGGAAGTCATTGGTGAGGTCTATGTTCAGCAGTGGACTTCCTTAGGCTGATAATGATGAATGATGATAGTTCCTTGTTCTCAAATACAGCAGTAGGTACATATTTCTCTAGGTATTCTTTTGCCCCGTTTCAACAGTGTTTGAGCGACTTCATTAGTATCAAACCTGTAGTTTTCGAAAGCTCTTATTTCACAGCCTACTGTCATTCCTCTTGTGATTTTTTTTCTATCCTAATCCGTTTCATTTTTTGCAATCCCTCTTAGTTATTACAATTTTCTTTTAGATCTTTTATCTCCAGTATTTGCCAATCCTGCCTTAATAATTTCAAAATTTCGTCATAGCCATCCCTTGTATTTATAATAGTTTTTTTTGCGGATTTCCTTTTCTAATCGCCCAAACACCCTGTCCTAAACTATGACCACGAACTGGAAAGTACAGATGGATGGCCTTATGATGCATAGGAGATTTTGAATCCGTTCAAAAACTTAAATGGGGAAAAAAGCATCAAAAAAGCGGTGTACATATATAAATTATATAAGCCCTTTTGTTCCGTAAATATTAGAAAAAAACAATTTTCTATTAGAATTAAGCTGTTTTGAAAGAGAATGTTTAAATTAATTAAATGGACTAAAATGCTATAGATATAAGTCTATTTGACGCGTAAGGCTCTTTTTGTAATCGATTTTCTAAAGGAAAAAATCTGTTTAGAACCAAAATATCATTGAAAATCATTGAGAATATAGTGTTAGGATCGAATCGCATAAAAAAAGAACTTTTCCAAAATGAGAAATATAGCCTTTTGAAAAGACACTCCTCATTTAATAGTCGTTTTTTAAATTGATAAGCGTTAGACCCATATAATGAGGAGTCAGAAGATAAAGACTGTCTCGTTAGCCCCACATCAAAATAGATCCTGGACGGGGAAAAGTGCTATTGCGTTTTCCATTAGGTTTTCCATTATTTTCGTAAAGTCTGGAAATGTGGCGGTAGGACTGATTGATACAACAGTTAAACGTACGATTAATTGTAGTATATTTTAATATCTCAGCCTGCCCCTTTAAGAATAAGGGATGACCTTATCTGTGTAAATTAGAAATATAAATCAAATAGGTAAGACTTCGCACTCCTCACTACGAAGATCATCATCATCATCAGCTGATATACGCCCTACTGCTGGGCACGGGCCTCCTCTACAACTGAGAGGGTTTAGACCTTAGTCCATCACGCTGGCCTAATGCGGGTTGGCGGACTACACACCTAAGAATTTCCTAAGAACTTTTAGGTGTGCAGCTTTCATCACGATGTTGTCCTTCACCGTTAAAGCAAGTGATAATTCATTGTGAATACACACATAACTTCGAAAAGTCAGAGGTGTGTGCCTTGGCTTTGAAACTGCGACCGTCGAGATTCACGACCGCGTGCTTAAACCTCGAGGCCATCACGACTTGAAGAAGATGCTTGTTCGATTCCCGCGGAATATTTGTTATACAAATGTTTGTTCGGGTTTGTGCGTTAGTGCATTTGAATTTACGTTTGTCAACTCACCCTCGATATTCCTGACATACTGGTGTGGCACAGCTCGTCACAATCACTTATTTTAAAAACGAACACCTTTTGACAACACTTTCTTTCACTTTAATACAGACTTGTCTAACAGTTTTTATTATTACTTTATAGGTTATAAAAAAAGATCCACTGTTATGTAAACTGTGTGCTTTTTGAAAAAAACAATCTTGCGCAATATTTTATAGTGAAAATTATTTTCTGAAGTGAATCGTATATTTAAAACTGACTAAATCTAAATGATGTATACCTTTCACATCTCTATCATGCCGTTTTAATACATTGTCAATGATGTCACATTTGGAGACCAGCTTGTGCACATCCTGTTTCAAATTATCCGCCATAATGAGTGACAATAGACTATTTTGACCGCACCGCAACATCGCGGTCACTTTGTTGTGCTCTTATACCAATTTCACAACAACTGACAACCGCAGTGCTATCACAACAAATGCAAAGATATTTGAAGTGTCAACTCCGCGGCTCCCCCGCTCAGGAAACGGGGAAACGTTATTCAAAGAAAAACAGAAACTAGGTAAGGCCTTCTCTCCGAACGACATAATTTGGTGTTCACGATTTACGACTTCCAGATTGCATAAAAACACATATATAACAAACTAAACAAACAGACGTGCGCGCAGCCGTCTATAAAGCGCAAGTTATCCTCATTTAATTACGTTCTGGTATTTTTGTAAGTATGGACGGGACCGCCGGCGACGCCTCGCGCCGTGGTGGTCACTCTGCTTCACATTATTTATATTTCATTATGTACCGGTTTTATTGCAATCATGCAGGTTTACGGGAGATATTCACGATTTTTTTTATTGATATAAAACGACGAACTGTTTTTATTGATATAAATGGCCGCCTTTTTCAGTAACATCCCTCAGGCCTCAGATACGACTTAGGGGCGTTCAAGAAAAGAGCCTATATTTTCCTCAAGGGCCGGCAACACACCGATGATTCCTCTGGTATTATGGGTGTTCATGGGCGGTGTTGACCACTTAACATCAGGTGGCTCACTTGTTCAAAGGAGGCAAACTTAATCCATAAAAAAGGCACCAGCTTAATGCAAGGCCGCCTCCTATAGTACAGAGCAGGCCTGTTGGAAACGGTCTGCGTGTAGCGGCGGCCTAATTTCACTCAATACTAAATGGAAGTTTAAATCTGTTTGTGACAATAACACGCATTTCTATTGTCTTTAGCAATTACTGCTACAAATGCATAATTAGTAACACTTCACACCAGTTCTTGTTTTTCATATAAGTATCGTATTTACTTTATCAGCCATGGTTCCTGTTGGTTCATTGGTCAATTTTGTTAACCAGAGCTTTATTTATAAAAGTTGTTTACAATTTATTCAAAGAAAAATGATTTTTTGTCTGTTAATAACCTGCGACTTTGCAGATAATGAGACAAAACATATAACATGTTCGTAGTCATTAATATACCTACTGTGGTTGACGACCTGATATTAAAACCAAGTTCAAACTCACTCACAAAGATGAACTAGTTACATACGCGCTGAATTCTCCAGTTATTCGTGTTTAATCCGATATACGAGCTGAAAACAAAAAGCAATAAAACTGAAATTCTCTCGGCTGTTTAAATACAGTTGCCAAAGCTACGCGGTGTTATTTTAAAAGAAATGAAAACATTGTCAACCAGTTAATCTATTATTGCCGCATCAATTCGCGGCGAGTCACTGTGATCTCGAACTAATCTATGTGTCATAACATAATACCCTAATGTCCCGTTTGTTTTACAACCTCGCATACTTATGCGCTCGTTTATTTAACAGCTATATTTTGTCCAAGACAGGAGTTTACAGTTATGTTGCTACATAATGTAATTTATTGATTAGCTTACCCCCCGTGGAACCATTATAAAAGCTGTTAGGGAGAGCGCGTCGGTACATAAGGGGGAAGTGGGCAAACATTTGGCTATAAACGATTTCCAACAAGCCCGCGGCGGCATTGGCCCAAACGAGGGTTGGCGGGAATAGGCAAATATTTGCCCTGAGGGATGGGAAGCAGCCGACTAATTGTTCTTTAAATACCTTGGGCCCACCCGTCGGCAAACAATTTCCAAATCGATTTATTGGTGCCGACTCGCGTCTTTTACTTTTTGTACATCGGTCACATGGCTTGTTGTGCCGGCTAGGTTACCGGATAAATATTTTTTCAACTCTACTATTGAACCAATATTTGGCCGTTCGGGAAAGGCAACTAGTCGTTTAAATGTGGAGTTTTTTTTTCAATTAATTTTAAAATACTATCTACGATATTATTTACGACGAGCCGCCTAATCAAACATGATAAAATAATTGATTAAAATAAATGGTAATGATGCATTATGTATTTTTTTTAATTAAAAACTTTACTTATTATTATTAAATAAGTCATTTAAACCAAACATAATTATGTATGTATGTAGTTGTCAAAATTATTCAATCATTTAACTTATCAACGAAAAAACTAAAACTGCTTTGACTTTACAATAATTTCACCAAAATAAGTAATACCATAATAAGTCTCAAGATTCATTTACAAAAGGTTATTTACTTCATTATTTTAAATTAAAAATTACTTTAAAATATTTTTATTAGGTTCCTATCCCACCACACACCCGCCACTGTAACTCCTGTGCTCCAGGATCAACAGCACGCACAGTATTGACGCCGAGCAATGAAGCTCAGCGAATCTAAGGGGACCTAAATTTATCATAATCCCGCAACGAAGTTAATCAGAAAGACAAAATAAAGGAGGAGTTGGAAAACAAAGAGTTGTCCACTTCCCTCCACAGCAAAGCGGGTGACAAAACATTGAGCTATGAGGCTTCACCCTCACATAAAAAGAAAGACAATTACAATTAGTGAAATTAGACGCAATTAACGCACCACGGATAAATAACTACTTACACATATGAGATTTATTGAGTAAATTGGACCTAAGGTGCGAGCTGTTATGTACACTTGCAATAATAGGCATGGCAAAAACGCTGAAAAGCACGGAAGTTCTAGTTAATATATACTAGAAGTTATAGTAAATATACTATCTTTACATAACAAGTACTTTCTTGTCTCAGGTTAATATGATATGTCATAATATCACAAAGTAGAGATGATTAATTCGATCCCAATTATAATAGAATTTTTGAATATTCAAGTCACACCGGGAATCGATTCTATCGCCTTTTCTCTCATGGTTGTAACCAACTGCGCTACTGGGGCCGGTCAATGTGTCTGCATTTACTAATCTACACTAATTGCATACTAGAGGAGGAAAGGGTAAAATGGAAACTGACTCTTATTACAATAAGTTGTGAATGAACATAATTTAATAGCTTTATAAGTACCTTAGGTGTAATTAAATATACAACAAGACAAGTAAATACAGAGTTGTCAATTAATAAATGTTAACAACTGAATTACCTGTTACAATCATCCATTATTTTTTTAAATTCGGGTTCGGCCATCTAGAATTTTGAACGTAGTCCAGTTTAATGTCTTGATATTATCGTCAGCTCCGTTGGCAGTTGACTTGACACCAGCTTGTGAAACGAGAGGCCGCGGGTTCGTTCCCCGCACCGAGGCAAATCATCATCATCATCAACCCATATACGTCCCACTGTTGAGCACAGGCCTCCTCTACAACTGAAAGGGTTTAGGCCTTAGTCCACGACGCTGGCCTAGTGTGGGTTTGTGGACTACACAGGTAAGAAATTCCAAACAACTTTTTTGGTGTGCAGGTTTCCTGACGATATTTTCCTTCGCCATTAAAGTGCGTGATGAATAAACTCAAAACTTTGAGAGATGTTCGCCTGGGGTTTCAACCTGCGCCTGCTGAGATTTTCGACAGAGCGCCTAACCCTGGAGGCCTTAACTACCTAAGTACTAAGTATTTGACTGTTGGGTGTATTTATATTAACTATTTGCAAAGGCTTACAGAATCTTACGCCTGGATCCTGGAATAGTAATACTAACAGTAGTTGAAGAAATTTACACCAATTCTTTACTAGCTAGACTTTTTTCTTATAAAATATGAGATAAAATAACCACCGTATTTGGTCACATTTCTAGCATCAAGTTTGCAATTGTTTTTACTTCTTTTGTCCAACGGGGAATCGAAACCCACTCGACAGAACAGCGCTCACTGACACCGCAAGACCAACGACGCATACCAATATTTAAACATTTAGACTTTTTGTATGTTGGAAGTTTGAAAGTAGCTCCTGTGATAGATGAGCTGAAAGGCAACTATCTGTCGTGGTATGGGCATGTTATGAGAAGGGATGATATGTAGGACTGACTTGACTGCCTCGTGGTCTCACGGTACAAGTATGTGCCATGGGATCTAGAGGTCCTGGGTTCGATTCCCGGGTCGGGCAAAGTGTTATTGGGTTTTTCCATTAGGAAATTCTCAGTAACAGCCCGGAGTCTGGAAATGTGTCCGAAAAACGACAATAGGCTCGCCCCCTATTACGTGGGACTGATACATACCTGGCGAAATGTGGGTGCAGAAATGCACCTCTGCCTACCCCTTCGGGGAGTGCAGGCGTGAGTTTATGTATGTATGTGTGTATGATATGTAGGTAAAAAGGTGATGAATATGAAAGTTGTAGGATGGACAAGCAGAAGAAGGCCAAAGAAAAGATGGACGGAGTGCGTGACTGAAGATATGAAACAAAAAGGGGTGAATGAAGACATGGTGGCTGATAGAGATGTTTGGAAGGATAAAACATACTGCGCCGACCCCAAATGAAATTGGGAGCAAGGCAAAGCAATGATGAGACTTTTTGTATGTCCCTCCCTTCCCCATTACATAGAAAATCTTTGTTTTAAATTTAACATGAAAAATGGTACGAGTAGTCGCCATTATCCCGAGTAATGGTGTGAGCGTAGTGGCGGCCACGGCTGCCCTGTCAGCGTTTCTATTTGTGGCACATCAATTTGTCAAACGCGTCTCATTTGTGTTGGCGGCCGTGTAAAGATTTATCGTCCTACACACAACGCATTGTTACCTGTTCGTTTGAAAGTTACGTGACAAGTCGTGCACATATACAAAACATACATTTATATATCTGTATACCTATCTATATTCTATACTCATATGTATGTATACAAGAAGAATTTTTCAATTCAAAGCTTCATAGCTCGTTCAGCCAAACAAGATTAAATCATCATAATCATCAGCCCATAGACGTTCCACTGCTGGGCACGGGCCTCCTCTACAACTGAGAGGGTTTACGCCTTAGTCCATCACGCTCGCTTCCATTTTTAGGTGTGCAGGTTTGATGAAACATCACGATGTCTTCCTTCACCGTTAAAGTAATTGATAAAATTCATTGTAAATTAAACCCGGGTTTTAACCCGCGACCTTCCACTCTCGGCCGCATGCCTAAACCTCGAAGCCATCACGAGTTACAAAGGACATACAACAAGCTTTATATATTGGTGCAGATTGGCAATAATAGATACTGATGTATAAGTACTGACTGAATATGCAAACTTTTTAAACCACAACAATTGTATAGAATACGCACCAGAAATTGCGAAACGTAAAATTGAATCAATTAAGTAAGTATTATAGATAACAAATAATTAATAATAAATAATCACGAATAATCACAAAAAATTGTGTATGTTTTTTTTTTCCTGGATTCTAATATTTTTATAACAAAGAAACATTTGCCCATCTCAATATTGGAAAATGACACACAACTAAAATACTGTTTCTAATATATTTTTATATATCATAGTCAACATCACCAGCTTTTTTTCGTCCACTCCTGTGCATAGGCCTCTTCTATGGCACGCCGCCATTGTTTGTATAATGGTGCTCATACCTATATTAGACATAGGATAAAAATGTAACCTTCATAAGAATTTGAACCCTTAAAAGTGTCTTTTGCAAATAAATAAACATTTATTCTCAAATTAGTTAGTGGTTGTCGAACCAAAAATCTTTTTAAACGGCCCCTCAACACTAAAAAATAAAGGGCGACTGTGGTCGTTATCCATCGGATACTGATATCCCACTATCATAAAATAAAAATACTACCCGAGTCCCATGGTTTTACACGCGCCAAATTTAATTCAAAAGTAGCCTATTCCAATCCAGCTATTCACCACAATTCATCCGTATTGGCACATACATTTCAGCCTGAAAAAGAGAGAAAAATACAAACTTTCTCCTTCATCCGTATGATTTTTAATCGAGCAAGAATTACGGAACGGAACCGCCAATAATCGGGTGCTATTTTAATTTTAGCTATTGTAGACGCAATACAGGTGTTTTCCTTCTCACAGTTTGATTCTTGTTAAATATTACAAAAGTTTACGTTATGTATGAATGTGCGATAGCTTTGATCAATTCTCGCACACGTTGTTACATATTTCTTTCTTTGGTTGTTGCTTCTTGGGGCTGTCATCGGGCGGTTATGCTACTGACAGACATAATATTCCTATTGTATATACATATATTCACATAATCGGGTTATTACTTATCATATTATTGGCAATGTGCTATATCTCAATAGGCCTAAAAAATCGGAGTAGCATAACAACTTTAACCATTTGTGACATAAATTGCTTTGTTGGTCGCAAGGTCGTAGCTACCACTAGGCTGTATCAGCCTTTTCAATGATACGGGGCCGCCGGACTACAAGGCCCCTAACGTGTGTAATATTTACCAACAATTATCATCAGACTGCCTCGTGGTCTCGCGGTACATGTATGTGCTGTGCGATCTAGAGGTCCTGGGTTCGATTCCCGGGTCGGGCAAAGTGTTATTGGGTTTTTCCATTAGGAAATTCTCAGTAACAGCACGGTGTCTGGAAATGTGCCCGAAAAACGGCAATAGGCTCGCCCCCTATTACGTGGGACCCCTTTTATGTATCAACATACCTGGCGAAATGTGGGTGCAGAAATGCACCTCTGCCTACCCCTTCGGGGAATATAGTAGTTTAATAGTTTAAAAAAATATTAAAAAGTGTAAAATTGACGATTCAAAAGAACTTGTAAAAGTCTATTTGAATAAAGATAATTTGACTTTGACTTTAATACAGGCGTGAGTTTATGTATGTATGTAATTATTATCATTTTATTCCCGATATTTATAAGTGTGATTTTTCATTATAATTTTGAATACATTTTTTGTACTTGTGGCCTCACATTGTTCTTATTGTTCAAATTTTTTTTCTCCTCACGCTATTTTCACGATCATATTTCTTAAGAGAAACCAACAAAACCAACCCATACTAAGCCAGCGTGGTGGACTAAGGCCAATTTAACCTACCTAATAGGGGGCCAATTTATTGCCATTTTTCGGGTCAATGAAATTTCAATCCCAGATTCCGCGCTGCTATTGAGAATCTCCTAATGGAAGAAGTAAGAACCCAATAACACTTTGCCCGACCCGTGAATCGAACCCACGTCATGTCGTGACGTGACGGGTTTTAGGCACGCGGTCGAGAATCTCGACGGTCGCGGGTTCTGACCCAGGCACACACCTCTGACTTTTCGAAGTTATGTGTGTATTCACAATGAATTATCACATACTTTAACGGTGAAGGAAAACATCGTGAGGAAACCTGCACACCTAAAAGCTCTTAGGATTTTTTAAGGTGTGTAGCCCGCCAGCCCGCACTACGCCAGCGTGGTGGACTAAGGCCTAAACCTTGTCAGTTGCAGAGCTGATGATGAATCGAACCCAGGACCTTTTGATCGCACGGCACTTACTTGTACCGCGAAATCACCTAGATTCAGTCGGTTGAACATAATATAAACATTATGTTAGCTTCAATATGTATTCGAAGAGCAGCGTACTATGGCTCTGTCCATGGAATTTCCGTAGATCTTTAAATAAATCCATTCATTCATGCCATTTGCGTGTAAACTTGTCATATTAACTAACTTAGTCTACAGCATCTTGTTTTCCAGAGATTTGAACTCCAGACTGTTATCAACGCGTTTCTGGTTCGATTCTCTGGTTGGGCAAAGTGTTATTATTTCTCTATTTTGAAGCATTACCATACATTCATAACCTTACGCCTGTACTCCGCGAAGGGGTAGGCAGAGGTGCATTTTGTACCCACATTTGAGCATCACCAAGTCTAAAACCAGGAGATGAGTTTACTGTCATTTACAATAAACTTACGTAGGACATAATTACTAGCGAAAAATACAAAAATGATTTGTGTATGTGTTTTTCTTACTGCGTGCAATAAGTTAAAGTATATCTGTGCAAAAGCTTTACAGATTTGGCATCAAAATAAAGAAGCTCATTGGTAAGTGTAAATATAAAACATTATTTAAAACAAGAGAGCGAATTTACATATTCAAAACAAAGCCACGATTTTGGGCCGTCAGGATTTTCACCTATTTCGAAATGTAAAAGTTTATAAAATCCTTAAAATGTGGAATACGTTTTTGCATTTATTTTCGCTAACCGAAAAATAAGTATAGTTATAGTAAGTCGTGATGGCCTCGAGGTTTAGGCACGCGGTCGAGAATCTCGACGGTCGCGGGTTCAAACCCCAGGCACACACCTCTGACTTTTCCAAGTTATGTGTGTATTCACAATGAATAATCACGTACTTTAACGGTGAAGGAAAACATCGTGATGAAACCTGCACACCTAAAACTTCTTAGGAATTTCTTAGGTGTGTAGTCCGCCAACCCGCACTAGGCCAGCGTGGTGGACTAAGGCCTAAAACCCTCTCAATGGTAGAGGAGGCCCGTGCCCAGCAGTGGGACGCATATGGGCTGATGATGAACCGAAAATACAATGCAGTATTTACTAGGAAAGAAGGCAAGAAGTGAAGTCTAGTCTGCTTTTCAAAACTAGCTACTAACCAGTTTATAGCGACATAGATATATTATTTATCACCTGAGCAGATCAATGCACTCATTTCTAGCAGTACCTTTAAACAATCCCGATACCGTTCCTGCAGGAGCGATAAATCATCCGGAATAATGTGTAAATATTCTACTATGTCGGAGAAAGGAATTAAAATAACGCGGAGCGGCACCCGGGTCCATATGGGAGCTGTCTATGTCCACCCTTTCGGGGCCACTATTTTTGTAATGACAGTTTGCAGGCGGTTGTCCCGCCACGCTCGGAGACGGCACAACACTCACGAAACACATTCAGTAAACACGCTTGTGTGCGCTTTGTGCGTGTGCGTGCGTGCGTGCGCGTGCGTGCGTGTGTGTGTATGCGTGTGTGTGTGTGTGTGTGTGAATACAATACTCAAGTATTATTAGGTTTGAAATAATGGATATGGTTTTATAAGTCATTTATTTTTTATAAATATTGGTATTTTGCACAGTGTTTTTGAATTTGTGTGGTATGTTCTTCACATATCGATAGAATAACTAAAGAAAACAATATAAAAGGTTTGTCTCTTTTTTTGATGAAGTTTAAAAATGATTAATTGCTGTTTTAACTAACTTATTAGTTTGGCTTTGCACGTAGGGGAATGACTTATAAAATAATTGAGTCCGACGCTTGTTAAAACACTCTTTCTTCTACACTCTAACACACTCAAACACTCTAACTTCTTTTATTAATTCAATAAGCGCATTAAATTAAAAAGTATAACAGTATTAGATATATACATCCTGGAGCACTATGGTATTACGACTTCAAAAAGGTGGCGGGTAACGGATGAATGAGGGCTGCTCAAGACCGGGATGGTTGGCGCTTACTTAGAGATGGACGGCGATAAGCTGAGTACATACTTACATTATGGTTGTCATGCCAATGCGTCCTAAAGCTCGTAAAAACGTACGCAAAAAGAAGTTGCGCAAAATACATTGGATTGGAAATATTCGTCAACATAATCTGGTTTGTGTCAGGAAATTTCATTACCACTAGCTAGTTCATTCACTCGAAAAGACATTTAATTGTAGTTTGTACCTACATGCGCAAAGTCAGGCTAATAATGTACCGAAACAAACAGAGTATGCATATTTCATTACACAAATAATAATGATAATATTTACTCAACTACAATATCCTAATAGATTAAACATTCAGGGTTGATTCACCAAACAATCATTATACAAAATAAAAAAATATTTTAAATGAGCATTGCAAAAACACTGGCTTTCGGCGACCGTCCGCATCCGGCTCAACCCTTTCAGGAAACACTGAACAAAAAACATTCCCAACACGTTCTCATCTGGGAATCGAACACGGAACCTCAACACGTTCGACAGCACGTATTTATTATCATTAGTGCGCAACTTTCATTGAAAATGTAACGCGGGGCGAGGCGTGCGCCGGCTGTGCTGCCGGTCAGATCTCACGGTTATGTAAACGTTGCTAAGTCAAGGATTAACAGTAGGTGAAGTTTATTTTAAAACATCTTTATTTATTTATTCAACAAGTGCTTAGTTGTATAAACGAGAACGTCTACGCCGGGCTTGTTGGGATTCGATCGCGCCGGCGTGCGAGGGCGCCACTCTGTCATATCACAAACGCTGTTTAATTTACTACGTTCTGTACTTTTACACAATACCAGTATGGTTTATATCAATTATTTTTGCGTATTTGCCATGTACTACAGCGTTCTCAGACACGAATAATATAATAATATATATAATATAATAAAAAAAAATTGTACAATAACATTAAAATTCAACATAATTGACGGCTGTACAATCTCAGTGTGCAATTTTATGACTTGGCCGAATACCGAAACGCTACTTAATCTGAGGACGACTTATATTTAAGTAAATAAATAATAAATAAATACACCCAACAGTCACATACATAGTTCTGACCCCACATTAAGATACATGTCTTGTGTCGTGGGTATCAGAAACTACGGGAGACTTTTTGGTCTCACAAACACCCTGCCATTGGGCAGCGTTCGGGAAACTACGCGACGTCTTCTCGTCCAAAATACCTCAGTGCCTGAAGACGAAAGTCTTCGATAATTGTGTGTTACCAGTGATGACATACGGCACTGAGACGTGGCCTCTCACTATGGGCCTCATTAGACGGCTCAGATTCACTCAACGAGCTATGGAGAGGGCTATGCTCGGGGTTTCCCTACGAGATCGAATCAGGAATGAGGAGATCCGTAGGAGAACTAAAGTAACCGACATAGTCCAGCGGATTTTTAAGTATATACCGCTTAAATTATAACAGCCACATAAATATAAGTCGCCCTCAGATTAAGTAGCGTTTCAGTATTCGGCCATCTGACTGCCAAACTAGGAATAAAAACCTGTAACTTGGGAGTCATTGATTCTCTTGATTACTATCTCCTAAAAAGATACAACCTTTACAGTACGTACAGTAGTTTTATATACAAATGTGTAATTGCACTTACTTGTGGATTTCGGTGGAGGAAATCCTCTTGTCGCTAGACAATATGCACGTATGCAAGAATAAAATACGTACTAAGACACGTCCCCGACTTGTATATATAAATCAAATGTTGTAAATTATGATATTGGAATACAATTTCGTTCTAGTTATTGTGAACTTGTAATTTTTAGGGATATAATTTTTATAAGGTCTGTGTCACTAGTCTATGTAATAGAGCAAGTCCTGAAAGTAGTAGCATATTAGGTAAATTTACTTTTTTACTATATTTTGTTATGATTTGAACATTCTTGAGCTCGCCCTCACACTATTTTATCCTTTTTAAATTGAAAAAGTTAAGAAACTGAACTAAACATCTTATTCAAAATTTATATCGACCGTACGCGGAATTTCAATAAACCATTAATGACTTAAATATAATAATGAATGATATAAAAATAAATACACCCAACAGTCACATACATAGTTCTGACCCCACATTAAGATACATGTCTTGTGTCGTGTGTATCAGAAACTACGGGAGACTTTTCGGTCCCACAAACACCCAGACCCGAAACAAATACTTGTGGATCACACAAACATTTGTCTCGGTGCGGGGATTGATCGACTTAAAGAGAACATTGTTAAAATTTGTAAAGGATAAGTTTTCGGATTTAGGTGTATTTTTCAATAATTACCATTTTATTCAAGTTGTTACTGAACCTAAATATGGTATGTTATTAGTTTATTTAGACTGAACAAATCTTAAAATATTCATAATATAACTAAGTTGTAGAGTTGATTAATAAGAATAAGTTATCGCTTCATGGAAGGCCTTAACAATGAAACACAAGACTGATTGTTTGGTAAAATAAATCGTGAAAGTACTATCATGTTTGGGTATTGCGTGTTTTTATTTACGTCCAAGTAGCATGGAAGGGCAGCGCGCGGCGGTCGGCGGTTCGACGTCCAGTTTCGTGCCAAATTAGACTCGATAAACCAAATATTTATCTAAGTTTCAATATAAACGTAGTAGGAGGTGGGATAGCCGTCAAATCAAATTGCTTTTCGACTAGACTGCGGGTGGCTTCGGGCCGATTCTCGGGTTTCCAATGATCAGCTTTTAACTTACTTGCCTGTGGCGCTTGTGTTTTGATTTTTGCCCGAATTACTTTGGATTTGTACACTAATGCGAGAGATAGTCACCCACGACGCTTTTTGACTGTTAATTTTGTATAAAGGTTTGTAATTGTAAGTTATAGATGATGACGAAGAAATGTTTGTTATTAAATGAATTATTAATAATATTATAATTAAAATTTATCAATGAATGTTTAGACAGTAGACTCATTTGAGAAGTTTTAGCAAGTAAGCTTTTAGCAAGTTTTTTTATGGCAATGGTAGATCTATTATGATCGACCCTTTTCATTAAATGATGAAAAATCATAAACTTTATTTTTAAAGTAGCAAAAACCGAACGAACTAAAGCAATATATATTTTAAGAAACTGTTGAAATATTATCTTAGTATTTTCTAAGAAAAATATTTATGAGTCTTGATATTTTTACATAACATTTTGGGTCACAACAATACCATCTTTTAACCTTACATAAATGTTTAGACTCTAAGTAAACACTAGTGTTTACTAGAAGCAAGGAATATAGCTAGCTACCTATATCCCGTGACATCATTCATGTGGAGTCAAAGTAAGAGTTAAATTAAGACTTTTCATGAAAAACTTGATTGAAATAAAAAGCACATAAATAGGGACAATATCACAAATCATCATTCAGCTACCTGTTGTAGCTATTACATGTTGGATGCATTTTTTTGTGATACAAATACCGTTAGCCTTATCGAATATGCGCCTTTGCCGCGTCCTATGTGTACAAATGTGTTACTCGTAAAGTTATTGTCATATTTAATTCAGTTTTGGTAAAAAAAATCTTTTTTTTGTTTTTGCTTCTATGACAAATTAAGTTAATGTACATATATCACGGAACAGTTGAATAACACTAGAAAGTAAATGTCAGCATGCCGAGCGTGCCGAACCTACGATTAGACTATCATATGTTCTTAGTAATTCGGGTTGCGTGTAATATCAAGACTTTTATAAATGTGTGACAACCAATAGCAGAACTTCATTTTTGTTTGATAATTTTATCATTGGTCGTGTGATCGTAGTAGAATGAACAGGTGACAGACAAGCGGCGACACTCGTCCCCATACAAAATACTGTCTATTTCCCTTTCAATCTTATTCAGCTGTTCTGTGATAAATATGCATAGTAATATTACCATTTACTTTGTCACACAAATGGTTTAATTCAATTTAATTTTGACTCTATGTATAAATTGCTACTTTGCCAACAACTAGCTGTGCTCTCAACTCCGCCCGATCGCAATTTGACTTCGGAATCGCACATTACTTCAAGACAAAAACCAACCTATGTTCTTTATCTTTGTTCATCATCATCATCAGCCCTTATACGTTTCTCTACTGGACACGGGCCTCCTCTACCATTGAGAGGGTTTAGGCCTTAGTCCATACCAAAAGTCATTTAAGTCAGTTGATTCCTTTTTGTATTTATCCTTAGGAAGATACGAGAAATACGAATCTTTTCTCTTTATAAACTATAGATGAATATTTCCAGCGACAAATAGTCAGGAATTGGACACGGCTTAGACAGGATGGGAATTAAGTGAACGACAGTTGTGACGGCTAGGGGCGTTATGGGGAGGGTAGTGAGTAAGGGTGCGGCCGCCATTTTGATTTCGATGGATTTTCCAGGGGCTGCTATTTGATTATCATCGGTTTATGTACATCGAGTATTTATATACCTTAGCAGTTGTTTCGTGGAATAATAAAGACTACATATAAATAAATAAATACACCCAACAGTCACATACATAGTTCTGAACCCACAGTAGGATACAAGTCCTGTGTCATGAGTATCAGAAACTACGAGAGACTTTTCGGTCTCACAAACACCCAGACCCGAAACAAATATTTGTGGATCACACAAACATTTGTCTCGGTGCGGGGATCGAACCCGCGGCCTCTCGTTTCGCAAGCTGGTGTCTAGCCAACTGCGCCACGGGGCTGTAGAATTAAATGTGGGAATACTAAAGTAGTATTTTATTGATAATGCCATTGGAAACATATTCTCTAGGGGGAAACTAGGTGATAACTACCACTGTAATTCCAGTACAAAATTTACTAAAAAATATTTAATGGTTTATAATATGTATAACAAACACACTCACTTTCTTTTATCATAATTTCAAAGCATAGTGATGTACTTAACTGATTCTGATTGCAAATGATCAATTAAATTAGTTGATACTATTATTACCGAGTGGTTGGAATGAGAAGGTGAATAGAAGAACAAACAAAAACAAGATAATATGCTTTTCATAACCGAATAAATAGTTGATAAATTATTTAAACATTATCTCATATTCAACACTATACGTACTTATACGAGTATATCAAACCTAATGCATCTTATAATTTAAACGAGTATAATAATTAATAATATGAACTATTTTTTAAACTTTAATAAGTAATTAATTACATCATTGTATTTTACCTACAAATATTTATTTGATAGCTTACTCGGTACTATAATCGAAAAAATAACGCTTTTAAATTCCACAGAATCCATTCCGGCGCCTAAACGACCGCCTGTGCAATCGCTAAAGAAATTTTTAATGTTCTATAACAAGCGTCGGCTTAAGGATTGGTGTAAAACACTGAATCCGGTGGATAATATGTGCGGCCGGTCGTAACTCATGCGGGCGGATTATTTTCTTATATGTTGGAGTATGATACATGGGCGCACGGATGTACCGAGTGCGCGCGGTGCATCGCCGTCCCGCGCCGACTATTACGCCCATTCTATAAACAAAGGATTAAATTATCGAGTTAAGACAGAGATAATCCATAAGATGAGATGGTTGTTGACCTTCGCGGTGCGGGAAAGTAGCCGCTGACTCATGCCGGCTTATTTTGAACCAAAGAATTATTGTGATAGGTACACTCGTAAAAATTGGATGTTTCAACGCTAAGTCCTGTGATAAATCATGTGGAATTCCGCGTCGGCTGGGCGGGTCGGTGGGCCGGCCTGCGAGGTGCACGAGGTGCGACGTGTCAGCGTTCACAAATGATAATGACGCCGCGTGTGCTGTTAAGGCCACGGTTACGTAAGCCTACCTGTTTGTACGAGACTTACCATTTTAAACAAATAGAATATGTGCCAATATCAACACTGGTGTTTCAGAAAAACAATAAACACATAAGCGCGGTTCATTGACCGATACAGCGGATAGTGTGCCAAAACAAGCACCCCTTACCTTCCACAATGAACACTGAGATGTGAATGTGAACATGCCGAATGAAGTGTAAATAAATACGTGTTATTTAATAGTAAGTGCGCGGTGCATTAAGGGGCGCGCCCGCGGGCCGGCGCCAATCGCACGGTTTCCCGTCGCACAAGTCCATTAATACATTTCTTGCCTTCAGTCCTACATATTTGTTGCCAACTAGTGCTATTTGAACGATCCAGTATACCACGGGTTCACAAGACACATAGGTGACTTGTTTTCTCAATTTACCTGTTTTATACAGATGATCCGACGACTTGAGAAAGGTGGCGGGTAGCGGATGGATGAGGGCTGCTCAAGACCGGGATGTTGGCGCCTACTTGAGGAGGCCTTCGTTCAGCAGTGGACGGCGATAGGCTGAATATATATACAGATAAAACCACATCGTAATTATAAACCATTTTTGCAAGTATTTAAATCAACTTTTACTGATATCAAAAATACCTACCTTAAGGTACTTTCTATCTAATTTGGAGAAATCGCAAATTGTTCACATACACGAGCCTATTGTTGTAGATATAATGGACATGTCTTCAGTCCTAATAAACCATTGTGACACTTTCATTATGTTTTGAGATCTAGAGTTTTATTTACTAACTTCTGTTGCTCCACAGCTCCATCCACGTGAAACATCTTCATCAGCCCATATACGTCCCACTGCTAAGCACGAGCCTCCTCTACAACTGAGAGGCCTTATTCCACCACGCTGGCTTAGTACGTGTTGGCGGACTACACACTTAATAAATTCCTAAGGACTTTTAGTTGCGCATGTTTCCTCACGATGTTTTCCTTCACCGTTAAAGTAAGTGATAATTCATTGTGAATGAAAACTTCGAAAAGTCGGAGTTGTGTGCCTGGTATTTGAAATTTCGACCGCCGAGATTCTAAACCTTGGGGCCGTCACTACTTCAGCATATGTTAAAAACCTTTATCAGGGTGTCATAATGTTATATGAACATCTGGTTTGTAGGAATTTACAATACGGATATGAACAAGTTCCAGTGGCGGATTAAGACAACTGCCGCCCGTAGGCTATTTAAATTTTGCCGCCCCTTCAAATCCCTTTTGTTTCATAGATCACTTTCAAAAATTTGATGGATCCGGTGGACCCCCTGCAGCTACATAAAAAAAAAGACGCGATGCAATTTTAAAATATGAATCTGCCTATATTGATAGGATAAGTAAAGCCAACATTTTAGTTCGAAAACAAATTAATTTTCATGGACCCCCGCTTACGATTGTGAACACCGATTTTTTGTCACGCCCAACGTAGACCCCCGTCGAGTCTACCGTGGACTCCTGAGGTTCCACCTGGACCACTTTGGGAATTACTGCCCTACACAGATAAAAAAGGTGAAAAAAATATTTTAGATTTAAAAGACAATTTTTTTTTTATGAGAAAGGAGGCAAACGTGCTAGTGATCCACCTAATGTCAACTGGTCAACACCGCCCATGAACACCCACAATACCAGAGAAATTATTGGTGCGTTGCCGGCGTTGCAACAGATATTAAGCCAAAAAGTTCATCAGAGCACTTCCCATGGTAATTGCGATACAGGACAAATAGTCGCAACGTCTCTTCGCAATGGCAGGGGATAAATTTTGTCAGTAAGAATCTGGTTATCGATGATTCGAGGGGCACGAAGTTGAATGCGGTCAAATGGAAGAAACTGGTAGAGAGGGGCTCCAGTCTAGAAATGAGAACAAAATTCCATATGAGGCTGGATCTGCTCCTTATCCAATTATGGATACCTCAAAATTGGGAGGGCTTGAGATGCCTTCCACTCACCCTATTTTGGACACTCACTTATTGTGAACGTCCGCGACAGTCAAGAGGCCGCGCTCTCTGCCGCACATCTCGGGGTTACTTTTAGTCATGGCGCACTGCCCCCGCAGTACACCCAGCCTATCCTGGGCCCCTGTTAGTCGCCTCTTTCAGCAGGCAGGGGATGCCTTGGCGGAATTCTTACGCCCCCAATCCACAGAGCGGAAACGCCGGATCAGTCGTATTCGGTTACCCGGCGCCTCCTTCTCTGCTGGCGGCGGCGGGCGGGATTGTTCTGGTCACGAACCTGCCCCGCGCTTTCTTTTTGCGACATTACAATCTCGCAGAAGGAGAGCATCACCTGCCATGACCTCCGACTCTCGACCATGGAAGGAATCACGGCCAAAAGCGCGAGGTCTGCTCCGACGGCTCCGTGGAGTGCGCTTCGCTCTTCATCCCAGGCCGGACAATCTGATAGAGTGTGCTGGGGTGTTTCCTCCGGGCAGTTGACACACGGCGGACTTTCTCTTCTGGTCACCCGCCACAGGAACCAGCCGAAACAACCATGTCCCGACAGAACCTGTGACGGGCGGAACGTCCTCACACCGTGGCGCCTATCCAACCACTGTCTATGGACAGGACGCACTGCTGCGACGGACAAGCCATGGGACTATCCAGCCCGGAACGCCACTCCTCCACGGCGGTCAAGCGTAGGGATGTCCTTTAAGCCTCTACCTCTTTTGGGGCCGGTCGTTTCCCTCGACGAGACGCCTCCTCTCACCAGTGGTAGACTGACGAGAGGGCCCTGGCATCAAGATCCCCAGGGAAGGAAACCGGCCAAAAACGCAGGCCGCCTCGTGGGTAATCGCGCCCTTGATCATCCGCTGCGCAACTACCCGCTGCGGTTGTCGCAGAAGGGCCACGCAACGTCTGCCCAGGAACTCGGCCCAAACGGGGCAACCGTATAAGGCCATTGATCGCACGACTCCGGCGAACAATCTTCGGCAAGGGATGCCGGAACCTTCGAGATTGGGCAGCAAAGTAGATAATGCACCCGCTGCCTTAATCAATTTCAGCTTTAATCTACCGAAGTGGGCGCAAAAATTCCACCGGCTATCCAACACGAAACCAAGATATTTCATCGTGGAGCGGATGGGGTATCCACGCCCTCTATCGTCAGATAGGCCCCTGTAGGTGGCTGCTTCCGAGGCCCGTGGAAGCAGATGCCCTTGGATTTCTGAAGGGCCACCGAGAGGCTCAGCCCTCGAATTCTCCTCACCACGTGGCTTGTGCCCAGCACGGCGAGGTTGACGGCCTCCGGAAAGGTGACACGGTGATTCCGGCACACGCTGTCACCACCGTATCGTCAGCGTAACAAACTACACCGACACCCCGGAGATTGGCACCACGGAACACCCAGTCGTACCCGATGTTCCACAGAAGGGGCCCCAGGACCAACCCCTGCGGGACACTGCACGACATTTCTGTGCGGTGCCATCCGTCAGCTCCCGGATACACTGCATCCCTGTTGGAAAGGTATGAGTGCACTAGGCGTCGGAGATAGGGCGGCACCACGTGGTACCGAAGAGCTTCCGCTATACAGGGCCAGGGCATGTGTTAAAGGCGTTGGCGATGTCGAGTGACACTGCCACCATGCATTTGCCCTGGGCTACTGCCTCCTCCGCGTGCGTTTTCACCCGCAGAATTACGGTGACAGTTGATCGACCTTCCCGAAACCTATACTGGCCTGGCACGATGCCAGGTCTGGTCCGATCCTCTCCAGGTGCTCGACGAGGCGGCCATGAATGATACGCTCATAGAGCTTGGCTACCTCGTCAAGCAGCACTATGGGCTGATAGGCCGATGACGACTCTGCGGGACGCTCCTTCTTTCTCAGCAGGATCATTTTCCCAGTTTTGCAACGCGACGGGAAGACGCCCTGCTGTAGACACACGGAGAAGAGGCCACGGAACGTCTCACCGAGGTACTCGACGACTTGGACACACACACGTCCTGGGATGCCGTTTAGCCCCGGGGCGGTGTTCTTTCTCCGCAGCCACAGTACTGCTGCCTGAAGCTCCTCAGGCGTAACGCCTGGAATTGGAACCTCCGAGGTCTCCCCTGCCGAACTCGTAAATGATCCCACCAACGATCCGTCCCTCACCGCCCACGGACGTGGTGGCATCGGTGGAGGAGTAAAACCCGGGGTGGCCGGAAAAAGAGCAATAACGACTTCAATCAGGAGCTCCGGTCGGAGACTTTGGGTGAGAGGGAGGCGCCGGTGGAAGCAATTTATTGAAAGCTAACCGGTACGGCCGCCCCTAAGGATCACGATCCAAAGTCCCGGACTAAATTCTGGCCGCCCCAGTCTGCGGCTTGATCCAACAACTCATTGACTTGTTCCTGAGAGGAATTAAATTGCGCGACCAGTATAGTATATGGCATCCCCGCGCCGGTACTATCATCCGCATAATTAGGGATGTTATTATTAAGTAACAGGTCATTGATATGCAGAAGGAACAGAGTCGGGGATATTACACAACCTTGAGGTACACCAGCGTTCACAGGCGTAGAGTTCGAGCTTAAACTCCGAACTTTTCAGATCGTAGTGTATCACTGCATATGGTTGAATTTGCAGTGGATAGGTACCTACCTACCTTCTTGCATGGTAAACACATAGATCGTAACTACATATTGATGAAGAGAAAAAGTTAGTTGATTATTAACTTAAATAAGAATACGCAATTTTTTTTTACTTTTTAGTGCATATTAATTTATTTTGGAATAGTTTTTTTTGAAGGCGGTTTTTATTTCTGTAAGACAAAAAAACAATTGGGGCAAATTTGCCGTCCCCTAAAATCTGCCGCCCTAGGCTCCAGCCTACTCAGCCTGCTGGTAAATCCGCCACTGACAAGTTCATACTCCGTCTCACAATTTTTAGGATGACTGTTACCATAATCTGTTTTGAGGGCTGGACACGCGCCTGATTGTACCTACATATAAAAAATTATATATATTTGACTGCCTCGTGATCCACGTCACAACATGTGTCGTGCGATCTAAAGATTCCAGGTTCGATTCCCGAGGGAAAGTATTGTTGGGTTTTTCCATTAGATAATTCTCAGTAGCAGCACGAAGTCTGGAATTGTGCCCGAAAAACGGCAATAGGCTCGCTCTCAATTAAGTGAAACGAAATACATTTGGCGAAAAGTGCGTGCAGAAATGCACCTCTGACTACCCCATCGGCGAATTCTGGCGTGTATATGTATACAGGGTGTATTCAGACCGTGATCGGAAACTAAGGCGGGTAATAGCTAAAGTGATTACAAACCCCCTGGCGTTAAAGAAAATCCCGACAAACAATAAAATAAAAGTAATTTTCCTAACAACTACATACATTTTATACCTATGGTTGTTAGCAAAACTTCAAAATGTTTATTTTTTCTCATGATTTTCTTTAACGCCAGGAGGTTTGTAATCACTTTAGCTATTACCTGCCTTAGCTTCCGATCACGGTCTGAATACACCCTCTATATATGTAGGTATTAGTTTTTTACCACATAAAGTTATTACTTCAGTGGGTGGTACGTAGCGACCGTCTTCTAATCCTAAAGTCCTTTGAGCCTGCATTAATCTATCAAATAAACAAGCTGTATCTGCCCCCGCACAACCTTTTCAAGGAGGTACTCAACCAGTACTCATCTTCAAAATTCTTCAATCGAATTAATAGTTGGAAAGTCCTTCACAATGATGTTCGGACTTGTTAATTACTTGACTGGCTCGTCAGTCCCACGGCACGTGAACTTTCATAACTTATACATATATTATAATAATTGACTGGCTCGTGGTCTCGCGGTACAAGTATGTGCCGTGCGGTCCTGGGTTTGATTCCCGGGTCGGGCAAAGTGTTGTTGGGTTTTTCCATTAGGAAATTCTCGTTAGCAGCACGGAGTCTGGAAATGTGCCCGAAAAACGGCAATAGGCTCGCCCCCTATTATGTGGGACTGATACATACTTGGCGAAATGTGGGTGCAGAAATGCACCTCTGCCTACCCCTTCGAGGAATACAGGCATGATTTTATATACAGTTGCAACAATTCTCAAATTACAAAATTACAAATAACAGCGATTTCTGGTATTTAACATTAAATTTATTAATATTTTCGTATGTTTTATAACACTAAAACCTTAAGGAGCCTCACCTACATTCCGTCGAGAGATGACGCGGCGAAATCAGTCCGATATCCAATCGACCAAGTGGCCACTTCTGAATTTCGTTTCATTCAGTCAACAAACAAGCTAAATTTATTTCTATCCGTTATACCGTGCGATTTTGAACCTTGTTCCATAGCGATTAACGGTGCACGTACAGCGAAGTTAAAATTTATATTAATAAAATCGTACTTGATTCGTCGAGTTCTCTCCTTCAACATTCGGAGACAGGTTCCTCTGCTTGGAATTAGAATTTATAAAATCGCTGCGTTTTTTAATAAATAGTGAATTAAGCGAAGCAGGCGGCGGTGGTAAGTGTTTGCACAGACTCACCGTTCGGTACCGTGGAGTACTCTTTAATTTATAGCAGCACCTACCAGTGGCAGTACTTCCATAGAATCCCAAAAGTTACACGTTAATTGTGTAATGTTCAGATTATAATTGCTTAGTCGGGTCAGGATATTCTCATTTATATGTCAAATTGCTTTTGTTAAATAAAAATTTAAATCTTAAAGATTATTATTCGGAATTTTGTAAAGCCAACTGGGCTTTTGGGCTTCTATGGAAGTACCACCACTACTACAACTATTCTCTTTGAAGAATCAAAAACTTGGATAGATGTTGATCATTGCGTTCCTCGATTTCTGATTGGTCACGATATTTTAAATTATTAAAGTAAATTATTCCCGTTTCGTTTGGTTTATTCTCTTGTAAAAGGTTTTACCACATCAATGCCACTACGAATTATAATCAGTCACATTTTATCAGCTTTCGAGCGCAGTTGGCTAGACAGCTTGCGTAACGAGAGGCCGCGAGCACGATCAATCGGCAATCAATCGGCGAAACAATTCTTTCACAAATATTTTTTCGGGTCTGGGTGTTTGTGAGACCGACACAAGACCTGTACCTTAATGTGGGGTCAGAACTATGCATGTGTATGTTGGGTGTATTTGTGGATAGCACAAACATTATTTCTGTGTGGGGTTCGCACTCGCGACCTCTAGTTTCGCAAGCTGGTGTCTAGATAACTGCGTCACGAGGCCGTCGCATCACTGAGTTAATGCCTGGGGTTCAAACCCGAGACCGCGGTAATGGAGTTTTTGTATACCACGCGCCTTATACTCATAGCTATAAGTTGCCAACTTTAGCCCGGTCTATAGTAGGTACATACTGTATACATACGCACTCACACCTGTAACCCCTAAATTGGTAGGCAGAGGTGCATTTCTGCACCTATTTTTCGACAATTTTCTCTGTCCCACGTAATAGCAAGCCTATAGTCGCTTTTCGGGCACATTTTCAGACGCCGTGCTGCTGGAATATCCTAATGGAAAATCCCAAGACCGGGAATAGAACCACGGACCTCTAGATCGCACGATACATACTTGTACCAAAACACCACGAGCCCCTCTATAAGCAGACAATAATCTAAACCAAGTAATAATAATAATGCACTAGCATTACTAGAATTTTCCGAATTAAGTTACAAATAAATGAATTCGTTTACAAATGGTATAACCAGTTATTTGGTTGAGGTCTTGAAAAGGCCTTCATAATTATGTAAACGTGTCCTTTACAAGTGTTGTGGGTGAAGCACAGAACAGTTGAACAAGACTAGAAAGGAAATGTCAGCATATCGAGCGTGCCGAACCTACGATTAGACTATCATATATTTGACACGGCCGCTTCTTAGTAATTCGGATTGCGTATAATATCAAGACTTTTATAAATGTATGACAACCAATAGAAACATTTCATTTTTGTTTGATTTTTTATCATTGGTCGTGTGATCGCAGTAGAATGAACAGGTGTCAGACAAGCGGCGACACACGTACAAAATACTGTCTATTTCCCTTCTAATCTTATTCAACTGTTCTGTGGTTTGAATATGTTCTTGTAGAATCTCATTTTAGACCAGCACCTAGCTAAACGAGTTACAGCAGTCATATTTATGTTCAATAGCTAGTTAATACAACACGTACAAAACTAAACCTCCATGAACCTTTATATGACTGACTGACCAATTTTATTTACTTACAAACCCTTTTTGTTAATATCTTTATAATGAACGTTGATCAAATCCGCTTTAAAGTGCATATATTATTAT
This sequence comes from Hemaris fuciformis, assembly GCA_907164795.1. Lineage (NCBI taxonomy): Eukaryota > Metazoa > Arthropoda > Insecta > Lepidoptera > Sphingidae > Hemaris > Hemaris fuciformis. The sequence goes on from OU015431.1 coordinate 24,212,367, forward strand.
TTTAAGCCCACAACATTTATCAACAAAACTGGACCCTGTCTTTGAAATCCATTAAGCTAATCGCATTTGTTCCAGACTTTTCTGTATCCAAAATCTGGATTGTACTGGGCTTTTAATTAAAATGAAAAGAAACACAATTGGTTCGTTTCCAGACCTTTGAACTAGAGGCTGCGGCGTCGCGCACCAAAATTTGTGGGACCTACAAATATTTGTCTTTTGACTGTGCGTGTGAGAACGAAACGTATCTCGTAGTAATTGATACCCACGACACGACGTTTGTATCTTAAGGTTCCACATCACACGTGACTATACACTGGTGGGTATCTTTCGTTATTACCAGAGTTTGCCCGCAGCTTCGCTTGATTTACCATAGATTTTATCAATATTTTTGTAGGCCGCATTACGGAAGTTAAGTAGCCTGTTACATTCTCTGGGGCCCAATCTGTATCTGTATAAAAGTCCATCAAATTAAGGCGTGAAGACGTAACAATGTTATATTCCAACTTTTACTTACAAATTAAGAAAGGATATGAAGCGGTTGGATAATAAAAACAAGTTTGTATTTTATGATCGTATAATTAATCGTAATATCGGTAAGCATATATTTTCTATTCACTGCCGGAGATCTAAATCTAACATGTCATCATTTGCACATAATTAAAACATTTGCCTATACCTTATGGAGAAGACACCAAAGAATAGACTAGAATATCGGCAATCAATACATTTCTCTAAGCATCTCTCTCTTTACACTGTTCAACGCTGAAATTAACATTCTAAGTATATACATCTACAGTTATCGTTTACAAATCAGTAAGCCTACTTCACACAGTTTATACAATTTCGTACAGTAATACTGAGTTTCGAACCTAACTAACACTTCGCTAACATTCGGAATATTCGTACATCGCCTTATCTAAATTCCACGGGGAACAAATATACATATCTAGTAAAATAAGTCTTGTAGCACTACCGCGTCTCGCAAGATACCTGGAGAGCCGTAGTGGCGTGTTTATAAATAAAAGCTGATCGTAACTTGTAAATATCACTTGGAAGAGTTCGCACCGTGCGTACGCGACAATTCGGCGAGTTGCTCAGTGTCCGCGCTGCGCGGAGGCACCCTGCTCGCCGCCTCCCGCTGGCTGCTCATCCCGTCATACCTGCGCAAACAAACACGCATCTGTATCTCATGCTATCACATCATATTTGGGTGTAACCAGACCGTGATCGAAAAAGACAGGCTATAGTTACGGGTGATTACTAATATTGACGTTAACAATTCCCAAAAACCAGTTTGTATTTACCATAACTATAAACTGTCTTAGTTTTTCATTGCGGTCTATTTACTCATCATCATCATCAGCATATAATCCCACGGCTGGGCACGGGCCTCCTCTGCAACTGAGAGGGTTTAGGCCTTAGTCCACCACGCTGGCCTAGTGCCAGTTAGCGACCTGCACACCTAAGAAATTCCTAAAAAAAAATAAGTGTGCAGGTTTTTCACGATTTCAGTAAGTAAGTGATTATAATTCATTGTGAATAGACACATAACTTGGAAAAGTCAGAGGTGTGTGCCTGGGTTTTGAACCCGTGACCGCCGAGATTCTCGACCGCGTGCTTAAACCTCGAGGCCATCACTACCTCAGTATTTACTCTCTGTATTAATAAGACCAATAGAACCTGGAGTCTTCAGTTTGAATTGTATGCTTAGCATTGTGCCACTGTGGCGAACTTTGCACCTGATTCTTATTGCACAACGGTCAACAATGGTCGATATTTGGGCGGTTACGTATATTCTGCACCAAAATGACCCTCTGGGAATCATTCACCAAACGATACGCAAATTGCTTGAAGTCGATGTTCTCTCAGACAGTGGCGTTGGTTATTACTTTATTTTATACATACATACATACATAAACTCACCCCTGTATTCCCCGAAGGGGTAGGCAGAGGTGAATTTCTGCATGTATGTATCAGTCCCACGTAATAGGGGGCGAGCCTATTGCCGTTTTTCGGGCACATTTCCAGACTCCGTACTGTTACTGAGAATTTCCTAATGGAAAACCCAATAACACTTTGCCCGACCCGGGAATCGAACCCAGGACCTCTTGATCCCACGGCACATACTTGTACCGCGAGACCACGAGGCAGTCTTTATTACTTTATTTTATATTCTCATTTTTATGTGGCTCATGGCTGAAGAAATTATTTTATAAATGTAATGCAAACTCTGCGTGGATTAAATTCCCGAAGAATGATATTTTTTGTGCTTTCAACAAATATTTAGATGTTAGCTTTTGAAAATTATAATAAAAGTGATGTAAGGTTACGTAAATCGTGAAATAGAAAGAATGATACTTAATCCGATGTCAATCTGTACTCAAGCATGTTTTATAGTCAACGTTGGGTTAGTTCTAGTTGTCAGATGGGACCTACCTAAGAAATTAATTGGGGAAACATCTTACGTCAGCGAATTTCTCCATAAATTAAAATTTAAAAGCATGGCTATGAACCCGCCGATTCCCCCAATATTATTATTCCGCGTATTATCTCTTGCAACCGTTAATGCTTCATCATCATCAGCCCATTTACGTCACACTACTGGGCACGGACCTCTACAACTGAGAGGGTTTAGGCCTTAGTCCAGCACGCTGGCCTAGTGCGGGTCGGCGGACTACACACCTAAGAAATTCCTAAGAATTTTTTTGGTGTGCAAGTTTCCTCACGATGTTTTCCATCACCGTCAAAGTATGTGATAATTCTTTGTGAAAACACACTTTACTTCGACAAGTCAGAGGTATGTGCCAGGGTTTGGACCCGCAACTACCGAGATTCTCGACCGCGTGCCTAAACCTCGAGGCCATCACTACTTTTACCCTCTATACCTATATAAAAACTGCTAATATTTGGGTTAAATACAAATTACATAAAAGCAACTCTTTAAATTACCGAAGACGCCGAATTTCGGATAACCTACTTCGTGGATTATTTGTTTAATTCAAGTCTACGTCACTCACTACATCAGTATGTTGTCTGTCCGTCCGCGTAACACCATTCGGCATTGTTCCACAGGTGTTTAAAGGTCAACGAGCATGGTTCCCATCACTTTGTACTAGCTCCTCGACGTCCATGCTTTCCTGGTACCTAAAAGTTGCAGTTTTTGTACGTTACGAGTATTCTCGTAATAATGATTTGAAGCTATTTCGAAAAAAATGGATTGAAGCAATAGAGTAAAATTGTAAGATAATTTGGAAGTGGATATTAGTAGATGCGGATTCGATGCCAGGTGGCATATATAGTTTTCATCATCATCAGTCCCAAGCTGGGCCTAGTGCGAGCTAGCGAGCTACATACCTAAGAAATTCCTAAGTATTTTGTATTAAGTAACTTTGGAAAGTCGGGTTTGTGCCTGGGGTTTGAAACCGCGACCGCCAAGATTTTGTCTCCACTACGCGTCTATACCTCGAGCCCATCACGTCTTAGATCACGATTTAGATTTCACATGACAAAGCAAGAATCTGTGTACTCAATCATCGAGGGAAAACATCAAGAGGAAGTTAACACGCCTTCTTCATCGAAGGTTAAGCTTTTACGTACAACATTTTAAGAGTCGTAAGGACTATGTTGGGTTCTCCGACCTTAAAGCCTGATATGCGAGAGATTTTATCGCGATCTAGCAACAATTATTCAAGAGGATCCTAAAATCTTTCCACTTGATAAGAATAAGCTACTCCAAAAATGAAGATAATACAAATCGCCACAAAAAGACTTAACGCAGAACTAAGTGGCGTTTGATCATCTCTTGTCGCTGAACGTAATCATATCTGCCTAGAAATAAATTAAGAATGACTACTGGCATTCCCTTTAATGCAATGATGATTAATATAGTCTCATTGATAATGTTACAGAAACAGTTGTTACACAACTATAATATTCTTAGCCATATTACTTTAAGAAATGAAGAAGAAAATACGGTTTATATTACATAAATGATGGTCGGACGACCTAGTTAAGGTCGCGGGACGACGCTGGTTGCAGGCTGCTTCCAACAGGTCCCTGTGGAAGTCTTTGGGAGAGGCCTATGTCCAGCAGTGGAGTTCCATTGGCTGATGGATGGATTACATAAATAAATATGAAACTATAACATAGTTCATTATTTCGTAAGTGCTATAAATCCATACGAATATTGTAACTGCGAAAGTGACTCTGTTTGTTGCGCTCTTCGCCTCTGGAACTATCCAAATGATTTTTGATTTGTAGACAGATAGGTTTAGGCGCGCGGTCGAGAATTTTGGCGGTCGCAGGTTCAAACCCCATGCACACGCCTCTGACTTTTCGAAGTTATGTGTGTATTCACAATGAATTATCACTTGCTTTAACGGTGAAGGAAAACATCGTGATAAAACCTGCACACTTAAAAAAAGTTCTTAGGAATTTCTTATGTGTGTAATCCGCCAACCCGCACTAGGCCAGCGTGGTGGACTAAGGCCTAAACCCTCTCAGTTGTAGAGGAGGCCCGTGCCCAGCAGTGGGACGCAGTTGGGCTGATGATGATGATGATGATGATAGTTAGGATTTGTGGAAAGGACAAAGTCCTATCAAAACGATTTTAATATGATTCTTACGCGTCAAGAGTCCCGAGAAGACAAAATGCGTAACACACATATTTGTGTCAATTATTGTATTGAAAGGTTGCGCTGCAAAACGTATTAAAGAACAGGTTTAAACCTGTATGTTAAACCTGCAAATATCAACAATTAATAAAACAACCAATTTAAGAACTCAAAGTATACACAAATTAATGAATAGCGCGCCTTCATTAGTACTGTATATAAAGAGGAAGAAGTTAGATTTCATACTTAGAAAATATACAGGAGGAAATTTTATAATTTGACTAGAAATACATGACTCGAGAATCTATTTGTTTATTAACAAATGACTTGTGTAGGAAAATAATTAGATAGTAACATACTGTTCTAAAGCTACTGAAATACTAGTTTGTCACGAGTGTTAAAAGAAATACGATACTTTTCGGTCTCATAAAAACCCAGACTCGAATAATCTTGGCATCGAAGAAACACTTGTTTCAAATCGATAAACTGCACCACGTCCATTTAAAAGCGTGTTTGAACATCTTAATGCAGCATAATATCGAGGAGCCACAAACAAAACCATAAAAGTTACGCGCGCTGCCTCGTATCTTTATGAAAACACTGTTAAAATTTCAATTGCCCGAATCATAAACCGGTGCGAGCACATAATAAATAAGCCTTGTACATGCCGGTACATACTGCAAATATTTATGGGTCTCAATGTTTTACGAGCCAATAGTTTTACGATCGCCACAACTCCTCCTACATCTACCCCTCGTTGAAGCCGCTTTACCGCAGACGTACGTCACGCGATTGGCATTTTAACTTCTAGATTATTCGTATAGGTCTTTGGGTATGTTTTAAAGTAAAATAGGGATTAATTGGTTACGTTTTAAACAGACGAAATCATCATCAGCCCAAATATATGCCACTGCTGGGCACGGGCATCCTCTACACCTGAGAGGGTTTAGGAAGTCCACCACGCTGGCCTAGTGCGCGTTGGCGGACTACACACCTAAGAAATTCCTAAGAACGTTAAAAGGTGTGCAGGTTTAATCACGATGTTTTCCTTCACCGTTAAAGCAAGTGATAATTCATTGTGAATACACACATAACTTCGAACACTCAGAGGTGTGTGTCTGGGGTTTAAACCTGCGATCACCGAAATTCTCGACCGCGCGCCAAAACCCCATCACTGCTCATCATCATCATCACGAAACGACTGTACAATACGTGCTAAAAGGGATGCTGAGGCCAAGGAAAGGCTACGCTTAGCTCTCACCAATCACAATTAGATTGAATTGTTCATAAAAAGGTTCTGGCAAAACACTTCCTCGAACCGCTGCGGCAAACGAACGGTACATGCAGTTCGAATTCGGTTGACACGAACGTCCTACCACCAAAAATCAATACAATGTTCCAAGAGTATTTTAGACAAACTTAAAAAACACATTAGTTCGAACAAAAACTCCTAGCATAAATAATGCAAAAGAAAAACACTCCATCAGTTAAGATTTGACAAAAGAAATGTCTGAAAAAAGATAGAATGAGTAGAGGGAGTATCTTTGTCCAGCAGTGGGATAGTATAGGTTGATTAAAAAAACCTATCTGCCCTTGATAAATGAATCCAGGTCTACAGGTGAGATAGTGAGCATTAAACAACCACTACACACAACTGCAGCACACCTATGTAGGTACCTAAGAGACAGTTGAGCATATTTATTTATTATTAACACGCTTTTATTAGCTTTATAGCTATGTATGTGTATAATGTATGTAATGGAAACTTTGGACATGATTTTGACCCCCTTTCAAACGTCGGATTAGCTTAAAATTTGGCATACTTATGAAGGACCGATGATAATTCAATATTTTAAAAAAATCAATACAAATAATAGTTTAAAAAAACTAAAAAACACGCTTTGATAGAAAAATTAAATAAAAAATAGAAAATAAATTATAATAAATTCGAATTAAGAATGGTGAAAATAAAAAAAAAATCTAATAAAAGCGTGGGGTGCATGGTGTCAATAGTTATAAATATTTTATTGACAGATATGAGTAGAGGGGTTATCATTTTGATAATGTCTTCAAAAGCACCGCACGCTTTTATTAGGTACAATTTTTTTTGTCTTATTTACACCATCATCATCAGCCCAAATACGTCCCACTGCTGGGCACGGACCTCCTCTACAACTGAGAGAGTTTTTAGGCCACCACGCTGGCCTAGTGCGGGTTGGCGGACTACACACCTAAGAAATTCCTAAGAATTTTTAGGTGTGCAGGCTTTATCACGATGTTTTCCTTCACCGTTAAAGCAAGTGATAATTCATTGTGAATACACACATAACTCCGAAAAGTCAGAGGTGTGTGCCTGGGGTTTGAACCTGCGACCGCCGAAATTCTCAACCGCGCGCCTAAACCTCGAGGCCATCACTGCTATCACAAATTTATTAAATAACATTTTCTATTTCTTAACTGGAAGAGAGAGTCTTTTTTAGATTTTTTAACTATTTTTTTTTATTGGCATTAATTTACTGACAGTGTCGATTGATGGACAGTGGACACTTAGCTGTGCCGGTATAAAAACTAATTAAATAGAATTAATAAAAAGTACGTGACCACCTACTGTGTTAGGTTTTGTAGAAAACCGTCTTAAACATTGCAAATAAAGGATTTTTTTTTTTTGTCCCTATCCCACCACACACCCGCCACTGTAACTCCTGTGCTCCAGGATCAACAGCGGCACGCACAGTAATGACACCGAGCAATGAAGCTCAGCGGATCTAAGGGGACCTAAATTTGTCATAATCCCGCAACGAAGTTAATCAGAAAGACAATATAAGGAGGAGTTGAAAAACAAAGAGTTGTTCACTTCCCTCCACAGCAAAGCGGGTGACAAAACATTGAGCTATGAGGTTTTACCCTCACATAAAAAAGACAATTACATTTAGTGATATTAGACGCAAGTAACGCACCACGGGTAAAAACTGTATGAGTTTTATTGACTAAATTGGACCTAAAGTGCGAGCTGTTATGTAGACTTCCAATAATAGGCATGGCAAAAACGCTGGAAAGCACGGAAATTCTTCCTGGATTCAACAAGGTCTGTATAATAGACAACACCAGACGTTACATGCATACTATTGAGCATACAGTTACGCTCATCCGACCAAAGATTGCACTCCCAAAGGATATGATGCGCGGACTGTTCATATTCGCAATTATGTGTTGAGCATTGGCACATAGGAGAATCAACCAACTTAAATGAGAATAATTTGCTACGAAAATTACCGTGACCCGTCAGAAATTGCGACACGTAATGATCGATCTCAAGCCAAGTTTTTGCCAAACGATCGCTCACCGAAGGAAAATATTGATAAAGATGACGCCCCTTTATAGAGAGACTCCATCGATTTTGCCATTCTTCTATTAATTCCGAGTAAGTCTCGGGGTATGGTTTAAATAACCGACTAATTTTCAAAAGGTCGCGCGAGGAAAGAAAATCTTTATCAATATTTTGCTTGTTGGAAAAATATAACGCGGCGCGACGTTGCACTTCCAGGTCGACTGGAAGTACTCCCGCCAGAACAGGTAAAGCTTCAGTACTAACAGTTCTGTACGCCTTACACAAAAATATCAACGCCAAACGTTGACTCTGGAGCAATTTCCTTCTGACGGCACCGACAGTTGCCCTGTCGGCCCACACAGGGGAAGCGTAACAAATGCAACCCAAATATGTAGCTCCATAAATTACTTTTAAGGTGTTAAACGACAGACCCCAAGTTGACGCTGATATCCTTGTCAAGGCATAAAGGCATAAATAAAGGATTAAAGATTTATTTATATAAAACATCGTAACCGGCACACTTAAAAATTTCTTAGGTGTGTATTCCGCTAAACCGCTCTAGGACAGCGCGGCTGATTAAGGCCTTCTCAGTTGTAAGCGAGGCCCATGCCCAACAGTGGGGCTTGTATGGGCTGCTATTGAAGCATAAATATACACATAGTTCCATAACCAAAGCTCAACGTTCCATGCCACGTTTTTCCAGTTTTAACGTCGCTTAGGGGCGAACATATTAGGCAAAAACAAATCAAAATCATGACCCTAAAATAATATTTTCTAAATCGAAGTAATAAGTAACTCATATTTTTTACGGTGATAGATGTCATCAAGTTTCTAGAGGAGGATGTTAAACACTAGTGTGACGTCATTGAAATTAAAGCCATTATGTACGAGAGAGATTCTCCTTCTCCAATTTTCAAACAATACTGCTATTAGAGTTTTAACCGCGATTTCGCCTTTAATACAGATTTTATATTAATATTTTAATGGAGGCCTTCATGAACCTAATATGACACATACATAAACTCACGCCTGTATTCCCCGAAGGGGTAGGCAGAGGTGCATTTCTGCACCCACATTTCGCCAGGTATGTATCAGTCCCACGTAATAGGGGGCGAGCCTATTGCCGTTTTTCGGGCACAATTCCAGACTCCGTGCTGCTACTGAGAATTTCCTAATGGAAAAACGCAATAACACTTTGCCCGACCCGGGAATCGAACCCAGGACCTCTAGATCGCTCGGCACATACTTGTACCGCGAGACCACGAGGCAGTCACCTAATATGACTTCGAGAGAAAACGGAGCCCTATGCCGTGTGCAAATTCCCATCCAGCTTTATACAAAAATTTATCAAAAGCGTTTCAGCAGTTTAACAATAATAAATAAAATATTTTTAATATTATATGAGAAGTTATTTTTCTATACCACCGCAGTAAATATTCAGATGATATTTGAACAATAACCAATATGTTTTCAAAACGCGTCTAAACACAACTTTCATATTTTCATACGTCCGAAAAGCGAAAATAAATCATCAATCGAGTTTTCATGAGGAGTGTGAGTAATTCCAACGGTACGTGTAATAATGAATAGGTATACTGAATCGGGAATCGTAAATTGTCTAGCGAAGTAAAACACAAAAATTTAATCCTCGTGTACAGAGGCAAGATTGTGGTGCATATTAAATCCTTTTTGTTATTTTTTGCGGTAACTTAGCGCGCACCACTTGGTCACCAGATGGTCAACGCCGTTGTTTGACTGATAGAAGCCAGAAACAACAGACAAATGTACACAGTTTTTATCACTTCCAAGATTTAACATTTGTAAACAAATATTCCACTACGCTTTGTCTCCGACGCGTTTGTTTTACTTTACTTGTAACGCGTTGTGCACACCGCATGCGGCGTGAGTCGCGACATCGTGTGATCGGAACCACCGCTACGGACTCGGACTCGCTCAACAATGAAGAATCTATGGAAATTTCAATTATGAACTTTGATAAAGTTCGATGAACAACGAACGTAAAATGTGTCTAGAGATAGACTGGCCACGTGATATCCTGTTTATGAATGGGCGCCTAGAAAACTCATTTCCACGCTGTGTTGTGTTTCACCGATAATGTATAATGAGAACAAATGAAAACAAACCCGGCGGCGTGGCGCTGCGGCTTCCGTCACGCGTCGGCCAGCGACGAGCCGGTGCGGCCAGCCTGCAGCGCGCCGCCACCCACCTACCGATACATCTAGGTCTAGCACACGACTCGAACCTACCTATAGGTGTGAACGGAGCGGGAAGCGGCAGGGTCGGCCGCCGATCTGTAAACAGTGGTTATCGACGCGCCGCCACTTGCCTCCGCGGCATCTCCGGCTACTGCGCTATATTTATCCGCTCTGGAACTGACGCGTGCGGCTAAATCCGTTCGGCGCCGAGCGATGCCGGCCTCCTGCAACCACAACCACGTCACGATGCGACCCGGCGCGGCCCGGCGCGGCCCGCCTCGGCCTGGCGCACGTCCACAACGACGCACAGCCTAATTCGCGAACGCACAACAGACACATCGCAGAGCGCTCGCGGGGCTACTGAGTACCGACAAACTGAAGATCTCACCTGAGGGCAGTGTCTCAGTAGGACTTGTGAGCGGGGGCCGGCGCGGCGGCCACGCAGGTCTGGTGGTGATAGTAGGAGGGCGCCGGCGTGCGGTAGTGGTGGTGCGGCGGCGACGCACGGTACGTGTCGGGCGCCGGCGAGCCGCCACGGAAGCCCGCCAGCTGGCAGCTCGGAGGCTCGAACAGGTCGCGGAAGGCCGGCGGCAGCTGCTCGGCGGGGGGCTCGGGCGCCGCGTACCAGCCGGACGTCGCCGCGCGGAACTCCTCGGCCGCCAGCGAGTACGGCTGCGGCGAACAGTACACGGCGGAGGGCGGCAGGCGCGGCTCGGAGAACTCGTCCAGCGAGTCCACGGGCTTGTCGTACCGCGCGCACTCGGCACCCGGCTCGCGCTTCGGCCGGCACTCGAAGATGCGCGGCTTCACGTCGGGCTTCACGTCGCGCTGCTGGCCCAGCGCGTCCGCCGCCGACAGCGCTTCTTGCGCCGCCAGCGCCTCCTGCGCCTGCTGCAGCTGCTGCTGCCGCTTCATCGCTTCTTCTTTTTCCTTTAGAGCGTCTTTCTTCTTGAAGCGACGCCGCCGTCGCAGGTACGAACCGTTGTCGAACATGTTGTACGAATCCGGATCGAGAGTCCAATAACTGCCCTTGCCAGGTTTCTTGTCATCCCTGGCCACTTTGACGAAACACTCGTTGAGACTCAGGTTGTGCCTGATGGAATTCTGCCAGCCTTGTTTGTTCTCCCTGTAGTAAGGGAATCTCTCCATGATGAACTGGTAGATGCCGTTGAGCGTGATCCGCCGCTCGGGCGCGTTCTGTATGGCCATCGCGATGAGCGCTATGTAGGAGTAGGGCGGCTTCACCATGTCCTTTGGCGCGCCGACATGCTGCTGGTGCGGGTGCAGGTAGGGCGCGCCGTACCCATAGCGGTACTGCTCGTACGCGTACGGCGCCACGCCGGCCGAGTAGCCGCCGGCGGCTCCTCCGCGGTAGTACGGGCTCTGCTCGCCGAACAGCGCGTGCATGGTGCGGCTCGGGCTCGCGGGCTCGCGGGATCGCGCTCACTGCGACATCACGCCGAGCGCGGAACCTCGACGCGTTGCTCCCTCGGCAACAAAACGACGACTGACTGATTTTGTTTAGATTCACAACAAGGCCCGTTTACATAGCGGACGCTGCACGAGAGACGAATGAGCGGTGCGGTAGGCGCCTCGGCGGGCGGCGAGCGGCGGCGCGGCGCGGGCGGGCTCCGCCCCCGGCGGCGCGTCTCTCTCGGGGCGCCGCTCGTTGCGCCGTCTCTGTCGGGCGGCCGCGGGCGGGGCGCGGGCGGCGCGCCGCGTCCGAGGCACGCCCAACTAGTGCCCGAGCACCACCGATACGCACGCGAGGCTCGGCCCCTTTCACATTTTTTCACCCTATCTGTGAGACCCCAAGCCCTGTTCCACGCAGTGCTCTCCTCGATATACCTCTTTTGTATTTATAATATGCATATTCCCGTAGCCCGCACTCGCCACGGATCAATTGCCATAATTTTTTTTATTGCAACGCGTCAGAAACCATTTCATCATTCAATTTTTCGAGCTTACGCGTATGAAGTTAATATCGAAAATATTGGTTCTTAATTTATAAGATAAACAATCAATCAATTACACAATTGTAATTTGCACATTCGCGAATATTTTTATTAAAACGTTGTTATTTTGCAAGTATTCCGGACTGTTAATCTTGTTTCATTGAGGCTGTAAGTATCACTAATTGAAGCATGTTACAGATAATCTATATCTTCATCTAGCTAGTAGGTACTTTAGCGAAATCACTTGTAATAGGTATCTATTTAACAGCACCATTCATTTAATTCTCGGGCAACTGCACTATCCGCAGTCTCTGACGCAGAAAAAACCTTTCTCATTGAAACTTATCTACGTATATATGAATAGCGGTATAATTAATTATAAACATTACATTTGAAACATCAATAATGATAATTAGTGTATGTAATTGTATTCGCATACATTTTTAACGGAGTAATGACTAGAAGTCAATAGTTTGATAGCTCGCTTGACAGTATCAAAAAATAAATATGATAGGTTGATGAACCGTGAAATAGATTTGCATCACTGTTCCTTTGTAACCGAATTTACGGAGACTAAATAACCCTTACTTTTGTATTGGTTTAATAACACAATTAATGAACTTGACTGTTTAGTGACATGTTTTGGGAAAATCACATAGACAGCACGACGAAAATTTACACGCAATAGGATCGCCTTACATTAACACCGCATCTAGACAAATGTTTGTGTGATCCACAAATATTTGTTCCGGGTCTGGGTGTTTGTGAGACCGAACAGTCTCTCGTAGTTTCTGATACCCACGACACAAGACTAGTATCTTAGTGGGGGGTCACTGTCGGGTGTGTTTATTTATTTTATTTTTATTGGTATGCGCCTGGATGACCGCAGTTCAGGTGTCAAACTCGATGTATTCACACAAGTGAGTCTCGTTCCGGAATCAGCCTGTGTATTTCTGACAGACCGGTATTCAGACCGGTATAAATAAATACACCCTACAGTCAGTACCTACCTACTGTACTTCCATAGAAACCCCGGAATCCCAGTTTGCCTTACAAATTTTCGAAAATAATCTTTAAGCTTAAAATCTTTATTTGACAAAGCAATTTCACAAACGACATATAAATGGGAATGTCCTATGTTAGGTACCTAGGTATATTAATGTGTACCACTTTTGGGCTTCTATGGAACTTCGGCCACTGCCACAGTCACACATAGTTCTGACCCCACACTAAGATACAAGTCTTGTTTCGTGGTCATTGTGTATTGAGGCACGATTGTCGTCAATTCTTGCCAGCACTGCACTTGTCAACAGGTGCGGTTTTTTCACTTTGTCGCTAGTACCTACCTATTTAATAAATAATATGACCTGTGATACAAGATTTGTTTTTTATTTGATATAGGTATGTATCTCCAACCCGCATTAGGCCAAGGTGGTGGACTAAGGTCTAAACCCACTTAGTTGTAGAGGAGGCCCTTGCCCAGCAGTGGAAGGTAGGTATATGGGCTGATGATAATACTGTCATTGACAATACTTTTTGTACGAGGGATATATTTTTAGTCTTAATTTTAATTCTAATTTAATCCTAATTTTAATCTAGTATTTACCTACGTGTTACAATGCGCAGTCTACCTGTCCATCTAACATTTTAGAAACGGTAAAAAAACGTGTTTGAACTCAACAACATCTCTCTACAAGCGATAAGGTGAAGAATCATTAGCAGATTCTACTCCAATAGCTCTTAAGTCTTTTAAGCTAACATATCCGTCGCCCTGATAAGCCAATTAACTTAGCAAAATATGAAAAAACAACGGCGAGTGCCGCCCAAAGGCATCGTCATCGGAGCTGGCAGTTAATCGTTTAGACAAACATAGGAAGTCGTTACCATCGAGTGTTGACATAAGGAAATGTGTGCAACTTGATTTCAACGCAAAAAATATCATAGCGTTAATCGTAGCGCCTACCTGCTTGTATGGGCTGGTGGAGACACTGTTGAGTCAGCCGCCGCAGACGCTATTCATAATTTTGAATTTGAAGCTATGTCCCTCTATGGGACATCTGGTGAAACATGATTGTTCATATACCTCAAACGTGCCTGTAGCTAAAAACTACATGTGTTTTTTTTCCTTTTTTTTTCCAACAAATACAAATTACTTTCCAACCGCTGGTGGTAGGATATTCGCTGGTGGTAGGATATTCGTATCCGTCCGGATAGCGACCACCGTACACAGGGCGTAAAACCCGCCATAGTGGCACATGAAAGTGTGCCGCGTTCCGGGATCAGCCAGTGTATATCCGGTTTTCGGGGGGGCTTCAATAATAGTGAAAGGATGACCGTGCCAGCATTTTTTGGCCGGTTTGTCGCGGTCGGTCCTTTGATCACCATGGCATTAGTCCCCCAAACTTCTTCACAAGAAAGGCAAAGAGGTATTCGGCCGGCATGATTGTGTCGACCAACGGGAGACCATCATCTCTTGCTGGTCGGCACTTTTTCTGGACTCCATTACGCTTACTATCAGGTGCAATGGGGTAACTTTGCCGTGCCAGAATAAAAAAAAATAAAAAAAACCCGCACTAGGCCAGCGTCGTGCGCGAAGCATTTCACATACCTACCTATTTAGCTTAGAAAGATTTGATGCATTCGACATACGCTTCCCGCCCCCCTCCCCCAGGACTGGCGGCAAGTAGAGCCATAAACAGCTTTCCCCTCGAGAACAAAAAAAAGGCAGCTTCAATCTGTTAATCATATTAGAGCACATAGGCAGCTTCAACGTCTTACTTTTGTGTTACAGTGATGCGCGCGCATCCTAAAATTTCACTCTCATCATTTTTTCATAACGCACCTAAAGAAGTATAACTTCAATAAGATAGATGACATTATAAATAGAAATTTACGTGGCGAAACATTTTTAAAGAAATTCTTCCCCCCAGTGCTATAAGACTAGACTTTAATGCGTGCGTTCTACTTGTAATAATATACGGAGCCGAAACGTAGACACTCAATAAAGGTCTGGTCCCCGAATTTAAAATCATTCAGCGTGCCATGGAGCGGGCAATGCTTGGAGTTTCTCTGGTGGATAGAATTCGTGATGAAGTCATCCGCTAGAGCAGGGTTTCTCAAAGTGAGGTTCGCGAACCCCTAGGGTTTTGGCATTCGACGGCAGGGGGTTCGCGGCAATATTAACGTAATGGTGACTTGATGCCTAGCAGGCACATGCAGCATACAAACTAGTGGCTACAACATACTTATGTCAGAGTGGGTTTTCACATCTGGTCATGATAAAAATTTAATACAGAAATCGACTTGATATCGAGTCAGAATGAAGGTAAAAAAAATCCAAAATTAGGTACTTCTAAAATTTATACATACATAACCTCAATCAATTCCATTTGCGACAAGAAACAAGCCAACCCATGACATTAATATTAAAAAGATATTTCTTTTGAACTGCCTCGTGGTCTCGCGGTACAAGTATGTGCCGTGCGATGTACAGGTCCTGGGTTCGATTCCCAGGTCGGGCAAAGTGTTATTGGGTTTTTCCACTAGGAAATTCTCAGTAACAGCACGGAGTCTGGAAATGTGCCCGAAAAACGGCAATAGGTTCGCTCCCTATTACGTGTGACTGATACATAGGTACCTACCTAGCGAAATGTGGATGCAGAAATGCACCTCTGCCTACCCCTTCGGGGAATACAGGCGTGAGTTTATGTATGTATGTATGTATTTCTTTTGAAATAAAAATGTTATTTTCTTCAACAAACAATTTTATTATTTTATTGGGGGGGGGGGGGGGGGGGGGTTAAATAGTTAGGTACTTAAGACTTAAGGGGATCGCTGTCACTTGGAAACTTTAACAGGGGTTCGTGAAACCAAAAGTTTGAGAAACCCACATTTCGCCAGGTATGTATCAGTCCCACGTAATAGGGGGCGAGCCTATTGCCGTTTTTCGGGCACATTTCCAGACTCCGTGCTGTTACTGAGAATTTCCTAATGGAAAAACCCAATAACACTTTCGCAGGATTAGCACGCTAAAGTGAGAGTAGGCCGGCCATGTTTGCCGACGGTCGGGCGGCCGGTGGAGCAGACAAGTGGAGTGGAGACCGCGCTTAGGCCGACGTAGTGGGGCACGTTCTGCAGCACGATGGCTCGACGACTTGAGAAAAGTGACTTATAGAGGATAGACAAGGGTTTTGGCCTATAGTCCGGGATAACGACGAAAAGTATTGCCCAAGAACAGTCGAGAGCGACAGAAACATTAAAATCAGTGTTATCTCACATTTAGAATGAAGGCCAAAACACCATATTACATAGGTTTGACAGCCTCCGTGGCGCAGTTGAATACCAGCTTGCGAAACGATAGGCGCGTGTTCGATTCACGCACCGAGACAAATGTTTGTGTGATAGAATAAAATCCAAACATCCTCGCTTTTATCCCTCAATGGTAAGCACGTGTAAATTTACAACGACGCGACGTCAGGCAAACTGAATTTTAAGTCCTTCTCTTCGGGTTAATGTCACCATGCGGCATGCTGCTATTAAGAATATCTCAATTTAAAAGAAACACTGTACTATCTGGATTCGATCCTGGAACCTCGAATTCACGAGCAATAATCTAGTGCCGCAGGACATACAAGACAATTTTATTTCTGGGGGCACGGTAGTGCCCCCGCCAAGTCGAGCGAAAAAGCGGCACGGCCATACTATTACTATTCTTTTCTCGATGCAACTCAGGCCATTTTCGACACCCTATAACTTCGTTGTGGATAAACCTGAATTTTCTGTCACCAAGCAAGCGTAGTAGGTATAAACTCTGTACCTATATTTTAATATTTCATTCAAATTGAACCAGTAGTTTAAGAATTATAACTAGTCAAACTTCCCGATATTGTCTCTCACTGACCGATCATCAAAACTCTAAGGCACTTCTAGCAGACATAGAACCTTCAAATTTGGAACACAATTAGTGTTCAGTGTATAACTTAAGGAAAAATTAAAATATCTTGCAATTTCGGTCTAGTTTTCTAGACTCACAAACTGCATAAATAACTTATTTACATTAAAATAATGGAATAGGTGTAGCTAGATAAGTAGGGATGTATTGAAGTTTAGGCGTGAGGTCGAGAATCCCGGCGGTTGCGGGCTCAAACCCTAGGTACACTTATCTGTCTTTTCGAAGTTATGTGTGTATTAGCAATGAATTATCACGTACTTTAACGGGGAAGGAAAATATCGCGAGGAAATCTTCATATAGGGTCAAGTAAGTAAATTACCTAATAAATATTTATAAAAAACTGAGTGCGGCAGTTAATGCCGTAAATTAGTTCAAGTTATACCTCTGTTAAGCTTTAGTACCTATGTTGTAATTATCTGTTAGGTATATTGACAGTACCAATTTATAGTGAAAGAGATAAAAACTTTACAATAGGATTACCTTCAACTAACGTTTAACGGCAATCGCGCTAAAAGTGAATTCGTTGTGTTTTCGTGTGATTTAATTATCTCAAAGTTTAATAATAATGGATCGCACAGCGACATCTATTTAAAGTAAACATCACTATTGTCATAATGTTTCCAAAAAAATCCCGCAGATGACGCTTTTTTGAATAGGTATCATTTTTGAATTTCATATGTATAGTTTTCGTTTTTCGACGCATAAATAGAATTTATCGTTAAAAGTGTATGCAACATAAATTATTTGACAAAATCTGACTGGTCATTGACTTAATTAGTACATAAATCTTCAACATATTATTCAACCGTATACGGCAGTCATAACTGTGCCGACTAGTAACACTCGCGGTCGATTCTCCCCAGGCAACACTTCAATATATATACTCGACGTAAGGGATGTGTAGATAATGTGTGCATAAGGGCTGATGATAATGTTGATGATGATAACTATCTGTTTGGATATCAATTATTCAATCAGAACGCATGAGATTTGAGAAGTTTGGTACTAAGACAATTTTTATTGTTGAGTAGCACATAGGATCCTTTCTATCCCGGAAAATAGAATTTGTGATACCGCAGGGCACAGCCAGTGATAAATAAAATACACAATAATGTAGAAAATTATTTTTATTCATTAAAACAAGTCAAATCAATAATAAAAATATTCTAAATGTCAAAAAGCACGTATGAGGTTCCACCTATAGGTGTGAACATCATACCATTAACGTAATATCAAAGACATCAAAAACAAAAATAAAATGGAATTTTAATTATATTACAGTGGACCCCGGTACTCCAGGGTAATCCGGTAATCTATAATTTTGCAGGGCAGTGTCGGACTATCGAATTTGTCGGATTATATAGTCCTGCCTCAGACCCCCTTTAGTCCGGAATTTTTTACAAAAGAGTACCTTGTAACCCGACAAATTACATATCCATTCATAAGATTCTATGCGTTTTATTATAAAATTAACGTCATTAATGTTATACAACTTACAAAAAATATGCAATAACTTTACATTAGGAAATAATTGTGTAGAAACAAATGTACATACGAATATAATCTAAAGTTATGAATCAATCCATTTCAGATGCATGAAAATATTCATCGTTTTTTTTGTTTAACATTTTTGAAACGCGAGACCATGTCGGAATACAAGGGGTGCCGGATAACCGGGGGTCCACTGTAATATCAAAACATTTTCGAAACAAGATTAATCCTATGGTAACAATTAACTTATCATTATAACTCCATAAGTACCTTCTTATTTTTCACACTCACATCTTCAGAAGACATTTTAGTGTACCCTACAGTCTACACTGGACTGATATTTGAACATATTATACTAATTATTTAGCTATTGAGGTAGTCTCATGCACAGTTTCGTCTCTGTAGCTGTAATACATTTCAAACGGTAGGATTAATATCAATGTAAAAAAACTAAAAGGAACATTATTACAAAATGTATCGATTAAGCTAGGGTTGCCAACCATCCTATTTTCCAAGGACATATCCTGGTTTTATTAGTAACCTGGGTGTCTTCCAGTTAGTTTGTAAGCAGCATCTTAGGTTTACAGAGCACCTCGATAAGGACAACTATTGAAAAATTCGTGCACTTTTAATAAAAAACGAGGTACTATTCCAAGTTTAACGAATTTGTTAGAAAAACATTAAACATATAATATATTTTAAAGACTTTTATTCAGAGTAAGGTTAATATTTTACCTCGATTTAATTATTTTCCAGTGAATATTAATTTTACTCTAGCTTATGGATAAATTGTATCTTCTTTTACAAGTAATTATACTGTTTTACGAATTTTGAAGATGGCAGACCTATCAAAACAACATGCTTGTTCGGTAATACCTAATTAAAGTACGGACGTGTTCCCCTAGATGTCAGAAGTTACGGTATGGCTTAACTAAATTGCTATATCATATATTATAAACGTAAACTATAGCTAAGGATAAGTAATTTTAACTAAATAATTTTATCAACATCTTTGGACTGTATTTTGGTGCGAACATTGCAAAGGCACATGTAAACAGACAATGTAGATCTTCAATGGGCAATTTTCATTTATAGGGACCATTTAAATATTACGTTAACACTAAAGACGGGTGGGGTCATTTCGCTTTGCTTATTTTTGCTGACATGAGGGATGGGGGGGTCTGGAAGCAGATAACGTAAGCAATATTTTTCTCTTCTTTTCTTCTAAAAAAAATTGTTCCAAATTCCTGATAAAAAAAAAGAAACCAGAAATGTATGTACGTAAATGTTTACGTAAGCCTAGGTGGGGGAGTACGATCATTTCTCACATTTGCTGACGTGGGGGACGGGGTTTATATGAAAAAAAAAAAAAAAAACGGGGAAAAAATTGCTTACGTGATACTTGTAAACCCCTATACTTGATATATCTACTGTATAAATGTAATAATATGGTATCACTCGCATCTAATCGCTGCAAAAGCTTATTAAGGTAAGATAACATGGACAAGACATTTCAAACAAAAAATTAGGACATAATGTAAATGCTGCTTATTAATTTAATTATATTAATATCATCTTAAATGGCAAGATGAATTCGTTAAATCAAATAAACTAACAAGTCAAAGACTCAGTATGGAACAACAAAACACAAAGATCATAGATGAAAAAACTAAACAGATCTTATGTCTAAAACAAAAAAAAAACTTAGAGCTAACTAATTTTAAAACAAAATAGAGAGCCATAGCACACGAGAATTTTATATCACTGTTTGTTTCAAACTAAGTACTTTTAATTATAAAGATTTCTAAATATAACGTGTTTTGGCTTCACAGGTGGATTCAGTTTTTGGAGCATATTTCATAGGTCTCCTCAATTTATCCAAGGCACCAAATAGATTTACAATCCTTATATAATATTACAAAAATATAACATATTTTTGACCTCTTAACCTATATAGAATGTTTAAAAAATCGATCCAGTTTCAAAGCCGATGACTCTACTTTTAAATGTGGGTAGACGGAAAAACATTTACTTATACTGTTACAATAACAAAAACATCTGTCTTGTTCTTTTCAACGGAATGTTGGCCTGCATGCGACGAAGATTTTATCCCAAATAACATCGTGTGATGTCACAATTGTGACAGCCTATGATTTCGCATGCCGGCACGAGGGCATCGAGTGACGAGGCTTGGGTGTCTCTCGGCAATTGATGCTCTTTATGGACCATGCCTGCTCCTGGTCCAGCCGTGCCTGTATAAAAACTGTATTGAGCATTGTTCTTTTCTGTTTTCGGAATGTAAATTTATCGTCATCAGTTATTCGTTGCTATCTCGTGCTGATCCGGCTACCAGCGAGTGTACTTGTAGGTTACAGGTACATTTCTGAAAGAGATAATCTTAATTTAAACATACAATTAACAACATCTATATGACCGCTTCGTGCTCTCGCGGCACGAGTATGTGTCGTGCGATGTAGAGGTCCCCGGTTCGATTCCCAGGTCGGGCAGTGTTTTTCCATTAGAAAATTTTCAGTAGCAGCGCGGAGTCTAGAATTGTGCCCGGAAAGCGGCATTAGGCTCGCCCTCTATTCTGTGGGACTGATACCTATCGGGCGAAATGCGGGTGCAAAAGTGCACCTCTGTTTACCCCTCCGGGAATACAGGCATGAGGTATGTATATCTTATTAATTCTTTCATAGTATCGAAAGTTTTTTTTCTTCTATTTTACACTAAAAGTGAAGGGGTAAAGGCCTTGAGGATTTCAGTTTAGGGAAAGTTGCAAGTTTACCTGGTGGGTTCCGTTCTCGTAACTTGGCCTTTGTGAAGAACATCACGAATCTCATGTTTATAACTCCCTTCTTTTGTGGGACTTAAAACACAACTTGCTTAAACGCAGTTGCTAATATACACCTCTGCTTGATCGTTCGGTGGTATAGGTGTATGTTTATGGAGAGTTCTAGTAGCGGAATGGTGTAGACTTACCGTCACTGGTAGCAGAAGTTAGCGTTCTCATCTCAATAGCCACGTTGTTGAGTTTGCTCCTCGAGCCGAGATTGTTAATTAAAGGCGTTGTGTTGTTGAGCAATATGGCTGCATCTTCGATATGTGCCGAACTTCGGGGGCCTTCAAGTTCTGCATCTGTTGAGGCTAAATTAAAAAAATTATAATAAGCCCATAAAACTCCAACTGCTGGGCATAGGCTCCTCTACAACTGGGTTCAGGCCTTAGTCCACCACGATGGCCTAGTGCCGGTTGGCGGACTACACACCTAAGAAATTGCTAAGAAGTTTTAGGTGTGCAGGTTTCCTCACGATGTTTTCCTCCACTGTAAAGTAAGTGATGATTCATTGTGAATAACTTGAAAAAGTCAGAGGAGTTTGAATCTGCGACCGCCGAGATCGATAGCGTGCCTAAATTTCAAGGCCATCACTACTTTTAATGTGTTTATTGTTTTTCTTATTTCTTATTGTATTTAGTATTATTATTATTTTTTACCATTGTACCATGTTAGACTTACTTGTGGGACAATAATTGATTGCATACGTTATCATTGTATACTTTTTACTACTTGTATATCCTGTACTTGTGTAATTGTATTAAATTAATAAATAAATGAAATAAAGTTGTGGTCTCGCGGTACAAATATGTTCCGTGCGATCTAGAGGTTCGATTCCCGGGTCGGGCAAAGTGTTATTGGGTTTTTCCATTAGGAAATTGTCGGTAACAGCACGGAGTCTGGAAATGTGTCCGAAAAACGGCAATAGGCTCGCCCCCTATTACGTGGGACTGATACATACCTGGCGAAATGTGGGCGCAGTAATGCACCTCTGCCTACCCCTTCGGGGAATACAGGCGTGAGTTTATGTATGTATGTATGTATGAAATAAACTGTGCTAGCAATAAATGTTTGCTTGTTTGTTTGTTCACCTGTACGGTCGGTGCGGTCGGTGTAGTTGTCGCATGCGGCGTCTGTCTTCGCCCGGTGGCGGTTGGGCAGACACAGCATCGCCAGCACTGCGGCCGCCGCGCACGCCAGCGACAGCGCCACCACCGTCACCAACGTGCGCGCGCTCGACGACGCCGCCGCTAAAATCAAAGTCAAAATCATCTTTATGATAATTTTCCGGAGACGAGTTACGTGTTCAACGAGATTACATTTGTTCCTAGTATTTTTATTGTGTACATTACAAATTTTATTAAATCCATCGAGATTATTTTTAACCAGTGGCGGTACTTCCATAGAATCCCAAAAGTGTTGCTCAAAAATTGTTTAATGTCTAGTTTATAATTGTTTATTATAGGGTTATTTATAGGTCAAAATGACTTTGTTAAATATAGATTTAAAGCTTAAACATTATTATTCGGAATTTTGTATGGTTAGGTGGGCTTCTGTGGGAATACCACCACTGCTTTGAACATATATAAGGTTTTCGTATATGAACTGACCAAAACACACATCACAATACGACATCACGCCTGCACTGTAATAAAGGGCGGGCCTAATGCCGTTTTTCCGGCACTTTTGGGGCCGTCCATTAATCACGTGAGGCTCGAAAGGGGGGGGGGGGCAAAAATCACGAAATATCACAATGGGGAGGGGGGGGGTGTAGTAAGATATCACGTGTATTTATTTATTCGTCAAACGCTCGATTTCTTAACCGAAATGCCAGTCAAAAATAACATGCAACCTTTCTATCTAGTCATTTTTATTATGATCCTTAATTTCAGTATAACATTAAATTAAACTTTGTACCTTTATTTAAAGATCATATTCTAAAACTTTAAGATTCTTTGTAGATACAAAAAAATACAAGTGGTTTTGGGTGGGGGACAGGGCGGTTAAAAAATGCTAAAATACATCACGTGATTAATGGACGGTCCTGTCTTCCTATTGGGAATTTCCTAATGCAAAGACAAAATAACACAGACCGACCCGGGAATCGAACCCGTACCTCTATATCGCACGGCACATACTTGAGCCGCAAAAACCACGAGGCAGACATAGGTCACATCAAATGCAAACCAGCTCACACATATCCCTAAAAAATGCATATTAATGACTGCGTCGTGGTGTCGCGGCACAAGCATGCTACGCAATTTAAAGATCCCGGGTTCAATTACCAGGTTGGGCACCGTATTATTGGGTTCCCAGTACCAGTATGGAATGTTGAAAAGTAGCCGAAAACCGAGAAAGGATTCTTGATCGCATCCGACAAACTACATTTTTGAGGCATGCATAACACATATTCATCATCAGCCCATATGCACCCACAGCTATGCACGGGTCTTCTCGACAATTGGGAGGGCTTGGCCTTAGTCCATAACACATATTATCATCATCATCATCATCATCAGCCCAAATACGTCCCACTGCTGGGCACGGGCCTCCTCTACAACTGAGAGGGTTTAGGCCTTAGTCGACCACGCTGGCCTAGTGCGGGTTGGCGGACTACACACCTAAGAAATTCCTAAGAACTTTTAGGTGTGCAGGTTTTATCACGATGTTTTCTTTCACCGTTAAAGCAAATGATAATTCATTGTGAATATACACATAACTTCGAAAAGTCAGAGTTGTGTGCCTGGGGTTTGAACCTGCGACCGCCGAAATTCTCGACCGCGCGCCTAAACCTCGAGGCCATCACTGCTTAACACACACACACATATTATACTCTCGAAAATATGTAACCAGACAATTATGCCGTAGGGGCATAGCCTACTAACGTGCCATGCTCCATGTTCCAACTGAGTCAGTGTTATTAAGTTTTTCTGAAACTGCGCCCGTAAAGCGACAACACCCTCAAGTTATCCTTCGACTTAAACCACACCTGGCAATACTTTAACAAATAAATAAATACACCCAACAGTCACATACACAGTCCTGACCCCACATTAAGATACAAGTCTTGCGTCAGAATTATCAGGAACTACATAAGACTTTTCGGTCTCACAAACACCTACACCCGATACAAATATTTGTGGATCACACAACCATTTGTCTCGGCGCGGGGATCGAACCTGCCGCCTCTCGTTTCACAAGTGTCTAGCTAATTGCGCCACGGGGCTGTCTGGGCTGCATATGGATGCACAAATGCAGCCTCTTGCTTAACGATAAAAGTCTCCCCCCCAGTGGCGGTACTTCAATAGAAGCCCAAAGGCCCAGTTTGCCTTTGAAAATTCCAAATAATAATATTTTGAAGCTTGAAATCATTATTTAATTAAAGAAATTTGTTAAATGAAGACCCCGTAATAAGCAAACATAAACAAGACATTACACAATTAACGTTTAACGCTTTTGGGTTTCTATGGAAGTACCGACACCCCCCCCCCCCCCCTCCCCCTATCGCATGGTACTTTGTCCACCCCTAGTGGCGATGTGTGATTACCGTCTTGGGTCCAGTCGTCTTGGTCGGTGCAAATCCCGCGAATGAAGTGATGTCGACACACGCAACCCTTTACCGGGTCACACCCCCAAAGGCGCTCTGATGAGCAGTTGCACTTCTTCAAGCAGTGGTCGCCGTAGTAGCCCTCGAGACAGACTGTTGGACGAGAGTATTATTATATAAATGCCATGATTTTCTCTGGAACATACGTCTTAATTCATAAAGGGCCTCCTCTACGACTGACAGGGGGTAGGTTAGTCCACCACGCTGGCCTAGTGCGGTTTGGCGGACTCCATGTGAAATGAAATAATATTTATTGAATTTATAAAATGTCAAATACATCACTTACATACAGTCATTTCAAAATTTACCACCCTGTTCGGAAGGCAGTCATCACTAGAGAAGAACGGGCAAGGTACACTAGTGTTGCTCTTTTCCAATCAAGAGATAGTTTACAATACGAAATTCCTAAAAACTTTTAAATGTGCAGGTTTCCTCACAAAGTTTTCCTTCAGCGTTAAAATATGTGATCATTCATGAATATACACATAACTTAGAATGTCTGAGGTTTGAACCTTCGACCGCCTAGATTCTGGGCGGCGCGCCTTTACCTCGAGGCCATTATACATCTCGAGTAAATGTTGCTAAATTCCGTCTGGCTGTTTAGCTTCTACACCTTAACCGGTGCACTAATTTTAAACATTGCATCAGTCCACATGACATGGAACACCACTTCAACAGAGAGATTTAGCGCTTATCCTACATGCTTTTATTGTGGGTTAGCGGACCACATATCTAAGACATATCTTGTGAAATATTTCAGGTGTACGGATTTTGTACGATGTTTTTCGTGTGGACAAATTGACTAAATTCTATTCATCATCATCAATAGGCTTTCTTACGTCCACTGCTGGACATAGGCCTCTCGATCGATTTATGTTATGACATCGATGTTTTGACTTCGATATCATCGATATATCGATGTTATAAAAATAAAACATCGAAACGACGAAACGTCAATTATTCTTTAGGGCGCCATCTAGTGTTCGCAAGACAAGCCGTACGAATAGTTACTTCTGTGCATTTCTCAATTCATACCGATATATCGATACTTTTTAGTAAAAATATAAATATCGATAGATATTTTCAAATAATATATTTACTTTATTGCATTTTCCGACATCCCTACCAAAAACATCGATGTTTATCGTACATCGATACTTCTGGTTCGATGTTAACATCGATGTCAACATCGATGTTTTTCTAACATCGTTCATCCCTAGAATGAATCATCTTCGATCGGGCGGCTGTATTTATACCCTACGTTGGGCGCACAGTGGGGATGCGTCGACGCTTCGACATTATACTTACTCTGTGTGCAGTCGTGTCCGGCGAACCCTGGGGGGCACAGACAGTATCCGTCGCTGGCCCGGCAGGTGGCGCTGGGGGCGCAGCGACACGCCCGCGAGCACTCAGGACCCCACCATCCTCCCTTACATCCCTCCTCACACGATGTACCAAGCCAACCGGGCAAGCACTGACAAGCACCTATATACACATCACAACTAATAAATACCAAACATAACATCGAAGCAGTGATGGCCTCGAGGTTTAGGCGCGCAGTCGAGAATCTCGGCTGTCGCGGGTTCAAACCCCAGGCACACACCTCTGACTTTTCGGAGTTATGTGTGTATTCACAATGAATTATCACTTGCTTTAACGGTGAAGGAAAACATCGTGATGAAACCTACACACCTAAAAAAAGTTCTTAGGAATTTCTTAGGTGTGTAGTCCGCCAACCCGCACTAGGCCAGCGTGGTGGACTAGGGCCTAAACCCTCTCAGTAGTAGGGGAGGCCCGTGCCCAGCAGTGGGACGTATATGGCCTGATGGTGGATAACATCGAAACAAAACTTGTAAAAACAAGTCTCGCAACTCAGTTCTTCTGCCCTAAAATGTTGTGAGATCCATGTAATACCAAGTCGATGAATTTATTCAGTCCCTACTTAAAGGAGCTTCTGTCTTAAGTTATTACGTAATGAGCTAGCCTAACATCTTAAAGTGACCATATTAATATTATAATTATTTTATGTTTTAAATAAAATAATACGTGGGACTGATACGTACATCGCGAAATAAGGGTGCAGTAATGCACCTTTGCGTACCCCTTCGCGAAATTCAGACGTGAGGTTGTGTAATTTAAATCGTGACGTCCCCGATCGCAACCTTCATACATTTTTGAAGAAATATTCAAGGTGTATTCAGACCGTAATCGGAAACTAAGGAAGGTAATAGCTACGAAAGGTCATTACCAACCCCCTGGGGTTAAAAAAAATCTCGAAAAAAAATTAAAAAAAATACGTTTTCCTAACAACCACATACATTTTATAATTATGGTTGTTAAGAAAACTTCAATTTTTTTATTTTTGTCGGGATTTTCTTTAACGCCAGGGGGTTTGTCACGGTCTAA
Organism: Hemaris fuciformis; assembly: GCA_907164795.1. Lineage (NCBI taxonomy): Eukaryota > Metazoa > Arthropoda > Insecta > Lepidoptera > Sphingidae > Hemaris > Hemaris fuciformis. The sequence goes on from OU015431.1 coordinate 24,239,770, forward strand.
ATACACCCTGCATGGATGAGAATTTGTTGAAGATATTTTATGTACTGTTATACTCCTTTTTGTTATGAAACGAAATATGTGGATGCGAGGTGTGCTCACCGGTGATGTGATGACATGTAGCGCCATTTTGACAGTTGCACTTATGTCTGCAGTCGCGTCCGTACGTCCCCAGCGGACAGGGATGCTCGCACGACGCGCCGGAGTATCCCGCGGGACACGAGTATCTCCCCGTCACTGGATCACAAGTCGAGTTATCTGGTGAATAAAATGCATTTTGTATGTTATTATACCGCCTCGTAATTTCATCGTACAAGTATGTGCCGTGAGATCTAGAGGTCCTGAGGTCCCCAGTCGGGGAAGTTTTCTTGGGTTTTTCTGTAAGGAAATTCTCAGTAGCTACACGGAGTCTGGAAATTGACACGAAAAACGGAAATGGGATCGCCCCCTATTACGTGGGACTGATATATACCTGGCGAAATGTGGGTGCAGAAATGCACCTCTGCCTACCCCTTCGGGGAATACAGGCGTGAGTTTACGTATAAATGTATATTTTTATACTGTACTTTTCAATTACCTTCCAAGCCTTGCTTCATAAGTGCACAATGTAATTGGGTTTTCATTAGGAAATAGCAACGAGGTCACCCCCTATTACGTGGCACTTAAAACAGAATTAACGAAACTTGGACGATACTCTGCGTACCCCTTAAGAGATACAAGCATGAGTGTATGTATTTAACATTCAGATTTCTGCGTAAAAAAAAACTATCATGTCTGTAAAGGAAAACATCGTGAGGAAACCTACACACCTAAAGTTTTTAGGAGTTTCTAAGATGTGTAATCCGCCAACCCACACTGGGCCAACATAGTGGACTAAAGCCTAAACCCTCTCAGTTGTAGAGGAAGCTCGTGCGACGTATTATGAGCTGATGATGACGATGTACCGTGTGGCGAAGATGGGCAGAGTTGTAAGCACTGAAGTCCATAGGTCCCACGCGGGCAGGGCTGCGTGCAGTTGGTCCCGGTCCAGCCGGGCGCACAGTGACAGGCACCCGTGACGTCACAGGACGCGTTGTTTGCGCACTCACAGCGATGGGAGCACTGCGCGCCGTACCAACTAGCGGGACACTGACTCTCGCACTGCACTCCTGCACAGGGAACATGCATCTTTAGATACCGCACTATGAAATGAAATATTAATTGAATCTACAAAATGTCAATTAGGTAGGTACATCACTTACATTCTGTCATTTCAAAATTTCGTTTATTATGTAGTTCAGAAGATATTAAGATGTCATCGGTAGAAAAGAACAGGCAAGAAACTCTAGTGTTTCTCTTTTCCCATGAAGAAATAGTTTACAATATTGATACTAATATTGCTTAATAGAAGCAGACTATGTGGCCAAGTTCTTGACTTTGTATAATATAAATATAGCAACTCCGCTATTTGTCTTTTCATTTCAGTAGAAAAATAGTTATTCTTTATTTTATACCTACTGAAGTAAGTACTAACTACTTGCTACAATTAGTTGTAGTAACAACTGTGCCTTTATCAGTCGAATTTAACTTATGCCTAATATTTTTATCTAAATGTGGCAATTTTTTTAATTAAAGAAATTAAACATTACAATATGCTTAATATTTAATGCTGTTAGTTGGTTAATAACTTGCAGATATAGGCTTTTACATTACCCTATTAGCAATTATAATGACAATATAGTGTTGGAACTAAATTCATAATTATAATTAATATGTCTTAGTGCCCACAACTCCATATCGTCCCTTAAGTTCTAACACTGCGGAAGTAAAAAATGACAACTTTTCAGCAGAGCCAAAAAACTGTGCCTTTTTATATATCGATATCATAGAACATATATTTCTTTATAAAAATATATGTACTGATCGCAATATACCTTCTTACTTAACGCCCTATTTTCAATCCTTACATTCTAACCACGAGAGATCTCTTCACTCTTCAAATAATTCTCTCCTTCTTTGCCCATTACACAAATCTGGCTTTACTGATGCTTCCTTCTATGTCCAATCAATACGGCTTTAGAACTCGCTCCCTTTGGAGATCAGGATGTGCTCAAACCGTTGTACATTTAAGCACAAGGTTTGTCAACTGCTGACTCGTGAAACTGCAGAATGTTCACAACTATAACTTACTGTGTATTTCTGTATAATATGTATCTATTTTATATTTATATGTATTTATATATGTATGTGTATTACATGTTTTATATGTGTATTATATTATATGTATTTTGTCAATAGTACTGTTTTGATATTTTACACACCTGCCTCATCTCATCTCTGCATCACCCTAGGTTCGACTGGAAGAGAATGCCTTAGGCATTAAGTCCAACTACACAAACTTTGTATAAAGTGTAAATAAATAAATATATATATTTTAATAAAAAAATATGTACTATGATCCGCGGTGTTAGAACTTAAGCGACGATATGCGAAACATTGGACTTCAAAAGGTATATGCTCCATTTCCCATTGCTGCTCCGCTCCTATTGTTTGTACCGTAATGATACATAGCCCAAACCTTTCTTCTGCAAATGGGCTATCTAACCCTGAGATTAGCCTGTTCGGGCAAGCAAACAAACAACTCTTCACATTTATAACATTAATATAGATTTTTAATTTTTATTAGGAAAGTATCCGCAAACACTAATTTATAACTGTTTCCAATCTGCCAACTATCAACTATTTACAAACAATGATACCCTGATACCCTGTAATAATATTAACAATAAATATAACTATTTGGACTAAGGCCTAAACCCTCTCAGTTGTAGAGGAGGCCCGTGCCCAGCAGTGGGACGTATTTGGGCTGATGATAACTATTTGATCATCACAGTCAACATTTGATATATAGGTATGGGGATTGTTAAAAAAATTGTGGGTGTAATAAATAACTTATAGGAGCTGGTGTTAATAAGCGAATAAAATCTTGTCTTGTATTGACAATCTCCACTAGGTTGTTAAATGCTCAGACATGTCCGTTTATTTCTTTTCTTGGAAAACTAATATTTGTCTTCAATTTTAGACATTACTCATGACTTATTATTTCTAATTCTAGTTTGATAATTTTACAGTCATACTAGTTTTATTAGACTCAATTGAAGTATAACACAACTGTAACTGTTCCTTCAAGTTTATTCTCTGTTATTGATGCATTCACCTATCCCTTTTGTGTCGTTGCTACTGTTGTCAAGAGTTAAGTCAGTCTGAATTGGGTGTGGTTGTTTACAGCATGAACTAACTGCGGAGAGGTTACAATTAATTCATCGAACAAATGTTGGTTTTGCATTATTGTTTTATTAAATTCGTCCGATTATAGCTTGTTTATGAGCTTTGTTATGCGTCTGATAGCCTGCTTATACCCATCACCGCAATGACTAAACTGTTCTACACGTTGCAACCTACTATGGTATTCCAAGCACGATTTGAATTGTAAATGTACTCACTAACAGTAGTTTTTCATTGTCTTTCCGTGATAAGATCCTCAACCAACTCATTAGTAACCTTTAATTCCTTCAACGTCAGTTGGAGTTTGGTCTCCTCATGACGAGAGTATGCTTGGCGAGTCATCATTTTATTTAAGTAGCTTAATTATTGCGCAAGACTAGATATAAACGGTTGCTACCAAGTTACGTCGGAGGACGAAATAATACAGAATATATTATACTTTTTGAGCTAGGACTTACAGTTATTTCTTAGTATAAAAAGAAAATAGTGACTTACAAATGCAAGACTGGACTTTTAAACTTCTATTATATTGAGATTAGGTCCTAATGTCACTTGTCGTTACTTGATTTTTCTCGCGTTAAATATGTTATTGCTATAACACAATAACTCACTGCACACTGTTGTAATAAAAAATATGTTGTGTATTTAAGGACACTAAAAATAACAAATTTGAAACAAAAAGTTTGATTGAGACACGAACAAATCAGCTGTTAACGCCAGTGTTGCCACACGCGAATAAATCGAGGCTTCGATCATACACCGAGATAAATGTTTGTGTTTTGTGTCTTTAATGCGACCGAAAATAGTTTCATATTTGGACTCATGACATTGGGTTTTTTTAATATATTTATTTGTTACGCTTTCACGGCTAAACTGCTGAACTAATGTTGATGAAATTTTGTCAGTCTGAAGACTGTTACAATCTTTAACCCGCCATTACTCGCGCGGGGTGCTGTCAGCACCCCACGCATTTTTGAACGTATAAATGAATTATAATTTGAATTATAACTGAAAAGGCTGACTATTATAATGTTTTGTAGAACAATAATAAAGTTGATTATAAAATTTATGTTAATTATATACATACTTCATACAACACAAAATAATAAAATGCTGGTATAATTCTATTAACTGATATTATATAAATAAAAATGCACTTTGAGTATGTGGGGTGGCCACAACACCCCGCGAGTGCTCACGAGGCTAAAAACCACGCGAGTGATCGAGGGTTAACAGACATAACTTTTGACCCTGTTATTCGAGCACAAAGACGACAATCGGAAATTGACTGAAACGGAGCGATATTACAATATCAACTTGAAGAGAAAATCAGCGGGATGCATGACCTGTCCACGTGGGTTCGCAGAGGCACTCTCCTGTGACGTGGTGGCAGCTGATGGCGTTTTCTGAGCAGTTGGCAGAAAATGCACAATCCCGGCCGTAGTGTCCGCCCTCGCAGCGCCGCTCGCACCGCGCGCCCACGTACCCAGCGCCGCACTCGCACGCACCTACATACAGACAGACACATTAGCCTTATACTCGAATATAGCATTAAAAATAGGGTTAAAGCTTTTTTACTAAACAGGGATACACCCTGTGTAGTACAAGACAAGACCCTACATAGTTCCACATATAAACTGTTATAACTCCCATAATATACAGGGTGTATTCAGACCGTGATCGGAAAATAAGGCTGGCAATAGCTAAGGTCATTACAAACCCCCTGGCGTTATAGATTTTTTTTTTATACTGGCACGGCAAAGTGACCCCATTGCACCTGATGGTAAGTGTAATGGAGTCCAGAAAAAGTGCCGACCAGCGAGAGATGATGATCTCCCGTTGGGCGACGCAATCATGCCGGCCGAAAACCTCTTCACCTATCTTGTGAAGAAGTTTGGGGGACTAATACCATGGTGAACAAAGGACCGACCGCGAGAAACCGGCCAAAAAATGCCGGCACGGTCATCCTTTCACCATGATTGAAGCCCCCCGAAAACCGGATATACACTGGCTGATCCCGGAACGCGGCACACTTGCATGTGCCACTATGGCGGGTTTTACGCCCTGTGTACGGTGGTCGCTATCCGGGCGGATACGAATATCCTACCACCAAGCAAATTTCAACAAAAAATAAAAAATTGACGTTTTCCTAACTACCACATACATTTAATATCTATGATTGTTAGGAAAACGTAAAATTATTTTTTTTGTCGTTTTTTTTAATGCCAATGGGTTTGTAATCACCGTGGCTATTACCTGCCTTAGTTTCCAATCACTGTCTGAATACACCGTGTAAACAGTATTAAAAATCATCATCGTCGGCCCATATACGTCCCATTGCTGGACATGGGCCTGCTCTATAACTGAGAGGGTTTAGACCTTAGTCCACCACGCTGGCCTAGTGCGGGTTGGCGGACTACACCTAGGAAATTACATACAACTCTGAAATATCATAGGTGTGTGCCTGGGGTTTGAACCCGCGATTGTCGAGATTCTCAAGCGCGTGTCTAAGCCTCGAGGCAATCACAACTTCTCATTAAAAATATGTAGAAATAATGTTACGCAAGTCTTGAGACTTAGCCATAGCCGTCGACATAGACCGAAGGATTAGCGAGCTGAAGTGGCAGTGGGCAGGTCACATCTGTCGCAAAACTGATGTCCGGTGGGGGAAACGAGTTCTGGAGTGGAGACCATGGCTCGGCAAACGTAGTGTAGGACGCCCTCTGGCTAGGTGGGGTGACGATATTCGCAAGGTGGCTGGCAGCGGTTGGATGAGGAAGGCCGAAGATCAAGACCAGTGGCGTGCCATAGGAGAGCCCTATATCCAGCAGTGGACGTGAGAGAGGCTGATGATGATGAAGTCTTGAGACTGTAGTTTAAAGTGGTCTATATCGGTCCTCATGTGGACGCGCATGGGTGATAGCGAAGTAAGGAAGGAATCATGGTGGCCGTAAGCAACCACATTTGTCGAATTTTTGATGCAATAATGAACCTGTGCCTATGTATGTCATTATGCATTTTCAACCTACTCGTCGCTTAGGACTTTTGCTGTAGTAATGTAGTTAATTGTAGCTAGTAATACATTGTAGTACTTAACCAAATAATGGTGCAAACCTCATGTTTTCCAGTGTTGCCTACTCTTCTCTCAAGGCTTTCAGAGTTATCAAAAAAAGTCTCACTCATTTTAATTATTTGTAGAATTTTTCGATATTTGTTTCTAAACGGTACATGCGACAAGTCGGAATGAAAAAAAAAATATTTCACGTATATTCCATTGTTGATTTTGTAAGTCTAATAAAGACTTAATTTGTAAATTGTTCGTCTCAATGCGTGCATCGAACCCGCAGCCTTTCGTTTCTCGAGCTGGCGAACCATATTTGTTTCGCTTGCTGAACTAATGTCTATCAATATTAATATCCATAATAGCCCTCTTCACCGATATCGGTGGCGGCGACCCTAACTACTATCTTCGATCATGGGCTCTATCTAATGTGGCTTGCTAAGCCGAATTTGGTTTTAAATACCCGGTGGCAAGTTGAACAGTAGAGTTGGACCTGGGTATTATAGGTGTATGTGTAGGAGGGCTTTGGTTTTTGTTCAATACTTTGAACGCCAGACTAAAAACCATATAACCAGTGGGCCGCGGCGGCCACCTTGTGACCGCCAAATCGTCGGGTCCAGGGGGCTGCGTCGGACACCGTGTGTCTGCATGCCCTTCATCACAGAGAAGCCACTAGGAGGCCCACGGACAGTATTTCGACTCTTATTACTGACTAGCTGTGCTATATTTATTTTTAAAAAGAAAATTTATAAACTAAAAGTAGCCTAAGTTACTCCTTATTAAATCAGCTATCTGCCAGTGAAAGTCCCGTTAAAATTGGTCCACCCGTTTCAGAGATTAGCCGGAACAAACATACAGACAGACAAAAATTGTAAAAAACGCTATTTTGGTATATGTACCGTGTATACATCCATATGAATTTATAGCTGACCCGGCGAACTTCATTCCGCCTAACAGCTGATTCTTTAATTATTTTTTTTTAGCCTAAGTTATTCCTTATTATATCAGCTATCTGCCAGTGTAAGTCCCGTTAAAATTGGTCCACCTGTTTCAGAGATTAGCCGGAACAAACAGACAGACAGACAAAACAGACACTCCAATTTTATTTATTAGTATAGATAAGTGACCCGCGCGGCCCCACAGTACAGCCTCGCTAATTGGCGCAAAAAAATCGAAAATAATGAGTGCATCGCTATTTCCTTGGACAGTTCTTGATATATTGTTGCGGCCCCGGGAAAAGTAAGCTGTCGGACACATCCGTCATGGCGTTCAACGTGTTAATAATACCTACGATGTTAGACCCATACGGACCCACCTGTAACTGGATTACACGTGGCGTCGTTCTCGCAGTCGCACTGGTGGCGGCAGTCGGGGCCGAAAGTTTTACCGTCGCACGGCAGATCACAATTCAACCCGTGGAAACTGGAAATATACATGCACTTACGTCATAAGTCTATACTAGTGTTATAAAGAGGTAAGGTTTGTATTCTAACATACATGTATGTTAATGATTTTTAACTATAATTTATTTTTTAAATAAATATGTGGCAGTGATGGCCTCGAGGTGTAGGCGCGAGGTCGAGAATTTCGGCGGTCGCAGGTTCAAACCCCAGGCACACACCTCTGACTTTACGAAGTTATGTGTGTATTCACAATGAATTATCACGTACTTTAACGGTGAAGGAAAACATCGTGATAAAACCTGCACACCTAAATGTTCGTAGGAAGTTATTAGGTGTGTGGTCCGCCAACACGCACTAGGCCAGCGTGGTGGGCTTAGGCCTAAACCCTTTCAGTTGTACAGGAGGCCCGTGCCCAGCAGTGGGACGTATTTGGGCTGAGGATGATGATGGAGGACTATTGCTTTTAAATAAACTTAACATGCTTAAACTTTCGATTACTGCTATAAAAAATATTTTTTTAAAAACAAAAAAAAATTGTTATCCAAACTCAAATTTCGAAATTTGATGACAATTACCCACATACATGACCTCAGTGTATTTCCGCCAAAAACAGTATTATTTAATTTCATACGATTAGCAGTATAAATACCCTGGCTTGCACATGCAGAGTCCCGTTTGGTGCGAGCAGGTGGCGTTGTTGTTGCAACGGCACGTGTGGGCGCAGTTGTCGCCGTACAGCGGGGGCGGGCAGGGCTCCTCGCACCGTTCCCCGCGGAACCCGGGCGCGCACACACACGACCCTACATAGTTCCACATATAATCTGTTATAACTCCCATAAAATACTGGGTGTATTCAGACCGTGATCGGAAACTAAGGCAGGCAATAGCCAAAATCCCGACAAAAAATAAAAATTTTGAAGTTTTCCTAACGATCCAATCCATCAGCCAATCGAAGTCCACTGCTGGACATAGGCCTCTCCCAATGACTTCCACAGGGACCTGTTGGAAGCAGCCTGCATCCAGCGACGTCCCGCGACCTTCACGAGGTCGTCTGACCATCTTGTCGGAGGACGTCCCACGCTGCGCTTTCCGGTACGTGGCCTCCACTCGATAACTTTTTGGCCCCATCGGCCATCAGTTCTCCGCGCTATGTGCCCGGCCGATTGCCACTTCAACTTGCTAATCCGCTGGGCTATGTCGGTTGCTTTAGTTCTCCTACGGATCTCCTCATTTCTGATTCGATCTCGTAGGGAAACCCCGAGCATAGCCCTCTCCATAGCTCGTTGAGTGACTCTGAGCCGTCTAATGAGGCCCATAGTGAGAGGCCACGTCTCAGTGCCGTATGTCATCACTGGTAACACACAACTATCGAAGACTTTCGTCTTCAGGCACTGAGGTATTTTGGACGAGAAGACGTCGCGTAGTTTCCTAACAACTACATACATTTATTACTCGTGGTTGTAAGGAAATAGTTTTTTTTTTTTGGGATTTTTTTTAATGTCACAGTGTTTGCAATCACTGTGGCTATTGCCCGTCTTATAATTATAATGCATGAAGTGTAAATAAATAAACTAAGGAAATATCCCTTTAGCATTTTCTTGTGTGGATGTGGAAATGGATTGTGATAGCTTAAATAGGTAAAGTAACCGTTCTGGAGTTACTCTGACGTGTTCATTTCGAGGTCCTAGAGTATCTTCTTAATGTAGATGAAGACGCACGTTGGGTTTTTAGCCGGTAAAAATGTCTATCTCGCTAGACGGGAATCCTAGACTTGGACAAGTCTAGTAAAAAAATTGTGCACTCACCGTTGACCGGCGAACAGTATCCGTTCTCGCACTGGCATGTGGAGTCGCAGTTCTTGCCGTATTTTAGTAGCGGGCAGGGTTTCTCGCACGTCTCCCCGTACCACCCCGCTGCGCATACGCACCCAATCGACGGGTCGCACCTGCGTCACGAAATGCAACATTTTTTCACACCCGCCACTGTAACTCCAGTGCTCCATAGCTAAACATGGAGTGGTGAATCTCAACGCGTCTTTGTGCGGGTGTTATCACAATGAAGATATATACAGGGTGCATTCAGACCATGATCAGAAACTAAGGCAGGTAGTAGCTACGGTGATTACGAATCCATTAGCGTTAAAAAAATCTCGACAAAAAAAAAAGTTTTCCTAACAACCACATATACATAAATAAATAAATAATAAATACACCCAACAGTCACATACATAGTTCTGACCCCACACTAGGATAGAAGTCCTGTGTCGTGGGTATCAGAAACTACGAGAGACTTTTCGGTCTCACAAACACCCAGACCCGAAACAAATACTTGTGGATCACACAAACATTTGTCTCGGAGCGGGGATCGAACCCGCGGCCTCTCGTTTCGCAAGCTGGTATCTAGCCAACTGCGCCACGGGGCTGTCAATACATACATTAAATAATGTGGCTTGCTAAGCCGAATTTGCTTTTAAATACCCGGTGGCAAATTGAACAGTAGAGTTGGCCCTGGTTGTCATAAGTGTTGTGAGGGCTTTGGTTTTTGTTTAATACGTTGAACGCCAGACTAAAAACCATATATAGCCCAATGGGTGGCCCCCTAAGGTTGTATACATAAGGAAGGCGAACTACACACATAAGAAAAAAATAAGAATAATAATTTTGTCCATCAAATAAGTATTACTTTATCTAAGTGACAGCAGCCTTTAACTAAGTAACATCCGTTAATATAATCGTTTAAAATCCACTATTTCTACACAACGTATACGCAAATATCGTTTTTATTAAATATTGCGCTTGTAGGTGCTACTTACTGCTCCGTTTTGGGAAATAGTGTTGGTATATTAGGTCTTACGTTTCAGTATTATTAGGGTTGCACTTGCAGTCGTTGTGACAACCGTAGCCCCACTTGTCCTGGGGGCAGACGCGCCAATTGCACGTGAAGTTGGTCCAGCCGTGCGGGCATACGCAGGTGCCGTGTCGCGGGTCGCAAATGCCACCGTTCTTGCACTCACACACGCCCGAACAGTTCAACCCGTACGTGCCCGCCGGACAGATTTCAAAGCACTGAAATGTCATATCACCTGCGATCAATCTTAATCCGCGTTTTGTTCGTAAAAAATAATACTTAGTTAAAAAGATAATAAAAAAAACACGTTTTAACAGAAAATTCAACTAAAAATAGAAAAAAGAGTGGGTGCATGGTGTCAATAGCTATAAAAATTTTATTGACAGATATATTCATGTCTTATCATTTTGATAATATCTTAAAAAGCACCACACTTCTGTTTTTTTTACAATAAAATACATTTATTACACTATTTTAAATTCAAGTTTATTAAAATTTATTTTCTATTTTTTTAGTTGGATTTTCTACAAAAAATTGTTTTTTTTTTTAAACTAATATTTACTTTTCATTTGTTAGTTTAATTTTCTATAAAAGTGTACTTTTTAGTTCTTTTTAACTATTATTTTTTAAGTGAAACTTCTTTATTGACGTATCAGTATGAGAGACATTGGTCTTGACGCAGTCATTCCGGGTCTCAGATAAACAAAAAATCGCTAATCCTGATTATCCTAGCAAGGATAACGGGTCAAAATTTTTATAATATTGAATTATCATCGGCCCTTAGAAAGGATGCCAAAGGGAAATGCCCAAATGACTATGGATCTTAGTATCGGCAAAAATATTTTTGTGCCAAGTTGAAAACTGCTGTATAGTGTTGGAATTAATATACACTATCAATAAAACTAAAAAGGACTATCATAATGAGCGGGGTTCATGGTAACTATGGGGTCAAAGAATAATATAAACACTGCACACTAAGAAGCAGCAATACTAACTATATGGAGTCTCTTACTCAAAATCACTACCTAAATAAACACACCTGTTATTAATAAACACACGAGGAATATGAAAAACATTCATATATATGTTTATGCGAATAACAAACGCAACTGCAGTTCTTGTATACATATTGGATAACATATGACATTGACAATTGACATGACTATGACATTATCCCGCCCGCCGACCAATTTCAGTGTTGCCAAGTGCATAAGTCGATTTATTATTGATTACTTTATAATCGATATTTCTCATAATGATAATGTTGAAAAAATATATTTTTGTATTGTCATTATATTATCAGGATGTTCAAAGCATGGTTCCTAAGTAATATGCAGCTATCAGAATAGTACCGAACTTGTTAAATCTATTATTAATAATATCTAGAAGTAGAGAGCTATTAATTGATGTGATTGTTGCAAATAAGCACGTCGATGAAACGCAATGTGCGCAAAGACAAAAATCTGTGAAGTGCCTGTTTCGAAAAATGTTTGCGTTTGATAGCAGAAATGAAATACTATGGCAAACATCACCAACCATTGCTTAAGAATATGTTACTTTTATTTAAATAAGTCTTATTATTAACATTTCACGCTAGCGAACACACTGGCATGAGCTGGTCATAACTTACAACAATATTGTTATTTCTTTTTAATAGTAAATGATCAAATAAATTAAAATCGATTTGATATCCTATTTATCGATAATCTGATATCGCGTGATCAGTTTTTTTGACATGGCAACATTACTTTATGAACTGACAACAGAAAATGTAGAAACTAGGTCAATAAATAGAAATACTTATTACCTTAATTTATTTTATCCGGCAAATGTAAGATCAACTAATGCGATATAAAATCTTTACAATTAAAAACAAGAATTGTTGATATTACTAGCTTGTGGCACAACTTAAAAAAATGCGATACTGCTTTTGGGCATTCTCCTTTCGAGTTAATCCGATGTTTTAAAGGGGGTCAAAATAATGTTTAAAGATTCCGTTACATACTAACATACATATTAACATTCGTATGAAGGTAATATAAAGCGTATAAAAATATAGCCGTTTCTCATTATACATTGTTAATAACAAAAGAAATAGTAATTACTAAATTAGGACTTAACGCACGTTCGAAACAATATCTGGCCGGTCGAATTTCTCGACGATGTATGTTTGAGAAGCAAAATATCAAAACTGCACATCTAAAAGGTTCTGCAAAAGCAACTGGTGAAGATGTCGTCAGAAAACCAGAACTAGGCCTGCACGGTGGAGTAAAGCCTGACCACTGTCAGTATTTAAGGAGGCCAGTGCTCAGCAATGGGACGATATTAACATGAAATAAGTATTACTTTTAACCAGCCATACATCCAATATATTTCGGCGCAGCACCGCCCCTACTCCACATGGCCACATAGTTTTTTATTTACCCACTACGTGGGGCCGAGCGCGCCGCGATATGGACATCAGAACGAAAACCCTTAAATCTTTAATGACGAGTTTTGCCAAAACTACCCAGCCGATTTTGTTCAATTTTTGTACATTGTAAGGAAATACCGTCACAAATACGTGGTTTAAATTTATGTCATAATTGGGGTTCGGAATGATAGATTTGGGTCCAGGGAGAAATTGTCGTAACAAACGAGTTATATAACGGGTCTCAAAACTCGACGATAAGCGGGCACCAGAAGTTGGACCAATTAATTGTGTTAACTATTTTAATGCAGCAGTAATGATAAAGTCAAGCCATTGGTGCATCCACTTATCGTCAAATTTTGCGACACGTTGTATGACTTATAAAAAGTCTACGCAAACGGAGTTGCAGGCGTTAGCTAGCTACCAATAAGAGTTAAAATTACCTTTTCCCCAGTGAATCCAGGTTTACATTGGCAGCGTCCTGTGACGTGGTGACAAGTGCCACGATTGGCGCATTCACAGGTTCTTTCGCAATTTTTTCCCCATTTGCCCGAAGGACATCTAAAACGATAACATAAGATGATGTTATAGAATACGTTTGCCAACCCACTTGTCCTTCTAATATCCTGGGTCCTATTAGAGTAGCGTGAAGATGCTTCAGGCTAGCAAGCACAGAACAGTTGAATGAGACTAGAAAGGAAATGTCAGCATGCCGAGCGTGCCGAACCTACGATTAGACTATCATATATTTGACACGGCCGCTTCTAGTCATTCGGGTAGGGTGTAATATAAAGACTTTTATAAATGTGTGACAACCAACAGCAGCCCTTCATTTTTGTTTGAAATTTTTATTATTGGTCGTGTGATCGTAGTAGAATGAACAGGTCACAGACAAGCGGCGACACTCGTCCCCATTCAAATTACTGTCTATATCCCTTATAATCTTATTCAGCTGTTCTGTGCTGGCAAGAATGCATGGAGTGACGAGAAAACGCAGTCTCTCGCCCACACAATTTCAACATCATCGTGCTTACCATTTACTACTTGCTACTGCTTACTACCAATTATAAATAATTAATACCACATACTAAGAATAGTTTCATTTGAAACATGAAATACGAAATTCTTTGCTTCACTTAAATCCCTACTATATACACTACCTAATGAATATTTTTTGTAATTGCCAGAAAACAGCAATATTCTCATCCACTCTTACGTGAGACATAAAACAATTGAAAAACATATATGCCTAATAATTATTGGAAGAATTTCTATTCACCTCACGATTAATTTGTGAAATGAGAGGCCGCGGGGATGTTCCCCACATTGGGGCAATTTTTTATGTGATTGAGTCATTTGGGATCGAAAAATCACAGGTCAGATCTATGCGACTATTGAGTTAATACACCTGATATTCAGACCGTGGTCGGAAACTAAGGCAGGTAATAGCCAGTGGCGGTATTTCCATAGAAGCCCAAAAGCATTTGACTTTAATTTGTAAAGTCTAGTGTATACTTTTTTATTGTGGGGTCAGGATATACTCATTTATATGTCAAATTGCTTTTGTTAAATTAATATTTAAAGCTTTAAGATTATTATTCGGAATTTTGTAAGGCAATCTGGGAATTTGGAATTTTGGGCTTCTATGAAAGCACCGCCGCTGGTAATAGCTAAGGTGATTACAAACCCCCTGGCGTTAAAGAAAATCCCCTGGCGTTAAAAAAAGTTTTGTCGGGATTTCCTTTAACGCCAGGGGTTATGTAATCACCTTAGCTATTACCTGTCTTAGTTTCCGACCATGGTCTGAATACACCCTGTATACAAGCGTCAGTAAGTACTTACTTAATGGCGCAAACTTTTCCAGTCCATCCTGGTGGGCATTCACATTCACCAGTCAATGCGTCACATGTGCCGTTGTTTTGACAAGGACAGTCCTGCGCACACGCAGCACGCGGATCTGGACACTGTTTCTCGCACCTGAAAGCATTTGGAGAATATTATTTAAGTAAAGCAGTGATACAGAGTTTGAAGACCTATCACCATGAAGAATTACTAAGCTATTGAACAAGCTTAAGCTCATAGAGCAGTAGTGAGCCAGTGAGTCGGTTAGTGATAGCCCCGTGGCGCAGTTGGCTAAACACCAGCTTGTGTAACGAGAAGATCCGAAAAGTTTCTCGTAGTTTCTTACACCCATAACACAAGACTTGTATCCTAGTTCTGAACCCACGGTGAGAACTATACATATATGAGACTGTTGGAGTGTATTTATTTAAGTAATTCTAATGGACAGAAAGGACGACTTAGTAAAGGTCGCGGGACGTCGCTGGTTGCAGGCTGCTTCCAGAAGGTCCCTGTGGAAGTCATTAGGAGAGGCCTATGTCCAGCAGTGGACCTCCATTGGCTGATGGATGATGATGATGAATGGACAGAAGGGAGTGTGGGGGTACTCACAGAGGTCCTGTGAATCCCGGCTGGCATCGGCAGGCGCCGGTGTGGCGGTGGCAGGTGGCGTTGTTCTGGCAGCGGCACGTTTGTGCGCAGCCCTCGCCGAAGGAGGGCGGCGCGCAGGGTAGCTCGCACGAGTCCCCACGCCACCCTGCCGCGCATACACACAGCCCCCGCATCATGTCACACGAGCCCCCGTTCTCACACCGGCACTTGTATATACATTCTAAACCCCATTTACCAACAGGACATGCTGAAATCACATTCAAATTATGGAGCTTTTGCTAGAAATGAATACGATTGATTAATGATTACAATGGCTCATTGGTCCTACGGGATTCAGCGGCAGATCCAATTCAATACCCAGATAACGCAGTGTTATTGGAATTTTCCATTAAGAAGTTGAAATACTTAAAGTAGAAATTGATATGCTAAAAATCTTATTTTTTGCAGTCTCATGGTGTGTCATTCCAAATGTGTGACGCGGATCCAGTGGTCCCGGATTTGACTCCCGCGTCAAGTAAATTATTGGGTTTTTATATTGGGAAATTCCCAAAAGCAGCACACAGCCGAACATTTAAAACACAATTGTCGAAACATGAGTACAGACTTCTACCTACGCCTACCCCTTCGGAGGCAATAGACGGAGTGTATTTATGTTAAAATGGTATTCCGAACTTACACATAAAGCAGTTGCGTCCGCCGAAGCCTGGGTCGCACTCACATTTATTAGGCGCAACACATTTCCCATGCACGCATTCGTGCCTATTAGGCATACATACAGGCAGACAGGTCTCTCCCTTCGCGTCGGGCGCATACCCCTCGCAGCATTCTTCTACGAGTCTGTGCTTCACCGCTGTCCGTGTTTTCGTCACTTCTTTGAACTTTATGTTGTATTTGGTACATCGCGGCGGAATGCTTGGACACCATGTTTGTTCTGTTTCTTGATACGGTTGGCGTTCGGTTGTCTGGATTGTTGTTGTGTAACTGAAATACATAATATTATAAATGCGAAAGTAACTTAACTATCTGTTTGGTACTTAAACCGGTTAAAACCACTTAAACCGCTACTACCACTGGGACGATATGAACGCTGGCCTAGTGCGGGTTGGCGGACTACACCACACCTAAGTATTTCCTAAGATTTTTAAGTGTGCAGGTTTCCTCACGATGTTTTCCTTCACCGTTACAGTACGGGATAATTCATGGTGAATACATAAATTCGAAGTCGGAGGTGTGTGCCCGGGGTTTAAGCCCGAGACCGCCGAGATTCTCGACCGCGCGCCTAAGCCTCGACGCAATCACTATTATTAAAACTTAAAAGGCATTTAATCGCGAGAAACCCCATAGCTATGGGTTTTTTAGAATAACACCTGAAACAGCGGTGTCAATTGCTTCGGATGTTTCGATTATAATCGATTATGAAACGTGAAGCTTTTATTGTGTATTTGGCAGGCCCACTGCTCTGGCGTGAACCAGGGGGCCCGCTGCAAAAATTGGGGCTTAATCCCTCTTGTTGTCAAATTTAATATTACACTACGGAGAGGGTCATTGTTTCGGGGAGAATCTTGACACCGCGATTCAGAAAAGGGGCACGTTTTAGTCAGCGCCATCTAGCTATCCGCTCGCTAATCGCTACAAGGACCACGCCCGCGAGTTTCTGGAGCTTGTATGCACAGAATATTGATTATGTTCACGAGGCGTTTTAACTACACGTCTATAGAAGCTGAAATATCTTAATAGAACTATGACCGCATACAATTAGCACGATGCTTACCAAATATTCCGCAAACTATTTTTTTTTTTGTAGTTATACTAAAATTGAGGACCGAAATCGTATCCGTTAATGTGGAGACGAAATTTGCAGTCGAAAAAAACGGCAAAAGGCTCTTTTCCTATTACGTGGAACATGACTAGCCACACATGAGTGTAGAAATACCGCTTAGGGAATCTAAGCGTGAGGGTGTGTTGTTGCTTATAGCCTTGTTAGTCCGACCTTAGTGTGAGACGTAAACCAGCAAGTTGAGCCCTACTGCAGCACGCCCGCCGTATCAATAAGAGTTCACCTTAGAGTGGATGTTAATATCTCCAAAAAAAAAGTTTTTTTCTAAAACAAAAGTATCCTCTGTCACCCCCCGTAACACCAGCTATGTTCTAGTGAAAGTTCATTAAAATCAGTACAGCCGTTTCAGCGATTAAACGCAAAAAAATATTACATGCACTAGTGTAGTACCGGTCGAGTCAACCCATTCGTTAACAGAACGTATATCCTACTATGTCTATCATTTATAGATTTATATCTATTTCAGTTATCGTCTACGGATTTCATAAAAAAAGTTTAAGTAGCGCTATATACGAATCGTATAATACGATGAAAACCACAATATTTTTCACGATATAAAACTGGCATATGGGGCATTTCACGTGAAGCGGACATGAAAAAAAAAGTGAGGTCTTCAATTTTGTTTATATTGCGGTCAGTTAAAGTGTTAATAGATGTAAACATGCATACACATTTTTATTCTCGTGTGATGCTTATTTGCCCAGTTATGGGCTTCTGAAGATTTGACAAAATTTGAGA
The DNA here is from genome assembly GCA_907164795.1 of Hemaris fuciformis. Classification (NCBI taxonomy): domain Eukaryota; kingdom Metazoa; phylum Arthropoda; class Insecta; order Lepidoptera; family Sphingidae; genus Hemaris; species Hemaris fuciformis. The sequence goes on from OU015431.1 coordinate 24,257,778, forward strand.
CAAGTCATTTTTGGACGTTGCGGTTGGTATCAAGAAATTTATAAAAAAAATTAAATGGAATTGTTTCAGATAGTAAAAAGGATGCTCTTTCAAAGTTTTTAGGAAAAAAATTTTTTTTATTTTTTTTTAGTATAGAAAACCGGAAGTCAACATTTCATATAAGATTTTGACAAACTTCGACCCTTTTAATTTTTTATATTTTAACTTTAAATTAAAGCGTCACGATTATACATTATTCACCAAAACTTGTAGAATGGGATCACCATTACTTTAGAAGTTACAACAAATAAAGTACCATCATAGAGGTGTAATACGTACGGTGCGCACTATCCAGAGCTCACTAAAGTGAGCCAGTATACACAATAAAATAAAACAGTGCCGGATATGAGGTCCTATACATAAATATACACATGGACTGCATGAATCGAAATTGATTTTGAAAAAAAAAATTACATGTATTGTTTATTTTCAAATATTTACAATTTCATTGTAGGAACTAGCACTTGTTCTTTAAATATAATTGCACGAAGTAATTTTCATGCTACATCTCATGGAAAGGGACCATGTGATGGTCTGAAAAGCAGTCTGAAACGTTTAGCAACCTGTGCAACTTTACATTCACCTACAATAATTATTATAATAATAAATAAATACACCCAACAGTCACATACATAGTTCTGACCCCACACTAGGATACAAGTCCTGTGTCGTGGGTATCAGAAACTACGAGAGACTTTTCGGTCTCACAAACACCCAGACCCGAAACAAATATTTGTGGATCACACAAACATTTGTCTCGGTGCGGGAATCGAACCCGCAGCCTCTCGTTTCGCAAGCTGGTGTCTAGCCAACTGCTCCACGGGGCTGTCAAATGTATGTACATATATACAGTATGAATTAGCAAAATCATCGCTGACTGAAACTCTACTAGTATAATTACGCTAAGTATTCAAATAAAATGTTTTGAATCTGCTATTCCCAGCAGTGATAGCCTCGAGGTTTAGGCCCACGCTCGAGAATCTCGGCGGTCGCGGGTTCAAACCCCACACACACTTCTGACTTTTCTAAGTTATGTGGGTAAGTCATAATGAATTATCACTTGCTTTAACGGTGAAGGACAGCATCGTGATGAAACCTGCACACCTAAGAGTTCTTAGGAATTTCTTAGGTGTGTAGTCCACCAACCCGCATTAGACCAGCGTGTTGGACTAAGGCCTAAACCCTCTCAATGGTAGAGGAGGCCTGTGCCCAACAGTGGGACGTACATATGGGCTGATGACGATGACGACGATTACGATTACCATTCTTGGGACTAAGTGTTCACGCTAGTCTTCTATAAAAAGTAAGCATATGGTAAAAATGACAAGTGCTAGTTCCTACAATGAAATTGTAAATATTTGAAAATAAACAATACATGTAATTTTTTTTTTCAAAATCAATTTCGATTCATGCAGTCCATGTGTATATTTATGTATAGGACCTCATATCCGGCACTGTTTTATTTTATTGTGTATACTGGCTCACTTTAGTGAGCTCTGGATAGTGCGCACCGTACGTATTACACCTCTATGATGGTACTTTATTTGTTGTAACTTCTAAAGTAATGGTGATCCCATTCTACAAGTTTTGGTGAATAATGTATAATCGTGACGCTTTAATTTAAAGTTAAAATATAAAAAATTAAAAGGGTCGAAGTTTGTCAAAATCTTATATGAAATGTTGACTTCCGGTTTTCTATACTAAAAAAAAATAAAAAAAAAAATTCCTAAAAACTTTGAAAGTGCATCCTTTTTACTATCTGAAACAATTCCATTTAATTTTTTTTATAAATTTCTTGATACCAACCGCAACGTCCAAAAATGACTTGTCTCAAATTTTGTCAAATCTTCAGAAGCCCATAACTGGGCAAATAAGCATCACACGAGAATAAAAATGTGTATTGCATGTTTACATCTATTAACACTTTAACTGACCGCAATATAAACAAAATTGAAGACCTCACTTTTTTTTTCATGTCCGCTTCACGTGAAATGCCCCGTATATCTCATGCGGTTTCAAAACAGTTTGTTTTTATTTATACAGGGTGTTACAAAACTACCCGTAAAGCCGAAAGGACGTTAAATGGGGCCTTATAACGAGCCCATTCACATTTAAGAACCGTAGTGACGCTGTCCAAAAAAATAAAAATAAAAATATTTTTACTCATGTGCAAACCCTATTTCAGTAAAATTAAAGAGTAAACTGCGCAGAATGTACCGACATTTCTACCTAATTCGCGGAACGACAAAAATTTAAAATTATTTTTTTTTTTTTTTTAGAAGATTTAAAATTGACAACAATTTTTTTTTTTTCATCTTGTCATTTTTTGAAGCCAGTAGGGTAAAAGCGGGATAGATGCCCCAGTGGGATAAATGCCGCATTATCAAAAAACCTAACTTCCCAAACTCGTGACTAAGAAACAATAGTATAACCAGGAGCCGCAATCACCCCTCATCTTAGTTAGCCATGGACCGACATGCAGTGAGGATAACTTTCGCTGGTGTGGGCATTCATTTCCGCGACGAACTTCAAAAACACGTAATAATTTAAAAGGTTATTATTTGCTGTTGTATAACTTTATAAGTACTCATTAATTCCGTTATATTTTTTATTATGTCAGTATACTGATTCCTTAAGTATACATCTAGTCTAGATGTAAATAGTTGCTCTTTTGTTTTTTTTATTATTTAAATATGTCCAAGACATCTATCCCTATCAAAAAGGATAGTTGCCCTGCATGCACCATATGTACCTATATGTGGCTTCAATTTATATTTTGAAAATATTTTTGTGTTCTGTTATATTTATTATGTGTTTCTGTATAGGTATTAGAGATTGCAACCCGGTATGTTTCCCAACCCGGCCGGGCCCGGTTGCATCCGTCGCCAACCCGGCCGGGTCCGCCGGGCCCGGCCGGGTTTGTTAGCGATGAAATCTTTAAAGTATTTTATGAAAATTTTCTATATATAAATGGAAAAGACAATGATGCAAGGTAAATATTCATTTCAAACTGGCTTATGGACAATTATCACAATAATTAATCTCAAAAAAAAGATTACTTTGACTTATGAACGGAAAAGTTAAATTAGTATTAGTAATTATTCATTTTTATAAGTTTAAACAAGCAGGTCTTTCTCTTTACTCCTATCGTGTCTATTTGAAAACAAAGTATTAAAATAAGAAACTAATAACGCAGCTTAAAGTACCTACTAAACGTGTCATAACAACTTAAATTAGATAGATAAATAAAGTATGGTAGCTTTTATGTTTATACTATTTGCTAAAAGTAAAGTTTATTATTGTATTTTTATTTATACTATAAACAAAACAAATTCTTATTTGCTAAAAGTAAAGTAGGTATGTATTATGTTTTTTCTTAAACTTTGGCTATTAATGTTATTATTACTAATTGAGCAAATAGCGAAATCTTATTGGCTAGGCTGTACTGTAACTACAAACAACCAAACTTGTTTAGTCTTAACTAACAAAATGTAACGTAAAATTGGTTACGATACATAGGCTTCACAAGTATAATATAACAAAACAAAAAGTAACAATTATTTTTCAGTGTGAAAGAATGCTCGATACGAGTATTTTACAACAGTAACTACTACGAGTAGGCGCTCCCGTGCCGCGATTTACTTATCGGGTCCGCTGACCGGGCCCGGTGACCGGGCCCGGTAAGAATGCCCGGGCCCGGTGGGTGCGTAAAAGGCCACCGGGCCCGGACGGGCCCGGCCCGGCCGGGCCCGGTTTGCAACCTCTAATAGGTATGTATCACTATAAAATATTTAGATTTTCTTTGATTTTAGTAGAACCACGCCACGAATATACTCAAATACTACCTACTTGAATTGAAACTATCAAAGAAAAAAATCTTAAGAAAAAAGAAAGGAACCTCTATTACTAATTACATTACCAACCAGGAAAAAAACATTGTGATAACAACGATGATGACCTAGAGCTAATTTATGTGATAAAGAAAATTATAATTATTTAAGAGTTGACTAGGGCCACGAACAATTAAAACTATTTATAGTTTAAACAGTGAAGATGAAGACAGATCAACTTACTATAAAATTAAGGAAAAGAAAACTAAAGATTTTCCGTCAAAGAGCACTAAGAGAGATGGAGAGGGTTAGCCTAAAGATACAAGAAATGATAACTGCATTGAATGTTTTGAAAACTACAAAAAACTCGAAATCTAAATCCGACTGGAATCAATGTATAAAGTGTCTGCACTCGCTATATGATACCTGTACATTTTTCAGAAATGATTACTCAAGATGTGGAAAACTGAAACCACTCTTCGGCTAAACACTATTTAAAAGATTTAAAAACAGCAAAATGATATTTATTAATTAGGCAATTATTTACAATTTCTGTTTTAGGAGAGGCCTTTTAAAACTATACACTTATTGTCCTCAAAAAAAAAAAGTTTTGTTGAGTTTTTGGTTTATACTTTATGAAGGGCATCTATCCCGCGACGCAGGCATCTATCCCTCTTCGTATTTTCATGATGGGGCATCTATCCATGCCCATGGGTAGGCATCTATCCCCAAAAAAGGAGTTCCACGAAAAGTTAAAATCCTCAAAATCTATAATTTATAGGTCAAAACAATCAAATTAAAACAGTTAAGGATAAAGAATTGACCTAGCTAAATTCATAGACATTATTTATATAAAATTAATATTTTGAAAATTATGAGGATATTTCAAAAAGTGGGGCATCTATCCCGCCTTTACCCTACATGTGTCCTTGTAGGTACGTACGCCTTTCTGTTAAATAATCTGGTTCCCCGACATGACGGCTTACTAGGGTTGACAATATTTTTGGCTTAGATAAAATTAAATATATATTTTTCCGGGGTATTTTGTATTAATCACACTTAATATTTTGCTACTAAAAACTACATAATATGTAGTTTACCTGGCGTCGAGGAGCCCATATAGTTTTGAGTGTGGACGACGCTAAATACCTCAAACGTGAGGCAATGTATGGGTTAAGTTTGAAAATGTATGCACTAATGATTACGTAGGCATGCGGGAGGTGGGATAAGAAATTTGATTACTTTGCTGACATTGAGGAGGGGGGAGGGGATATGTTAATGACTGATAATTATAAACAAACTTGCAGGCGTAATACTTGAACAACCTAAGTCCTTTTTACTATAGCTTTGACAGTAACAAAAATGTTAGAGACAACCATAATTAACGAAATGGTGATTTATATTTTATTTTATCGTTATAATGAAAAATACTTACTCCTCTTGCCTGCTGCAAACATTAGGTCCTTTCAAGGCGGAACAAGTTGCTCCCAGCAGCATCGCCGCCACAAAAGCCCTCGTCCACATCTTGAGATTGGCTTAGCCAATGCAGCATATACCTTGCAAAACACATAGGTACTTTATTCATGATGTGTCGCGGTGAATGTTAATTAAATACTCCCACTTTTTGCTCCATAAATTTGATATCCATATATAAATATTGTCTTACTATAACATCAAATATTGTGCTTGTTTGTTTGTAGAAGTTTGAATCTCAGGAGCTGCCCGTCGATGGAAAAATATTCTATTTATCGAATTAAATACAACCTAACATTACGCTGTGACGTTCAAGAAAGGAGTAGTTAATACAATGCAAAGTTCAAATTGCAATGCGTTGTGGTTCACGCCACAGCGAAGCATAAACGCTGATTCGGCAACTTGTTCGTCACTGCCTGTCGTGCTACCACTTATTTATTACTTTTCATTTAAATGTTTTTTGGCATGTTAAGTGGCAATAAAATTATTTTCTGTTTTCTTTTAAATATGTACTGTGTAGTGTTTTTATTTTTTTATTTTATTATCTTTGGGAAACATACAATACAATTTCTCTTAAAAGACTAAATTTTAAAAGAAATACATAAATCAAATCAGTTTCCACTTATAAATAGAACTTACATGCAACGGCAACACTAAAAGCAACTAATTAAAATTTACATATAATTTAAAGGAAGATTAATTTGCAAATTTTTAATATTAGTAATGATTGTTTTGGAAGCAAATAATAATACTAATAAATAATACAATTACTACGTTTATAATGAGTTCCTAAGTATATTTCGGTAAGTATTATATTTTTCATTAAAAATATCTATATCCTGAAAACTCTCGTTGTATTTACGACATACTCGATTCAAAAATGTGTTGCTGCAATATTTAGACTTACAAGTAGGTACATTAAAAAGGACTTGTTTGCGTGAGTGTTATGTTAAACGGCATTACTGGAACGGCATATTCAATCAATTGATGAATGAGGGGGCGGGGGCAGATTTCCTTCGGGGGCTTTTGAATTAGACAAAAATAAAAGTAGAAAGTTGAAACATGGAAAAAAATCTACTTTACATTCCATCCATGTCAAATTGTTTTTAAGAAAAGCAAAATAGTTGTCAACCCCATGTAGTAGGTATGGTGATTATTACTATGGTTACATAGTCATTCTCACAATCATTCATATATTCTGTACATACATACATACATAACCACACGCCTGTATTCCCCGAAGGGGTAGGCAGAGGTGCATTTCTGCACCCACATTTCGCCGAGTATGTATCAGTCCCACGTAATAGGGGGCGAGCCTATTGCCGTTTTTCGGGCACATTTCCAGACTCCGTGCTGTTACCGAGAATTTCCTAATGGAAAATCCCAATAACACTTTGCCCGACCCGGGAATCGAACCCAGGACCTCTAGATCGGACGGCACATACTTGTACCGCGAGACCACGAGGCAGTCATATATTCTGTCATAATCATTTATCGAGGAAAGCACGGGTAGCCTCGTCGAAAAGTGAGTTTTTAGGGAAATTAGTTAGAATTCTAGCAAATATATGAAAAATAGCCCATCAGATGCGGAATCGAACAACTACGTAACTTATTAGAATGACTTTTGGTATGGACATAAATGAGAACTTAGGAAATAACATAGACTAAAATCACCTGAAAATTGAAATAGTAATGTCCGTTGCTTCAGATTTATATTAAGGTGAAGGTTTCTTGTGAGCGGCAGGCCCTCACTAGCGTCACTAGGGGGCCCGCTGCAAAAACAGTTAAAAAGTTTAGAGGAACAAAATTCAAGATTACACGATGTGTAGGGTTATTATCTCGGGAGGATGTCCTGGTAACTAAGACTTTTAATAATAAAAAAATTAAATGGGAAAGGAGGCAAACGAGCTGGTGAGCCACCTGATGTTAAGTGATCAACACCGCCCATGGACACCCACAATACCAGAGGAATCATCGAACCACGGAGTTAGGAATTACGCCTAAAAACGTCAAGATAATGATTTTTTTTTTTTTTTTTTTTACGAGAGGAAAGCTCTTTAAGCTCCCCTGTTCGGTACCTCGGGGGAGGCCTAAAGGGGTATGTCGGGGTCTCTGGCCTTCCAACTCGGCGCGCGGAACAATTGTCCGCTTTAGCTGAGTTGGGTCCCTAACCAAAATCCTACGCCAGCATACCGACTAAAACCTCTCGGTGACCATCTCGCGCATTTAGGGCGGTTTTGCGGCATCTCAGGGCGAGAAGCGCCCTAAATGGTCCGCGTCCAAGATGATGGGCTCCTATTACAGTCTGAGCATAGAAATACATTAACAGCTTACCCCTTGGGAATATAGGCGTAAGTGTATGTTGTGTGTATATTGCATTTTCTTCCTTTACAATCTTTCTCGCGGTATTTCTTACTAAATTATTATACGAGCTTATAATTAGGCCACAATTCAACAACAGATTTAACAACTTTTCGCAGGAAACTCACTTCTCGACTAGAACAATCGTGGTTCACCTTGTTAATAAACCCCCTCCCCCCCTTCATGAAAAAAAATACTACTTAAACATACTATAACCTACCTCATATACTAGCACTGCTGGGCGCGGGGCTCCTGTTCAATTGAGAGGGGTTAGGCCTTAGTCCAGCACGCAAACCTCTACTAGGTTTTACGGGTACGGGTTGGCGGAGTAAAATCCTAGAAATTTCTGAGAACTTTTTAAGTGTGCAGATTTCCTCGCGATATTTTCCTTCGCCGATGAAATACGTGATAATTTATTGTGAACATACATAAATTCGATTTAAATAAATTAAAGGTTATATCTTAGAATACGTGAAATATACAGGGTTACAGGTAAAGTCGTCCTATATCCGTTAAGGGCGTGTAGTTTACATCGTTTCTGACTGATTTGACTATGAGACACCCTATCCTAAATCTAACCGTTTTCGAGATATTTGAATTTAATTGCTTTTTCCAAAAAAACTCCCGATTTTCGGCTATCAGCTTAGATATTTTGAAATGTGTAAGTCTTATTATTACTATTATTTGATTTTTACATGTAAAATAAGATGCTTTATGACCTCAATAACTAATATTGTACATAAAATGAATAATTAAGTCGCTGTAGACAATTAAAACTTAGAAACTTTAACAAACATTTTGAAAGTTTATTTTTCTCGAAAGGATATCAAAAAATATTATTATGGCACCTGCTTTGCAGATGTGCCTAAAAGTAACTACGTTTCATAAGCTATCCAACGAGGTACAACAATCCAGGGTTTTATTAATATTTGGAGGAAAAACTTAGTTTACCTAATAGGCTATAGTGGAGGCAAAAATAAAGTAAATAAAATAATTGATGAGTACAAAATACTAAATAATAATAATTAATTACACCCAACAGTCACATACATAGTTCTGACCCCACACTAGGATACAAGTCCTGTGTCGTGGGTATCAGAGACTACGAGAGACTTTTCGGTCTCACAAACACCCAGACCCGAAACAAATATTTGTGGATCACACCAACATTTGTCTCGGTGCGGGGATCGAACCCGCGGCCTCTCGTTTCGCAAGCTGGTGTCTAGCCATCTGCGCCACGGGGCTGTCTTTTAATAAATTTATTAAACTTTCGAGATATTTTGTTACATGTTATTATAAATTTTATATTTATCATGTCTGCCTCATAAGCAGTGATGGCCTCGAGGTTTAGGCGCGCGGTCTAGAATCTCGGTGGTTGCGGGTTCACGTCCCAGGCACACACCTCTGACTTATCAAAGTTATGTGTGTTTTCACAATGAATTATCACTTGCTTTTACGGTGAAGCGTTGGCGTTTGTGTGCCTGGGGTTTGAACCCGCGACCGCCGAGATTCTAGACCGCGCGCCTAAACCTCGAGGCTTATGAGGCAGACATAATGAACATAAATTTTATACTAAGATATAACAAAATATATGGAAAGTTTAATAAATTTTGTATTTTGTACTCATCAATTATTTTATTTAGTTTATTTTTGCCTCCCCTATAGCCTATTAAACTAAGTTTTTTCTACAAAATATTAATAAAACCCTAGATTGTTATACCTCGTTGGATAGCTGTTGAACGTAGATATTTTTAAGTACGTCTGCAAAGCAGGTCCCATAATAATATTTTTTGATATCCTTACGAGAAAAATAAACTTTCTAAATGTTTGTTCAAGTTTTTAAGCTTTAATCGTCTACTGCGACTTATTTATTCATTTTATGTACAATTTTGGTTATTGAGGTCATAAAGCATCTTATTTTACATATAAAAACAAATAATAGTAATAATAAGATTTACACATTTCAAAATATCTAAGCTGATAGCCGAAAATAGTGTGCCTGGGGTTTGAACCCGCGACCGTCGAGATTTTCGACCGCGTGCCTTAACCTGGAGGTCATCACGACTTCGCGACTTTAAGTGAGGGTATAACAATCAATATAATGGTGCCGGCACTGCGGTTAAACGACGAGGTAGCCTTTCCCATTAGTCAAAAACAATAAATACATAAGAATTTAAACACGCCAGGTTTTTGGGAGAGTTTTGAAAAAAATACAAGCCTTGTTTTATACAGTATATAGGTATGTATGTTATTCGTTGACTAATAGATTATGGTTGCAATAGCTCATGATACGTACGCCACGGTATCAAGTTACACTTCCACTGCATTTTATGCAATAACAATTTAGCCTCGTGACAATAAATCGGTAAGTAGAAGAGGATTTAAAACAAAAAAATAACTTGAAATAAAACAAAAATCTGGTTAATTCTTATATTTATTTTTATTAGAAATGGTTAATCATATTCACTACGACATTGTTAAAATCTACATACAAATATGTAAGTATAAAATGTTGTATTTTTATTAGACATGATTGTGTATTAATTGTTATATTTATTTTTATTAGAAATGGTTAATCATATTCACTACGACATTGTTAAAATCTACATACAAATATGTAAGTATAAAATGTTGTATTTTTATTAGACATGATTGTGTATTAATTCTTATATTTATTTTCATTTGAAATGGTTAATCATATTCACTACGACATTGTTAAAATCTACATACAAATATGTAAGTATAAAATGTTGTATTTTTATTAGACATGATTGTGTATTAATTGTTATATTTATTTTTATTAGAAATGGTTAATCATATTCACTACGACATTGTTAAAATCTACATACAAATATGTAAGTATAAAAAGTTGTATTTTTATTAGACATGATTGTGTATTAATTCTTATATTTATTTTCATTTGAAATGGTTAATCATATTCACTACGACATTGTTAAAATCTACATACAAATATGTAAGTATAAAATGTTGTATTTTTATTAGACATGATTGTGTATTAATTCTTATATTTATTTTTATTAGAAATGATTAATCATATTCACTACGACATTGTTAAAATCTACATACAAATATGTAAGTATAAAATGTTGTATTTTTATTAGACATGATTGTGTATTAATTGTTATATTTATTTTTATTAGAAATGGTTAATCATGTTCACTACGACATTGTTAAAATCTACATACAAATATGTAAGTATAAAAAGTTGTATTTTTATTAGACATGATTGTGTATTAATTCTTATATTTATTTTTATTAGAAATGGTTAATCATATTCACTACGACATTGTTAAAATCTACATACAAATATGTAAGTATAAAAAGTTGTATTTTTATTAGACATGATTGTGTATTAATTCTTATATTTATTTTCATTTGAAATGGTTAATCATATTCACTACGACATTGTTAAAATCTACATACAAATATGTAAGTATAAAAAGTTGTATTTTTATTAGACATGATTGTGTATTAATTCTTATATTTATTTTCATTTGAAATGGTTAATCATATTCACTACGACATTGTTAAAATCTACATACAAATATGTAAGTATAAAATGTTGTATTTTTATTAGACATGATTGTGTATTAATTGTTATATTTATTTTTATTAGAAATGGTTAATCATGTTCACTACGACATTGTTAAAATCTACATACAAATATGTAAGTATAAAATGTTGTATTTTTATTAGACATGATTGTGTATTAATTCTTATATTTATTTTCATTTGAAATGGTTAATCATATTCACTACGACATTGTTAAAATCTACATACAAATATGTAAGTATAAAATGTTGTATTTTTATTAGACATGATTGTGTATTAATTGTTATATTTATTTTTATTAGAAATGGTTAATCATGTTCACTACGACATTGTTAAAATCTACATACAAATATGTAAGTATAAAATGTTGTATTTTTATTAGACATGATTGTGTATTAATTCTTATATTTATTTTCATTTGAAATGGTTAATCATATTCACTACGACATTGTTAAAATCTACATACAAATATGTAAGTATAAAATGTTGTATTTTTATTAGACATGATTGTGTATTAATTGTTATATTTATTTTTATTAGAAATGGTTAATCATGTTCACTACGACATTGTTAAAATCTACATACAAATATGTAAGTATAAAATGTTGTATTTTTATTAGACATGATTGTGTATTAATTCTTATATTTATTTTCATTTGAAATGGTTAATCATATTCACTACGACATTGTTAAAATCTACATACAAATATGTAAGTATAAAATGTTGTATTTTTATTAGACATGATTGTGTATTAATTCTTATATTTATTTTTATTAGAAATGGTTAATCATATTCACTACGACATTGTTAAAATCTACATACAAATATGTAAGTATAAAATGTTGTATTTTATTAGACATGATTGTGTATTAATTGTTATATTTATTTTTATTAGAAATGGTTAATCATATTCACTACGACATTGTTAAAATCTACATACAAATATGTAAGTATAAAATGTTGTATTTTTATTAGACATGATTGTGTATTAATTCTTATATTTATTTTCATTTGAAATGGTTAATCATATTCACTACGACATTGTTAAAATCTACATACAAATATGTAAGTATAAAATGTTGTATTTTTATTAGACATGATTGTGTATTAATTCTTATATTTATTTTTATTAGAAATGGTTAATCATATTCACTACGACATTGTTAAAATCTACATACAAATATGTAAGTATAAAATGTTGTATTTTTATTAGACATGATTGTGTATTAATTGTTATATTTATTTTTATTAGAAATGGTTAATCATATTCACTACGACATTGTTAAAATCTACATACAAATACGAGGGCAGTCCGATAAGTACTTAGCCTCACCGCCCGATGGCACCACTATCGTAAGATAAATTTACCATCATGTAGCACATCTTCGTAGACGGCTATTGTCAAAATTTCAGCCGAATTGGATTTGTAGTTTTGTTTTGACCGCGTGTGTAAGCGGACGTGTCCGCGGATTTTCGAAAAATGGAAAAAGAGCAATATCGGCCGGTGATTTGATTCTTGTTTTTGGAAGGGAAATCGCGCAGCGATATCAAAAAGCGCTTGGATGCTGTTTACGGTGACTCTTCTCCTTCAATGGCGACCGTCAAAAATTGGTTTAACGAGTTTCAACGTGGTCGCACGTCAGTTTTTGATGAGCCACGCCCAGGTGCCCCAAAAACGGCTACCACGGAGGATAACGTGAGAAAAGTCCCGATCTTGTATTGGCAGACCGCCGATTGAAGGTGCGCGAGATAGCTGAGACAGTAGGCATCTTAAAAGACCGCGTGGGTCATATCCTGCATGAAATATTGGGCATGAGAAAGCTGTCGGCTCGATGGCTGCCGCGTTTGCTCACTTCGGACGACAAGCGCATCAGTGACACAACTTCAGAGCAGTGTTTGACACTGTTTAGGTGCAATCCGAAGGGGTTTCTGCGTCGTTTCGTGACCGTCGACGAAACATGGATTCACTGGTACACACCAGAGACCAATAAACAGTCGAAACAGTGGACTTTACCCGGCGAATGTGCTCCGAAGAAGGCGAACACTGTCCCATCGGCCGAAAAGGTGATGGCCACCGTTTTCTAGGTTTCACAAGGTGTGATTTACATCGACTACCTGGAGAAGGGCAAAACGGTCACAGGGCTCTACTATGCCGAACTATTGGGCCGATTCAACGCTGAATTGTAGAAAAAACGGCTCCATTTGGCGAAGAAAAAAGTGCTCTTCCACCATGACAACGCACCGGCTCACACCTCCGCCGTCGCAACGGCCAAATTGGTCACATTAGGCTACGAACAGCTGCTCCATCTACCGTATTCTCCAGATTAGGCCCCGTGTGACTTCTTTTTGTTTCCAAACTTGAAAAAGTCCGTCGCCGGACAGAAATTTGAGTCGAATGAGGAGGTTATCGCCGCCACGGAGGCCTACTTTGTAGACCTCCAGAAAACGTTCTTTTCAGACAGCTTAAAGAAGTTGGAGCATCGCTGGGTCAAGTGAATCGAGTTGAAAGAAGACTGTGATGAGAAATAAATCGCCACTTTTCCAAAATTTTCGTTTTTCTTTTGTAGGCTAAGTACTTATCGGACTGCCCTCGTATGTAAGTATAAAAAGTTTTATTTTCAAGACACACACACACATAGATGCTCATATATTCCCGAAGAGTTACGCAAGGGTGCCTTTTCACTGTTTTGTGCGCATGCATGCACCCACGTTTCGTCAACTGTTTATTAATTTCCACATGAGCTGAGCAACTATGTTTTGCTATTGAGAAATTCCTTATGAAAAAAGCTAATAACACTATGCCCGCCCTGGGAATCGAACCCAGGACCAGTGGATCGCACGGCACACGTTAATGCAGCCTAACCACGATAATCAAATTGCTATATGCTGCAGAATCACTTAAATAATCATCATAAGCCCACAGCCCCTAGCCCAGTCCCACTGCTGGGCACAGGCCTCTTCTACAGCTGAGAGATCATCGCTACTCAATACACATTAACTTTAACAATACTGCAACGCTGATTTACAGTCAACTGGCAAATACACAGTATAGTGATTTATTTTATTAGAAATACATTGATTCAAACATGCTTATAGTTAAAACTACTTAAATACACACATATTTAACATACTATCAGTGCCGGATTGAGCAAGCCCGTAGCGAATTCTTACGAAAGGCTCTTAATTTTCGAAAGTGGTAAAAACCGTTTAAATCTCTCAACAAATTGAATTGCTATATAAAACCAACAGGCCTGGGGCCCTTGCTACTCCTGCTGCTTGGTTTATCTGGCACTGCATGTAAATACTTATTTTAGAGAGCATACTTATTTTATAAATGTTAACAAACATGATTAGTTATTATTAGTATTATTTTAAAGAAGGGCAACTACATAAGGTTTACGGTACAATTATGGTATTAGTCGCCAATTAATGTTCTTAAACCACACTTTGGTTTCAATCGCAACCAATCGATGATAAACCTAAAGATAAGTAGTTTTCACCACCGTAGCAGAGTTGACTAGACACCGCCACGTGAAACGGGAGGCCGCGGGTTCGATCTCCGCACCGAGACTAATGTTTGTGTGAGCCACAAATATTTGCTTTGGGTCTGAGTATTTGTGAGACAGTTATGATATACGCCGTTTCTGATATGCATGACGCTAGACGTTTATCTTACAATGGGTGTCAGAACTATGTGTGTGACTTTATTTGTTTATTAATGTTTTTGTATATTCAATATGTAGTGTTTGAATGTTTTTTCACCAAATAAACTTAATGTATACTATTAGCCACGTAGAATCAGTTAGTCGATTAATCAATTAGTTACTATTAGTCGCGACCCTAAGCACTGAGGGAACGAGGAAGAAAAATAAGAATACAATTAGCCAATATATGACCCACTGCAATACGCCTGCTTCTCGTAACAACTGATTAAGAAATTTCTATGCACTTGTAATGACTAATTAAATAAAACCCATACCATACTTATATAATATTTATCTTTTCCCTGTCAAACATTTATAAAAGTCTTGTTAATACGTTATTTTAGGCAACCCTGTGCTACCTACATAAAATTTTAAAGCTTCCAAAATTCGATAAAAGATGCCTATAAAATTATTTTATATTTAATACGATTATATATAAAATTAAAATTATTTTACCAATACGTGAAATAAGTTTTGATTTAGATTTATATCAAATAAAAGTATTAAAACATTCACTTCAGCCAACCCTTATGTCCTATATAATTTTGAAACATATTTTTTTATACATAACTGGTAATTCTTTTTTCTGTTTTCCTGTACATACATAATTTCTTAATTATTGTTTCTATAGCGGTTAAAGCGTATATGTCATCAAGGCATGTCAAGCTGTGGATGGGTGGTGGCTACTGGTTGATAATAAAGTATAATTTCACTAAAAAAAGACTTTAAATTAGGTTTCCTTGATTTCCTACGGGGACATTAAAGCTCAAGGTATATTTGCTGGCCGATGAAACTAAATACCTCGTTTTTCGTTATTAAGACCAGTGGCGATACTTCCATAGAAGATCAAAAGCCCAGTTTCCCTTACAAAATTCCCAATAATTATAATCATTACGCTTTAGATCTTAATTTTTAAAAAGCCATTTGATATATTAATGTCGTGACCCCACAATAAACAATTATAAATATGACATTACACAATAAACATGTAACGATTTTGGGTTTCTATGGAATAGTTAGGAAGCTGGTAGCAGTATTTGTTATATGATTTCATCGTCTGACAGAGGTTGATAATATCGGAGTAAAAAGGAAAATAATCATCTTAACCAATTTCTGCCATTCAATTATTGCTGCAATATCAAATAGAAGCTTTCGAAAAATGTTAATAAAAATAAGTGTCATAAACGATATCATCGTTTCTGTCGATAGTGTTAATAAATTGTATTTAATATTAAAAAATGCTAGTGGCAGAAGATTTTTTATACTGTTATATATTTTTTTCTAATTATCAGGGCAGGCTATAATTATAATTTTTGAAATTATATTATAAATGATAAAAAAATTAACCACGTAGCAATTGCTACGGGCCCCGCACATAAGGGTGCCCCCCATATTTAAACCTTATCTCTAAGTACAGTAGATTCTTTTTAGTGAAACTTATGAAGACGTATACTGTATACATTAATTAATATATTAAATGTACTTTTTCATACAAATCCTTATCACATTATCTAAGATACACTTTTTGATTTGATTAACACGTATTTGTGATGTGAGGAAACCTGTAAACTTAAAAAGTTCTAAGGAATTTATTAGGTTTGTAGTCCGCTCACCCGCACTAGGTAAGCGTGGTAGACCAAGGCGTACTCTTTCACTTTTATAGGAAGCCCGTGCCCAGCAGCGGGACGTATATGAGCTGATAATGAATACATTTTGAATGAGTATATTTTATAGATTGGCGGACTTCTCACCTAAGAAATTTCTATGAACTTTTTAAGTGTGAATGTTTCTTCACAGTTTTCATCGTTAAAACACGGAATAAATCATTGTAGCCTATATTGTAGAATAAACTTGATAATTAAGATCCTACGACTGATGAGGGCCCCATCGAAAGATATTGCTGCGGGGCCTGCGTATGGTTAACCCGGCTCTGCGTATTGGGCAGTTTGTTATTGTGTGGCCGGTTTCGCCACATGCGTAACAAGTCACACGTCTTGGTGTAAAAACACGTTCACGTGGTGCGGAAACCCCAGTGGTGGGAGTACGACCAGAATTGCCGGTGTCGCAGCAGACACACCTTGGCTTTGAGTAATTAGTCAAGAACTGAACGACACTGTTAAGTTGGAGCCTGGCGTTCGTCGCAGCGGCTCTAACTTGTGCATCGGTAATACCGCGCACTATGATTGCAACCTTGAGGTTATCAGATAATCCCTCAACGGCATTTAGTCGTAAAATTGAATGGCGAGCGTACGAGACATATGTCGGATAATTATCAGAATTAGAATCAATAACCTGGCACAAAATTTTACCAGAATCTATTCTTTGAGGGCACAATGCCTTAAAGACTCCTTTGAGGTTAGTCCAGGTTCTATAATTTGTAACCCAATTATTAAACCACATTACTGCATCGCCACGTAAACAATTACGCACACGGGCGAGGCATTCACGTTCATCCCAGTCATTTAAAGCCCGTACGCGATCTACTTCCGCGCTCCACGCGTCAAAATTATGTATATTTGGGTCAAAGTACGAAATGTTAACATTCTGTCGGTTAACGAAGGCAGGTGCTGCTCCAACATTTCTGTTTACTACGCGTCCTCCCGTGCCCTCATTACCGGTCCGACGTGCTTCGGGCACGCCTGCCCTACTCCCACTGTTACTTGGACTGTCTACGACCACAATCTCAGGCCTTTCAGCTGCTGTATCAGATTGAGGCAAATTCTCTCGTAAAGGTGGTACCGGTAAAGGTGAAGTTTGTGTATGGCAATCGGTGAAAGAATGTGACGATTGGTTTCTTCTTAGACTGAAGGGAAACATTTGAGTTTCCATAGACGATATACCCGAAATAACTGACTGTGACCGTCCTCTTCTGTCGAGTATAATACTGCCACAAGGGCTTCCAGGCTCCATACAAATTAGTGGTTCATCCATTAAACCGAATGACGAACGTAGCTCCGCCTCACGTACACTTGCGCTAGATGCCGGACTAGAACAAAGGCCCGCCATTTTCTTACTTCATGCCTCAAATAAAACATCTAAATGGGAGATCAAAGACATTGTGGGGCTGAAAGAATCTGCAGTATCTGACTAAATGTAAAATGGTTTATCTCATGCTTTAATCGGCGGTAGTTAAGTAATAATCGGCGGCATTCGATGATTGTATTTTGATAGTAGCCAGCAGGGGGTGAACTTTGGAAGAAACAGTTATAAAATCAGTCACTAATCACTTTTACTGATATATTTTCTTTTAGTAAATATGTTTGCCCCAGCTGTATTTTTTTCCAAACACTCTCACTGTCGCCTTCGTCATAAGTGGCATAAGATACCAGCCTTTTATTCTGAAATGACAAAAAATCGTCAATATTGATTTAGTTGAATAGCAGTTTGTAATGAAAATTAAAAAACATGCATGTCCATTTCATTTTGTTATCGCTGATAAATATGGCACAACAGATGAATAAGAAATTATGCAAAAAAAGTATAATATTGTATCATTAGGCTCTAGTAGCCTTTTCTAAAACATAAAAAGATCTATGATATTCATCCACTTACCTGGTTTGTTTAATATTCCAATGTGTTTCACCTATGCATGATGTAAAACTAAATACAAAAGCATCTATACATCAAAGATACAAAATAAAATAAATATGGCACATGAAAATTTACACGTAAAACTCTACGAAATAATATAAAAACTTCTACATATGTAAAGATCACAATGGAGAAGTAAAAACTTTCAAATCAAAAGAGGTGAATTTCTTACAGAAAACATTCACAATGGTCTCAATCTACAAATAGTATACTGCTGCCAATTACAAGCAAATTAAATTCAATTGTGTTTGTTATGCTATGTGAACATTATAGGTCTGTTTCATTTTGTGTTACCAGGATTTAGGTTTTCACTATTCTGCCAATGTCACAAGAAAAATAAATTTAATCAAATAAAGAAAACACCTTTTTCTAAATGTTGTAATAAAAAAGCTTGTTGCGGTTAAACTTGGTGCAATTAGCGTGGAAAAGAAAAAATATATCTACTCTAGGAAAGACCTTAGCAATGTGCAGTGGCGTAACTATACCATCTGAGGCCCATGACAAATTCTCTGGATGGGGCCCTCCCAGTAAAAATTGTCATGTTGTAATCAAATTTTAATAAACCACTGAAGTAGTAACCCAAAACTATTGATAAATACACACAGCATTTTAGTTAATTTAATAAATTTTATTTTTAATCAAAATAAAATTTTGATTTTACTAACATATTTATTAATAAAATTCTGATAAGATAATTATTAATGCATTTATAACACTACTAGTACAATAGAGAGATAACAATGCACCTGAAGATAAGTGAAGTGCAATCTAAATAGTGTCCACTTGTAATGACTGATTTATGAATATCTATGATTCTTAAACATTTGACTCAACTATAACGGCCTAATGCTAACCCGATATCATAATCATCATCAGCCTATATACGTCCCAGTGCTCGGCAATAGCATCCTCTACAAATGAGAGGGGGTTGGGCGCTAGTCCACTAAGCTAGTATCTTGTTTAATTAAAAAGAAAAAAACATGTACCATGCATTAAAAAAATAATACATATTAGGTCACGACAGTGATAAAATAATTCACACTATAAGGATACCATGACTAAAAATAAATGCAATAATTAAAACAAATTTACGATACAATTTTCCTGTTAATTGTTTTGACAAAACATCGTTTTAATGTTCAAGGCAGAGGGTTTTCCGCTTGTTTAAATAATTTTATGATTTATTAGAAAATATGTATTATTCGAAATTTACTAAAAAGATTTACAATTGAGTTTTACAGATAGACTTATCTGTGTAACTGAACAATTGGTGACTACGGATTGTAAAGCAGTGATAAAACTACGTATCCTATATACATATGTATATCAGTGGCGGTACTTCCATAGAAGCTCAAAAGCGTTACACGTTAATTTTGCAATGTCTAGTTCATAATTGTTTATTGTGAGGTCAGACATTCTCATTTATATGTAAATAGCTTTTGCCCGCGACTCCGTCCGCGTAGACTACAGGGTTGGGTTCAGAATGAAAATAAGTTGTAGTCTATTTTACTCCACAGAGTCCCATTTATGTCCATATCAAAAATCGTTTACATCGGTCAAATGATTTAATCGTGAAAGCGTAACAGAAATACTCGTATAGTTACAGTCGTCTACACGTCGTTTCATAATTCTAGCTTCAAAAATGACGAATTTCCACACAAACTTTCACCCCTATTTTTATTTTACCCCCTTAAAGGTACATTTTTTTTACAAACTTTGAATGTCATATTTATTTATATCTAATCAACAAAAATAAGTTTCAAGATTCTAGCTTTAAAAATGACAATACTTCCATACAACTTTTCATCCCCCCTTAAAACCCCTTTTCCTTGATAAAAAGTAGCCTATGTCCTTTCTCAGAGTCTAAACTATCTGTGTACCAAATTTCATTTAAATCGGTTCAGAAATTTAAGCAGGAAAGCGAGACAGACAGACAGACAGAGTTACTTTCGCATTTATAATATTAGTAAGGATAAGGATTTTAAAAAATAGCCTATGTCCTTTTTTAAGGTCTCATTTTTGTCCATACCAAAAATCATCCAAATCAGTCAAAATGGTTTAGGTGTGAAAGCATAACACAGGCAGTGTTACTTTCGTATTACAATATATGCTCATCCCACGGGAACCCTTCATATTCCCGGGATAAAACGTAGGTTATGTTACTTCATAGTGTCCCATTTATATTCATACCAAAAATCATATAAATCGGGCGAATAGTATAGACGTGAAAGCCCATTCCCACGGGAATACTACATTTTCCGGGATAAAAAGTATCCTATGTTGCTTCAGTGGGTCCTATCTATACTAAAACTCATCTAAATCGTCAAATGGTTTAGGCGAGAAAGCATAACACAGGCAGCGTTACTTTTGCATTACATTATATGCTCATCCCACGGGAACCCTACATATTCCTGGGATAGAATATAGTCTATGTTACTTCATAGGGTTCTATTTAAGTCCATAGCAAAATTCATATAAATCGGGCGAATATTTTAGGCGTGAAAGCTCATTCCCACGGGAATACTACATTTTCCGGGATATAAAGTATCCTATGTTTCTTGGGTGGGTCCCATCTACCCCCATACTAAAAATCATCTAAATCGGTCAAATGGTTTAGGCGTGAAAGCATAGCATAGGCAGTGTTACTTTTTCATTACATTATATGCTTATCCCACGGGAACCCTACATATTCTTGGGATAAAATATAGTCTATGTTACTTCATAGTTTAGGCGTAAAAGCAGAATATTGACAGAGCTACTTATACCCATTCCCACGGGAATACTACATTTTCCGGGATAAAAAGTATCCTATGTTCTTTCCCAGGCTCCAACCTATCTATGTACCAAATTTCATTTAAATCGGTTCAGTAGTTTTAGCAAGAAAGCGAGACAGACAGACAGACAGACAGACAGACAGACAGTTACAATCTCATTTATAATATTAGTAAGGATATGCAATAAATTAAAAATCAATGTTGTACCTTTTTTTTTTCTGGCTCGGCAAAGTGACTCCACTGTACCTGATTGTAAGCACAGGGGAGTCCAAAAAATTATACCGACCGGCGAGAAACGATATGGTCACCCGCCGGTCGATAGAATCATGCCGGCCTGAAATCTATGAATCTATTGACAATGAATCTATTTATTATCTAAGTATTAGTTACCTTGGGCCGGGGTCCTCTCGGATCGGGGACGTTTAGCATTTTGCCAATCCTACCACCCTATAGTTACGCCACTGTCGGACATAATGAAGATCTTCATAATTAAAGCTTAACTATGTATCTAAGCATTTTTATTTTCAACATTAAAATAGAATAAAGAGCAGGTGAGTAAAATGGAATACCTTGAACAAGCACTCTTCAAAAATGTCTCCAAAAAGGGTTAATTTCCTGTAAAGAAAATTATTTAAATGAAATATGATTTCTACACTTTCAGTAAAATAATCCAAAAAATCAAGCAACTTTAGGTCATTACTATTGATCATCAGCACACTGCGGGTCATAGTTCAAACAATAAAAGGGATCAGGCCTTAGTCCAAAATGCTGGCCTAGTGCAAGTTGGCAGACCCAAGAATATCTTAAGAACCTTTAGGTCCCTCATGAGTTTCCTTCACCCTTTAAGTACATGACAATTCATTGTGAATGCACTCATAGCTAGTCGGAGTTGTGTGCCTAGAGTTTGAGCCTGCGACCTCCGAGTTTCGACTCTACCGCGCGCCTATGCCTCGAGACCATCACTACAATAATTAGTAATTACTAAGCAAAGGTAAGCTAGATTGTTAGTTTTAATGGTAGCTGTAGTGATGAAAAACTTCAGCAAATAACGCGACACTAATATAAAGCAAAAGATACTATAAAAAATTAATAGAGACTTAAGATTTAAAAAATACTTTTTAACCTTACCTGCCAAAAATATGCTTCACAGCGTTCTGATGATGGGTTTTAATAAGTCACTCTTTAAAAAAATTGTCTTACTTCGATTTAGTAACAAGAACTCATCTAAATCATAAAAGTTCACAGCGGCCTTAATAGCACCACTTTTATAGATTAAAAGAAATACAAATATTAATTTACAGAATGTGGTTAGTAGGGATTTTTTCTTTTTCGTTTATAAAAATCAGTACAAACTACGTCTCCGCCATCCAAGCTTCGACGGTATTAAATTGAATATTGATTTTGCGGTTTGCCTTGCCGACCAGTGTTGCCAACCCCAAAAAACTAAAAAACAGCATATCACTAATAAAAAAACAGCTTAAGAAAAAAAGGCAGAATTCATATTTTTCTTTTATAATTGAAACAATCACCTACTTTTATTACTCACATTGTTATTATTATAATATTGATTCTAAATTTTCATTCTCATTTTCCTTTTTCAATTCGTACATATTTATATTAAATCTATTTACCTATGTGCCTTACTGTGTGTGGCTTCAAATGTGTTCAAATTGCAATCGTTTATTTCGGATTTGTGTATAATACTTCTTTAGTTGTAGTGGATATTCTGTTGCGTAATTTGTTTTTCATAACATTTATAGCTGAAAATAATCTTTCCACGGTAGCGCTGCTATGTGGGTAGGCACAAAAGTTTTATTATGTGGTGATTATTAAGAAATACTTGCATAGTCTAATAGGTAGCGTTGAACGCTCATTGAAAAACAGTAAAAATGAGGAATGAAACAGAAAACAGGGTCATCAACATGACAACAGCAAATCTACTGTTAAAACATTCACTGTTGCCGACTGTCAGAAGTAGGGATAATCGATATATTATTCATCGATGGTGCATAAACATCGATGTTTAGCTGTAAAACATCTACGTTTTAACATCTCCTATCAAGTTGAATTATTTTCCACTAGATAAGCCTGAGACTGATCAACTGACTACAGTGAAAACACGTGTCAAAGTATTTTTTTTACAGAGTATAACACATTTTATTAATATAATAAAGACAGTTTTATTGGTTACCAAACACATCAATGTTTTTCAATCGATATTTATATTCATAACATACTTTTGATTCGATGTTGGTATCGATGATTCTCTAATATCGATCATCCCTAGTCACAGAAGTTGTCAGTACTTACTTATACTTTGCTTGATTCTCTGTTCACTATTGTAGTGAAGGGATTAAGGGTTGTATGTGGGAGGGACGGGGGCGCGCCTCCAGTTTGAGAATTTCGCGCCCTTTTTCTTTCATCATTCATCATAATCATCATTCATAATTCATACTTATTTATGTTAAACCAAACTATGACGAGGCTGTATGGGCTAGAACCCTTTGCCTTCCCAAAAAAAATAATGGGAGAATTGGAAGAAAAAAAAAATTACTTATACTTTGTAAAATTTAGGATGATAATTTTGACAGCTCATGCACATGAAGTTACGTTTTTTTTTGCTATAAAATGTACCTACTTCCCATAATATCATACTTTGAACAAGATATAGTAGTAGACAGTAGTGAGTAATGAGAGTGACATTTGTTAATTGTTACTCGGCCCGGTAATCTATACTATATTACTATATTATAATAAAGAGTAAAGGTTTGTATTTTTGGATGTTTGTTTCGCTTAAACTCAAAAACTACTGAACCGATTTCGATGATTTTTGGTATGGAGATAGATGGAACCCACCGAAGTAACATAGGATACTTTTTATCCCGGAAAATGTAGTATTCCCGTGGTAATGGGTATAAGTAACTCTGTAAATATTCTGCTTTTACGCCTTAACCGTTTGACCGATATGAGTGTATTTTTGTACAGACATAAATGGAATCCTTGTAACATGGATTAAATTTTATCCCGGGAATTTGTAAGATTACCGTGAGATGAGCATTTATGCTAAATTCAAAAGTAACACTGCCTGTGTTGTGCTTTCACGCCTAAACTATTTGACCGATTTAGATGATTTTTGGTATGGACAAAACGAGACCTTAAAAATGAACATAAGCTATTTTCTTAATTCGATAAGTGCCATTTTGACCACTTGGGAGACGATAGGTCATTAAAGGTTTTTAGAATTAATTAGGTGACGTTAAATGCAGTTAAGTGCGATTTAATATTATAAGGTGATGTTAAGTGCACTTAGGTGACATTAAAGGCACTTAGGTTAGGTTAGTTATTAGATTGGGATTGCCGCTGGGTGGTTGATGGGTGGTTCTAGGTTCTCTAATGTGACTATAAGATTTTTAAGAGACAATAAGTAATTTTTACGGGCCATTATACGTGCGGTTAAATGCCGTTAGGTGACGATAGGCGTTTTGGTGTATGTTAAGTGATTAGTGGATGGTGAGGACGTCAGGTGCAAAGTTAATGAAGTAATATCAGATTTCGTTAGTGGGATCTTTAAAACCACAAGTACCATTATTGGAACTCATGTAACAACAGGTGCCATAATTGGCACTTATGATATTTTCATAGTCATTAGAGATACTTAAGTTGTGACAAGAGCTATTTTCCGACTCATGAATTTAAGTGCCATTATTGGAACTTAAATTGCAAGAGGCACCATTTTTTGAAATGAGTATCCTGGATGACCTGAATTTACTTTAAATGTCATTTAGCACTGTAGAGTACCATTTTGTGCATTTATTTGCTCTTTATAAGAGTTGATTGATTTTAGGTACCATTAGTGGAGTGTTGATTGCGACTGGTGGCATTAATAGAACGTATGTGACGTAAGGTGCCATTTTTGGAACTTATGAAACATAAGTGTGGTTTTGTTTTGGTGATTTTAAGTGCCATTATGACGTTGAGTCGCGTTTCAATCAATCAATCAATCCATCAGCTAATGAAAGTCCACTGCTGAATATAGGCCTCTCCCAATGGCTTCCACAGGGACATGTTGGAAGCAGCCTGCAACCAGCGACGTCCCGCAACCTTTACTAGGTCGTCTGACCACCTTATCGGAGGACGGCCTACGCTGCGCTTCCCGGTATATGGCCTCCACTCGAGAAATTTTTGGCCCCATCGGCCGTCAGTTCTCCGCACTATGTGCCCGGCCCATTGTCACTTCAACTTGCTAATCCGCTGGGCTATGTCGGTTACTTTAGTTTTCCTACGGAACTCCTCATTTCTGATTCGATCTCGTAGGGAAACACCGAGCATAAACATAATCCAATATACCTCAGTGCCTGAAGACGAATGTCTTCGATAGTTGTGTATTACCAGTAATGACATACGGCACTGACACGTGGCCTCTCACTATGGGCCTCATTAGGCGGCTCAGAGTCACTGAACGAGCTATGGAGTCGCATTTAGTACAATGAAATGTTATCAGGTGCATTTAGATGACGCTCAGTGTCGTTATGCGATGGAAAGTGCCATTAAGCGCACCTAGATGACATTAGATACATTTTCGCGATAAATTGATGAGACGATCGAGACGAGTTGATGAAAAGTGCCATAATGTCACTTGAGACGACTTTCAAAGACAGAAATGACCTCCGGTGGTGACCTACTGCAACAATAAGAGTAATTTTAATTAGATACATTCATTTTGTTTGTTTCTTCACCCAACCCTGAAGTCTACGCAGACGGAGTCGCGGGCAAAAGCTAGTGGTATATAATATACTAGCTTTTGCTCGCGACTCCGTCCGCGTAAACTGAAACTGAAACGAATGAATGCTCTGCTGCAGTGGGCGGCTTTTTATACACACCGTTGGACCTGCGGCGCACACGTGGTCCGACGCACCTGTGGTGCACACGTGGTCCGTCGCACCCGTGGTCTGCACGTGGTCCGTCGCACCTGTGGCGTACACGTGGTCCGAGGCAGCTGTGTCGCACACGTGGCCCGTCGCACCTG
This sequence comes from Hemaris fuciformis, assembly GCA_907164795.1. Classification (NCBI taxonomy): domain Eukaryota; kingdom Metazoa; phylum Arthropoda; class Insecta; order Lepidoptera; family Sphingidae; genus Hemaris; species Hemaris fuciformis. The sequence continues at coordinate 24,284,150 of OU015431.1, forward strand.
TGACAAAATACCTGCGGCGCACACGTGGCACATAATGTTTCGCGCCGATACGACCATTCTGACAGGCGGTGCGCGCTCTGCACTGCCTACTTGATTCTTGTTGTTGTGAAGTTGAATTAGGTTATTTAGTTTTAGTTAGGGGTTTTTAGAAGACCCCGTGCTTTTTTTCGAAACAGTAAACATCGCAGCTTCTACGTTTTGATCAGATCAGTTGCACAGTGGCGTCGGTTGAAACTACACTGCTGGGTTTAGCACTGCTTTCAAAACAGAAAAAACTTAAAAATGAGCGCATCTATTGAATGTACCCATCTACGAGTGAAATGCCAGCAAATAAATGGCAGCTATACGGTTTAGTATCTGCAATTATACGAAATTTGATCGCATTATACATAACCATTCTGTAATTTAGCTCTTGTTTTTTTTAGAATTTTAGTTACCTACATAAATGCTCGAAAATTCGAGACTCGAGAGTAGCTCTTGTTTTTCTTTTAAATTTTACTTAGATAAATGGCCGAAAAGTCGAGATTCGAGACTTTTTTTTAGAATTTCAGTTACCCTACCTAGATAAATGCTCTAAAACTAGAGACTGGACAATAGCTCTTGTTTTTATTTTTTATTTTAGTTACCCTAGCTTTTAGACAGTTTGATTTCATTCCGTATGTTTTGTATCGTATTATACGAAATGGTCATGGATACAATACACCATCCGATTATACATATTTTGTATCCAATTATACAATCTGGCAGCCCTGGAAAGAAGGTTGTGGTCATTACAATACAACATTTACAAAGTTGGTAAAACATAGAAGATGAAAAATCTTGATGTAAAAAGAGCAGCGAACGCGCTTCAGACGCGCGTTTGTATCGCGTTTTATGCGCGTTTGAATCTATACAAACGCAAAAATCGGGATCTACGTTCCGGACTAAAACTAAAACTAAAAAAAAGAAGGGTATACACACCATACAGCCTTGTCAATAATAGTATCATACTATAAATTTTCAATTCTATACCTATTAAAGATTGTAGGATAAGTAATTTAGTTTTGAAGCCAAGCTAATTAGTCTGTTCCTAATTTATATCTTTGAAATTGAGTAGGTACTAGGTTTACAATATTATTAGACGTATGTACTAATTAAAGTAATAAGTATGAATAAGTGTTCCAATGAATTTATTTGTTTTTACGAAATAAATGATTGCGACATTATGTCAACCGAGATTACCGATTACGCGTTGTGTTTGCCTTGCCCAACGACAATAGCCTGGCTAGACGAATTGTTTTCTTTAATTTGTCATTTGTTATGTTTTAGATAGTGTTAATCTTAATAGTCATCCGGGACAATATATTTATATTGTAATTAATCATTAAGTCACTATTATTAACAGACAAATTTCCAGACTCCGTGCCGATACAGAAAATTATCCTGGAAAACCCAACAACACTTTCATTGTCCTAGAATGGAATCCAGGAAATCTCGATCGTACATTGCACACTACGGGACAGACTAGAATAAGTTATTAGGGAGATTAAAGAACGAATTTTGGAACATTTTGAAAATTGACATCCCATGAGATATATTTTATGACTACATAGTTTCATAAACATGGTTTTAAATATTTCTATAAAAACCCTTTCTATCGACGACAACCACAAAAAAAACCCTGAGCGCCTATGGCCTTTTAACATTATTCGATGAGAATAACTCTTATCCTCAGTTTTGTCAACTTACATGGCTGTAAGGTCTCCTTAATTTTAAAATAAAAACTAAAACTGGACATTTAAAACAATTTATTAAAACATTTTCAAATATCATTATTAACTACTACACAGCTGGAATAAATATTTTTCAGTATTACATTAATAAATCAAATTAAATAAGAATATAACTATAGACAGAATTTGATATATTAATATATTGGATTAATAATTAATTATCCTTACAAATATAAAACTTATTATATAAGATGCATATATAACATAATAACATTTGAATCCAGGCAAAGCAACAAATACTTAAGCCAAGATTTAATCATGATCCTATAATTAGTAATAACATTATTTATTTACACCTAAACAAAGCATACATGGATAGCATTCAAGGAATTTTGTCAAGGGCCATTTAATATTAAAATCACCATATATTTTATATACAGAATAGATTCCCTAAAAATAAGGTGATTATTTTGAAAAGCATAAAATAATTATTCACATTCTAGTATCAGACTCTTAATGTGATGTTTATAATATAAGACTAGACAGAACTTACAACTCAATATATTTTTTACATTCTAGATTATAACTTAAGTGTAATTTGTTTACAATAATTTAAGTTAAACTGATAAATAGTATCAAAAAATAATATTTGTTAAATATATTTTATTTCTTTACATAAGTGATGAAAATTTAATACATTTGTGATAGGAGTGGAAACATTTTACTACACAATGCCCACACTTTAATATATTGAAAATATAAGTTGTATTCTGCATTCTTTTAAGCTACCAGAGTAATGTTTCCTTTGCCATATATGGATGTATTTAAAAAAATGTATAAATCTGATTTAAAAACTCAACTCATGCATGTGGACTGATACAAAAAATAATTTTTGCTATTTTTAATTATTGTGTTATTGATGTACTTTGTTACTAAACTTATCTAAACTTGTTACATTATGGGATATCTTGCTTATCTTTTTTTTTCATTTCTATATTCAAGTTATAACATCAAAAAAATTGAAAAATTAACTAAAATAAATATAGACAAACACTTTTGCAAATAGGTAATTTCACTTAGTTTAAGATAATTAGTTTACATAAATATAGATGTGATGTTCTGATTTGATCCAGCTTTTCGCAATGAAGTGTGGTTGAATTGCGTTTCAAATTTATTTCTAAATAATTATGTAGTTACTTAAATGTCATATATACCTATATCAGTCTAAATACAAATAACTTAAGAAGGGTATTGGATACTCAATATACAATATAATATGAAAATATTATGACTTGTGTAGATAAACACACAATCACATACATACTGATGAGGAGTAGCCAAAATTCAAAAAATTACGTAATTCGATGTATTTGTTAGAACATTTTTAGATCATAGAATGTGATAAAATATTTGATCAGAGATGTTGTGGCCCTGTGGGTTGTATTCAGTATTGTGGCAGCTAGGATGTGGATAATTACATTTTATTGTTATACTGTCACATAAGACGGTATATATTCAAAATATAATTAAATAATATAGAAAAATAAAAACATTATTTTCCTGATAAATATACCATTTCGTTAATCCCAATACTATGGTTTAAATTACCACCATTTTTTATGCACAGTATGACAATCCACAACATTTCTGATGCCACCTATTTCTTTTTGAAGTTGAGTAATTATACATTTATATTTGAAAGCATCTTAACATCTATTGTTTACTATAATTTAAGAAGACAAATTCTTTGGGATGTGTGGAAAATGATGTCATTTAATTTACCTTGAACTCCTGATCTTGTCTAATTCCTTAGAAACCTTGTCATAGTCTTCTTTGACTCGCTTGCACTCAGTTTGCAAATCTTCAAACTGGCTCTGGGGAGAATAATAAACACAATTGTATATAAAAATGTGCCTTTAAAAATCTTTCCATAATTATTATATTATACTAGCTGTTGTCCTCAACCCAGTTCTACAGACAGATTTACTTCTTGGTTGCCAAACCTAATGTTAGCTCGGCTGAAGACCCAAGAGATGAGAAAAGATGGATAAATTTATTGTTATCTAATGAAATGAAATGATGTCTATTGATTCCATAAAATGTCAAATACATGATTTAGATTCAGTCATTTAAAAATTTAGGCTGCCACACTGTTAGGAAGGCAGTCTTCACTAGAGAAGAATAGGCAAGAAACTTATTGTTGTTCTTTTCGAATCAAGATACAGTATACAATATTGATACTAAGATTACATTTTCCGATTTAGAGCAGTTCATTCAATCAGAACTGAATATGAGAAAAATATAAAGTCATCTAAAATGATATTAGAAGATATTAGAAGAAGATTAAAAGATAATAAATATAAAGAAGCAAATCAAGCTATACAAACAGCACTCTCTCATGAGTTTAACGCATCTGCGAGCCATTGGCCTCCTCAACCATTTCATAGGGGAGTGACCAACCTGGCACACGACGCTGCAGTAAGCACTGATATTTCAGCGAACATCTATCCATAAAGTTCCTATATCAATTAATTAAAAGACTTGTATCCAACTTTTTTTATCTTGTGGATAGTCAGTGTTGCATTGGTGCCATACATATCACATCTCTTTGGTGTTCTACTAAAACTTGGTTGGTAAAACTAATAAAGAGCATAAAAAATACTAATGATTGACACAACCTAACAAATAAAAGATATGGTATATTAATTAACAATCCCAAAAAATTGAAAAAAAAAACTGATTACCAGTAATTATTTCACATGTTTGTGTGATAATAAATAATAAGTGAACAAATTATGTTGTATTTTCAGGCAAACTTGCACTCTCACTGATGGTATTATACTGCTGCTCACCAGTGTAATGATCATTGTATGCTTAGCAAAATTATTAATTTCTATTAATAATAATAAGTCGTGATGGCCTCGAGGTTTAGGCACGCGGTCGAGAATCTTGATGGTCGCAGGTTCAAACCCCAGGTACACACCTCTGACTTTTCGAAGTTATGTGTGTATTCACAATGAATTATCACATACTTTAACAGAGAAGGAAAATATTGTGATAAAACCTGCACACCTAAAAGTTCTTAGGAATTTCTTGGGTGTGTAGTCCACCAACCCGCACTAGGCCAGGGTGGTGGACTAATGCCTAAATCCTCACAGTTGTAGAGGAGGCCCATGCCCAGCAGTGGGACGTATATGGGCTGATGATGATGAATAATAACCACTTGTTACATACTAACAAATCTCATTACACTCAATTCTGAAATTAGCTAGGATGAACAAGTATATAAAAATCAATAATAAACCATTTTATAAACCACTACACTAATCATTATTGAGTGTGTGTGGACTATCGTTTCTCCCATGAAGTATTAGCAGTTATGTGATACATATGAATGTTCATATATTATGTTCTGAATAAAACAGTACAACTTGTTATGCTATAATCCCATACACCCTGTTATATAAAATATGCACATACTAATGATATTTATATTAAATCCTTATGCAATTCCATAGTCAAATCCAGGTTTGCAATAATCTCAACAGTTATAAGCACCAACTGTTTTAAGGATTCAAATGAAAAGTATGCTTCAATGTAAAGCCATTTCATCATCAACCCACATACACATGACAGCCCCGTGGCGCAGTTGGCTAGACACCAGCTTGCGAAACAAGAGGCCGCGGGTTCGATCCCCGCACTGAGACAAATGTATGTGTAATCGACAAATATTTGTTTCGGGTCTGGGTGTTTGTGAGACCGAAAAGTCTCTTGTAGTTTCTGATATCCACGACACAGCACTTGTATCCTAGTGTGGGGTCAGAACTATGTATGTGACTGTTGGGTGTATTTATTTATTTATTTACATCCTACTGCTGGGCACAAGCCTCCTCTACGACTGAGAGGGTTTAGGCCTTAGTCCACCACACTGGCATAGTGCAGGTTGACAGATTACGCACCTCAGAAATTCCCAAGAACTTTTAGGTGTGCAGGTTTCATCGTGATGTTTTTCTTCATCATTCAAAGTACATGATAATTCATATAACACACATAACTTCACAAAGTCAGAGATATTTGCCTGGGATTTGAATCCACAACCATCAAGGTTCTCAACTGCGTACCTACTTAAACTTCAAGGCCATCACAGCTTATAATTATATAAAAGCCATTATATGTAATAAACTTCAACAAAAAACAAAGCTTGATAAGAAATATTTGCTATCACTAAGTAGCGTGTCTGTAGTACTTTAATATTAATGAAAGTTGAATATAGTGTAAAAAATGTTGTACCTGACAAAGAGCAGACTGTTGTTTCATAGCAACACAGCTCTCCATTACATCTTTAAATCTCTCTTTGTCGGCTTCATGGTGCTTCTGCGTCTCCGTCAATAGTTTGTCAATGCGATTTTTATACTCGGTGACAACTGTAATAAATATTCTCACTAAGAATTGCTATTTAAAAAAAAAGGACAAGCAACAGACCGTTTTACTTTACCATTGAGTTGGTATTTAATAGATGTAAGTTCCGATAAACACCGTTCCGATGATTGTGATTCGTCAAAGTTTTGTTGCAAGTAATGCAGATACAAATATATTGCACTGACCGTTAATAATAATATTAAAAATACACCAAGTAATTTCTTTTTTATTTTCAACGATGGTAAGGGCACAATCATTTTGATAATTTATGTAAGTAATTTTATACTGTATAAATGTGAATTACATAAATGCGTGTAACGTTGAGGGCATTATAGAATTAATTTCATCAAAACTTGCTAGCAAATGAAACCATATGTGGAAAAATACAAATGAAAAATAATGCTAAAATTAAATATACACACGCAAGTCGCAAATACACCACTCGCGTTATACTTGTAATTTGTATTGACATTGTCGTTTCTTTTTACGATACAATATAAATGTACACTTTACTGATGTGCCTCTCTTCAACAGTGCTATTAAGCATAGAACTATTACAAATCTTTCTTCTATTCCAACTCCCAAGTATCCTCAATTTGTCTTTAGTCAATTTACTGATTGTGATGTTAAAAAGAGCATTTTGTCCATTTCCTCTAATGCCGTCGGAGTTGATAGCATCAGTCGCAACATGGTGGTGCACATCCTGGATGAAATTCTTCCTACCATGTGTCATATCCTCAACTTTTCTATCACTCATTCCGTTTTTCCATCCCTTTGGAAAGATGCTGAAGTAATCCCTCTCCCCAAACGTTCCAACCCAAAGTCTTTCGCTGAATATCGTCCTATTTCTATCCTACCCTTCCTTTCTAAGGTCTTTGAAAATCTCATACATCTTCAGCTTAGCTCCTTTGTTGACAACAATAAACTCCTCAATCCTTTTCAATCTGGTTTTCGTCGAGGACACAGCACCACCTCTGCACTGGTGCATGTCACAGATGATATCCGAGCGGCTATGGAGAATGGTAAGGTAACGATACTTGCATTACTGGATTTTAGCAACGCATTTAACACAGTTGACTACGATGTCTTACTGAGTACGCTGAGCTCTATTAACATATCTCCAACAGTAATTGACTGGTTTCGAAGTTACCTGATGGGGCGTCAGCAACGTATACGAATTGATAATGCTGTTTCTTCTTGGCGTAATACATATGCTGGTGTCCCTCAGGGCGGCGTTTTATCTCCTTTGCTCTTCACGTTATTTATTAACTCCATCTCTAATAATCTTATTTCATCCTACCATCTGTATGCAGATGATTTACAAATTTATTATCATGCTCCGGTAGACAGGATGACGGAGGCTATTGCTTCAGTTAACAAAGATCTTGCGCGTATATGTGAATGGAGCGATACGCACGGTTTGAAAGTCAATCCCTCGAAAACCCAAGTCATTGTTGTCGGCAGCTCCAGGATGATTGCCAAAGTTGATTCCGTCTCTTTACCGCAAATTGTGCTTAGTGAATGCGTGATCCCTTTAAGCGACAAGGTAAAGAACCTAGGCATATATATCGACAGGCACTTATCCTGGGGTCCCCAGTTACAAGAAGTTAGCCGTAAATTGTTTGCTGCTGCGAGGTCACTTCGTAGGTTGCGGAATTTTCTACCGATTCCCACAAAGATTGCGCTGGTTCAGTCCCTTCTCTTTCCTATCCTTGATTATGGTGATGCTAGCTATCTTGACCTCACCGAAGCCCAATTTGAAAAACTTGAGCGACTTCAGAACTTTTGCATACGGTTCATATTTGGTCTTCGCAAATATGACCATGTCTCCGAATTTCGTATTAGACTCAAGTGGGTATCTATGCGCCTTCGCCGAAATACTCGTATACTCTTGCTCCTTTATCAAATCTTATTTAATCCTACAACTCCGCGCTATCTTAAAGAAAGGTTCCGTTTTCTTAGCGCAACACATGCACGACCCCTTAGATCTTCAGAAAATCTCACACTTGAAATACCTAAACATAGCACCAAATACCTCAGCAATTCCTTTACAGTCCATGCTGCACGCTTGTGGAACGAATTGCCATTAACAATACGAAAAGCTAAATCGCTTTCCACATTCAAAAGGCTTCTCAGAGCTCACTTCTCTCCAATTTAATGTTTACTATTTATGAAACATAATTATGTATTTACATCTCGCTAATTATCTCTTTTATTAAATGTAGACTATTTATATATGCATATATATGTGTATATTTATGTATGTATGTATTTATTTATATATGAATGTGTATGTATGTATGTATGTATGTATTTATGCGTGTATATATATGTATATTATTTATATGTATTTCTGAAGACAGCTGCCACAACTACAACTTTTCATTCCAGTGGGTTGTCTGGAAGAAATCGCAGCTAGCGATAAGACCGCCTGTTGTAACTATATATCTTTTAAGTTGTATGTTATTTATGTTATTTTTCCTTGTATAGTGTACAATAAAGTATATTAAATAAATAAATTAAATAAATAAATAAAATATACAAGTCTTCAAAACGAAAGAATAGCGAAATGGGTTGGTAGGCAGGTAAAGATAAAAGTAGTCTTATGCAATATTCACATAATAGAATATTCAATATTTCTTCATTATTTCACTGTAACAAATATTTTTTAGTGTTTACAATTCATTTACCTATTTAATTTAATGCATTTACGTTAATATTTTTAGATACCTACGTACTCTTTTTAAATGATGAATGAAATGGAACTGATGATAATAGTCTCAAAAGACTTGTATCTAGATTAAAGTACGGCGATTTAAAAATTCTGTACTCTTTGTCTACTCTACGTCTACCTACTAGTGTGTTTTTCTTTCACTCGTTTATGTTAGACATATGTATGTGCACGTGTACACTCACAATCTCCAAGTTTTTATTTAAATTTTTTCGATTAAAGTAACTGTTCCTTAATGCGTAAATTATAAGTAAAATTTTATATATAATAATAATTAAATATTCTTACAAATTTTACATATCAAAATGTTGAAGACTGGTGTATAAACCGAACAAGTAAGGTACTGTTAGTTTATACAGTACCTGAATTCTATTTATTCGTTCACGAAAACTAGTGATATCTGGTTTTGCTGTACTATATATAAGGTAAGAAACAAAATCACTTAATCAGGGTATAATTTTCTATCATAAAAGTCCCTTTTCTAGCTGTAAAAGCGACGACACGGGTGGCTATAATTATTTCAATAAATTCTCTACGTGGATAGCATGTGACCTATCCATATATGTTATAAGTTGGTATTTATATTGCATATTATGTTATAGCCACATTAAGAACGTTTCATTGAATGATACGTGTAAGTGGATTTTTTCTCGTTATATTTACGTAAAACGTAGTCGCGTTTCTGCTTTTAGACTTTGACACCTGCTTGTTATGTGTGCGTGTGGTACAGCTATACAGCCGACGCGTATTAATATCCTCGATTGCGAATGTGTGTGACGATTTCACTTCATCCTATTCTTTTGTATGTTTATAATGTAAAAATTGATTTAGTAATAATTATTGTAAAATAGTATAAGTATATAATATTTTTAATATTGATCTCGATAAAATCTCTTTTTACATTGCACTTTTAATATATCCCATATTTGATAGTTTGAACTAGTTTTTTCAATGCTAAATTGTTTTCATTTTTAACTCAGCTCAGTAGCCTTTATATTTTGTGTAATGAGTTCATGATGTGAAAGTTCTAATGTATGTTAAAATATGTAATGAGACATGTTTTAATTGGCTTAGATTTTTGTTATTTCCAAAGCGAATTGCTGCATTTTTGTTTTTGATTTGATTATGCCTTTTTACCGAATCTGAAGACACTGACATCTCAAATTTTATCTCTGATCTCTGAGAAGGTTACTGCTTGACATTTTTTTTATGTTACACTTATGTTGATATCCATTTCAACAAAAATATTGTTGTAACAAATATTATACAGTTTTTATTTACTATGCAATAGTAATAATAATGCACAGTCCATACATTAGTTTAGTAATAATTTCATGAACAAAATTAGAAGCAAACTGGATTAAAATTGGTTGAGTTTTAAAGTTCATACTATGCATACTTGCCCATTTTAGGTCCTTTAGAAAATATACAAATAAGATTCTAACAAGAAATCAATCAATTCAGCAGCATATTGAATACGGCTAAGCGCAACTATAACTTTTTATATGAACTACACATTTCATAATTATATTATTGTGTGCTAAGATATTGCTTAAGCATGCAAACTGGCGAACATACATATATATGTTATTAATAACAGAAAGTGGTTGGTTTCATTTCAGAAATTTTACTTATTAATCCAAAGAAGTACTCGTATTTAGCCTGAGCGTACACATAAATATTTCATAGGGCATGATCTTCAACCATGGGGTTTGGTTGTGGGTTGCTTAGCGTTGGCTACATGTGTGATATAGCTCATTAATAGCCAAATATGTCTGACTGATCTTAATAAATTTACTCTCCCACCTGGATAACTGAAAGGGTAGGGAAAGGTGTACTCTACACTGATGTTTTTGCTAGCTGTATTTTTTATGATCACATAATATGGGACACGCCTTTCACTGATCTTTGGGCACTTTTCCAGTGTCATTGCTGCTATTTAAAATTTCCTGATGAAAATATATATTGTCTGATATATGTTGGTTTGTAACATAGTTTTATAATTTTAAATATGTACCTTTATACCTCCACCATCCAAACACTGTACAGTTTTTGATAACCTTATCACAATGTGTATTGACAAATATTTGTGAAACCTATCTCGGAAATGATATCGAAATCTGTGCCTTCCGCATATGTTTATTTATGCATTCTTGAAACTGATATAGTATTCTTAGATAGTTAATTTTCCAAAGTGATCACTCATAGTATATTGGCTTCTACCCGCAATTTTGTATTTCCTAATTCCAGAATTGGATTTAAAGTGTACAGATTTATGTACCAGTATCAAAAAGCAGTGTAATATTAGCTGGTTAGTTTTCCATAATTAAATGTCAAAATATTCAAACTTTTTGCTATAGGAATATTATGTCGTAGTGATCAAGTGCTGCAATGCGGTTTAACCACAAATTTATTAAGAATAATTTATTAAAGCTGAATTTCTCACGCACAAATATTTTCTAGGATTTTTTAGATTAGGCTATAAAAACTAAACAATGGTTTCAAATGCAATTTTTTTAAGGGTTTTGCAAAAATAATACTAAGCTGTTGTTCTTTGGAGTTAATCAATTGAACAAGAATTGTTGAAGTTGAAAATATTGAAGAGTTTTTATTTTTACAGATTTCAAATAAGTCAAGATGGCGGAAGCGCATTCAGCTGTCGCCTTCTCGTTTGCAATCACCCACGACGGCTGGGATGTGAACTTTGACCGGGAGGTCCTGTACCTGGTGTGGGAATCTGGTTTAAGATCATGGAAGAAACGTATGGCTCGCTTTAGGGTAAGTTACAAGTAATTCAGCATATTATGTTAATAGTTGTAATGATTGTTGTGGAGGAAACAGTGGAGTTGTGATTTCATGGCAATGTTAAGTGAGACACAAGTGCTGTCCAGATTCAGAGCTTTTGCAGTGCCTAAGAGATCATCGAAATCTAGGCATTTCTCTAACAAAAAGCATTTATTAATGCTTTTTTTATTTTAAGTCTTAGTCTTAAAGGAATATTCGAGTACTGCTCTCAAATCTTTTCACCGTATCTGTGTGAGATAATCTGTCTGTAATAATGCATTTTAATTTAATCAGGAAGGGATGAAAATTCCCAATAGTATTTCCCTATATAGGCGACGTCTGGGCCCCGTAAGAACTACTGTTAAGATCCTCGAAGATTTGAATTCGAACTTTAAGTGCATGATTAATTGTAAGTGATTACATTATGCACAGATAAGGAAAACAATACTAATATTCATGTTTATATATGCAACGATAGCTATTGGTTAGGTATTGTGGTTTTGATTAGCAAATTTTTTCAAGCGACAGTTTAGCGGTCGTAAAGCTAAACTGTCGCTTGAAAAAAATGGCTAATCAAAACCACAATCGTAAGTAAGCTTCAAGGTTATTGTTTGCTGGACGTACGTCCAAAATCTTGTCGAATGCGAAAGTTACAAAGCATCCGTTACAGAGTAGTAGGAAAGAGTACACTTATATCCTTCTAATTTAAAAATCGTGATGGCCTCGAAGTTTAGAGGCGTGGAGTCAGTTGAGACTAAATCACTGCGATCGAAGGCTCAGTGCACACATTTAACCGTTCGAATTTTAGCAAAGCAATGAATTATCACGTACTTTAACTGTGTAGAAAAAAATTGTGACGGAACAGACATTTAAGAGTTCACCAACGTATTTCTTAGATAAATGAAATGAAATGAAATTGCTTTATTTGGTCACGTAGGCAATCAAAAAAATGCCGCAGGTCCGCCAACCCGAATTATGCCAGCGCGGGAGGGAGGGAGAAGGGGGGGGGGGGGCTAAGGTTCAACGTGCGCCTTAATCATTGTGATGGGCATTAGTTATAGAATAGGCTCCTAACCAACAACGGGTGACTAGGTCATGCCTGGTGACATCATCAGCCCAAATACTTCCCACTGCTGGGCGCGGGTTGGCGGACTAAACACCTAACAATTTTGAGGTGTGCAGGCTTCTCCATGATGTTTTCCTTCACCTTGAAAGTACTTCATAATTCGTTGTGAATACAAATATAACTTCGAAAATTCAGAGGATTCTGGGATTCGACCTGATTTGTCCTCGAGGCCATCCCTACTTATGCCATACCTGGTGTGTCATTGCCTTAAAGAATACTTGTGTATAAAACATTTTGTAATAAAAATACTGCTCTGATACTGTAGTGTAAGATAAGTGTAGTGTAGTGTAAGAATATGAATACAATATAGTGGTAGGAAAAATACGATTCGTTATTCTGAATGTGGTAAGCGGATATCATCGTATAAGTATAATATATAAGTCGTGATGGCCTTGAGGTTTAGGCACGCGGTCGAGAATTTCGACGGTCGCGGGTTCAAACCCCAGGCAGACACCTCTGACTTTTCGAAGTTATGTGTGTATTCACAATGAATTATCACGAACTTTAACGGTGAAGGAAAACATCGTGATGAAACCTGCACACCTAAAAAGTTCTTAGGAATTTCTTAGGTGTGTAGTCCGCCAACCCGCACTAGGCCAGCGTGGTGGACTAAGGCCTAAACCCTCTCAATGGTAGAGGAGGCCCGTGCCCAGCAGTGGGACGTATATGGGCTGATGATGATGATGAAGCGGATATCACTTACAAGTATCATAAAGTGTTTTACTATCAATGGCTTAAAATTCGCCAATTTTATTTAAAGTAGAAAGAAAGTATTGTTATCCGAATGAGGAATATATACCGTCAAGTCTAACACATGTAATATTGGATGGAATGTATTCATATTTGTGAAAACATTTAATGCAACCTTGCAGGCTGCATTTTAATATTAAACACGTATCGCTTAATTAACAACAGCAAGAATGCGTATTTAATGAACTATTTTGTACATGTCTATACAAATAAATAAAATTAGAGTGTCTGTTTGTAATAATGAAATAACCGCTTTTTAATAAATGCATATGGATGTATACACGGTACATATGCCAAAATAACGTTTTTTACAATTTTTGTCTGTCTGTCTGTCTGTTTGTTCCCGCTAATCTCTGAAACGGGTGGACCAATTTTAACGGTACTTTCACTGGCAGATAGCTGATGTAATAAGGAATAACTTTGGCTACGTTTATTTTAGAAAAATTCTTATATTTTAGAAAAAAATGAAATTAAGTAGGAATCATAATAAAAATAAAAATAATTAAAGAAGCGACTGTTAGGCGGAGCGAAGTTCGCCGGATCAGCTAGTGATAAATATTTTTTTAAAACTTACATTATAAATACACATTTAGCCCTGTACTGTAGTAAGTCGTGATGGTCTCGAGGTTTAGGCACGCGGTCGAGAATCTCGACGGTCGCGGGTTCAAACCCCAGGCACACACCTCTGTCTTTTCGAAGTTATGTGTGTATTCACGTACTTTAATTGTGAAGGAAGACATCGTGATGAAAAATGCATACCTAAAAGTTCTTAGAAATTTCTTAGGTGTGTAGTCAGCCAACCCGCACTAGGCCAGCGTGGTGGACTAAGACCTAAACCCTCTCAGTTGTAGAGGAGGCCCGTATCTAGCAGTGGGACGTATATGGGCTGATGATGATGACTGTAGCCCCGGAAGAGTACACGTTTTCTTGTTGTGTTGCTTAGTCCTGCGTAACAGGAGGCCAGCCCATAGCTGTTTCTCGGGCATTTCTTCAGACTGAGTATTTCCTAACGAGAACCCAATAACACTTTGTCCGACCCCGAGATCGACCCGTCACCTCTAGATCGCACGAAGCTCACTTGTATCAAGAGATCACAAAACAGCAAAAGTTGTATAAGTATAATAACTACCAAGGTCGTATAGGGACCTATCGACGTCCGACGTGAGAATCGTTCAATCTCACATGACAAGTTGTGTTCCGCAGAACAACGTGCACAATGGAGTGTATCCTGGCCATTTGCAATCCCTCTACGTGCTTTGGGCGCTGATCGTCGGGGCCCACTTCGGCGGCGTCAACATACCATTTGGTTTAGTACAAAAGATGTTGACAATCTTACCGGGGTGAGTAAAATAAACAAGTTTCTTCATATAAATAAGTACAATGGTGCAGAATCCGCAATCGTTTTTCACAATCTCCAGTTAAGTGACGATATAGATATCGAATAAAGTAGGATATAATGTGTGAAAAATCTGTAAAATATCTGCTGACAAAGAGTTTTTTATTTATGCTTTATTGTACACCATATAAATAATAACATAGATTTGTTAATATCTCAATAAGGTAGTATTACAAATGGCGGCCTTATCGCTGTCGGTGATTTCTTCTGACTGGAGAGATCAGAAGCATAGAGTGGTCGCATTTATGTAAATTTCGAAATTATATAAGTAAATAAATAAATAGAGTTAAATAGTAAAATTAAAAGAAATGCCGTTGAATTCAATTGATACTTATATATTCCAAGCTCTGTGTATGGTACTTTGATTAATAATTTTTCGGAAAAAGTTTCCATTTCTTTTAATTTTTAAAGAGATCTATGTTAGTGATAATGATTACAGAAATGTTCTAAAAGAGACGATTGCACCTTTCGTTATCCCCTCACACGTACTCAACAACGACGTACGCCTGACAAATGTCCCCCCAGCTGGTAAATGTATCAACACAATTAGGCCTTTGATTAGATAACTATCTGATCTGCCTCCCCGTATTACAGCTGCGCACATATACCGAGTGAAATTTGCACGTCGCACCGACCCATTGATTTGAATATCTGATGATGACTTTATTATTAGAATGCATTATTACTAAGCGTTCAGCAGGAATCGCTTAACTCCAATAACTTAGTGTATTAAAATTATAACGTTGTAACAGATGTACCTAAAGAAATATTATGGTAGAGGCCTTTTTCTTGAGTAACATCCGATTTGTATTGCTGTTTACTCGTCTCATAACGATATGAAACAAAGCAAGACAATAATTCATATTAAAGAAGATTTCTGTACATAAATCATTGGTCTTTTAATTAATTCATTAATTCCAGTTAGAGGCAAATTAGTAAATGCTAGATTAGTTAATTGTTTTTTTTCTGTTTAAACAAATGATAAAATGTCATCTAGTTATCCAGAATACGTTATGTTTATTGAGATGAAACAATTGGCAATATAGAATCGTCCGATCGCGGTCTATTCATCAGGGATTCGAACCTTCTAATTGAGCCCAATGTACGACTGCTCCGTGCTTTATCGACTAAGCTGTGACCTCAATTAGTGACGTTTAATACGCGTGTGGGCGAAACGCGCATTAAAAACGTACAAATTAATCAATGTCGGCAATTTATAAGTACAACACACTTATCATTGGCACGTAATCGGAATAATTATTCCGTGTTTGATTGTTATCGCACATCTGTGGGATTATTGTAAATTATCGATAATATTATTTATTTATTTGATCTGCTAATTGTTTTTCGTCAATGCACATCTGTCTTGCAGAAACGATCCGGTAATGTGGGACGCTTGTTACGCAACTTGGACAATGATTTTATTGTTCTGCTTAATAAGATACTTATTCCGGAACTATGTTAAGTTACAGCATTTCAGGTCAAAGTCCACTTTAGTCGGTTTCGTTTTGTTATTTGTACAATAACAAAAGCCTAGTCTATTAGACAAGATTTCCATTAGATTGTCTCACAGAAATATTTCTTGACAACATTAAAATTTAAGTTGCTATATTTTTAGTTAATTTTGCCGTAGTGAGGGGTAAACAGTGATTTCATACGCTTAATGCTCGTGACCTTCTTTTTTTTGGCCAGTGCGTACGTTCAAACATGTGCATATATTTTCCGTATTTACGTTCTTTTGTAACCAAGCATAACGTGTTTGGGAAGAATTAAATGTCACCACGCAATAGTGAAGTTGCTTGTGAAACTGCTTTGGCCTACAGTTTAGTATTGAAGAATCAAAGTCATTATAAATACAATTCTATAGCTTCAATATTATAATATGTCCTTGAACTTACGCGACGGTTTAAAATATCAATGACTGTATGACATGGGTTCCGCGTCATAAGTGAGCGGCGGCTGTTCGAGGTACGAGTATACCAGGTTACCCATCTCGAGAAAAGTATTTTGTCCAAATTTGCTCGATAAACTGCAATAGACAAGCTTCTTATATGGGACTTTAACATATGTAGCTCGTAAACGCCGATATAGAAGTACACCTCTGCCTGACCCAGCGCCAATACAGGCCTGATTATATTAGGTCTTAGGTCCGTTGGTCGACGCAATCACTCCGGCCGAAAACCTCTTCACCTATCTTGTGAAGAAGTTTGGGGGACTAATACCATGGTGAACAAAGGACCGACCGCGAGAAACCGACCAAAAAGTGCCGGCACGGTCATCCTTTCACCATGATTGAAGCCCCCCCCCGAAAACCGGATATACACTGGCTGATCTATTGTCTATTGGATTCTTGGCGCAGTCCAGTGAGCATTTAACTTTCTGCTTAATCAGACTGAATGTGGTTCGGACCTGGCCCTCCATCTGAGCCATAGATAACATTTATTGCTCTATATTAATAGATATCGTTGTTCCGAGATAAATGTACTCTGCCATAGGAGAGGCCTATGTCCAGCAGTGGACGTGAGAAAGGCTACTGCTGATGATGATGATGATTAATAGATATGCGAAATCACAAACAATCACGCCCGTAATCTTTAAGTGATAGGCAAAGTTGTATTACACATCTAGGTTATGCGAGTTGCTCAGTTTATTGGCGCTTAACGAACTTTTGTACCGCACTGCTTGCTAGTATTAAGAATTTCCTATTGGAAAACCCAATACACAGCCTGATTCGGAATCTCTATACCATATTATGAGGATTGTGAGTAGAAACACCCACATTGGTGTGAAGTTGTTCACATCCAAATGATAGCTATGTTACGTTATCATAGGTGTCTGTCGCCTAGCAACCGGAATTGGCAACATCATGACTAGGCTTTTACGTATTGGCCGTAATTTACCAACAGCAATATAGTATTAGGGAGGCCAAATATATAATTGATTAGAGAAAAGCAGTGATGGCCTCGAGGTTTAGGCGCGCGGTCGAGAATTTCGGCGGTCGCAGGTTCAAACCCCAGGCACACACCTCTGACTTTTCGAAGTTATGTGTGTATTCACAATGAATTATCACTTGCTTTAACGGTGAAGGAAAACATCGTGATAAAACCTGCACACCTAAAAGTTCTTAGGAATTTCTTAGGTTTGTAGTCCGCCAACCCGCACTAGGCCAGCGCGGTGGACTAAGGCCTAAACCCTCTCAGTTGTAGAGGAGGCCCGTGCCCAGCAGTGGGACGTATTTGGGCTGATGATGTAAGAGAAAAGTATTAAAAATAATATTTGATGAAAGTTATAAAAAAAAATAGAGTAATGTGAAGTTTTGCCGGCAGCTTTAAAAATAGGTTATTATTTTTTAGCGTTAGCTAATCCTTATCCATAGTGTTACTATTGCTTTTTTTCCGCTTGGATTTCATCTTGTTTTTATAATTTCGTTTTATCCTATAACGCTATGAAATTAATGGCTTGAAAACTTACTTCCTTATGCTCCGCTAAAATTTCAATACAAAAATATGCTTACTGGATGAAATTGAAAAGTAAACTCGTGTTATTACTCAATATTTTCTTAATTGAAAAATATTCCATGCAATAAAGCAAATTTGGAAGATTGTAAAATGGCTAATGTCATAAAAAATAAAGACTTTAGTTTTACTCTTTTTTACCGTTCCCGCCCATAAGTTCATGTTATCCATGTTAAATACATACAAATATGGAATTCAGAAAACACAACATTCAAGTGTTTTATGCCAGTGCGAGGCGCCCTGTAAAATAATTTTGATTTTTACCATCCTTTTTTTTAATTTTTATTTTTTTTGTTTTGATTAGCGATGCGGCGATTTGGCAAGTGATTGCTTGCTTCTTAGTAGCACTTACCATGTGGCTGTCTGTCATATTCCTCATGCGGTACCTGCTAAAACTGCTGCTTATGTACAAGGTAAATATCCCTTACTCATCTTGAAAGAGCTTAAAAACGGTGTGTTCTATTTTATGGCTATTATTGGACTAATTCTTCAAATTAGGCTAAGGATTTAATGAATCGTACAAAAATTAATAAATCGTATTAAATTTGTTGGGAACAAAGTATAGTCAAAACTGTGTTGTTATCTCCGTGGCCTACATAGATTTATTAATCAAACAAAGAAATATTTGCTTCATATTATCTCAGACCAGTAAAAATAGAAAGTGTTTATTCGCAGTGTTCCTTGCTTACATCCGCATTTTGTTTCTTGGCGTTTTACTTAAGATTCTCGCGGCTTACATGTTACTCGCGTCTGGAAGTGTACAGGGGATCTCGACATCATGCCTTTACATTAGACAACGTACATAACAAAGAAATAACAAATACATAATAAAAAAACAAATATCGTTTGTCTGCTAAAAGCATTGTGATAATATGCAATGAATGGGATCCGTCAATAAATATAAAGTAGGTACTACATGAACACATATAAGTTGAGAGGTTCGAGGTTCTCGAGGTTTAGGTGCGCGGTCGAGAAGTGTATTCACAATAAATTATCTCTTACTAACGGTGGAGGAAAACATCGTGAGGAAACCTTCACACCTCAAAATTCTTTGGAATTTCTAAAGTCAAAAGGTTCTAAGGTCCACCAACTTGCACTAGGCGAGCTTGGCGGCCTAAGGCTTAAAACCTCTATTGTAGAGGGGGCCCGTACCCAGCAGTTTGACGTATATGATGATAGATAGACAACATAAACGATCGGAATTAAATTAAAAAGTATGTGTATGTAAATATGGCTTGAAGCGATGCCTTTATATTTTTTTTAATAGTGTCCCTGAGTGAAAGGGCAAGACAAGAAAGGTGAACTAAGAATCGAGAACCGAAAGAGTAGTTAGAACTTGACATTATTAATTAACATTTGGACACATTGCATATTTAACAGCCCCGTGGCGCAGTTGGCTAGACACCAGCTTGAGAAACGAGAGGCCGCGGGTTCGATCCCCACACCGGGACAAATGTTTGTGTGATCCACAAATATTTGTTTCGGGTCTGGGTGTTTGTGAGACCGAAAAGTCTTTCGTAGTTTCTGATACTCACGACACAGGACTTGTATCCTAGTGGGGGTCAGAACTATGTATGTGACTATTGGGTGTATTTATTTATAAAAAAAAACTTTAAAATAACAGTTTTTCGAGTATTATATAATGTGTAATCTCACGACTGTCTCTCTTTGGGGTAGGCAATGACTATACAACACCAAATGCATCTCTTTTGCTTTCTCAACTGACATTATCTTCTCAATCCTGCACGTCGGTTTCGAGGAAACTTCATTTGTCGTTTCTTTAATAAGTTTGAAATATTATAAAATCTTTAACGGCGAAGGAAAACCACCATAAAACCTGCACACCTAAAAATTCTTAGGAATTTCTTAGGTGTGTAGTCCGCCAACCCGCACTAGGCCAGCGTGGTGGACTAGACTAGGTGGACCCTCTCAGTTGTAGAGGAGGCCCGTGCCCAGCAGTGGGACGTGGTTGGGCTGATGATGATGATGTTATAAAATCTATGAAGTCAAATGTTATTTCGACACCCACATTTCTATAGGATTTAAAGATTTAGGAATACAGTATTTTCGGCAACAAGCTACAAGCTACGTAAATACTTCTGCCTTGGTCTTAAGCAACGTAAATGTGTATATATAAAAATCATGTCAAAAATATAGCTCACTTCAAAACTTCAATTAATTTTTAATAAGGTTTTCGATAATTATTTTTCGTCAAAGAATTTTGTACGAAACTAATATTTTTACTAGCAGAATAACATACTTTCGCACCGTGAGATAATTTATGACACTTCAATCACAAGAATACGCCCATTTCATGTATGCTCGTGAAAACTTCGAGAATTGCACAGGAACTGTCAATATTTTTTTTAAAGTTTTTTATTCTATTTAAAAAGGATATCTCAATATTTACCTCAATGTGATTAGAGAAACGGAATAACAATTTCACTGTTCACATATAGGTTACTGACAAACGCATTATTTCAGGGGTGGATGTATGAGTCGAGGGCGCCCGGCGCGCGGATATCTCTCAAGACCAAACTGTGGGTGAGCATCGTGAAAGTGCTCTCAGGGTGGAACAAGCCCAAGCTGTACAGCTTCCAAGGGTCGCTGCCGAGACTACCTCTGCCTTCTGTTAAGGAGACTATGAAACGGGTAAGTTTTTTGAAGTTATATTCTTTTGGCGCGTTAGGGAAAAATGATGAGAGTACATTTTTACGATGCACGCGCACATCGTCACGAGAAACCGATACCATGAAGTTATTAAAAAAAGTTTATATGTTTTTAATTTTAAAAATGTAGAATAGTGACAGTAATAAAAATGGATTGACATATTTATTAGGCCTAAACCCTCTCAATGGTAGAGGAGGCCCGTGCCCAGCAGTGGGACATATATGGGCTGATGATGATGATGATGATGAATATTTATTAGTTGTCAAATATTTATGAGTGCGTTCAGAAATGTAATATGTTGTGTAAACTAAGAACTATGTATGTGACTGTTGGGCGTATTTATAAGTTTTACTTCAGTCGTGTGGTATAACTTCTAACGCGTGTACATATGTTAATTTGTGATGGCAAAAACGCCAAGAGTCAATGACGCCTGATTTAGTTCCGGTGTTTTATTCTCGGGGATCAGTCTGCTAGGTAATAACCCGCCATCCAGCATAAAAAATGACGTGTAAGGTCTTTTTAAAAACCTTCATGCAAAATAAATTGATTTTTTTATTTGCCATGACAACAATAGGCCATGGTAATTATGTCGATTAATAACCAGGGTCTGCCTCGTGGTCTCGCGGCACAAGTATATGCCGTGCGATCTGGAGGTCCCGAGTTCGATTCCCAGGTCGGGCAGTGTTATTAAGTTTTTCCATTAGGAAATTCTCAGTAACAGCCCGGAATCTGGAAGTGTGCCCGAAAAGCGGCAACAGGCTCGCCCCCTAATACGTGGGAATGATACATATCTAGCGAAATGTGGATGCACTGATGCAGTAATGCACCTCTGCCTACCCCTTCGGGGAATACAGGCGTGAGTTTATGTATGTATGTTATAAACAGAGGAGATACTTCCATAGAAGGCCAAAAGGGTTACACGTTAATTGTGTAATGTTAGGTTTATAATTGTTTATTGTGCGGTCATTGACTAGTATATGTCAAATTACTTTTGTTAATAAAGAAATTAAAGATAAAACATTATTATTCGGAATTATGTAAGGCAATATGGGCTTTTGTGCCTTTATGGAAGTACAGCCATTGGTTATAACGATCTATCATCAGCCCAAATACGTTCCACTGGGCACGGTCCTCCTCTACAACTGAGAGGGTTTAGGCCTTACTCCACCACGTTGGCCTAGTGCGCGTTGGCGGACTACACACCTAAGAAATTCCTAAGAACTTTTAGGTGTGCAGGTTTTATCACGATGTTTTCCTTCACCGTTAAAGCAAGTGATAATTCATTGTGAATACACACATAACTTCGGAAAGTCAGAGGCGTGTGCCTGGGGTTTGAACCCACGACCGCCGAGATTCTCGACCGTGCGCCTAAACCTCGAGGCCATCACTGCTTCTGTGTCATAGCTACCAATTTGTCCTTATAGAGTATGTCTATTTATGTACATGCCTATTTATTTATAATATGGTTTTTCCTTTTCAGTACCTGATTAGCGTACGTCCATTATTAGACAATGAGAATTATAAGCGAGTGGAATCATTAGTTAAGGAATTTGAAGAGACCATTGCGGTGAAGCTGCAGAGATACCTCATATTGAAGTCATGGTAAGTTACATTTGAATATATACCATACATACATACATAAACTCACGCCTGTATTCCCCGAAGGGGTAGGCAGAGGTGCATTTCTGCACCCACATTTCGCCAGGTATGTATCAGTCCCACGTAATAGGGGGCGAGCCTATTGCTGTTTTTCGGGCACAATTCCAGACTCCGTGCTGCTACTGAGAATTTCCTAATGGAAAAACCCAATAACACTTTGCCCGACTCGGGAATCGAACCCAGGACCTCTAGATCGCTCGGCACATACTTGTACCGCGAGACCACGAGGCAGTCGAATATATACCATCATCAGCTCATATACGTCCCACTGCTGCGCACGGACCCCATCTTTGTTCTCAGTGTCCTTGTTTGCGCTCAGTTGTCTGGGAGGGTTAAGGTCCACCACACAGGCTTAATGAGGGACCTAAGAAATTCCTAAGAATTTTTAGTGCAGGTTTACTCACGATGTTATTCTTCACCGTAAAAGTATGTGATTATCATTGTTAATACTTGGAAAAGTCACAGGCATGTGTCTGGTTTGAACCTGCGACCACCCAACGTCAAGGTAATCAAGAAGTAAAAAATTGTTATAATACACTTTTGGATCTCACAAATACTTCCGTGGCATGCGATCTAGAGGCCCCGGGTTCGGTTCCCGGGTCGGGCAGTGTTATTGGGTTTTTTATTAGGAAATTCTCAGTAGCACGACATCTGGAAATGTCCGAAAAGTCTCTCGTAGTTTCTGATACCCACGACACAGGACTTGTATCCTAGTGTGGGGTCAGAACTATGTATGTGACTGTTGGGTGTATTTATTATCATCGTCAGCTGAAAGTTCACTGCTGGAAATAGGCCTCCCCTAATTACTTCTAGAGCCCTCTGTCAGAATCAGCCTGCTTCCAATGGCTTTCTTCGCTTTCGTGAGATCATCGTCCATCTTGTAAGTGGACGTCTAACCCAAGACCCCTGAATAGTACACAACATGCTTTTGTCGCGAGATAAACGAGGCACTGTATAAATAATAATAAATAAATAAATACACCCAACAGTCACATACATAGTTCTGATCCCACACTAAGATACAAGTCCTGTGTCGTGGGTATCAGAAACAACGAGAGACTTTTCGGTCTCACATACACCCAGACCCGAAACAAATATTTGTGGATCACACAAACATTTGTCTCGGTGCGGGGATCGAACCCGCGGCCTCTCGTTTCGCAAGCTGGTGTCTAGCCGACTGCGCCACGGGGCTGTCAAAATTATGTATGTGTATTTAGTCAAAGGGAAGACGTTACTAGTTAATATACCGGGTATTTTTATTCATTTATACTTTACAAGCTGCGGGGCCCGGCTCCGTTTAGGCGCAATTTCGAGGGCTCATTCCCGGGGAACATTGAATTTTCTCGGGAAAAAACATACGTACTTTAACGGTCAAGGAAAATATCGTGATGAAACCTGCACACCTAAAAGTTCTTAGGAATTTCTCAGTTGTAGAGGAGTCACGTGCCCAGCAGTGGGACGTATATGAGCTGATGATGATGTCTATCTCCATATAAAAAATATTCAAATCGGTCCAGCAGTTAAGATATGCAAGTGTAACAGAGTTACTCTCGCATTTATAATAGTACCTGGATGACCGAGCTTTGCTCGGTTTTTTTTTTAAATTGTTTTTTAATTTCTGCTGTTGTGTCGTTAAAGCAATTAGTTGCTCACAAAAAATAGTATTATTATTCGCCAATAGATGTCAGGAAGAGTCATATTTTTCAGTTGAGACTACTCAAACGCCTCCTTTTTGTTATTTTTCTTCCAAATGACATTTTCTAAAAATGATTCCTAGCTAGATCGATTTATCGCCCCCGAAACCCCCTATATACTAAATTTTATGAAAATCGTTGGAGCCGATTCCGAGATTCCAATATATATATATATAGATAAGATAAGTATGGATGTATGGATTGTATACCGTATTACGTCTATGTAAAAGAACAAAATAAATTAACTTAAATTGTGGTTTTTGTAACAAAGGATGTTGCTGTCGACGATTTTTCACATTTAACTGTTAAATAGACTAAAATAAATCAGATTTTAGCAATTTTTAAGTCCCACGTAACAGGTCCGCTTTCGTTTTTCGGGCACATTTCCATACTCCGTGCTGTTACTGAGAATTTCCTAATGTAAAAACCCAATAACACTTTGCCCGACCCGGGAATCGAACCCAGGACCTCGAGATCACACGGAACGTACTTATGCTGCATGACCTCGACGTAGCCCTTCACAAAATGCAATTAGCTGTCAGCGTCCTTTACAAACATACTTAGCGCCTTTTTCGTCTTTTTGTGGCATGCGTAATGAGTTGTCTTTGTAATAAAATGTGTGACCTTGAAGATAAATCTTCACCGTCTATTGTTTTAGCGAAAAACGTGTTTTTATTTGAAAATACTCATCATTCATCATCAGCCCATATACGTCCCACTGCTGGGCACGGGCCTCCTCTACCATTGAGAGGGTTTAGGCCTTAGTCCACCACGCTGGCCTAGTGCGGGTTGGCGGACTACAAGTACACACCTAAGAAATTCCTAAGAAGTTTTAGGTGTGCAGGTTTCATCACGATGTTTTCCTTCACCGTTAAAGTACGTGATGATTCATTGTGTATACACACATAACTTCGAAAAGTCAGAGGTGTGTGCCTGGGGTTTGAACCCGCGACCGTCGAGATTCTCGACCGCGTGTCTAAACCTCGAGGCCATCACGACTTAAGTAGGCTGATCTAATCAACCGTTTACATTAAACCGACTTGACTTTGACGGCACTCTATTAATTTGACAGTTCTCGTATGTTTAAAAAATGAGTGAAGGTCCAGATTTGTTAATTTAAACGTTGGACAGTCGTTGTAAATGGGATGATAAGAATTTGCCAATAAACGTCGACTTTATCTAAATTAGCTGAAAATGTTCTATATTATTATTTGACTGCCTCGTGGTCTCGCGGCACAAGTATGTGCCGTGCGATCTAGAGGTCCTGGGTTCGATTCTCGGGTCGCGCAGTGTTATTGGATTTTTTCCATTAGGAAATTCTCAGTAGCAGCACGGAGTCTGGGGATGTGACCGAAAAACGGCAATAGGCTCGTCCCCTATTACGTGAGACTGATATATACCTGGCGAAATGTGGGTGCAGAAATGCACCTCTGCCTACCCCTTCGGGGAATACAGGCGTGAGTTTATGTATGTATGTATGTTCTATATTAGGTGTTGAAATTCATCACGCGTGTTTTGTTTCAGGTGGTCAAGCAACTACGTGTCGGATTGGTGGGAAGAGTACGTGTACCTGCACGGACGGTCGCCGCTCATGGTGAACTCCAACTTCTACGGGACGGATGCGATCCTGCTGAGACCCACCACGGTCCAGTCCGCCCGCGCCGGCCTCATCATCCACGCCTGCCTGAAATTCAGGAGGCTCATCGACAGACAGGAATTGGAACCGGTGAGTTTTTTCTTTTGGAAATTAATCTGGTAACAGTAGTGATGACCTCGAGGTTTAGGTGCTCGGTCGAGAATCTGCGCTGTCGCGGGTTAAAACCCCAGTCACAGACTTTTCGAAGTTATGTAATTGTATTTACAATGAATTATCATTTACTAGAACAGTGATGGAAAACATAGTATCGTAGGTTACACTTAAATAAAAATACAAAAATCTCAGGTGTGTAGTCTGCCAACCTGCACTAGGCCAGCGAGGTGAACTTAGACCTAACCCCTCACGGTTGTAGAGAAAGCCCGTGCCCAGCAGTGGGACTTATATGGGCTGATGATGATAATGATGTTTAGGCTTCCGTAAGCAGGGATGTAAGAGATTTATTTACTTTTTCTGACAAGAGGAAAGGGGCTGGAGGGGGGGGGGGGGGGGTAATTAATAATTGTAAAATATATTGTTAAAGTTATACTTGAACAGCCTCTATTCACTTCAGCTAGCTTCTGCAAAAGTCTATAAAATGTCTAGTTTTCTATGATATAATTCTAGGACCCAACTTCTGGTGTTTTTTTTTTTTTTAAACTGGCATGGCAAAGTGACTCCACTGTACCTGATGGTAAGCACAGTGGAGTCCAAAAAATTAATACCGACCAGCGAGAAACGAAGGTCACCCGCTGGTCGACACAATCATGCCGGCCTGCACAAATGCTTCTTCACGCTTCGCTTAAAGGATCCAGGATCATAGGAAAGAAATAAATTTATTTATAAATTTGTTTACAACAAGGCAATAACAATAAAAACGAAAGCGTTGAATGTTGCGTCAATTAAATGCTATAATACCCCGATAACGTACAGACGGCATAACAAAGTTTTAGGCTCATTACAATGTCAATTAACTCTTTGCGATACTGCGCTTATCTAAAGGCGTGGACGGAACTTGAAAACAAACAAAGAGTATTTATCAGTAATATCGGTGTTATCTGCACACTGCTCAAACTATAATCTAGGCCGAGTCAAGAATTATATGGTATTATGGTATTTTTTTATTACCCATCCGGATTCGACCGGTTGAAAATACTATCTCTTTATATATAATATCCTTACTAGCTGTTTTCCGCAGCTTAGTAAGCGTAACTTTAGATTGCAATTTTTGAAGTTATAGGTACTTCTTTTGGCGCGTTAGGGAAAAATGATGAGAGTTAATTTTTATTTATTTATTATTTAAATTTTTAAATAGACTAAAATAAATCTGATTTTAGCAATTTTTAAGTCCCACGTAATAGGTCCGCTTTCGTTTTTCGGGCACATTTCCATACTCCGTGCTGTTACTGAGAATTTCTTAATGTAAAAACCCAATAACACTGCCCGACCCGGGAATCGAACCCAGGACCTCTATATCCCACGGCACATACTTGTAGCGCGGGACCACGAGGCTTATTACCTTGACCTAAGAAAATTGACAAGTTGTAGAACTACACCTCTTTAAACTATTTAAAGGGATATAGGCATGATTATTTATTTATTTATGAAAGCAGTGATGGCCTCGAGGTTTAGGCGCGCGGTCGAGAATTTCGGCGGTCGCAGGTTCAAGCCCCAAGCACACACCTCTGACTTTTCGAAGTTATGTGTGTATTCACAATGAATTATCACTTGCTTTAACGGTGAAGGAAAACATCGTGATAAAACCTGCACACCTAAAAGTTCTTAAGAATTTATTAGGTGTGTAGTCCGCCAACCCGCACTAGGCCAGCGTGGTGGACTAAGGGCTAAACCCTCTCAGTTGTAGAGGAGGCCCGTGCCCAGCAGTGGGACGTATATGGGCTGATGATGATGATGATTATTATTTAATATTATTCATATAACCGTTAAATGTTTAACACTATATTTTATTAATAGATAATGCTGCAAAACATGGTGCCGTTATGCTCATGGCAGTACGAGCGCTTGTTCAACACCGTTCGCGCGCCGGGAATCGAATCTGACAAGATCGTGCACTACCAGGACTCGTCGCACATCGTGGTGTACCACAAGGGCAGATACTTCAAAGTGATGGTGTACTCCCGCGGCCGTCTACTCAGCCCCGCCGAGATTCAGATGTAAGTCATCGAAGACTAAAAGCACTTTCGTCATCTTATGTCAAAAGCCTTATCACCTAACTGTCCAGATTGCAATAAAGTTGAAGACGTTTACCATATATTATTGGAGTGTGTCAGGAATGAAGCCGAAAGATTTACATTATTAAACAAATCTTTTGATGTTGGTAAATGCAACAGTATTCTTGCTTTGCCAACATCAAAGGAAGCGATGTTGCTATATAAAATTGCAAAAAAAGGCTTTAGATCATGATTGGAATTGTAGTTAACAATGGGGGTGACATAATCACTTTGTGATTAAACCCTCTTCTTCAAATAAAGAAACAAAAAAAAAAAAAGTAATCAAAGACTACAAACAATCTGTTCTTTAAAGTTCACTTACTTTCTCTTGAAATTCTATATACATGTTATCACAACCTCTTTATATTCATACAATTACACAATACGTACATAACTATTACAAGTCACACAATATAATATACACAACACTATGGTACATAATCTAGGTCTATTCAACTGAAGACGTGATACGGCAATCCGCTCCTGCTAGCAATGAACGTGCTTATATAGAGACCGCCCCACCATAACATTCCAATCGTGACAATAACATCTCAAACTACCGACAAACATTTTATCAAATGCTATTCATCTACCCTCTTATAATTTATTTATTTTCATGTTTCTACAAACTAGTTAAAGCGACATCATACATATGCTCTAATGCTGGGCTTGGGTCACATCTACAAACGAAAACTATTAGCCATTAGTCCACCAAGATTACTGCATTGTCACTTCGCATATCCTAAAAGTTTCTGATGAATGCTGATTTAAAAAGCTCTTTCTCTCTCTGTGATGTCACTCTCACTGCAATCACAATAAATATTCGTAAGCAAACCTCCTCCTCGCATCGTTTTCCTCATTGCTGAGGGTCGTGATCCCCTGCACCAACAATAGTCGTCCTTCTTACTATGGCGCGCCACCTGTTCCTATCTTTGGCATCGTGGAGCGCAGCATAGAGTCCCGAATTAAGCGTCGAGCAGATTTGGTCCGACCATCTGATGGGGCATCGGCCTCTCGGGCGTTTCCCCTGGACTTTGCCAGTGATCATCATTTGTTCAAGGTTCTTTCCGTCTTTCCTTGCTATATGGCCAAAAAACTCCAGTACTCGGCGCAAGCAGATGTTAGAAAGCCTGGCTTTTATTTGGAGATCGCTTAGAATGGACACGTTGGTGCGGAATGCAGTCGTAAGCAAACCTAAAGAATAAAAAATAAAATGGACACGCAAGCCAATTGTGTGATAACGCATATCATTCTTCATTGGTCAGTACAGGGAAGATTTGTCGCGGTCACAGGGCAACGCATGCGCCCTACTTTCATTATGCCAATTGTGAAACGGAATTCAATTCGCGCGCATGTCAGCATAGCATTGCAGTTAACTAGTCGAATATGGATTGATGAATTGTGTAAATTGATGAAGCATGTGTGGGGTGAAATTGGTAGATAGAGCGAGGAATAGTGTGATAAGGGAAAAATGTGGATTGAAAGTCGATGTAGTGACTAAAATTGAAAGGATGAATGTTTGCAGGATGACGAAAGAGATTTACTGTGCGGAAGTGAACGGGGAAGTCGGTCGAGGACGGCCCAGGTGCACCTATAAAGAGCATATAGGTAATTTACTGAAAAAGGGCAATATAAAGAGTCCTCGAAACCGACGTGCATGCATGAAGAGGATAATGTCAGTGGAGGAAGCGAAAGAGGTGTGTTTGAACCGTGGCATTTGGCGCTCTATAGTCTCTGCCTACCCTAACGGGAGACAGGCGTGAGTTTATGTATGTATGTATGTATGTGAATTGTGTAAAATGGCTCTGGTAGTTATCGTTTATTGGCTGGGAATGTATAGCTTTTTTTTCGGTTAGGATGCCGCGCTGACTAATGATACAGTAATGTCTGGCGAAAGCTATCTGCCATAGAGTATCTTGATTATCATAAGAGGCGATTAATAGAGGCCATAGAAGGCAAAACTTTTCTGAACTACTTTGTAAGCAATTAGCTATGTCATGCTCGCTGAAATGTCTGTGCTTACGGCGGCGTCGTGTGCCGGGTCGGTCACTTCCCTATGAAATGGTTGAGGAGACTGATTGGCTGGCACATGCGTCATACTCGTGAACGGGTGCTGTTTGTGTGGACTGGTCTGCCTCATTTGTTTATTTGTATTTATGAACTTTTAATCTGGTTAAATGTCAGTTTCTCCATTCTAGATGACTCTATGTTATTCTCATATTCAATACAACAGTCTGAGATTGTATTAATGAGCTGCTCTAATTCGGGAAATTTAGTCTTTATATCAATATTGTAAACTATCTCTTGATTGGAAAAGAGCAACACTAGAGTTTCTTGCCCGATCTTCTCTAGTGATGACTGCCTTCCGAACAGGGTGGTACACCAAATTTTGAAATGACTGAATCTAAGTGATGTATTTGGCGTTTTATAGATTCAATAAATATTATTTCATTTCATTATGGGCGGTCTTTAATAATCAGATAGCTCACCTGCGCGTTTGCCGATTATTCCATAAAGAAAAATTGAGTCAATTAATAAAACATAGACTTTTGCTAATTCGTATATTTGCGTGCACTTAGAATTATGTGCGACATCGTCACATTGATGTTCCACCAGAATCACCCCGGTGGCCCGGTACAAAGTGCAGCACGCACAATTGTAACAATTGAACGCATCAACAATATGACCGCTCGTGTTTTCCGTCTAACATATTAGTTAACATTTGAACTCTGTTTGAAATTATCTTTTCTCTGATTGAGTAGCTACAGTACAAATGCGAGTAAATTAGCCATTACATACATTATCCACTGTTTTGAATTCTAATTAATTGTTACTATGTTGTGTAATTCTGGGCGAGCGTAACTGCATAGTGATGGCACTGGAATTTATTTGTCGCTTTGAATTGCCAAATATGTTTTTCAAATAATGTTCTCATATGATTCAGTGACTTCCAAGCTACCAGTGGCAGTACTTCAGTGACTAATTAAAATCACCGTAAAGTTATATAAAACATGTAAGTTTTGAACTTGAAGTGGATTCATGATTCAATAGTTTTAATTGATTTTTCGCATATATATACATGTTATGTCATCTTACTGTCATCGACAAGATATCTTCACTGTCCATTGATCTCCCCCCCTTTTTTTTTTAGCGAGAGGAAAGCGCCTTAAGCTCCCCTTTCGGTACCTCGGGGGAGGGCGGAAGGGGTATGTCGGGGTCTCTGGCCTTCCAACTCGGCGCACGGAACAATTGTCCGTTTACCTGAGTTGGGTCCCTAACCAAAATCCTATGCCAGCATACCGACTAAAACCTCTCGGTGGCCGTCGCGCGCATTTGGGGCGGTCTACGGCATCGCAGGGCGGGAACCCTGCATTACTTTCCGCTGCCGCCCGGCGCCCTTTTCATATTTTTTTAACAAGTTTAATCCCATATTCCAGTCAAATCCAACAAGTTCTGGACGACAAATCGGAGCCGGTAGTGGGTGAGGAGAGGCTGGCGGCGCTGACTGCCGGCGAGCGGTCCCACTGGGCGCACATCAGGCAGACCAGCTTCAACCGCGGACACAACCGCACCTCACTGCACTGCATCGAACGAGCCGCCTTCATGGTCTGTCTAGGTACGTGTGTAACACTATATTTACAGTTATAATAATAAATAAATAAATAAACTAAAGGGGGATGGGGGGATCTTCGCTATGCTTATTTTTGATGACATGGGGGATGGGGTGTTCTGGGTAGTGATTACGTAAACAAAACTTTTTTCTCTTGCGGATTTTCTACATTTTTTATCTCCCAATTTCTCGAATCAAAAAAATAAATCAGAATAAATAAATACCTAGTCAGGTCATAAATTGTGTCACATGTTTAATATAAAATAATTGAAACAAGTTTATTCATTATGTAACCATTTATATACCAAAATGAACGTAACAAAACATAGATTCTTATCACACTAAAGTTTATTCAAAATGACCTCCGTGATTTTGAATACAGGCCTTCAATCTGCGCGGCCAGTCGTCTATCACAGCACGAACGAGGTCCATGTCAATATCGGCGGCTGCCTTAATCAAGGATGTCTTGAGTGACTCCAAATTGGGATGAAGCTTTGAGCACGCCTTTTCCTCCAAGTGTTACCATATCTTGTAATCTAACGGATTCAAATCTGGACTGGAGGAGGGCCAGTCTTCGTGTCGGATGAAGTCGATTTCACGCGCCGCCACCCAGTCTTGTGTGCTCTTCGCTCTATGAGCTGACGCCGAATCTAGTTGGAATACCCAGTGCCTGTTATTGAACATGGTATGAGAAACAGGTTCCACAAGGTTCGTCAGGACCGTATTTTGATACATAACTGCATTCGTTTTTACACCTTTCTCACAAAAATGTACCTGTTAAGCCCCAATAAGAAACTCCCAACCATACCATGAGCGAGGATAGAAAATGACCTCGCGTCCAACGCGGAATACGGTTGCTCGCTTCTTCACTACTGTGTGCGTACACCTTATCATTTTGTTTGTTGTAGCTCTCTTCTACGGTAAAAATTTTCATCCGAAAAAAGAATTTCCCGATATTTTTTTCCCGCGTACCGCTTCAACAAAGCGCGGCATCTCTTCAGTCTCAGGTCCATTAGACGAGCATTCAAACGATGTCCTGTTTTTCTTCGATATGCCCGAAGCCCTAAGTCTTCATTTAACACCCTTTTCACCGTGGTTCTGCTTAACCCCATCTGAAGGGCCAACAGTTTCTGCTTAAGTTTGGGATTTCTTTGAATTCGCGCCTTCACAGCTTTTATCACTGCTGGAGTCCTAACAGACCGAGGGCGACCACTTCTTGGCCTGTCAATTGTCATCTACACTAGAGTCTTCATTGTATCGTTTGATGGTACGATAAACGAATCTTTTGGTTATATTCAAATTTTTCAGTATCTCAATAATTTGAATTGGCGCGTAACCGCAACGATGCAACGCAATAACTGCAACACGGTCTTCTTTAAGCGTCCACTCCATATTTAAAAATGAGTAAAAATCTAAAAAGTATACATTTTTATTTTCATTAACAATTCGAAATTCGAATTTAATAAACTTTTTTGTGGCCAGCATTCTAAAAGAAAAGTTTTTACTGTGTGACAATACTTATGACCTGACTGTGTATATAGTCTAGTCAACAAGTTCAAAAACGTGTTAAATAGAAATAAAGCTCCTAAAAATATGTGCCATACCTCATTCGATTCGGAATGACGTCTAGAAAAATGTTTTTTAAGGGCATATTAGCACATAAAAAATTGCAATAGTTATTAACAAAATAAGAAAAAAAAAGAAGGTATTTAGTTTTTCATTAATAACTTTTAAAATAATGATATTTAAGGAATTATAAAAAAAGATCCTGAAAGAGGAGGAAATTTCCAATAAAAAAGTCCTTACTCCCGGAACTCTATCTATATTATTTATAACTTTTATTTAACGCTGGAAATAGCGCTCCGCGAGGGCGTTACGACATAGGCGCGTCGTCTAAAAAGCCGGTATATCACCTAAAATAATTTATTTCTAATATTAAATAACAATTTAAAAATTTGAATAAATTATGGTGTAATCTAGACACTTGAACGAAAATAACCACGGCGAAAAATATTTTTTTTGACAACTTTTCAAAAAGTTACACCATTGTTAATTAACTAATGTTTTTCCAATCTCTGTTTTTATAAATTACGGCATAAAAGTTTCAAAAATTAGTCTAAAAATATTTCGCTTCGTGGAGCTCTTCTTACTTAGGTACTTAATAAAGTTATGCAAAAAAAAGTTATTAAAGTTTATTATTTTGTTAATTATATTTGTTTAAATAATTAGTTAAGAAATTATTTTATTCTTAATAATCATCATTGACCCTTTTCAATGGAATAACAGAGAAATATATTTTTTTTATAAATAATTTAATTGTTTATTATCTTAACAATTTGTTATAAACAAATAATATTAACCGTTATATTTTTTTTCGAAAACTTCAAAAAATTACAAAAACAACCATGTATAACAAAGTTAAGAAATTTTATTTTTTAAAAAATTAAGAATAAATTTTTTTTTTTTATTTTCTTAACTTTGTTATACATGGTTGTTTTTGTAATTTTTTGAAGTTTTCGAAAAAAAATATAACGGTTAATATTATTTGTTTATAACAAATTGTTAAGATAATAAACAATTAAATTATTTATAAAAAAATATATTTCTCTGTTATTCCATTGAAAAGGGTCAATGATGATTATTAAGAATAAAATAATTTCTTAACTAATTATTTAAACAATTGAAATATAAAAAAAACGATTATAAACAATAAAAAGAAATATTTAAGATTTTTTTTTCTTTTTTAAATCATCATTTTACCTTTGCAATAAGATAGTAAAAAAAATTTTTTTTAAAATCGCAAAATAGTCTATTTGTTTATAAACAATTTCTTAATAAATGACGTAAAATTTTTTTTCCCAATGTTAATTAATACCTATATTAGATGCAAAAACAGCAATAATAAGATATTACCAAAAAAAAATGTTTTGATAACATTTTTTAAAAATTTCATTTTTAGTCTATTTAAAAAAAATATAATTAACAAAATAATAAACTTTAATAACTTTTTTTTGCATAACTTTATTAAGTACCTAAGTAAGAAGAGCTCCACGAAGCGAAATATTTTTAGACTAATTTTTGAAACTTTTATGCCGTAATTTATAAAAACAGAGATTGGAAAAACATTAGTTAATTAACAATGGTGTAACTTTTTGAAAAGTTGTCAAAAAAAATATTTTTCGCCGTGGTTATTTTCGTTCAAGTGTCTAGATTACACCATAATTTATTCAAATTTTTAAATTGTTATTTAATATTAGAAATAAATTATTTTAGGTGATATACCGGCTTTTTAGACGACGCGCCTATGTCGTAACGCCCTCGCGGAGCGCTATTTCCAGCGTTAAATAAAAGTTATAAATAATATAGATAGAGTTCCGGGAGTAAGGACTTTTTTATTGGAAATTTCCTCCTCTTTCAGGATCTTTTTTCATAATTCCTTAAATATCATTATTTTAAAAGTTATTAACGAAAAACTAAATACCTTGTTTTTTTTTTCTTATTTTGTTAATAACTATTGCAATTTTTTATGTGCTAATATGCCCTTAAAAAACATTTTTTCTAGACGTCATTCCGAATCGAATGAGGTATGGCACATATTTTTAGGAGCTTTATTTCTATTTAACACGTTTTTGAACTTGTTGACTAGACTAATATATTTACGTAAGCATACGATGGGGGAGTAGGATATTTGCTTACTTTTGCTGACATGGGGGACGGGGGGGTTAATAATTGTGAAAAATTTGCTTACGTAAAACTTGAACGGTCCTTTTGCATACCTCTTTAAGTTATGTGTGTATTCACAATGAATCATCACTTTAACGGCAAAGGAAAATATCGTCCGTACCTGCCCACCTAAAAAGTACTTAGGAATTTCTTATTTTTATAGTCCGTCAACCCGCACTAGGCCAGCGGGGTAAACTAAGGCCTAAACCCTCTCAGTTGTAGAGGAGGCGCGTGCCCAGCAGTGGGACGTATAAGGGCTTATGAAGAAATAAATACACCCAACATTCACACACATAGTTCTGACCACACACTAACATACGGCTCTTACGTTGGGGTATCAGAAACTACGGGAGGTAGCCTAGGTCTCCGAGATGATCAGAACGATCTTCGTTTCCGAGGCGCACTGGGCGGCTGCGGAATAGTCGTGGGCGCGCACCATGTTTGCAATCTCTTGGTGCGAAGACGGTCACTGGGGGGTTTTGGTCGGTACGCTGGCATAGGGAATTTTACGCTAGGGACCCAGTCTGATAGTATCATCTGCTTGGACATGACGTCGCCGAGCGCTGGACTGGAAGGCCTGTGACCTCGACATACGCTTACCGCCTCTCTAACCCATGGCAAGTAGGGCCATGATAAGCTTTTCCTCGATAATAAACAGACTATGTCTAATCATTTTATAAGTTGAGAAGGTCGAGCCCAGTAATGGACCATTGGATTGGCTAATATACATTGGAACTGCCCATTTTTCTCCAGATGACATAGAGTACGGCTTCGACGAGAAGGATCCCAGCAAGTTGGACGAATTTGGCCACGTGTTGCTGCACGGCAAAGGCTGCGACCGCTGGTTCGACAAATCCTTCAATCTCTGCTTCAGTACCAATGGTTATGTAAGTATTTTTGTATTTTTATCTAATTTAGCAAATGAATAGATATTTAAATATTTCATCACAATCAGCCCATATACGTCCCACTACTGGACACGGGCTTTCTTTACAACTGGGAAGGGCCAGGTCTTAGTCCACCACGTTGGCCTAGTGTGGGCTGGTGGACTACACACCAAAAAAAATACTAAAAACTTTTGTTTGTGTTCCTTCACCGTTAAAGTACTTGATAGTTCATTGTGAATAAACGCATAACTTTGAAAAACCTGAGGTTTGAACCCGCGACCGCCGAGATTCTCGGCCTTTTTTTCGATTGACCCCAAACCCAAAGACCAGTACTGTGATATACCGAAAGCTAATTCAATCTCTTATAAATGCTATTTAATTTATCTACTACATAGGATATTTTTTGTCGCGTTTTCTCTACCGTCACTGGTCACTAGAGCAGGCCAAACCATGCTTAAGATAGGCTTCAGTATTATTGTTTATTTTTTTTAAATATTTGTTCTAGGTCGGATTCAATGCGGAACACAGTTGGTGAGTATTTCTGTTGTATGATATTTCTAGTTCATTTTGAGGAAATTCACTTTGGAATCTGACCTCCAATAATCCCTTCATCATTTCATCGAACGAAACGCATTAGTCATACTCCCAGATATTTCGATGCTTTCCATCGATTTTCTGTGATATAGTGGTACTACGCACAACAGTTGAATAAGACTAGAAAGGAAATGTCAGCATGCCGAACGTGCCGGACCTACGACTAGACTATCATATGTTTGACACGGCCGCTTCTTAGTAATTCGGGTTGCGAGTAATACCAAGACTTATAAATGTGTGACAACCAATAGCAGCTCTTCATTTTTGTGTGAAATTTTTATCATTGGTCGTGTGATAGTAGTAGAATGAACAGGTGACAGACAAGCGGCGACGCTCGTCCCCATACAAAATACTGTCTATTTCCCTTATAATCGTATTCAGCTGTTCTGTGGATGCTACCCCGATCGAGCCAGCTCATTGGAATATCAATCCAAGTTTACTACACTATGGCTCTATCATCGGCTGCTTCTATTTTTTTGAAGTGAAAACTTCTTTAGGGGCGCTGTGCACTTTTTTGGGATGGGTAAAAAATGTAGAACTCGCGTCAGATCACGTGACCCTGATCGAAAATGCGTAAGACGTATTATGGAATATAAATTGTTATGTTTGCGTACGATAACGCAATAAATATTGTATATTACCACGTAAATTATAGTACTTTTATGCTGATAAATAGAATAATTCCGTAAGCATTCTAAAATATTCAAAAATGCACAACGTTAATGTTGAAGTTTTCATTTCTGCCGGCACCCTGGGAGTGGCACCTGTTGTTTATTTTTTATTTCCTTAATGGGGCCACGACCTTCTGCAAAATAAATAGAATTGTTGTGTCCTTGAGAAATAATAATCTATTAATTTTAGGGCGGACGCACCTGTCATGGGACACCTCTGGGAGTATGTTATTTGGTCTGAATTGGAAATCGGGTGCGTATAATATAATTATTCAATGTTTAAGTACATATAATTATATTTTTCATGAACTTATGGCCAGGCTTGGGCAGTATTTGAATTACTTGTAATTGAAATACGTAATTGAAATACAAATACGTATTTTGTATTTGTATTTTAATTACTTTCTTAAAATGTAATTTGTAATTTGTATTTCAAATACGTGAAGCCGAAGTATTTTGTAATTAGTATTTCAAATACTCGAGGCTTCAAAATACATTTATTAAAATACATTTAGCCTTCATTTAGTATTAAGTTTGTGCTCATCAGGACCTGCAATAACAAAACAAAAACCGCCTTAAAAAAAGAACTATTCCAAAACAAATAAATATGCATTATTTTGTATTTTGTAATTTGTATTTCAATTAAAAATAGCTAAAATACTGTATTTTGTATTTCAAATACCTTACTTAAATGTATTTTGTATTTTGTATTTTAATTACTTGCGATACAGTATTTTGTAATTTGTATTTCAATTAAAGCAAAGCATGTATTTTGCCCAGCCCTGCTTATGGCGCATATTGATGTTGATTACATTTTTTTTATAAGGAATCTTGTGTTGAGCTCCTCCTATACATTCGCTTTTCACTTCCTAAATAAAACTGCTAAACCATAATCGATATATCAATATGTAGATACAATAGTGACGGCAGCGCAAAAGGTACGGTTGTGGCGCCCCCGACGCCCCCTATCCGCCTGCAGTGGGAACTGAACAAGGAGGAAATACTCGGCGCCATTGACGTCTCCTACAACGTCGCTGAAAAACTCATCAATGACGTAGACTTGAGGATACTCATGTACACTAAATATGGAAAAGGTATGTAGTATACACACATACTTGTTACGGCTATCAGTGGAGGTGTATCTCTAAACATACATTTCGTCATAAATTAATCATCATCAACAACATCATCATCATCATAATCATCACCATAATCATCGTCATCATTATCATAATCGTCATCATCATCAGTCCATATACATCCCATGCCGTCGAGAATCTCGGAGGTCGTAGGTTCAAATCCCAGGTCCACACTTCTGATTTTTAGAAGTTATGTGTGTATTCATATGGTGAAGGAATATATCGTGAGGAAACCTGCACACCTAAAAGTTCTTAAGAATTTATTAGATGTGTAGTCCGCCAACCCGCACTAGGCCAGCGTGGTGGACTAAGGCCTAAATTCTCTCAGTTGTAGAGGAGGCCCGTGCCCAGCAGTTGGACGTATATATTTTCATAATATTGTTCATTACTATGAGCTGTACAATTTTTTCTATTTGATTGACGCATTATTTTTACATTGTATTTTTATGTGATTACTTCAGGTTTCATGAAGAAATGTCGCGTCTCCCCCGACGCGTTCATTCAGCTGGTCCTGCAACTGTCGTACTTCCGAGACGCGGGCCGTTTCTGCCTCACATACGAGGCGTCGATGACGAGGCTCTTCCGTGAGGGACGCACGGAGACCGTCCGATCCTGCACCAACGAGAGCACAGCCTGGGTGAAGGCGATGGACGATCCCAATGCATCTGTACGTATCTCTTCCAGCGGCGGTACAGTCAAAACTGATTATAACGACATCGTTTTTTTATTGTCTCCTATGTCACTGCGATCTGTCGCCCTTGGGACATTTAACAGTGGGTGTGTTGTTGGATGACATGCTCGGGATGCGACCTATATGTACTAATGTGTCTTGGGGCATCGTTTATAACGACGGATCGGTTATAACAACCAAATGGCAAGGTCCCAGCGGAATTTATTTATTTATTTATTAGATTTGCCAACAGTTGTTTACAATAGATGGTTACATAATGTTGTTACGTGCTACAAAAAAAAAATAAGATAAATGCAACAACTACTTAAAGGCAAATACCGCATGCACTAAACAATCTAACAAAAAGTTATAAAAAGTTCTTAATTGTATTGAGTACATAAAAAAAAATTATAACAAACAATTAACACTATTACAAATAATAATCATAATAATAATATTTAAAATTTAGAATTTGGAGCATATTGTGATTTAAAATAATACAGTTTTATTCATTAAAATTACAGTCAATATCCGAGAGATGCGCAAGAACTAGTTTATACAATGCAGAATCTATATAAAGTAATAACTATTGTTTATAACAACTATCGGATATAACGAAATATACGGTCCCTTTAATGTCGTAATATCCGGTTTCGACTGTACTTTCATAGAAGTCCAAAAGCCCAGCTAGTCTTACAAAATTCGAAGTAATATTTTTTATACTTTAAATCTTTATTCAACAAAAGCGATTTGACATATAAATGTACATATATATAAATGAGAATATCGTGACCCCACAATAAACAATTATAAACTAGACATTACACAATTAAGGTGTAACTTTTTGGGTTCTATGGAAGTACCGCCAATGATCTCTTCAATCATCACTAGTCTCTCGCCGCTCGTTTGGACAATATCGTGATTACAGGCACGGTGTTGTCCACAGAACAGCTGAATAAGAACAGAAGGGAAATAGACAGTATTTTGTATGGGGACGAGTGTCACTTATCTGTCACCTGCTCATTCTACTACGATTACACGACTAATGACAAAAAATTCAAACAAAAATGAAGAGCTGCTATTGGTTGTCACACATTTATAAAAGTCTTGATATTACACCCTACCCAAATTACTAAGAAGCGGCCGTGTCAAACATATGATAGTCTAATCGTAGGTTCAGCACGCTCGGCATGCTGACATTTCCTTTCTAGTTTTATTCAACTGTTCTGTGGTGTCACTCTGTCGTGCCAGTCAAGGGATTGATAGGCGGTTTTGAATTAAAAAATATTTATTTAATCAAAACCTTAATTTAGTACAGTGTTTTCTGAGCAAGAGCGGAATACAGAATGAATTATAATTGAAATATTTCTTAAAGCTAGTGTTTTACAAAATGGTGTCAATATTTTCTGCAAGTCAACATAATTTGTTCTAGAACTTTCCAGTGGCACGTGTATACATAAATGCTGATTAAGATTCCTTCAATTGGTTATTTAGGTTTGCTTACAAAGCATATATTAGTAGGGTGACCATCCTTAACTTGCCCTTGTAATTACTTGATAGACCGGTCATATAATCTGCTATGTTCTATAACCCTGGACAAAAGTAGCGACTTACAATGTCAAGGTCAAATATGTATTATTAAAGGAATCTAGTGAATAACAAACTATAACTCAGAAAGTCCAAATAGACTTTTAACTACCGACAAACGATCATGCCAATTCATCGGTCAATACTAATTTATCAGCTGACACTCGTATTGTAGGTAGTGTCTTTGTACGATGTTTTTATAGCACATTGTAATATGTTTATAAACTTACTAGGCCAACTACCAGCTAGGCATAATTTGACGACTATATTTCAGTAATAAATCACTCAAATGCGTCAAATTCTAGCAGTTTTATCACCAAACTAAAACACTTAAAGAAAGTGTCATACAAAATCACATATTAAAATAAATGAATACACTCAACATTCACATACATAGTTCCGATACCACGCTAAGATGCGAGTCTTGTGAATCAGAAACTACGAGAGGCATTTCAGTCTCACAAACACCCAAACCCGAAAGAAATATTTGTGGATCGAACCGCAACCTCTCGTTTCGTAAGGCTGTGTCTATCCAACTGCGCCACAAGGCTATCAGCCACCACCCTAATATAATTATGACGTCATCCCCTCCCCCCTCCCCCCAGGTGCAAGAGCGCTACGAACTGTTCGTGAAAGCCAGCAACCGCCACCAGCTGGGCTACCAGGACGCGATGGCGGGCCGTGGGATAGACCGCCACCTGTTCTGCCTCTACGTCGTCGCTAAATACTTGGAGGTGGAGTCTCCCTTCCTGCAGGAGGTGTTCAACGAACCTTGGAGACTCTCCACCAGCCAGACGCCGCATGGTACGTTACTTCATCGTCATCATCATCATCATCAGCCCATATATGTCCCACTACTGGGCACGGGCCTCTTCTACAACTGAGAGGGTTTAGGCCTTAGTCCACCACGCTGGCCTAGTGCGGGTTGGCGGATACTTTCATACTACAGACAATTCTTACGTCCATCTTCAAAAGACAAGGCATTTCTGCATACACTTTTCGCCAATTGTTTTTCTTTCTTTGCTCGACCGAAATCGAAACAGAACTTCAAGTTTGGTACTGGGCTAAAACTAGACCCTAAGAGGGGGTCCGTGAAATATCTTAGATCTGAATAAGAATTATAAATTATTCTGAAATGTCATAATGCTTGAATGACTGCCTCGTGGTCTCACGGCTCAAGTCCGTGCCGTGCGATCTAGAGCTCCCGGGTTCGATTCCCGGGTCGAGCAATGTGTTATTGGGTTTTACAATTAGAAAATTCTCAGTACGTAGTCTGGAAATGTGCCCAAAAAAGGCAACAGGTTCGCTCCCTATTACGTGGGGCTGATACCTACCTGGCGAAATTTGGATGCAGAAATGTACCTCTGGCTACCCCTTCGTGGAATACAGGCGTGAGGTTATGTATGTAGGATGTATAATGTTTGGGTCAATATGACAGGCTTTGTAGTATAGTCGCTATCCCTGCTTTTTTTGTCTTTATCCCACCACACACACTGCTGTAACTCCTGTGCTCCAGGATCAACAGCGGCACGCATAGTATTGACGCCGAGCAACGAAGCTCAGCGAATCTAAGGGGATCTAATTTGTCATAACGCAACGAAGTTAATCAGAAAGAGAATTGGAAAGGAGCTGGAAAACAAATAGTTGTCCTTTTCCTTATTATCCCTGCTTAGAGAAATTAATTTGTTACTGGGTATATTACTTTAATCGGGCACTGTTTCTAGGTCAAACCAACATGTTGGATCTGAAGAAGTACCCGAACTGCGTGAGCGCCGGCGGGGGCTTCGGTCCGGTGGCCGACGACGGCTACGGCGTGTCCTACATCATCGTCGCGGAGGACACCCTGTTCTTCCACGTGTCCAGCAAAAAAAGCTGTCCCATCACGGTAAGATCCTGATCACGTTATAGACTCATCGTCCCAAAGTCAGTCTTCGCTCAGCTTGGTTCCAGTGTCTCCCTTCCATTAGAAACTGTTTTCTTAAGCTTCATGAAGGACAATATTACTATTTCTAAAGAAAAAAAATGACATTTCGTGTTGCTGAGGGAGCTTCTTGCCGTTTCTTCTCCACAGCGATAACACGTTTCGAAGCGGCAATAGTTTAAAAAAGTGTTAAATTGACGATTTGAATAAAGATAATTTGACTTTGACAAAGAAACGTGATGGATTCTGTAAATGAAATATCATAGGCTGATGATAATCACGATCATACTATTTCTTGAATGTTAAAAATATTATAAGCATATTGAAATTAATTTAATCGTACTCTTTCAAAGAAATATAGCGTAATACTCGATAAATCTATTTTACTTCTTTTGGCGCGTTAGGGAAAAATTATGAGAGTAAATTTTTACCGTCAAAAAACCGACACTGTAACCGCGACTATCCACATGATAGTCCAACTCCGTTTTTTAATATTGTGTTATATATTTGTATATGCATGCATAGCGTAAAGGGGACATGATATCAGTAAGTCTAACATATGCAGTCAAGAGCACACTCACGTTTTAACAAAATTTGCTGTAGTTAATAGAACACAGACAGCTTTGTACTTATTATTTATTAGACACAGTCATTTTGCTGAGCCCTAAAAATGGCCTTTTGTAAATCTAGGTTTTCAACATTTTAAGCCATTTTTTTAATTTAATAAGCTTAAAATCAGTTAAAGATATTCGTACATCTGTCATCAAGTCAGTTTTTTTATAAATTGGTCAGATTTTTCAAACTTTTTGCATAAAAGTCCACCGTTGACTTCCTCTTATAACTGAGAGGAGTAATGCCGATGTTTTCCTTCACTTCATCCTTGTACGACCGTGGCAATCATGGTTGCACGATAAAAACTGTTGAAATGGTCACATAGTCATATCTAACAATCTAAGTCAGAGAAATCAGATTTTCTGGACTGGGATTTATTTCTAACCCCTGCAATGGAATGGCTGCCTGTATATATTCTAATGCTGGATCACAACCAAGGCAGCATTATTGTATTTTCATCATCAGTATACATCGCACTGCTGGGCACGGGCCTCCTCTACAACTGAGAGGGTTAGGCCTTAGTCCACCACGCTGGCCTAGTGCGGGTTGGCCGATTGTTGTATTTATGTAGGAAAATTGAAGTTGCACTGCTCTTATTTCTGTACTCACACGCAGTGACGGTACTTCCATAAAAGCCTAAAAGCCCAGCTAGCCTTAAAAAAATCGAATAATAATATTTAAGATTTAAATCTTTATTCATGTAAGCAATTTGACATATAAATGAGAATATCCTGAGCCCACAATTAACAATTATAAACTAGACATTACACAATTAACGTGTGACGCTTTTGGGCTTCTATGGAAGTACCGCCACTGGACTCACACTTTTTTTTTTTTTTTTTTTTATTCTGGCTCGGCAAAGTGCACCCATTGCACCTGATGGTAAGCGTAATGGAGTCCAAAAAAAGTGTCGACCAGCGAAAGATGATGATCTCCCATGATGATGAATGCCAATTATTATGTGCTCACACAAACATTTGCACTTTCCAGAGTTCGTCGAATTTCGTGAAA
The DNA here is from genome assembly GCA_907164795.1 of Hemaris fuciformis. Classification (NCBI taxonomy): domain Eukaryota; kingdom Metazoa; phylum Arthropoda; class Insecta; order Lepidoptera; family Sphingidae; genus Hemaris; species Hemaris fuciformis. The sequence continues at coordinate 24,328,895 of OU015431.1, forward strand.
CAGATCGAACGGTCCCTGCAAGACGTGCAAGCCATGTTCAACGAATACAATAAACTGAAAAACGGCGTCTCCAATAGGAAATAATTTGTTTCAGATTTTCTTCAATTTGTTGTTGTTGTAATTAGTTTTTAACGTTAGATTAAGTACATGAGAATAATTATGTCCACAAAATTAATTTAGCTGTCATCGAGCATACTTTGTGCGAGAAAAATATATTTTTGTACAAAACCAATTTACACCTATACTCGGGTTGATGTTTGAAAAGTTTAAATTTAACTTGCAATAACCTAAGCAAAGTATTCAACTACCGGCGGAGTACTTGTCGCCAACATATTTTGTACAGTACGGGCATGTGTGTAAATGGTGACGGGGAAATTTTATATCGAGATGAAGTATATTCTCTTATCACAAGTATTTATATGAATTTAATTTTTATTATGTAACTTATGTCGTGTGGCAGGCTTCAGGATGTCGCATACATATAATTTTAAGCTTAAATTGTTCATATATAAACTAAGGATAATTATATACAATGCAAATGATCGGGTGAAATATTTTATTCCATATTTTTATTCAAATATACATTATCACATCGTAACAATTGCGAACAAGTTTATCAATGAATAGTAATTATTTATTTCTATGTGAATTTTATTCCTGTTGCGTATTTATATTTTTTAATCACTCAAATGAAACATATCATCCTTTTTTTTTGTTTCGCCTTCGAAAACACTTGAATAATGTAATTTCTCATAGTGGTAGGGTGAAAACACTAATCGAGAACACATTGGACAAATCGAAATGTCTTGTATTCTGTTTTTTAAACTTTAGTTATAATGTAGATGAATTTTAATAGTCTATATGTGGTGCAGTCACCCTGTCACAAATGAATATTACCAATACAATACAAGGTTAATTGAAAAATATTTATAGCCTTTTATCGGTAACCCTGTAAGACTTTCCAATGCATCTTTTTCATGTTATTTACATTGGATAAACTTTTTTAGAATGTAAAATGTATGGGTGCGATAGAAACTCAATATGACAATAATGACAGCCCCGTGGCGCAGTTGGCTAGACACCAGCTTGCGAAACGTGGGACCGTGGGTTTGATCCCCGCGCCGAGACAAATGTATATACATACGATCAGGACAGGACATGTATCTTAGTGTGGGGTCAGAACTATGTATGTGACTGTTGGGTGTATCTATTTATTTATGCGAATAAAAAGCTATAAATAACTTTCAATTAGGCATTTTTATAGAACGGTGCATCATTTTATCGTTTTAGTGTGTTATTAGGTGATCCATCCTGAACGAGTGAATGTGGAGTACGAATGCGGGACAGACAAGCTATTGTACAAGAACTGAATGATTTGAATATTGCTTTTACATGCATTTTATAACAAAACTATTTATTACAATGAATCACAGTGTATTATGAGTTTTAAGTCGTTATTGGCATGTGTGTTAATTGTTCTTTTTTATATGTTCCAATGAAATACTCGAAATTTTGGATTCTGTCCTTTAATTATTAATTGTGACAATTTGTTATTAGTTAGTGATGATAATCAGTAGGGTGTGATTAATTTTTAGATGGAATTTTGAACTAAATATACGCGTGTACTAATGTTTTGGTGAATTGAAAAGTTTTGGCGTTATTTGTGAAAATTGTGACTTTTTAGTAAGAGTTATCGCAAAAGATGTAACATTTTTTTAACAGTTTTCCTTTTCATTCGCGAAATCATGGTGCGATGCAATGCGCGCCCGCTTTACTTTCTTACACCGCTTTACTTTCTCAAATTATGCTACTTACAAAATTTTATTATTTTCGTGTAAATAAAATAAATATATTGGATATTAACATTTTTTTTTATTTTTTTTTAATCAATTTCTTTTTAAAACAATTGGTATGATAATTTTTTTTTTGCAAGTTATGCCGTATGTTTTGTTAGTTTAATTGCGATTGGGATTGAGACGAAGTTGTGTAAATTACGATACTACAAAAAGCAAACAATGTTCTGACTACGAAACTTGTGTCTCAAACATCCATACCCGGAACTAATATTTATCTCGGTTCCCGAACCGAGGCCTCTGGTTTCACAGGTTGGCGTCTCAGCAGTTGGGCTACGGCGAAAAGCAAGTTTTATATGAATGAATGTACCCCTCGGTAAAGAAGGGCCTACCCTTGACCCAATAACCCATTAAGGCCGGTGGCGGTTGCATTCCGCCCTACAGGGATCATCATAACCCCTTTCTTCCCACTGTCCTATTTTTAGTACACTATATTCAACATTTTTTTTTTGTTGTTAGGGTTCTTATTTTTATTTTTTCTGATGATATTCGAAATTTCACATTATTTTTCTGATAAAATATTTTTTTGTCGCTAAAAAAATGTTAAGATGATTTTAATGTAATTTTTTCAAATTGATATATAATTTTTATCGTCTAAGAAAGAGCATTATGATCTGACTTCGTATATCGCGAAAAAAATCTAAAATTATATTTTTTTCTCATATAATTTTTTCTTAATGTACTAAGAACTTAATTTATACATTTCATTTAAAAAATCCAATGTTTTCGATGCTTGGGAAGTAATGGATTAACAGGCACGGAACAAGGATGAATGAATCCACATGGTTCTCTAATATCCATGGAAATAACACAATTCCTCCGTAGTAACATACAAAATCACTACAGAGACATTTTGTTATGAGTTTGTAACATTACCGAATCCAATGATGGATAATTTATACGGAACAATGACGATGGATCCAAAAATCTAAGTCGTAATTAAAGTTTTTACATGGTTAGCACTATTTATATTAAAATATAATATTAATATAATTATAATTCTAGGGCTTGGAGGAGGTGGATTGTATCGAATCGCTTTCATTGCCTATCATTGTCCGCCAACCCGCACTAGGCCAGCGTGGTGGACTAAGACCTTCAACCCTCTCAGTTGTAGAGGAGATCCGTGCCCAACAGTGTGGCCCATATATGTGATATGGGCTGATGATGATTCGCAAAAAAATTACGTTGAATTACCTCTGATCTTAAGTATAGAAATAACTTTGAAACTTAAAATTTGTAATTAAATACAATATAAGTATAAATATAATATAATCAAATAAATATAAGAACTTTTCAGCAAATGTTAACAGCTGGCGGAATACGTGTGTTGTCGAGTACCACTACCTACTCCATCAGGAGTAGCTAGAAGAGAAATCGGCTTATAAAAACACGGCCTACCATCAACTGAAACTGTCATATTAATATAAAACTTCAATATGCTAATTAATAAAGTTATTGTTATAAATAATAAAGACATAAGTGCAATACATAAGTCCTACACCCAATCCTTTTTCCGTCCAAACCTATTTTCAAACACTTTTTGTAACGTCAAATAAATATTACAGGAGGAGGAAAAGTTTTCGCGGTAAGTACGAATGTTGGACGGAGACTACTTACAATGATTATTTAAAAGGGATAAGAAATAAAATGTAAACAAAATTTCCCAGTAGCTTTATCCTGTTATTTAAAACGATTATTATGGAAAGAAGTTCAAACTATATTTTAACAGTAATGTAGATTTTATAACTTCAGTGTTTGTCAAACAGTGATTTCTGTTTGATAAACACAAAAAGTGTAAATTAGGGTGGAATGTAATCACATTTTCATTATATCTAACTTTGTAGTTAACGGGGTTGTAAGTATCTACGTATCGCCGAAAAGTTTGAATGTGGCGTCAGAATTCAGATTTCCCCCGAAAAATCCATTATAAATGACTTTAAAATAATGTTGCCAGACGATTAGTATATATGAAAACTCTGTATTTTATCTTGTCATCGGAATTGCAGAAATAGTTAAATTTTAACCTAATGCTTTTTCGTGGAAAAGGCAATTTTTCCTCCCCCAAAGTGTTAAATTAATGATGAAAAAAGGCGACACCGAAATATGGAACAGTAATGCAATAAAATGACAATTCACCAAATATCAATCCTAATGCGCTTCAAGCCCCTCGTAAATCATTTTTTAAAATAGCTGTAAAATCCATTGAGCCAAATATGGTAATCAGTAGCGACACCAATTGAAACAGCAACTAGTTTGATTTTTTAATGCATTTACTGAGCTATTTTAAAATAATGTGGTAAGTTACTAGCACTGTCTCCTGATTCTTGAAGTGGATAATTGAAATAGCCAAGGTTTACGTTAAGTTGGAATAGGTATAAATCGTTTTCATGTAACATCAGTGATACAACACCCACTCCATGAAGATAGTCGCTCCATCTGTTCCGATTGCCGTCTGTTGAATCTGATTCGCTGTCGTAATGCCTGATTATGACTGGTTATAGCTAATTGGTTAGTAATCTGACAATATAGGAGTTTAGAGAAAGTTAACAATAAATTAAACTGTTCACTTGTAACTGGCTTATTATTTTGAGAACATCTAATTTGAGGCCTGTGTCCATAATTGGATACCATGTCCCTGATAACGTTGAAGATCAAGCAATAAAGTTTAAATTAAAATAATTTAAAATTTGAATTTAAAGTACCATAAAAAAAAAACATTTTTGTATGGTTGTTATTAATACATTTAAAACTTTCAACCAGTGTTAATAAGTATTTTATCTTTATAATGCTGCATTAACAGGGACATAATTGAGGCAATTGAAGTTAAGATTAAAAAAAATATATTTTAGTTTGTATTCCGAAGTTTCATTTTAGTTTTTCTTCTGGTCCGCTATTTTAATCTCATAGACACTAAATAATAAATATACGTTTAATAATTTACTTTTGTAGTAATTTATATAGTTTTATAAATAAGAAATAGTTTAAAGAACGCGGTATTTACTTTTACTCTAAAGTATTTGAGTGATGCTGGTTTAATATAATATTCAAAATTTTCATTAAAAATTCACATATAATGAGTTATTGGAATTATTAATAATGCTTTTTAATTTATTTATTTAAAATTCCTGGAACCTACGAATTCGGAATTTATTTTTCTACTACGCTTTCAGTATTTTTAGGACACAGGTGGCAACACTAGATCTCAATCATTCATTGATCGTCGCACTGTGCACCTGTAATAAATGGCTCTCGGATACGGTAGTGAATAAACCTGTCATCTGTTGGTTATTCGTTGTACAGTGGTGAAGTGGAAATTGCAAATGATCATACTGTTAGAGACACTCGCGAGTTACGTTGTTTTTAAAGCGATGGAAGCCAACAAGCTTTCGGAGCTAGATAATTTCTTCGAAGACCTCGGTGGCGCGCCCAAGGCACCCGCACCAGCTCCGATATATAACGTAAGCAAATTTAATGACTGGAAAAGCCTTAACAGCTATATATCCGCTTCAATGGCGCGAGGTGAGACTAACTGTAGCTCACTTAAACATAAAATCAATTTCATGGATGCGATTATAGAACGGGATTTTGATATAGATATGCCAAATTCTAATATTCAAAAGATACTGGCAAACGTTGAAGCTCGCGTGGCCAAGGCCTATGCCGAAAGGATGACAATTTCCGCTAATGGGATAAATGATTTGGTTAACAATATAATTACATCGAATATATATGGCGTGGATGGTGATGTATTAATTGAAGTGCGAGCAGCAATAATTATTCAGGTGCGTGCCCTACTGCTCTCTATAAACGCAATTTTGGAGGGAGTCGTTCCCAAATGCAGAAGCGAGTACAAGATTCACTTCCCGGAGCTAGATCAAATTTTGGAAGATGACTTGTTATTCTTAAATCTTGTGAGTACCATGGGCGAACGAATCAACGCATTCTTCGTTGATTTGACCCCTTTGCTGAATCCTGAATTGATTAAGAAAATTCAGAATGCTGCTTTGTACTCCAATGGTGATTTCTTATCAGACGAAAAAATGCGGCAGATCCAGTCTCAGTGTGCTGCGGCTGCGTGTAAAATAGACTTCAGCAAATACTTAGATGATTTTTTGACTTCTGGAATGCTTACTTTTGTACCTAACTTGACTGCTCTTGTTGGGGTAGCAACGGGTGCTGAATTGATTGCTCGTTCAGGATCTTTAGTGAAGCTTGCTCTTCAACCGGTATCATCGTATCAATTCCCTGGTGCGCAAGAACTCTTAAAACAAATCCAGAAGGATTTAAATATGGCTCAGGACGTAGCAAACACTGATGATGAAGATAATAAATGCGACAAGGTTGACCAAGAAAATATGATCAATACTTTGGCAAAGCGTATTATGGAGGCGGCAAGGCTAGATCTATACTCTGATGGCAAGATAATTGAGTTCGATGCGAGTCGCAAGATTGAATTGGGCAATATTTTCAAACTTGATGACGACCACGAGCGTAGAAGTGACGATGATAATGAGGAGGAGAAAAGCAATGGCTTCTCACCTGGAGATATCTTTATTGAGGACGGTGATGCTCCCGCAGAAAACAAGGACAAAGAGAAGACTGAGCCAACAGTCCCGATAATGGTACATATTGAGATTGAACCCGAGAATAACTCGGAGGAACCCATTAATGCGATTCAGGGGGACATTTATGAGGAGTATTATGATGAGTCAGATGATAATGACATTGATTATGATGATGATCAGCAGTGCGTGGTTGACGATATCTGTCAGGATGGTAATATAGCGAAAAACATTGCCTTAATGACAGGAAACATTTTTGTGGAACCAGCCTTTAACTCTGATGCTGAGAATGCTTCTAGCAATGAGGGTGCTTCTGGCAATGAGGGTGCTTCTGGCAATGAGGGTGCTTCGGGCAATGATGATGCTTCTAACAACGAGGATGCTTCTAGCAATGAGGACGATGATGATGATGATTTGAGCCTAATTTAAGCATCCTCTTGCGTAGATGGTGGTGTTTAGATATGGTGGTTCCACATAATTAGCATGCGAAAATAGTTTCATGTTTAATAGTGTGCATTAAATGTCTATCTATTCGAGGCGCTGCGCATTTGAATGAGCTGTTTTAGATTCTCCTCTTATTTTTTTTTGTATTTCAACTCTTAATATTATTTGGTTCCATATCTAAACATTGAAATCTATGCTTTATATGCTCAAGACAAATTTTGCTTTATTGTACACATTAACTGAAACTGTTGCCGCCTAACCTAAAATTAACCTAGTTGTAATCTCGTCTCCCACATGGTTGAGGAAAAGGTTCTGGAGAAATACCTGAGACAAGAACTGATTGTGATGCGCAACGCCGTTCTCATCTATCGGCCCTCGAATTTGTGCACTTTTATTTGATTGTAGAGTTAAGATAATGTTGTAAGAATATTTGTAACCGACATATTATATCGCAACATAATATCATAATGTGTAACAATACGTTTTTATAATCTTTGTATTGTTTTCTTGTGAACAATGTTCCATATTTGGATGGAAAATATCAGGAGAATGGTTTATATATTCAATGACTGTCTCCTAAAACTATTGTGTATTAAAATATGTGATTACATCTTTATTACAAAAAAAAAAACATTTTTGGCCTATTATATTTTCTCGAATTTGGGGATTTAAAAAGATTTTCTGAAGTATTTACTTTGTGCCAAAGATTAGATTAATACTATCTCTTAATTATCAAACATCATCAAACATTCATGCTGTACCTAAATATTTGTATCTTCCAAGATAACATTTTTACGTGTACTATTTTGGAATAGATAATCACATGCATGATGTTATAACTTTTTTCTCGTATAATACTCAAAGATATTGTAGTACTCCGACTTTGTTGAATAAACACGAACATTTGATTTCGCTCAATACGTTGGGACAGGAAGACCGCCGAGGAATCATTTTTGGAAGTGTATGAACATTTATGACGATGTATGAACTTGTAGGCTAAGTTAATATTTTAATTGAAAATATTATAATATGCTCTGGCCTTTTAACTTATTGGTATGCTGAAAGTACATATATAATCTTAGCTTATAATGTATACTACATCTATTCAAATGAAATCATGATTAATAATAGTAATACATTTATGTACGTCTAATATGTACCAATATGCATTAATCAATAATCCATACTTTTACTCTTATGTGCATGAATTAACCAATAAAGGTAATGATTGAAATTTGGTTGAATTTTTTTCTTACAAAAATATGAACTTGGTAAAACGTTTCTGAATATTTATGATGTACTTTTTGGGACATAATTTCACATTAATGTCATTTAAAATGATATAATTCAATCGGGGCTCTGAAGGTTCTTGGATATAAGAGGTTATAATACCTATCCATACAGTAAATATCTATTTAAATACTAATAATTTCTATACTACAACTAATATAAAAATAACTGGCATGTGCAACTACGCTATTTCATTGGTAAAAAACATTTCAAAGACTTTGTAAATCCAACTAGCAGTAATTCATTTATAAGTCCTAATAAACGGTAAAAGTGTATCAAACTAGTGATGGATTTAATAAATGTGCTACCCCATCCAAGTTGCATTATAAAACGAAATTGCTAATAAAGATGATAAAAAGTTATGAAATTAAAATAACACATAGCTTTCGTACATTCTTATCTTCTTTAATAGTAATTCAGCTTTCGAATGTTACTTTGTGTAGGTCCTACTCCTCTAGGGACTTAGGTTATGTTTGTAACGATCTTTACAATTCAAGAGACGTTACCTATTAGTAGAAGTGATGATGGAGTCGGGAATATCACTACTGGTTAATTGGGCTAGATGAGTTACACACCTCTATCACCAAAACTGCGTTGGTTTTAGTCATCTGTGTATGGAAATTTATTTACTAGATCCAAAAACTTCAGTTAAGGAGCTGCAAAGTCAAAGGACACGCGGATGAACGAGCAGCACTTCTTAATTCATATGGAAGTTAAGTATGGTCTGGCGGTAAGTGATGGCTGACGCGTGATTTCCAAAATTTTAATTCAAAGTGCCACCCACGACAGTCCGGTCGGGAGGCTTTGTAACAAAGAGTTGTTTAATCTGGATGTGTTTATATTTGGCACATGGCGAAGGTTTATAAGTCTCTTCTGATTCTTGTAACACTAATAGGGAATGCAAAAAATATAACCATTTCTGGGGTGTTTTTAATTGGTATTTGAAATTCTCTTCAAATACATACAGATCAACACCCCATATTTAATTATGTGAAACCTATTCTCCTTACGTATTCAAATCAAAGCTAATCTCATACTAAATTAGAGATTCAATGTACTGAAAAACAACTAATTTATTTTCAACTGCATCCGGCACAAGTATTCGCTGACATATTTCAGACGATTTAAAATCCTATACAAAAGTAATTAAATAGCAAACAATAAACGAAAACAGATCAATAAGATTTAAATGTGGGAGTCAGGAGTTCAAACTAGGATAATCTGTGATCAGAACTAACCAGGGACAAGGTTCGCTGCTGCGCGCTTTTACTTTGTAATTTGAAACAACTTTATATTTGCATTCTAAACAGCTCAATAAAGTTTTAAACTTAGCCGTGATGAAGTGACAAAGACCAATGCGATGTTTCATGCAAGCTAACATTAAGTAGCGAATTTAATAAATATGAAATTTGCGAAAACATATTAATTTATCCGCGAATCTTATATATAAAAATGAATCGCAAAATGTGTTGGTAAGCGCATAACTCAACAACGCCTGGACCGATTTCGCTAATTCTTTTTTTGTTGTGTTTGCTATTGTTAGGAGAAGGTTCTTATGAAAGAAAAAGTTAAGAAAATTGCGAGGAATATGGTAAAAACAACAATTTAATTTTCTCATATAAACTGTTCTACCTAATATTCTGTCAAACATTTTATGTTTATCCCGTCAATATGATTAATGGTCCCCTCAAATTAAAGAACGTATTTAAATAAAGGTTTTGAATCGACAACATATATCCAGAATATTCGAATAATTGCGTATTTTAGATTTTAAAAATGTAGAATAATGTCAGTAATAAAAAGGTATTGACATATTTATTGGTTGTCAAATATTTATGCGTGCGTTCAGAAATGTATTTTTAAACTCCTTGGTTGTACCTGATTTACAAACGAAGGCAGGTTCGGTAGTCATCACGCTTTGAAATCTAAAACACCCACAACTATGCAACGGAATGCGCTTGGTGTTAAGAAAATTGTTGAGTAATGTTATTCACGGGACGATACTGAAAAGACAACTTAGAGATGAATTGGTGCTTGAGAATTCATTAATTAGATTGATCTAACATTTCATTGATCCTAACGGGTATGACCATTGAGTTCAAACGAATTCAGTTCCCGATTCGTCATGCCTTCGCAATGACGATTAACAAAAGATGTTTGTGATCTTTTAGACAATTAAAAAATATATTAAAAATGTATATCACAAGGTGCATCATCATCGTCAGCCCATATATGTACGTCCCACTGCTTGGCATAGGCCTTCTCTGCAACTGAGAGGGTTTAGGCTTCAGTCCACCACACTGATGCTTCAATGAAGAGAATTAAAACCGACTACATCCCATCCCATATGTACATGTTTAATTAAATCATGACTTGCGGAGACACGATTGATGCATTTAATTTTCGTACTTATTTATTTTTATCTCAATAAAGTGCTGAACTTAATATTTATTTCCATACAATCAAAAATAAAATTCAGGTAATATGTAAATATGTAACATTCAATGACTGTTAGGGGATACCTACGAAGTTTTCCGGGTCAGCTATTATAAATGTTAATGTTTTGTTTGTTACGCTTAACCGATTATCATGAAAATTTGTACACATAGTCTTCGAGATATAAAAAAGGACATAGGATTCCAGATGGTCAGTATCAGATAGAGGTTGATCGTAGAAGGGTGAAAATTTATGATTATAATAATTTATCAATGCTGAATCATAAAAAATAAAGAAAATAAAGTCAATAGAAAAAAAACATACCCCTAAATGTTAAACCCTTAAATGTTGACCGATTCTCAGACCTACCTACAATATACACACAATATTTCATAAAAATCAGTCGAGCCGTTTCGGAGGAGTTTGCCAAAAAACACCGCGACACGAGAATTTTATATATGTATATTGCAAAACAACGTTTGCCGGGTCAGCTAGTTCTTTAATAAAAATACCTAATACCTACAGTTTCCGAATACAAAAGCTATAAAACAAAATATATAAAACATGCATAAATTGCGTAAAATCTGCAAAAACACTAATTAATTTGGTATCAAAGTATTAAAAGAAAAGTAGAAATTCTTACCATGGAATTGATTCAACACACTTACTCTTGAGAAAAAACAAATTTAAAAAGTAAGAAACCATATATGTGTGCGTTCACCAGTGACTACTTTCGCAGAATTCGGCATAAGCTGCGTTACCTTCGCATTTCGTCAGTCTTGTCGAACGTACCCCACCCTTACTTCGAAATTGGGTCACGCAAAATAGGGGTGAGCTTTTTCAGCACCCTTGCTTTCGGTCCCCTGACGCTATCGTCTATTCTCGTGAACGCCCTGAAGATGGTCAAAGAAATGATGTATTATTTTGAAATGTACCAATTGATATATTCAAATGCGAAGCAATGAGCTCCGCAATTAGACTTATAATTGAAGCATCAGATTTCAAGACTTTTATCACATTATACATACATCACTTATATTCAGTCATTTCAAAATTAAGTTTACCACCCCGTTCGGAAGGCAGTCATCACTAGAGAAGAACGGGCAAGGTACTCTAGTGTTGCTCTTTTCCAATCAAGAGATAGTCTACAAAGTAGATACAAAGACTAAATTTCCCGAATTAGAGCAGCTTATTAATACAATCTCAGATTTTTGTATTGACTATAAGAATAACATAGAGACATCTAGAATGAAGTATCTGACATTTAACCAGATTAAAAGTTTATAAATGCAAATAAAGCAAATCAGGCATACCAGTCCACACAAAAAACCCCTGTTCACGAGTAAGACGCAGTTTCCTGCCATCGGTCTAGGGCTAGGCGTACCGTAAAGGAGGAGTTGGAAAACAAAGAGTTGTTCACTTCCCTCCACAGCAAAGCGGGTGACAAAACATTGAGCTATGAGGCTTCACCCTCACAGAAAAAGAAAGACAATTACAATTAGTGAAATTAGACGCAATTAACGCACCACGGGTGCTAAAACTATATAAGATGTTTTGAATAAATTGGACCTAAGGTGCGAGGTGTTATGTAGATTTCCAATAATAGGCATGGTAAAAACGCTGAAAAGCACGGAAATTCTTCCTAGATTTAACGTGGTCTGTATAATAAACAATACCAGGCGTTACACGCAATTGAGCATAATGTTACGTTTATCCGACCAAAGATTGCACTCCCAAAGGATATGATGTGCGGACTGTTCATATTCGCAGTCATATTATGTTCAACATTGGCACATAGGAGAATCAACCAACTTTAATGAGAATAATATGAAAATTATCGTGACCCGTTAGAAATTGCGACACGTAATGAGCAATCTCGAGCAAAGTTTTTGCCAAGCGATCGCTTACTGAAGGAAAATATTGATAAAGATGACGTCCCTTTACAGACAGACTCCATCTGTTTTGCCATTCTTCTATTAATTCCGAGTAAGTCTCGGGGTTTGGTTTAAATAACCGAGAATTTTTTTTTTGCTTGTTTGTGGATTATCTACTCAAACGACCCTCACAATATTGTCGAATTAAACAGTAAATATATACATATAGGTATTCACTTATATTCCCTGTATTAGTCTGTATTCCCCGAAGAGGTAGGCAGAGGTGCATTTCTACACCCATTTTTCGTGGCCAGGTACGTATCATCAAAAAAAAAGGTACCTATGTATCATTATCAGCCCATATACGGCCTCCTCCGCAATTGAGAGGGTTTATGCCTTAGTCCACCACGATGGCCTAGTGCGGGTTGGCGGACTACACATCGAAGAAATGTCTAAAAAAAATTCAACTTGCATGTTTCCTCTTAGTGTTTTTCTACACCGTTACCGTTACGTACGTGATTTTTCATTGTGAATACACACAACTTTGAAAAGTCAGAGTTGTGTGCCTGGGGTTTGAACCCGTAAACGTCGAGATTCTCGACCGCGTGCCTAGACATCGAGACCATCACTATTTTTATACATATCATCACGCTAGAGAGGAATTTATCTATAATTTATAGGAGAGAAGCAGCAATGAAATAAGTGGCAAAAACGGAAATAAATGTTCCTTTTGAAGTCAAAAGTCTCGCATACAAAGTTGCGGGAAACAACTAGTTATTTATTACTTTTAATTAATCGGCTTTGTCCCGCACTTGTACTTGGGGCATAATGCATTATAAATAAATACACCCAACAGTCACATACATAGTTCTGACCCCAAATTAGGATACGAGTCTTGTGTCGTGTATCAGAAACAACGAGAGACTTTTCAGTCTCACAAACACCCAGACCCGAAACAAATTCTCGGTGTAGGGATCGAACCCGCGGCCTCTCGTTTCACAAGCTGATGTCTAGCCAACTGCGCCGCGGGGCTGTTAAAATGTATGAGATGCATCTTAGTGTATCTCGTTTAGGACAATATTTTTCTATCATATGTTTGCGTCACAGAACAGCTGAATAAGATTAGAAGGGAAATTGACAGAATTTTGTATGGGGACGAGCGTCGCCGCTAGTCTGTCACCTGTTCATTCTACTACTATCACACGACCAATGATAAAAATTTCAAACAAAATTGAAGGGCTGCTATTGGTTGTCACACGTTTATAAAAGTGTTGATATTGCACGCAAGCCGAATTACTAGCGGCCGTGTCAAACATATGATAGTCTAATCGTAGGTTCGGTACGCTCGGCATCCTCACATTTCCTTTTTAGTCTTATTCAACTGTTATGTGGTTTGCGTTATAGACGGCATCTAACCTTCAAGGCGTCATGTTTGATGCCTTAATTTTTATTTAAATATTCATCATATATTCAAAAAATATTTTTATTAAAGTTTCAAGTATTTGACTGCCTCGTGTGACCTAGAGGTCCCGAGTTCGATTTCCGGTTATATGTTATTGAATTATATTTAATAATTCTCTGGAAATCTGCCTGAAAAACGGCAGTAGGCTCGCCCGCTACCACGTACGACTGATATATACCTGGCGCAAAGTGGGTACAGAAATGCACCAAATTCTTTTGTTCTGTCGAGGAGAAAGTTGATTATAGCGCTACCTCCCGCCAGCCCTCGAGGGAGGGGAGCGGAAAGCGTATGTCGAGATCACCGGCCTTCCAGCTAGGCGCGCGGCGACGTCATGTCCGCGCAGATGTTAATGCCGGGCTGGGTCGTGCGCCGGGATTGTGGGTAGGCACCCGCGACAGTCACAGGCCACAGTTAGTTAGAGATTATCGCAATAGCATTTCGACCTCTACCTATGAAATGGCAGTTCACCCACTCCCTCGTACCTTTACATAAAAACTAGCTTTTGCTCGCGACTCCATCTGCGTAGACTACAGGGTTGGGTTCAGAAAGAAAATAAATTATAGTCTATTTTACTCCACAGAGTCCCATTTATGTCCATAAAAAAAAAACATACAAATCCGTCAAATGGTTTAGGCGTGTAATAGACCTATAAAGTTATTCTCGCATATATAACACTAGCTTTTGCCCGCGACTCCGTCCGCGTAGACTACAGGGTTGGGTTCAGAAAGAAAATAAGTTGTCTATTTTATTCCACAGAGTCCCATTTATGTCCATACCAAAAATCGTTCACATCGGTCAAATGATTAAGGCGTGAAAGCGTAACAGTCATATAGTTATTTTCTCATTTATAACATATTAAGGGATTAAAAAAAAAAAACTTTTAATATAATTCATATATTGTGTATATATATATATATATCATATAAAACCAAGGAGTTTAAAAATAAATTTCTGAACGCACGCATAAATATTTGACAACTAACAAATATGTCACTCCCTTTTCATTACTGATTATTCTACATTTTAAAATGTAAATTCATATACAAAGTATCTTTTGCAGTTGACATTTCCACAGCCATCTCTCAAGGTCTACATATATTATATTTCAACGTGGTTACTAATCTCGAGGACGATGCACGAGTATAATTAATGATTAAACGAACTTACCTGTACGTGAAGTTCTATCATAATTATACGAAGTGCATCGTTCAAAGAGATTAGTAACACCCACCCACCCGGAAATACTTCCCAAGCTGCTGCAGAAATTACTCTGAACTTAATGAAAAATCGAGAAGCCGTAGTGACAAGGGAAGAACAAAATTTAAAAAATTTATAAACTCCAAACAGCCAGTGCAAGAGTGGTGTCACTAACCGTGTAACTATAAAATGCGCAATTGTTCGAATATTGTGGATATATGTTGTCGATTCAAAACCTTTATTTAAATACGTTCATTAATATGAGGGGACCATTAACCGTATTGGCGGGATAAACATAAAATGTCTGACGTACGTGACGCGTACGCCAAAATAGCCCGCAGATAGCAGATTTTTCCCGACTTACTTGACAATTATCGTTATATTTTGGACAATTCACACACTATCTTTAAAAAGTATAGCCTATGTGTTATTCTGATGTATAAGCTATATTATTGTAAACTTTCATTACAAGCCATTCGGTAGTTTTTGCGTGAAAGAGCAACAAATATCCAGACATCCATACATTATTACAAACTTTCGCGTTTATAATATTAGTAAGATATAACCATTCAACGGGAACACTATTTTTTTTCGGGATAAAAAGTATCCTATATTACTTCGGTGGGTCCCATCTATTCCCTTACCAAAAATCATTCAAATCGATTCAGTAGTTTCGTAGTCTATTCAATGCAAAGCAACAAACAATCAAATCATTCCTCTTTATAATATAGTAGAGACAGATAAAACGTTCGTATGTATTTGCTCTTATATTGTGGGTTTTTGTACGGGCGAGGGCTTCTTCTACGAAATATGTTTCCAAGGAGACCGTCGAGCTCCCTCGGTACCTAGCAACGGCCGGCTATTATAAGTTCCAGCTATCGATCGTAGCCCGCAGGAGTTGAAGTGATTGCTTTGTACTCTAATGCTTCGTGAAGCATTGTGAAATGGAATGAAAATGATTAGAATTGAATTTCGCTATGCAATGATGGTCTCGAGGATTAGGCACGTGATCGAGAATCTCGGCGATCCCAGGTTCAAACCCAGGCACACACCTCTGTCTTTTCGAAGGTATGTGTGTATTCGCAATGAATATCACGTACTTGAACGGTGAAGAAAAATGTGAAGAAACCTGCCCACCTTAAAATTCTTAGGAATTTTGGAGGTGTGTAGTCCGCCAACCCGCACTAGGCCAGAGTGGTGGACTAAGGCCTAAACTCTCTCAGTTGTAGAGGAGGCCCGTGCCCAGCAGTGTGCCATATATGAGCTGGCATCTGGCTGAGTGTGACATATTGAGGGGTTTGTGGATTGATCCGCCAACCATGGAGTAGCGTAGAAACGAACGTATCTGGCTAAACTGTGAATAACCACCGAGGGAGGCTACCTCTCTATGACGCGCATAATGAAATGAAATAATATTATTGAATCTATAAAATATCAAATACATCACTTAGATTCAGTCCTTTCAAAATTTAGTGTACCACCCTGTTTGGTAGGCAGGCATCACTAGAGAGGAACGGGCAAGAAACTCTGGTGTTAGTCTTTTCCATACATACATACATACATAAACTCACGCCTGCACTGCCCGAAGGGGTAGGCAGAGGTGCATTTCTGCACCCACATCTCGCCAGGTATGTAGTCTTTTCCAATCAAGAGATAGGTTACAATATTGATACAAAGAATGAATTTCCCAAATTAGAGCAGCTCATTAATACAATCTCAGACTGTTGTATTGAATATGAAAATTACATAGTCATCTTGAATGGAGAAACTGTCATTTAACTAGGTTAAAAGTTTAAAAATACAAATAAGCAAAACAGGCAGACCAGTCCACACAAACAGCACCCGTTCACGAGTATGACGCATGTGCCAGCCATCGGTCTCCTCAACCATTTCATAGGGAAGTGACCGACCCGGCACACGACGCTGCCGTAAGCACAGACATTTCAGCAAGCATGACATACCTAATTGCTTACAAAGTACTAATTTTGGGTGGGTCCGTCGTAATGGTTGGTGACCTTATGTCGTTCCGACTCTTTCCGTGGGATTTCTGGGACGACGCCGCAAAATACCTCCTCGATGCCATGTGTGGATTACAGTGGCAAGCCATCAGCATTGTGGGTGATGCAGAGTTTAGTTACCGCTTGGTGCCTTTGTAGTTGCGTAAGGACATTTCATGTGATCTACCATCTGCATTAACCAAATAATCTCATGTGGTGTTTAATATCATATCAACGCGTGTTGGCTTGCGAAGCCATTGCTCTGTGGTGACTACTATCTCGATAAAAACCAAAAGGTTCACTATTCAATTTATTTTCCGCACCAAAAATATGTGGAATAGTTTTTCAGTCCACATGTTCCCTCCTTCCTGAAGTCCTGGGTCCTTTCGGCGTAACGTGAAGAAGCATCTCAGCAGACAGTCATGAGGGAATCGCGTGTACTGCTCTATTCGGACATCATCGTGCTTATCGTCAGGTAGAGTGTTGTCACTTGGTCGTGACCGTATAAAAAATAGGCAGAAGTTTTATTCGGCAAAATAAGATGAGATATTCGTTTTAATTAGTCCTGCAAATTAAGGTCGATTGATGGAAGGGAGTCGCATACCTAAAGGCCTTTGAACAATTTCCATCAAAGAGTGTAACATGGGACGAAAGGGCTCGCCTGATAAAATTTAATATTTGTACATCCGAGGCCGGGAACGGCGTGCTCTCGATATTTTGCGCATCCGAAGTCTGGATACGCAATCAATCGATAGCCTGCAGTATCTTTATGCACGGAATAACAGTCCTTAAATTTTCCCTGTTGGGCATGAAAATCACATAACGGTGGTGCACATATACCCTTTTTACGTCTGCATGGTCTATGCACCCACCCCTTAATAAAGCTTCTCTGGAATATTTCATTTGCCGTTCCCTTTGATATTTACGTATGGCTCTTTATACGAGTACTCATGTCTAATTGAATAGCTTCCTTTGTGTAGATGTTAATATTTTACCTTTAATAATTTAATTATTTGATATTTCAAGCATTGGAAGGCAAAAGAACAGATGGATGGAGTGCGTAAGAGAAGATATGAAAGAAAAAGGGGTCTATGAAGACATGACGGCTGATAGGGATGTTTGGAATGATAAAACATACTGCGCTGACTCCAAATAAAATTGGGAATAGGGCAAGAGAATGACGATGATGATTTGATATTTCAAGGCCTCGCCGAGGTGATGTGTTTGATCAATTTGCGATACATTCCAGGATCGACACCTTCTGCCTATCCGATATGGGCCCTACAGCCGTGTTTGTACCTATGTAAAATGAATGCAATGTCATATTAAATGCAATGTTTCTGCGGTCATTTTCAATCTTGTATGACAATAATGTGATTACTAGATATGAATTGGGCGACGACGAGAATTATGAGACTTCAACTTAAAACCTACATACATACATACATAAACTCACGCCTGTATTCCCCGAAGGGGTAGGCAGAGGTGCTTTTCTACACCCACATTTCGCCAGGTATGTATCAGTCCCACGTAATAGGGGGCGAGCCTATTGCCGTTTTTCGGGCACATTTCCAGACTCCGTGCTGTTACTGAGAATTTCCTAATGGAAAAACCCAATAACACTTTGCCCGACCCGGGAATCGAACCCAGGACCTCTTGATCCCACGGCACATACTCGTACCGCGAGACCACGAGGCAGTCAACCTTAAAAAAAAGTCACTTAAAACCTAGTATTCTATAATATTAAAAAATGCTCTCTCACGCCATTATACCTGAACGATTAGGTAGAGAACCATTATACAGGGTGTATTCAGACGGTGATCGGAAACTGAGGAAGGTAATAGCTACGGTGATTACAAATCCATTACCGTTTAAAAAAATCTGAGAAATAAAAAAAAATACGTTTTCCTAACAACCACATATATTTAATACCTGTGATTGTATGGAAAACGTCAAAATTTTAATTTTTTGTCGGGATTTTTTTGTAATCACCGTAGCCTAATCGCAGGTAATACCTGCCTTAGTTTCCGATAACTGTCCGAATACACCCTGTATACTATGCTAAGATTACATCCGCTGTTTAAAAGTACTACATAACAAAAAGCTTATTTCGAGACTACTTGTGGAACACGACGGAAAACATAATTAAAATTTTTCCCACGCGAAAATCGAACCCTAGATCTATATCGCACGGGGTAGCTGCAAAAGACTAATATAAGCATACACATTATAGTTATAATTACATTTTAACATATGCAGAAGAACAAGAGCTTCACGACATTGAGCAAAGGTCCGAGTCTATACATTGCGTTGTCATGAAGTTTATACGGCAGAGGGCGCATGGTGTTGCGGGGTTTCGCAGACTGAGCGGGGTGCGGGGGCGGACGTCTCGTTAAAGCGCATGAATCTCACTATTGATTTATGGCCTGCACGCACACACGGACACTGCCCCTTGTCTGGCTATTTACAAAGTACTGGCGCAATATTAAATTTCGTGTTCATCCAACGAGAACATATTTTCCCGGGATGAAATACTTTTTATTAGTCTACTAGCAAATGTTACTCCCCATGCTCTCATATATGTCCATTCTAAATTCATTAAAATCGTTTGAGTAGCTTTTAAATTGAATCGTAAAAAATCTAATCTTTCCTCTTTATAATGTTTTATTTGTTAGGTTTGAAATTGTACAATTTTTGAATTACAAACACTATTATGTTAGAATGCGATATATTTACGAGTAATCTGTTAAATAATGCCAGATTAAAAAATGGCATCAAAATTACAGTTACAAATAACAAGAAATACAATACAAGTCACTCTATTTAATACATACATACATACACATCCTCACGCCTGTATTTCCTAAAGGGGTAGGCAGAGGTGCATTTCTGCACCCACATTTCCCAGGTATGTATCAGTCCCACGTCATAGGGGGTGAGCCTATTGCCGTTTTTCGGGCACAAATCCAAACTCCATGCTGCTACTGAGAGTTTCCTAATGAAAAATCCCAATAACACTTTGCCCGACCCGGGAATCGAACCCGGGACCTCTAGATCGCACGGCACATACTTGTGCCGCGATACCACGAGTCAGTCTTAAATTTCATGCCCATTTCTATTCATAAGCACTTGAAATTTTTCAGTATCCCTTAACGATTTTTTTCCGAGAGGACATTTTAACTAAATAATCTTAAAATAATAAAAAATCATGTTAATATACTTGTTATTTGGTTTAACATTTTAAAAAACCAGCATCTGAATTTTTACCCCGAACCGGGGTAAAGAGTTTAGATTGGCAACACCATCTTTTTATTTCCTCTGTAGTCTATGAAACGTAGTTCTTAAGGCTTGGTATGCATATTTTAAAAATTAAGTTATATCACAAATATCATGTTATAAATATGTTTCTAGGTAAAAAGATTATTAGCATACAAATTTACGTAAAATATAAGAGAATCCCGTAGCAGTGCTACGGCGTAGCACACACTACGCTATATGTCATCTATGTACGTAATCACTGAAATTAACCTACGAGGTTAAAACTCTTTGAATCAATTGAACCAGTACTATTAGGTGTAAATAAAAATGTACTTGTAAGTACTGGCATAGTATAATTATGAGTGGATTGGAACGTGAAGCGGTTGTCAGGGTTGTCGGTTAAAAGTGGCAGACTTCCCATTGTGATATAGGCAAAATAGCGTGTAAATAGCTTCCTCCCTAAATTTATGGGGATTATTTATGTTTTACTTCTATTATGGATCACTAAAATGGCATATTTTATATACTTTGATGCATTAATCTATTTATCTGAATACAGCTGGAACGACCCGATGGAAACAGCCCCTGCTTGTTTTATTTTTCGAGAGGAGGCACAGGCAGTATACATTGTGGAGCCGGATATTAATCATTTAATACGGAGTTACAGAATGTCTTCCCTTTCAGTAGGTGATTCACGATGAGATTATAACGTAAATATGCACTAAAAATTAAAAAAATAATTGCGTATTGTTCTATAACTTAATAGTCAACTTACTTTTTCTCTTCATTAATATGTACGAGTAGGTAGGATCTATGCGTTTACCACGCAAGAAGGTGGGTAGGTACCTATCCACTACAGGTAGCTCAACACATACCTATGAATTCCAAACTATGATCAAAATATTTTTTAGAGTTCTTTTAAGTAAAATGAAATGAAAACTATTACACTACTCAATCAAATTATTACGATAATATAATGTAGCTATAATTATTATTTTTGGAGTCGGTGTCAGCCAAGGAAAAATGACAAAATATGTATTTACCTAGCAAAAATAATACGAGAATACTGTAAGAATTTTTTTTTTCTTAAATTAACTTTTATATGAATGACAATATATTGTGACAGAACACTAATACCTCAATAAACCAAGCACATCTCAACCTATAACTTTTTACAAATATAGCTACAAACCTACCTTGGCTGACACCGACCAGATCCTGCTGGATCCCATAATCAGAACCTAACCAAACTCTCATCAAATGACGCTTGAAGTACATCCTTTCCAATAAAAAATTAATCATTAAAATCGGTTGTCATGATATTGAGTTATTCGTCCATTTGTCGCACACATTAGTCCAATTTTAATACTTATATGGTTTTCTTATGGATGCCATTGTCACAAATGGACCAAATTGAAGTGGGACCACACTAGAAGCACCAGCTTCGGTCCACCCACGGTTCACGGTTAAGTAAAAAGCTCGTGTCAATGTAAATTTACACATAACGTTGAAAAGCATCTAAAGTCAATCGATTTTTTCATTATAGAATTTAGTAATAATTTCATATTTGAAGAAAATATTTTTATTTTTTAAAGCCTTGTCTTTTTCTGAATTTAATTTGAATATGTTTTATGCAGTATACAAAAAAAAAACTACATCAAAGTCAAGAAGAAAAATACTGGCCGAAAACGTTTATTGACGTATACAATTAAAGGAAACCATAATGATATTAAAAATGGCAAAAAATAAAAGAAAAACAAAAGTGTGCGATTCTACCGAGACTTGAACTCGGACCTCTGTCAGCCGAAGCTGACAGCGTGCTATCCAACATCCTCCTACACCATAGAATCGCTTGGAATCTATGTCGAAATTAAGCACCGCTTGCCTCCTGGAGGCGATTTTCACGTAAGGGAAACTGAACTGAAGATTTTGAGCGTTAAGTTAGATATTTCTCTGCCGGTTTTGGCGCTTATGCTGTTGTTAAAGGATTCGAAGGGGTTATAGAGAAATGAGTTGATGTAAGGTTAACAATCAGTTTTTGTAGACAATTTAAGAGATCAGGATAACAATAACTACTACATTACCCATTTTAATATAATGTTGATGGTAAATTCGACAATTAATTGCAACATACATACATCGTAAACCCTAAATATAATTGTGCACGAATTTAATCATATAATAATAATTTATCATATAATTTAATCCCATTGCATGGAAACCTGGGATTTATATATAAAATAAAACATATACCTGAAGGTTTCATTAAACGTTGAAAATAAGTCACTCTTTCAGTTAATAAAGACAAAATTTCTCTTTCAATTAATAAAAACAATTCATCATCAGCCCAATACGTCCCACTGCTGGGCACGGGCCTCCTCTACAACTGAGAGCGTTTAGGCCTTAGTCCACCACGCTGGCCTAGTGCGGGTTGGCGGACTACACACCTAAGAAATTCCTAAGAACTTTTAGGTGTGCAGGTTTTATCACGATGTTTTCCTTCACCGTTAAAGCAAGTGATAATTCATTGTGAATACACACATAACTTCGAAAAGTCAGAGGTGTGGGCCTGGGGTTGGAACCTGCGACCGCCGAAATTCTCGACCACGCGCCTAAACCTCGAGGCCATCACTGCTTCCTCGAGGCCATCACTGCTTAAATTACTTACACACTAAAAACAATTACACTAGAAGATTTGTCACAGATGTGGTTAGCATATCGCCAATCCATCGATCTACTATAGAGTTGTCATTTTCCGATAAACTGACAATAATAATGTGTCTTAGAGGAAGCCAAAGCACAGATGAATAAAAATAATAATTACACAGGGAAAAGGTTTTGTAGGTGTTTAACACCGACTCCTACACATATTTATATTAAGAGCTACTTTAGCTACTCACCGTGCCATTATTACGTCCAATGAATACCCAGCTCTCCTTAAACGCAGAGTCTTCCGAATACCCGTTCCCCCAGTTCGAATCTCCTTAGCTAGACATTCGCCGTTCTTCCTATTGCCTACTATATACAACTCTATTTGTCGCCATCTTCCACTAATACACACTAAATCTACTCGTGAAGTGAAGCTTACCACTGAGTCCTGGTTGATGAGCCTCGATTATTTCCAAACCGAAAAGATTATGTTGATCACGTAATTCACAAATCACACCTAAATTCTGCAGACTTTTTATCTTTATGCAAACCCACACATTCACACAGACACACATACATACACACACAAAAAAAAAAAAAAAAAAAAAAAAATTAATCATCTCCAATTTGCTATTGTGTGAACAATTATTATTATTTTTTTATTTATTTTTTTTACTTATTTTTAAAATCACATATGTGCTTTATTGATCTCGTGTTATTTGTAAGCGTCTTGTAATAGGGTTAGTCTCCTCTATTTTATTTTATTTTTTATCTCATGTTTAGTTTTATTTTAAATTTTAACAGTGTTTTCTTTTTAGTTTTAAACAAAGATTGTTATTATTTTTATTTTTATCCTATTTCGTTATTATTAATGTTTTCTACTTGCCTATTTTTATTGTACGGATTGCCACAACTTGTGTAACACATTTTCGATAAATTCCTGCAAACAAAGGCCACTGCGACACAAGCTTAGCTTAGTGCAGGGCCCATGTATAATCTGCTTGTTCTTAATTTTACACTTGTAGCTAATACTTAAATTTGTAAATGGTGTAATCTGTTTTTAATAAATAAATTATTATTATTATTATTATATTACAGCTGTTATGGATGAAAGAACTAAACTAAACTGAAAAACGAATCATAAATAGACAAAGAGCACGTATCATTAAAAAATGTGTGTGTGTGTGTGTGTGTGTGTGTGTGTGTATTAGTGAACACACGTAACAAAAATATATAACAAAACTTTAGAATTTACATATATTTCAAGTAATGACTCAATTAAAATAATTTTAAACAGATATTAATAAAAAAGGATGTATAAGTAGCGGATGGATAAGGGCTGCTCAAGACCGGGATGGTTGGCGCCTACTTGGGGAGGCCTTCGTTCAGCAGTGGACGGCGATAGGCTGAGAATAATAATAATATAATTAATAAAAAAATACACCCAACAGTCACATACATGGTACTGACCCCACATTAAGATACGAGTCTTGTGTCGTGGGTCAGAAACTACGAGAGACTCTTCGGTCTCACAAACACCCAGACCCGAAACAAATATTTGTGGATCACACAAACATTTGCCTCGGTGCGGGGATCGAACCCGCGGCCTCTCGTTTTGCAAGCTGGTGTCTAGCCAACGCGCCACGGGGCTGTCAAATTAAATGATTGATATTTAAATGATAATCACAATTTCATTTCAAACTATTCAAGTATACAAGCATAGTGTAAACAATAATTGAAATTATCTGTTTAAAGTAGTACAATGATGTCTGCTAATTTAACAAATACACGTTAATTTTGTGGAATTCAAAGGGATAAAAAAAAACTAGGTGCATTTTTTACAATAATGTAAAGTGGCCAAGTATATTACCTGTAAAACCTTTACTAAAATATGTCATAATACTTAAATAGATAATGTACCTATTTTTCAATTCAAATACAAAATATTAATGAAATTAATTCGAAAAAAAGGAATTTACGGAAAATTGCCTTTGATGCGTTCAAACATTATCTTGACACTTATGATTATATTCAATAATGATTAGATCTAAGAATACTTCAATATTTTTATTATTATTAAATATTTTGTCTCAGGAATGATACGTACTTAGAAGTTGACATTATTTACGAAGGCATTGTGAGGACATTTCTTTACTTTAAGTGTGAAACTAAGTCTAAATCACAATTTATTAATTATTGCAGTTGCAATTGCTAATATAACTTTAAATATAAAAATCTATCCATCAGGAATGAGTAATTTCTTTGAGGACCCAATTTCTTCTTTACAGGGATTTTCAAATAAGGCGCCACTCACAAGGAGGCCGTAGCCTTCCGCCAGAGCGGTACTGCGCTCTTCCCCTGCAAGGTGACAACTTGACGGCGTGAAGTCAATAGCGACACCACGTCCGTCACGTTGTCACCTTGCGGAAAAAGAGCGCAGTATTTTCATTTCTCTAAGAATCAGTTTTAAATAATCTAGTTTTTATCATTTTGAATAGACTAGCAATGATATAATAATTCAGTAGTAACATAATAAAGGAAGCGAGGCCTATGGCCAGTAGTGGACGTCATTCAACTGATGATGATGAACGTAATAAAATTAGTAATTTTATTTAACATTACGAAACATACAATTTTAAGATCAATAACATTCAAAAGTTTTTTTTTTAAACATAACTATTTTGTGTATTTAATTTGTCTTTTATTATTTCAGCGTGTTGCCACCGTTTGCCCATCCGCCCAAGAGATGGAGCCACGATTGAGACTTGTTCACTCACATGGGAGATTATAAAAGTTCCAACAGCCAGAGCCATGTAATAGGCTGTAGCCGCAATGTGACCCACGAAATGCCTAGTTTTTAGAAAGCATTCTAATAAAAGTAAATAAAAGTGTCTTATGGTCCTAACTAGTCTCCTATGGAGTTCATCTCTGTAGATTCTTTCGTATCGTGAATCGCTCTCGGTATGAAAACTTACACGGTGTAAAGCACAGCTCTTGCATACCTAGGGGGCCGTCCATTAATCACTTGAGGCTCGAAAGGGGGGGGGGGGAGCTGGTTTGGTAAAAATCACGAAATATCACGAGGGGGGGAGGAGGGTGTAGTAAGATATCACGTGTATTTATTTTTTCGTCAAACGCGCTTTTTGTAAACCGAAAAGCTAGTCAAAAGCATCCTGCAACCTTTCTGTATAGACATTTTTATCGTTTTAAAGATCACCATAAAATTGTTCCTGAACGATTTGTAACAGCGTAGCAGTAGCGTACATCTGCTACGGTCGTAGCAAACACTACGTAAGGCGTATCAAAACCGTAGCACTGTGCTTACTGCAGATGTTAATAAAAGATGTCTCAATGACATATACAAAACCTTTTGTTTGTACGTTTGTTACTTTTTGGACTAATAAAAATTTATTTATTTATGCTTTTTATACAGTTTGTATAAAGGCGGACATAATGCCTTAGGCATTCTCTTACAGTCGACCTTTGGGTGATGCAGAGATAAAAGAAGTAGGTGCATAAATAACGAACTGGTGGAGATACATATATACATATATACTAACATATTAAGAACAACAAGAAAATAGGAATACACATATAAAATATGAAATATAATCCAGTATACATACACACAAATATAAATATAGGTATACACATATAGAATCATACTCATATACATACGTACATATTACATATATAAACATAAATACATAGAAGATATATATTATCAACTCAATTCCTTAAGAAATAGCTGCCGAACTTTCAACTTAAATGTCAGGCGGGTTGTAACCGACCTAATTTCAGCGGGGAGTGCATTCCAAAGGAGAATAGATTGTATGAAAAAGGAAGAGTGGACAAAATCGGAGGTGTGAGGGGGACACTTAAGAAGAAGATTGCTTGAAGAGCGAAGGTTTCTAGAGTGGTTGCTACCGAGAAATTGAAAATGGTGAGATAAGTAAGGGGGTGAGGAAGGACAATTCAAAATGGAAAAAAGGGTAGTGAGTGCTCGCAGAGAACGACGTTGACGGATAGGCAACCATTTTAATTGGGAACGGAAGGAAGACACGTGATCATATTTACGAAGGTTGAAAACGAATCGAATGCAGTTATTAAGAAGACGGTCAAGTTTTTTGAGATATTCTGCATTCAGATCGAAATAGCACACATCACCATAGTCAATTATGGGAAAGATCAAAGTCTGCACACGCATTGCCTTGGTCTTGCAAGGTAGGAAGTTTTTCAAACGGTATAAAGCGCGGAAAGTGCTCGTAACTTTTTGACAAACCGCAGTTACCTGGACTCGCCAGGTCAAGGTTGAATCTATGTATAAGCCTAAGTTCTTAACGGCTGGGCACCAGTCGATAACACTTCTGTTAAAAACAACAGGAGGCAGAGTATTAGTGTCCAGTCTAGACATCATCCTTGGACTGCCAACAATTATGACTTGACATTTAGTTGGGTTGACGGTCAAGCCAAAATTGTCAGACCATTCCTTAATGCGAGCCAGATCTCTGTTAACTGCATCAATAGCAGAAGACACACAGTCAACACTTGCCTGGGAGTAAATTTGCAGGTCATCGGCATACAGGTGATACGCACATTGAAGATCTTGGGTAATGAGATTAATAAAAATAGAGAATAACAAGGGAGAGAGTATACCGCCTTGAGGAACGCCGGAATCCAAGTTGCGCGCGCCAATTTGACGATAATTCGTCAAGGCGCACCGATTGCCGACGTCCCTGAAGATAGGAGGAGAACCAATCCAGTGCCTCAGGCGAAATCATAAGAGAGGAGAGGATAGCTAAAAGGATCTCATGACTGACAGTATTAAAGGCGTTGGAAAAGTCTATCAAGGCCAAAACAGTAACCATGGCCTGCTCCATGCCAGCCCTAATACTGCCAGTCACGTTGAGAAGAGCAGAAACAGTGCTGTGCCCAGGCCTGAATCCCGACTGCAAGGGACTCAAAAAGTTGTGAAGGTGAATAAACTGGGACAGCTGTCTGTGAACACAGGCCTCAAGCACTTTGGAAAGGAAAGGTAATATGGATATGGGACGGAAATGGTTTGGAGTTAAGGGATTTGAGATTTTAGGAAGAGGTATGACGTGAGCGTTCCGCCATAGGGACGGAAAAATGCCAGAGTCAAGAGAAGTGTTGATGATGTTGGAAATAGCGGGAAGGAGGAGGTCAAGTAAGGGAACTATCATGCGACGACTGATTTTATCACAGCCCGTGGCATTTGATTTAATGGACAGGATTATCTTTTTGATATCGTCCGAGGCGACTGGAGAAAAATGAAAGGGTGTAATATTGGGACGTGGGAGGCTGCTTAAGATATCCAGAGTACGGCATTTGATTTGGGGATTTTGAGAAGGAGTATCTGTAAAATGTTTATTAACATCGTCCAAATCAATCCACCTTGGAAATTCCAAATTTTTTGGTTTGCCGATACCTAGGGTTCCGAGAAACTTCCAGGTATTAGCCGGGGAGGAGTTAGAAATATTGTCAAGGATATGTCGGCGTTTTGCATTGCGGATCACCTGGTTTCACCGATTCCTTGCAGTTTTGAATCTACTCCAATTAGTGTCTGACCGGTGCTTCTTGAACCTACGGAAGGCGCAGTCTCTACGCCTCATCGCCTTTTTCACATTTTCGGTCATCCACGGTGCTGGTGGACGCTTTAGCTTAACATTCTTCAAGGGCGCATGAACGTCGTACAAGGCAAGTAGGCTAGAATTAAAGATTTCGACTTTTTCATCAACCGACGGTGTCGCCCACAGTGCATCCCACTTAATGCGAGCAGCATCCCTGCGCAAGTTCTCTACATTCAAACGACCAAAACAACGCATGCGCAGAAACTTTGATGGAGTCTTGTCGGGTTTAAGGGCGTAGGATAGGAAGATGAGATCATGGTGAGAAAAACACGGTGCCGAATACTGACCATGAAGTGTAACAAAGGGTGGGTCTGAGGTAAGGATAAGGTCTAGCCAGGTATCGTTACTGTCAAAGTTGTGATGTGTGGCTTGTAGAGGCAGGACGTGTAGACTAGCTGACCTTAGGATATCAAGAAGTTTACAGGAACGAGAGGATGTTTGGGTAAGGAGATCAGTGTTAAAATCTCCCATGATGATGTGATGTGCATATTCCGATCCTAAAGATTCCAGAATCGATTCGAGACTGGAGAAGTAATCAGTAGAAGGAGGACAGTAAACTACTCCAAGCAGGGTTTCCACTCCTCTGACCCAAACCTCAAGAAAAAGATATTCAGCAGAAGACGAAGTAGAAAAAGAAGAAGCAATAATTTTGTGAACGAGATTGCTACGCAAGTAGATAGCAACGCCACCCCCTCTTTTCCCAACTCGGTCGTTCCGAACTAGAACAAAACCGGGGAGAGAGTAGGTGGCTGAAAGTAAATGAGGTTTGAGCCAGCTCTCCGAAATTAGGACGGCATGAACATTGGCATCGGCGAAATGTCTAGCAAATCTGTATAATGACTTGGTATGCTCTGTGCGTTAATGTGACACACATTAAAGTTGTGAACACACGTAGTATTAAATTTTTGTCGCAACAAGTCACCAAGTACCTCAGTCACAGAGCAAAAACTGTCGACGCTTGCAAAAGAATCCGAAAAATAGGCAGAATGAAACGAGTCATTATCAGAAGACATATATAATATGTGATATATAAGTATAGATAAATAAATAAACTACTAAAACTGATATAAATAAGGTTCGATAAGTATAAATAATACTATATTAATATAACTAGGGGTGACTGCAACTTAATCCCTGCACCACCCGCCAGCAAACTTCACACTACATAAGTTACAAAACAAAATAATAATTAAATTAAAACAAATCAATGCAAATACTAAATACAGAAAAATAAAAAAATAAAATAAAAAAGAAGAGAGAAACAATTTAGTTTCATTATATAGTTTCCGAACGAAAGTTGATGCGTTGCTCATGAGCTGTCAATGTCATGTTGACATTGAAGTAAAACAAATAATAAGCAAGTAGGTAGAAGGACTCTGTCAGCTGTCACGTAACGGTGTAGACCTATTTTGCGTGGAATTTGTCGATTTCGAGTTCTGAATTCCGTGATTGAGTGATATAATTCAAGTTGACTCTGTAGTGTGTGTTTTAGGTAAATTTGTGTTTTAACACTTGTTTATAATTAGTTTAGTCTAACTTTTTTTTTTTTTTTCATCATGGAGGTAGTTCCTCCTGATCCCCCTGATCCTCCGGATACCCCACATTCCACAGCTCTTATTTCCACCTCTAGTGTCACTTCGAAACGTCGCTTGGATTCAGACGCCCAAACGACGGTCGATAACCGCAAGAAAACTATCACAGATATGGATATGGCCTCAGCCTCGATACAAAGGATATATACTCATCCAGACATAATCATTGGCATTAGTTCCTATTCGGACACAGACAAAGGACCATATATAGTTCAGATTTCTAGATCTGAGCCTGACCTTGCTTCAGGACTATCCATCCGGCCTATCAAATTTGGACAGTTATTATTTAAAAATAATATTAAAAATATAAAACCTGATGGTGTTAAACGTTTAGGCAGAAACAAAATTTCAGTTGAATTTAAGTCAGCACCAGATGCCAATAACTTTTTAATAAACCCCATTTTAAATAATAATAAATACACAGCATCCATCCCATCATATAACATCTCCCGCATGGGAATTGTCAGGAATGTTCCTGTAGAGTTTTCTATGGACGAATTTGTTGAGAGCATTGACCTACCCTATGGATGTGGCAAAATACTCAAGGCCCGCCGTTTGAGCAGAAAAATAAGTAACAATGGTGACATTACTTGGGCACCTACTCAAACTGTAGTTATTACATTTAAGGGACAAATGTTACCAGAGAGGATCTATTCCTTTAATACTTCCCTCCCAGTAGAAATTTACCAATATCCTACTATTCAATGTGTCAAGTGTTGCCGCTTTGGTCATATAAAATCTCAGTGCCGGTCTGAACCTAGATGTTTCCGATGCGCTCAACCTCATGAGGGCCACTTATGTACCATACCGGAGTCTCAAGCTACTTGTCTGTTCTGTTCAGGTCAACATTTTTCTAATAATAAGTGTTGCCCAGAACAAGACAGACAGGTTTCCATTAAAAGGAGTATGGCCCAAAGGGGCATATCTTATGAGGAAGCCCAATTAGAATTTCCCAAAGTTTCCCGTAAATATACTGAAATTTTATCTTCCTCCCCTTCTACATCCCAACCTCAGATTCCTCTCATAAATTTACCCAGGTCAAATCCTATAATACCATCATCCCAATCATATTCCAAAACTGTTTCTTCATCTCCTCGTCCTAGACCTCCATTAGATAAAACTTACAATAAAGCTTCACATCAGGCTATTATTTCTGATTTACCCTCAACTCAACCCAATGGATGCGCTTTAAATTCAGATATTAATCAAACAAATCAAGTGGATAGTAGTGTTGTTAAATTACTTGTCCAAATTATCATCAGTTTAATAACAGATAAGAACTCCCCCATACCGTCCAACGTTGCCAGTACACTTTCTTCCTTAACTACCCTACTTAACAAAAATGGCTCCAGTCACAACAATGATTCAATGGAATAGCCAAAGTTTACGCTCAAAAAAACACGAAATCATTTATTTGATTAACAAATTTAGCCCTTCTGTCTTTGCTATCTCTGAGTCATGGTTGGTTCCTGGTTCTCCATTCAGAGTTCCTGGTTACTCCGTGCTCCGGAATGACAGATCTGATGGGTATGCAGGTTGTGCACTGCTAATAAAACGCACTTTAACTTTTTCCCAATTACCCCTCCCACCTTGCAATCCAGCAATCAATATAGTTGCAGCAAAAGTATTTGGCTTTTCCCTAATTTCTATTTATATCCCTCACCCAAACTCATCTCTTATCCCAGATATTCTTCATACCCTTTCTCTTGTACCCCCGCCTATTATTTTGATGGGAGACTTTAATGCCCATCACACATCATGGGGCGGAAGTCATGATGATTCTTTTGCATGCTCCCTTATAGAAATGTTTGATGAGAAAAATCTCTGTGTTATTAATGATGGTTCTCCTACACGCAGAGTCTATCCTCATCAAAATCCAAGGAGTGCAGTAGATTTAACAGTTTGCTCCCCTACTATTTCTTCCTTCATTTCCTGGTCTATTCTTAATTCTACACATGGTAGCGACCACTTTCCTATAGTTCTTAAATTCCCTAATAGAGTATCCCCTGCTATAAACTTTTCTCCTTCCCTAAAATATAGACTTTCTTGTGCAGATTGGGATTCTTATTCTTCTACCCTTGATAATACTTTAGATTCTCTTCCTAGCCTCAATAACCACAATTTAGCTATAGTCTACTCAAAATATGTTGATGCCATAACAACTAGTGCAAATAAACATATCCCTCAAAAAAATAATAGGGTTGATTGTAAAGCCTCGCCCCCCTGGTGGGATTCAGAATGTTCTTTAGTCATTCGTGAAAGAAAGGAGGCAGAACGAAAATATGGACTGGCCTTGACTGTCGAAAATTTTATAAATTATCGCCACAAATCAGCAATAGCAAAAAAAGTTTTGTCTGCGAAGAAGAGGCTTGGATGGCGCAGTTTCTGTGAAGGATTATCCCCTAGAACGCCGTCTAATTTGGTGTGGCAACAAATAAGACGGTTTAGGGGATCTTACAACATTGTAAATACCTCAGTCAATGACCCATCATCTTGGCTTGACGCTTTTGCTGATAAACTGGCTCCACCTACTGCACCCAATCTAAGTTTCTTCCCAGCTTCCCCATTTTCAAATACTTCCTGTTCCCTCATGGATGATGAATTTTCTTTTAATGAACTTAATCTTGCTCTTGAGAATCTCTCCGACTCTTCCCCAGGTTTAGATGGCATCCCTTATTCATTTCTTGTAAAATCCTCTGTAAAGAATAAACTTTATTTTCTTAACTTAGTTAACTACATTTTTAACTCTCAACAAATCCCTGCCCCATGGAAAACTCAAATAATTATTCCCATTCTTAAGCCAGGAAATAATCCTTTAGACCCTAACAGTCGTAGACCTATAGCCCTTTCCTCAGTTTTGGTCAAGGTTGTTGAACACATGATTAAACACCGTCTAGAGTGGTATTTAGAAAATAATAATTTCCTATCAGATTCTCAATTTGGATTTAGAAAAGATATGAGTACCCTCGATAGTTTAGGTATCTTGACAACTGACATACATATTGCCTTTTCCAAAAATGAATACCTGGTTGGCGCATTTCTGGATGTAGCGTCTGCATATGATAATGTTTTACTTTCAGTTCTAAGGAATAAATTGATTCAGCTTAGAATTCCTGATAAGTTAGCATTCTTCATTTGCAACCTCATGATGGAGCGTAACATAATAATTAAAAATCAGGGTTCATTCACTCACCCCAGAATCGTGTGGAAGGGTCTTCCCCAAGGGTCAGTGCTCAGTCCAATTTTATACAATCTTTATACTCGAGATCTGGATGAAGGGGTTAATCAATACTGTTCCGTCCTTCAATATGCAGATGATTTAGTACTTTATGCCTCTTCTGACTCATTGAATAACGCTTCGTCGAGACTTAATACCGCTTTGTTCTCACTTAATAATTGGCTG
Organism: Hemaris fuciformis; assembly: GCA_907164795.1. NCBI lineage: Eukaryota > Metazoa > Arthropoda > Insecta > Lepidoptera > Sphingidae > Hemaris > Hemaris fuciformis. The sequence continues at coordinate 24,362,563 of OU015431.1, forward strand.
AGTATCCATGGCTTAACATTGTCTGTTCCAAAGTGCAAAATAGTTGTTTTCTCCAGACGAAGAAATATCCCTGCTGTCGAAGTTTTTTCAGAGAACCAGTTAATCCCCCAGGAGCAAAAAGTAAAATTCTTAGGTGTTTGGCTAGACTCTAATATGTCCGGTGCCTCATATTGCGATTATGTGTCCTCCAAATGTAGTAAAAATATTAATATTATTAGATCTTTGTCAGGAGTGTGGTGGGGTGCTCATCCTTTTACCCAAAGGATCCTTTACAATGCCATAATTCGTAGTAATCTAGACTATGGTTCATTTCTTTTAGACCCAAGTAATAAAGGATCCTTAGAGAAATTGTCTAAAATCCAGGCAAAATGTCATCGCTTGATTCTTGGAGCTATGAAGTCTTCTCCCATTAATGCAATGCAGGTTGAATGTGTGGACCCTCCTCTTTACCTCCGTAGACAGTTCCTTGCTGATAAATTTTTGTTTAAATTGTCTCAAAATTCTCGACACCCTCTTTTGCAAAAACTCGACCTTTTATTTAAGTTAAAAGCTAGGAAGGGATACAATTCACTTTTTGACTTGCCTTGTCTATTGCGGAGCTTCATTAAATTCTCTCGTCTACCACATCCTATTCTTCAATTTCCTTATAAATTATTATTTTCATTACCTTATAAAGCTCTTACCTTTAAGCCAAATGTAATACTGGATTTTGGTATTGTAAAGGACTCCGCAGGGGCCGAGAAAACCTTAAGAGTTAAAATTCAGTCAAAATATCCACAATGGCTAACAATTTTTACTGATGCTTCCAAATTTTCTGAATGCAGTTTGGTAGGAGCAGCAGTGTGGATTCCTGCTTTTAAAATTATCTTAACATATAAATGTCCTTCTGTTGCCACTGTCTTCACAGGAGAAGCCACAGCTATTTTAGAAGCAATAAAATTTATAATGTCACACAAATTAAATAAGTCCATCATCTTTTCTGACTCCAAAAGTTGCCTACAAGCCATAACTTCAAATTCATTTAAATCTAAATCTAGATCCCCCATTATTATCCAAATAAAAAAACTGTTATATGATTGCCACCAACAAGACTTAAATGTTGTAATAGCTTGGATTCCAGGTCACTCGGGCATTTCAGGCAATGACATGGCAGACTCATGGGCTAAGCAAGCAATTAATATTGGCTGTATGGAACATTTCATTATTGTTCCTCTAGACATTTGCTCCAATATGAAAAGTAGGCTAATGGATGCATGGAATAAAGATTGGCAGATCTCTAGAAAAACCAAAGGTTTGTTCTACGGAACTATACAACCAGAAATTCCTACAAAACCTTGGTTTTCTGTGTTTCGAGGCCTAGATAAATCTACTACGTCAACTATATGCAGAATCCGCCTAAATCATTCTTGCACACCAGTTCACTTGGCAAAAATTAGGATACGGGATAGCTCCCTTTGTGAATGTGGCCTTGATGACGGTGACCTAGACCATATCTTTTTCAACTGCCCTAATCTCCGACTATCCCTCTACAGCATGCTTCCTCCTGAAATCCCTCGTCCCACCTCCATGAAGACTCTTCTTACCTTAACCTTCTCCCCTTTTGTCCATGTCTTATCCAAATGTATGAAGGTGAATGGGATCAGACTATAAAATACACATTGTTTTAGCTTGTGTATAATATTGTTATTTTTGTGTTGTGTGGTGTTGGTTTAGTATATAGTAATTAGAAATGTGTTTGTCTTTGTTTGTTTCAGATCCGGGTCAACTTGATAATCAAATATTATAATACCCTCTATTTTCTTTATTCCTGAATATATTTTTTTTCTCAGTGACTTACTTGACACTGGCAGAGTTGCGTTAAGTTAACGCAAGGGCAAAAAAAAAAAAAAAAAAAAAAAAAAAAAAAGTAGGTAGAAGTAACATAAACATAAACAACAATACACACTAAGAATTTATACTAAACGAAGACAAAATAAGTTAATGAATAGATGTTCAATAGGCAAGTAACAAATTCATGCTGTTAGCACGCAAGCATCAGTGGCAGATATAACGAAGATCCTAAAGAGATTCAATCCTTGAATATCCCGCTACTTTACCGCTTTAGCTGCCGAAGATGAAGAAGATCCTGAAGTCTTGGGGTATTTCGCCATCAAAGGATTTAGTTCATCCATCGTAGTTATCTTGACGCGGCTGCCATCTGGGATCTTCACTACAATTGTACCGTCTTGGGTCCAACAAGACCTCACGCCGAAATGGTGCCGAGCCTTGGTGAAAACCAGCTGCCGCGATTTGGTCAGAAACTCCTTGACCGTTATAGAAGAGCCCTTGAGCTTCGACTTGGATGACCATACTGAAGATCTATGATCCACCCCTGAGAACCGCACAAGAATTGGCCGATGGTGCTCCTTACTGTGATTGCCAATCCTGTGACACTGTGTAATATTGGAAGAAGACATGTCTTTCACTGCCAATGTGTTATTAATTATTCCAAGAACAGTGCTAGTGCAGTCCTCTTGAGTATTCTCAGGAATGCCAAAAAAGATGAGTGCCTTCCGCCGATGTCTGGTCTTGATAGTGTCTACCATACGAGCACACTCGCTGATTTGTTGTCTCAGAAGCCTAAGTATATTAAACATCAGCTCTCTGAAGTCCTGGAATTCGTCAGCAACTCGGGCAACAGTGTCCTTAGAGGTGTTTCCCTGTTGTAGTTTTGCTTCAACTTCAGCCATTCTCTTTGAAAAATATTCCTCAAGCTGCATTTGAGTGTCTTGAATGTCGCTGAGCTGAACCATTGCAGGAACTTTAATAACTTGTAAGTGACCTTGACTTGTCAAAATGGTTTTGTAGGTGAAATGCTGGCAGGTGGTAATTGTGGCCCACTTAAGTTACATTCAATACAAATAACGGTTGTAATGACAAAAGACAATGTTATGCACAAAATTCACTAATTTATAGACTTTTAACAAAAATGTAAATATGAATTTTGTATAAACGACTTTTTAAACGCGTCCGTTTTTTATTTACACCTACCGCCGAAAAAAATTTAATGTGGAAGTAGCTGAAAACTTTTCAATTCATACATACATAGGTTACTTTTTATTTCGTATAAACGAAGTGTTTGCGTTGTACCTATGAGCAAAGAAGATATTTTCTATATAGTTTTGAAATGAAATTATATTTATTTATTGAATCTATAAAATGTCAAATACATCACTTAGATTCAGTCATTTCAAAATTTGGTGTACTACCCTGATCGGAAGGCAGTCATCACTAGAGAAGAACGGGCAAGAAACTCTAGTGTTGCTCTTATCCAATTAAGAGATAGTTTACAATATTGATACAAAGAATAAATTTCCCAAATTAGAGCAGCTCATTAATACAATCTCAGACTGTTGTATTGAATATGAGAATAACATAGTCATCTTGAATGGAGAAACTGACAATTAACTAGGTTAAATTATAAATTTAAGGTAGGATAAGGTTAAGTTCATAAATACAAATAAGCAAAAATACCCAGACCAGTCCACACAAACAGCATCCGTTCACGAGTATGACGCATGTGCCAGCCATCGGTCTCCTCAACCATTTCACAGGGAAGTGACCGACCCGGCACACGACGCCGCCGTAAGCACAGACATTTCAGCGAGCATGACATACCTAATTGCTTACAAAGTACTAATATAATAAGTAAATATGTATATGTACCGCCATGTCCATTGAAGAAGACCCAGTCCGACTTGGGATTATAATAGTAATTAGTTATTAATTAAACCCAAGCTTCGTTATCCTCCATATATTCTGAAATTGTATAATAGGCTTTGTTACATAACTGTCTCTTAGTAATTTCTTTAAATTTATTGTAGTTTAAGGCCTTAATATAATTAGGGATTTTATTGTAAAAGTGTATACAGTAACCCTTAAAAGATTTGCTGATCTTGTGGAGCCTGGTCTTATACTATAAAACACTAGGTCGACTTAAATGATTTTTGGTATGGAAACAGATGGAAATTAGATTTTTTTTTATGATACTGCACCCGGACACACCTAAAGCTGTGTGACTGAGAGGTTCTGAGTTCGACCCCGTGATACTATTGATAAAAAACCCACTAAACTATGTTACCCAAGATTGTTTTTCTAAACTACATGACAGCGCCTTAACTTCTTAAGAAGCGGCCGTATTAAACATTATAAGATAATCTAATCGTAGGTTCGGCACGCTCAGCATGCTGACATCTCCTTTCTATTTTTATTTTGACGAAGTAAACAATGCACTTCGTAAAGTTGTTCAGTGGTTTGATAATAATAATTTACTTTTAAATGCGAAAAAAACTAAATGTGTTAAATTCACAATGCCCAATGTTAAGCAATTAAAAACCACTGTACAAATTAACGGTGAAGAACTGGATCCTGTTGCGTCTACTACATTTCTGGGAATTACGGTAGACGCAAAACTCCAGTGGGGACCGCACATTCAACAATTGGCAAGCAAATTAAGTTCAGCGGCATATGCAGTGAAAAAGATCAGACGTCTGACTGACGAGGAAACGGCAAGAATGGTTTATTTCAGCTATTTCCATAGCCTTATGTCATATGGTATTCTTTTGTGGGGAGCCGCTGCGGATATTAACACTATTTTTGTTTTGCAAAAAAGAGCCATTAGGGCTATTTATAATTTAGGTCCCAGGGCTTCACTTAGAGAAAAATTTAAGGAAATAAATATTCTTACCCTCACTTGTCAGTTTATATACGAAAACTTAATGTACGTCCAAAAGAATCTTGATAAATTTAATAAAATTTGTAATGTACACAATAAAAATACTAGGAACAAATGTAATCTCGTTCAACACGTAACTCGTCTCCGGAAAGTTAATAACTCTTTTATGGGGCAATGTATACGCTTCTATAACAAACTTCCGAAGGCTATTAGAGAGCTTCCCTTGACAATGTTTAAGAAATCAATTAAAGATAAGCTTTACAAAAAAGCATACTATAAAGTTTCAGATTTTATTGAAGATAATAAGCCCTGGGAGTAAGTAAATTGATCGGAGTTTTGTTTTGTTGCTACAGTTTGTATCGTTATGACATTTATAATGTAAAATTTAAATAATGTAATGAAAAAAAGACATAATTATATTGCTGTTTTTTTAAAGAAAAAATGACATGTCGTGTTGCTGAGGGAGTTTCTTGCCGTTTCTTCTCCACAGCTATAACACGTTTCGAAGCGGCAATAGTTTAAAAAATTAAGATGTGTAAAATTGACGATTCAAAAGAACTTGTAAAAGTCTATTTGAATAAAGATATTTTGACTTTGACTTTGACTTAGTGTTATTCAACTGTTCTGTGTTAACATCAACTATTTTCAATGTTTTTATTGGACCATCAATCGTCACGCACTACGAGTATATGTAATTATTGTTTTGACATATACACATGTACTCGTATAATGATATTGAGTGTGCTTAGTAATTCGATGTTGTAGTAAAGTTGCAGGAAATGCTACTAAGCACTGACTTCCAAAAGTATAAAATACTTATTTCATCATTTCTGATTATAATTTAAATCAAAATACGTTGGGATAAGTAAATTATTTTTTTATTCTTAAGTTTTCTGTTTGAAGTCAGTCTATTTTTGTTAAAAATACTTTTGAAGTTATACTTCTTTTGGCGCGTTAGGGAAAATGATGAGAGTAAATTTCATGATTTTTTTCGTCACGAAAAACCGACACCATGAAGTTATTCAAAAACAGTTTATATGTTTTAGATATTAAAAATGTAGAATAGTGACAGTGAAAAGGGATTGACATATTTATTAGTTGTCAAATATTTACGAGTACGTAGAATAAGGAGAAAGATAAAAATTTAGTATAACTTCTAACGCGTGTACATAACTACACTTTTTGCTACTATACACTAAAGATTATGTTCCTCGTCCTTTTCCAACTTCTGAGGACATCACTTCAAGTGTGCAAGTAATTTGATGTGTATAAAATAGTTTAAAATTACCAACCATATTATATCATTATTTAATTCACTGCCTCGTGGTCTCGCGGTACAAGTATGTGCCGTGCGATCTAGAGGTCCTGGGTTCGATTCCCGGGTCGGGCAAAGTGTTATTGGGTTTTTCCATTAGGAAATTCTCGGTAACAGCACGTAGTCTGGAAATGTGCCCGAAAAACGGCAATAGGCTCGCCCCCTATTACGTGGGACTGATACATACTTGGCGAAATGTGGGTGCACCTCTGCCTACCCCTTCGGGGAATACAGGCGTGAGTTTATGTATGTTAATTCATAATTTTCGAGCAATAGTCACAAGGACATTTAATGTTATTACATTTATAAAATTTATGAATAGTAATTTAATTTTAATCCGATTATGGTCTTGTAAACATCAACAACATCAATTATCACATACTTTAACGGTGGAGGAAAACATCGTAATGAAACCTGTACACCTAAAAGTTCTTAAGAATTTCTTGGGTGTGTAATCCGCTAACCCGCACTAGGCCAGCGTGTCCACCACGCGTTAGCATTTTAATTTTTTTTATGGGATACTTGGAACTTATGGACTAATTGTTGAATAATTATTTGAAAATACAATTTATAAAAAACTTTTAGGCAATATTATTATCGATAATTATTGTTTATAGCATGCCAAATGTTGCTGAATTTTTCAACATTTTTATTGTATCGCGAAGTACGAAATTTTCAACAAGATACCATTTTTGGCTGCGACGCAATATGGGCAAATGTACGGATTTCGCACGGTAAAGTAATATATAACTACGAAGGTATTGGCATTACTGAAAAAAGATGTAGACAGAAGTTGTTCATAATTAAAAGATACAACTTTGACAAGTGGTAAAATTTCATAAAATTGAACGGTTGGGGAGAAAATGGCGAAAAATGAAAAATAGAGAGAAAATAAAAGTAAAATTTTTGCCTGTCAGAAGTAATAAGTTGAAAAATATTGATGATAAGAAAAAAGTTTCAGATAAAAAGTTATTAAATTTAATTTAGAAGAGAAAATGTTTCTACAATTTTTTGCCTAATACTAACCATTCTCGAGATATCGAATTAAACGCGTTTTCATCGAAATGACCTTGAGCTGACGAAGGTCACAAGCTGACTAAGGAAGGTTCTCCGAAGGGAGAACCCCTCAAATTGAAATTTTGAATTCTAGAAGTGGCTCGTGGTGTCGCGGCACAAGTATGTGCAGTGATCTAGAGGTCCACGGTTCGGGCAAAGTGTTATTGGGTTTTTCCATTAGCAAATTCTCAGTAGCAGTACGGAGTCTGGAGATGTGCAAAATAAAAGTCTGAAAAACGGCAATAGGCTCGCGCTCTATTACGTGGGACTTCTGCCTACCCCTTCCGGGAATACAGGCCTGAGGTTATGTATGTATGTATTCTAGAAATGACTAAAGGTTGACTATTAGAGAATGCCTTAGGCATTAAGTCCGCCTTTATACGCAATGTATAAAAAGCGTAAATAAATAAAAGTTATGAAAAAACCATTCTAAATAGTCACTTCCGGTTCACTATGGAAAAATAAAAATATTGTTTCAAACTTAAAAAAAAAAAATTACAATAAACACTGTTTATTGCTCAATCCATTTGGTTAACTTAATAAAAAGCGATCGAAAAAAAATAGTTCCCCATGTTTTCATACTTCGTCAAAGACACGCATAAATTCGTAACGAGGCATAAAAATTAAAAAGGTAGGTTCTATGGAACTACAATAGACCAAATTATGAACAAAATCCAAAAATTGTTATTTTTCTTGTCCGCTTTTTTACCTAAATGGCCCATTTGTCTTCAAATATTCGTCAATGGAAGATAGTTAACTCACTTTTAAGATTTTAGGAGAATTGGTTATACCGCGTTCGGTAACAGACAGTTGCCCGACGCAATAGTTTACTGCATAATGCATATTCATATAGTTAATTATTGCAGTTCTGCAGGATTTCTAGTGTATTATAGAGGCAGCAATTGCCCCATGCAAAAATTGAAGTAGTGATAGTAGTTTGTGTTTTGGAACCTTATAGGTTCGCACACTCGGTGAATGTTAGCGTATGAACAGTCAACTCATTGCTCGGGGGTCATTCACGCGCGGAGAATCTTGACATCGCGATGTAGAAAACCGACAGTTTTTGCACAGTGCCATCTACCGAATCACTCGCTAACTACAGCGAGGGTTGCGCACCCCAAACCAGCAAACTGGGGCCGACGCGACGATTCTACAAGACTAATATTTCAATCAAGAAGATGAAAAAAAGACTATACTTTTCACACTTTTCATTGTACACCCGCTCGTAATAAAATGAAAAACAATAAAAAAAACAAATGAACTATGAACATAAGATCAGAAAAACACGTAAAATGACAGATAACAATAATTCCAACACTATATAGAAAATGAAGGTTTAAATGTGTATTTACATCTCCTATGAAGTATTAGCATTAAACCTGTTTCTTTGTGATTCTGTAATCATTAGAAATCTTTACGCGCGTCATATAAATTATTCCATCATACTCTGTTGTATATTGGCCGTTTTCTTTCACGTCTCCTATTCCGTCAAATCCATGCAAGAGCTGAAAAACCTTATATCGTGTTATCGCACCAAACACCAGTTGTTTGTTAGATTATTTATTGCCTGAAACGTTTGAATTTTGTATGACAAATCTCTCTTTCCTTCATTTATTTACTACTAGCTTTTGCCCGCGACTCCGTCCGCGTAGACTACAGGGTTGGGTTCAGAATGAAAATAAGTTGTAGTCTATTTTACTCCACAGAGTCCCATTTATGTACATATCAAAAATCGTTTACATCGGTCAAATGATTTAATGGTGAAAGCGTAACAGACATATAGTTACAGTCGTCTACAGTCCACACAAACTTTCACCCCTATTTTTATTTTACCCCCTTAAAGGTACATTTTTTTTACAAACTTGGAATGTCATATTTATTTATATCTAATCAACAAAATTAAGTTTCAAGCTTCTAGCTTTAAAAATGACAATACTTCCATACAACCTTTCATCCCCTTAAAACCCCTTTTCCGAGATAAAAAGTAGCCTATGTCCTTTCTCAGGGTCTAAAGTATCTGTGTACCAAATTTCATTTAAATCGGTTCAGTAGTTTTAGCAGGAAAGCGAGACAGACACACAGAGTTACTTTCGCATTTATAATATTAGTAAGGATTAAAAAAAATAGCATATGTCCTTTTTAAGGTCTCATTTTTGTCCATACCAAAAATCATCCAAATCAGTCAAATGGTTTAGGTGTGAATGCATAACACAGTGTTACTTTCGTATTTCAATATATGCTCATCCCACGGGAACCCTACATATTCCCAGGATAAAATGTAGGTTATGTTAATTCGTAGTGTCCCATTTATATTCATACCAAAAATCATTTAAATCGGACGAATAGTATAGACGTGAAAGCCGATACCCACGGGAATACTACATTTTCCGGGATAAAAAGTATCCTATGTTGCTTCAGTGGGTCCTATCTACCCCCATACAAAAACTCATCTAAATCGTCAAATGGTTTAGGCGAGAAAGCATAACACAGGCAGCGTTACTTTTGCATTACATTATATGCTCATCCCACGGGAACCCTACATATTCCCGGGATAAAACGTAGGTTATGTTAATTCGTAGTGTCCCATTTATATTCATACCAAAAATCATATAAATCGGGCGAATAGTATAGACGTAAAAGCCCATTCCCACGGGAATACTACATTTTCCGGGATAAAAAGTATCATATGTTGCTTGGGTGGGACCCATCTACCCCCATACTAAAAATCATCTAAATCGATCAAATGGTTTAGGCGTGAAAGCATAGCAAGGGAGTGTTACTTTGCATTACATTATATGCTCATCCCACGGGAATCTTACAAATTCCCGGGATACAATTTAATCTATGTTACTTCATAGAATTTTATTTATGTCTGTACAAAAATTCATTCATATCGGTCAAACGGTTTATGCGTAAAAGCAGAATATTGATAGATTGATTGCTACTTATACCCATTCCCACGGGAATACTACATTTTCCGGGATAAAAAGTATCCTATGTTACTTCGGTGGGTTCCCTCTATCACCATATCAAAAATCATAGAAATCGGTTCAGTAGTTTTTGAGTTTATTCGTAACAAACATACAAAAATACAAAAATACAAAAATCCAAAAATACAAACCTTTCCTCTTTATTATAATAGTATAGATAAGCGTATTGTCAGTATCCCTGACACTTGAATTTGATACTACCAACAAACAGGATATCTATATCCTCTTGACCTTTATAAATGGATAAAAAATAGAGAAAACGGGCAGAATAGGGTTTGTGGAGGGAAGTCATCTCGTTTTTGTTCGTCTAAAGTATTTCAATTCTCATCTAACCGTACAATTGTTTGAGAGTATTAAACAAGTGGTATTAAAAATGAGAGGACTTTTACTGCGGAGTGTGGCCCTCGAAGTGAGTTACAAGGATCCCCTAGATGGCGCTTATTAAAATCAGCCTCTACTCTGAATCGCGGTGTCAAGATTTTCCGCAATTTACGCGCAATTTATAACACATTGCTGTTTAAAGACAGGAACTCTCTATACTTGCCGTCCATCCTTACATGAATCTCTTACCCGCTTGCGATTAAAATATTTAGACATTCCAAACTATGTTTGCTCGTCATTTTGCCAGAAATCCGTCATAAAAAAATAGATGAACTAAATTCGCATAGTAATAATAGAAAAAAAAACACAAATTGAGAACTAAGCTTAAAAAGTGGACAATGGCCTCTGCGTCTACGAAGAATATATTGAACAAACGCAAGTACTCAATTTTAATATTATATCTCTCTTAAAACGCTTAGCATATCTATATTGTAACATTCATGTTCAAGACGAGGTCTCGATGCTTAGATGTACAGTCGGGATAAAATCTAGTCGGCAGATTCAAATCCCAACCGCACACCTTTTTAGTTTTGTAGTTATGTGTGATTTTATTAATTATGGCGAAATTCAATGAGAACAGAAATGATTGTGAGTAAACCTGCTTACTTAAAGGCCTTCCGCAAGAGTTCCTTGTGGATAATACTCAGTGTTAGTGAATCTTTAAACAGATCCAAGTCCAGCCATGGTGGACGGTAGGCAGTGCCAATCAGAAGCCTTTTTCTATGTAAATTCAAAGATCGCGCCATCCTTGTAACTGTCAAGGAGTGATATTGGGGAACATAAGGGAGAAAATGGAATTCCAAAGTTTCTGTTTTAAATAGCTTAGCTATGGGCGTTGAGTATAAAGTGTCTGACGCCGCGCTATGGCCACTAGGACAAAAGATATTGGAGAGAATATAGAGCAAGTGCTATTGTCTCAAACTAGGGCATACCCAAATCTTTCATCATCATCATCATCATCAGCCCATATACGTCCCACTGCTGGGCACGGGCCTCCTCTACAACTGTGAGGGTTTAGGCCTTAGTCCACCACGCTGGCCTAGTGCGGGTTGGCGGACTACACACCTAAGAAATTCCTAAGAACTTTTTAGGTGTGCAGGTTTCATCACGATGTTTTCCTTCACCGTTAAAGTACGTGATAATTCATTGTAAATACACACATAACTTCGAAAAGTCAGAGGTGTGTGCCTGGGGTTTGAACCCGCGACCGTCGAAATTCTCGACCGCGTACCTAAACCTCAAGGCCATCACGACTTATCCAACCAACTACCCAAATCTTTAAGGTGCAGTATTTTTTTTGGTACAGAGAGTCCATAAAATACACAACGATAACACAACACGAGTTAATAACTATGTACATTTATGATATTTAATGAATAAATGGGATCTAACGTGCGAGCTGTTATGTTAGCTTTCAATAATAGGTGGCAAAAATCTTTGAAAAGCACGGAAATTCTTCCTAGATTCAACGTGGTCTGTAAATAAACAACACCAGACGTTACAGTCAGTGGCGGTGCTTCCATAGAAGCCCAAAAGCCTTAAACGTTAATTGTGTAATGTCTAGTTTATAATTGTTTATTGTGGGATCAAGATATTCTCGTTTATATGTCAAGTTGCTTTTCTATACTATTATAATAAAGAGGAAAGGTTTGTATTTTTGGATTTTTGGATGTTTGTTACTCTTAAACTCAAAAACTACTGAACCGATTTCGATGATTTTTGTTATGGAGATAGATGGAACCCACAGAAGTAACATAGGATACTTTTCATCCCGGAAAATGTAGTATTCCCGTGGGAATGGGCTTTCACGCCTAAACTATTCGCCCGATTTATATGATTTTTGGTTGGAATACAAATGGAACACTATGTAGTAACATAAGCTACATTTTATCCCGGGAATATGTAGGGTTCCCGTGGGATGAGCATATATTGTAATGCGAATGTAACGCTGCATGTGTTATACTTTCTGGCCTAAACCATTTGAATGATTTAGATGATTTTTAGTATGGGGCTAGATAGGACCCACCGATGCAACATAGGATATTTTTTATCCCGGAAAATGTAGTATTCCCGTGGGAATGGGCTTTCACGCCTATACTATTCGCCCGATTTATATGATTTTTGGTTGGAATACAAATGGGACTCTATGAAGTAACATAAGCTACATTTTATTCCGGGAATATGTAGGGTTCCCGTGGGATGAGCATATATTGTAATGCGAAAGTAACACTGCCTGTGTGATGCTTTCACGTCTAAACCATTTGACGGATTTGAATGAATTTTGGTATGGACATAAATGAGACCTTAAAAAGGGACGTAGGCTACTTTTTTAAATTATTCAATAAGTGCCATTTGGGGCACTTAGAAAACGATAGGTGTCATTAAGGAATATTAGTTACGACTGCTACCGTTAATACAACATATGTGACATAAGGTTCCATTATTAGGCGTAGAGTGCCATTTTTGGAACTTATGAGTCATAAGGGTGATTTTATTTTAGTGATTTTAAGTGCCATTATGATGTTAAGTCACATTTAGTACAGTAAAATATTATCATGTGCATTTACATGGCGCTCGGTGTCACTATGCGATGTTAAGTGCCATTAGGCGCACCTAGATTATAGACACAGAACATAGACTTTAGATACATTTTCGCGATAAATATATGAGACGATCCGAGTTGGTGAAAAGTTTCATAATGTCACTTAAGACGATTTTCAAAGGCAGAAATCACCTCCGGTGGTGACCTACAGCAACGATTAGCGTAATTTTGATTTATAGATTCACTTAGTTGGTTTCTGCACCCAACCCTAAAGTCTACGCAGACGGAGTCGCGGGCAAAAGCTAGTGTTAAATAAAAAAGCTTAAAGATTATTATTTGGAATTTTGTAAGGCAACCTGGGCTTTTGGGCTTCTATGGAAGCACCGCCACTGGTTACAGTCACATACATAGTTCTGACCCACACTAGGATACAAGTCCTGTGTCGTGGGTATCAGAAACTACGAGAGACTTTTCGGTCTTACAAACACCCAGACCCGAAACAAATATTTGTAGATCACACAACATTGTCTCAGTGCGGGGATCGAACCCGCGGCCTCTCGTTTCGCTAGCTGGTGTCTAGCCAACTGCGCCACGGGGCTGCTGATATTGTTCATCCGACCAGATTGCACTCCCAAAGTTTTTTTTTTTTTTTGTAAACTGGCACGGCAAAGTGACTCCACTGTACCTGATGGTAAGCACAGTGGAGTCCAAAAAATTAATACCGACCTGCACAAATGCTTCTTCACGCTTCGCTTAAAGGATCCAGGATCATAGGAAGGAGGGAACACGTGAACCGGCAAAATATTCCACAGCTTGATGGTGCGGCAAAGGTAAGAAGAGTTGGCGAACTTTTTGGTTCGAGTATTTGATGTGCGGACTGTTCATATTCGTAATCATGTGTTGAGCATTGGCACGAGCAGAATTAACCAACTCAAATAAGAATAATTTGCTACGGAAATTAGAAATTTTGAGACGTAATGTTCAATTTCAATCCAAGTTTTTACCAAGCGATCGCTGAACGAATGGAAGTATTGATAAAGATGACGTCTCTTTATAGACAGATTTTATTGCAATTCTTCTACTAATTCTGAGTAAGCCTCGAGGTATGGTTTAAATGAAAAAAGTCGTGATGGCAGTGGCGGATTAAGACAATTGCCGCCTGTAGGCTATTCAAATTTTGCCGCCCCTTCTGACCTCTGCATTTCGAAACCCTACACCAGAGGTTCCCAAATCCTTTTGTTTCATAGACCACTTTAAAATTTTTGATGGATCGGGTGGACACCCTGCAGCTACATTAAAAAAAAAAGACGCGTTGTACTGATTATGGAATATGCAATTTTAAAATATGAATCTGCCTATATTGATAGGAGAAGTAAAGCCAACATTTTAATTCGAAACCAAAATAATTTTCATCGACCCCCATTTTTTGTCACGCCCAACGTAGACCCTCATCGAGTCTACCGTGGACTCCTGAGGGTCCACCTGGACCACTTTGGGAATTACTGCCCTACACAGACAAAAAAAGGTGAAAAAAATATTTTAGATTTAAAAGACTAAAAAATATTTTATTTTATGAGAAAGGAGGCAAACGTGCTAGTGAGCCACCGGATGTCAAGTGGTAAACACCGCCCATGAACACCCATAATACCAGAGAAATTATTGGTGCGTTGCCGGCCTTGCAGCACTTCCCATGGTAAATGCGATACAAGACAAATAGTCGCAACGTCTCTTCGCAATGCCAGGGGATAAATTTTGTCAGTAAGAATCTGGTTATCGATGATTCGAGGGGCACGTCGTTGAATGCGGTCAAATGGAATAAACTGGTAGAGAGAGGCTCCAGTCTAGAGATGAGAACAAAATTCCATATGAGGCTGGATCTGTGCCTTATCCAATTATGGACACCTCAAAATTGGGAGGGCTTGAGATGCCTTCCACTCACCCTATTTTGGGCACTCACTTATTGTGAACGTCCGCGACAGTCAAGAGGCCGCGCTCTCTGCCGCACATTTCGGAGTTACTTTTAGTCATGGCGCACTGCCCCCGCAGTACACTCAGCCAACCCTGGGCCCCTGTTAGTCGCCTCTTTCGGTAGCCAGGGGATGCCTTGGCGGAATTCTTACGCCCTCAATGCACAGAGCGGAAACGCCGGATCAGTCGTATTC
This sequence comes from Hemaris fuciformis, assembly GCA_907164795.1. Classification (NCBI taxonomy): domain Eukaryota; kingdom Metazoa; phylum Arthropoda; class Insecta; order Lepidoptera; family Sphingidae; genus Hemaris; species Hemaris fuciformis. The sequence continues at coordinate 24,377,723 of OU015431.1, forward strand.
GGTTACCCGGCGCCTCCTTCTCTGCTGGCGGCGGCGGGCGGGATTGTTCTGCTCACGAACCCGCCCCGCGCTTTCTTTTTGCCACATTACAATCTCTCAGAAGGCGAGCATCGCCTGCCATGACCACTGACTCTCGACCATGGAAGGGATCACGGCCGAAAGCGCGAGGTCTGCTCCGACGGCTGCGTGGAGTGCGCTTCGCTCTTCATCCCAGGCCGGACAATCTGATAGAGTGTGCTGGGCTGTTTCCTCCGGGCAGTTGTCACAGTGGTGACACACGGCGGACTTTCTCTTCTGGTCACCCGCCACAGGAACCAGCCGAAACAACCATGTCTCGACAAAACCTGTGACATCATCACACCGTGGCGCCTTTCCAACTACTGGCTATGGACAGGACGCAGTGCTGCGACGGACAAGCCATGGGACTATCCAGCCTGGAACGCCATTCCTCCACGGCAGTCAAGCGTAGGGAGGTCCTTTCAGCCTCTACCTCTCTTGGGGCCGGTCGTTCCCCTCGACGAGACGCCTCCTCTCGCCAGTGGTAGACTGACGAGAGGGTCCTGGCGTCAAGATCCCAGGGAAGGAAAACGGCCAAAACGCAGGCCGCCTCGTGGGTAATCGCGCCCCTGATCATCCGGTGCGCAACTACCCGCTGCAGTTGCCGCAGAAGGGCCACGCAACGTCTGCCCAGGGACTCGGCCCAAACGGGACAACCGTATAAGGCCATTGATCGCACGACTCCGGCGAAAAATCTTCGGCAAGGGATGCCGGGACCTTCGAGATTGGGCAGCAAAGTAGATAACGCACCCGCTGCCCTAATCAATTTCAGCTTTAATCTGCCGAAGTGGGCGCAAAAATTCCACCGTCTATCCAACACGAAACCAAGATATTTCATCGTGGAGTGGATGGGGTATTCACGCCCTCTATCGTCAGATAGGCCCCTGCAGGTGGCTGCTTCCGGGGCCCGTGGAAGCAGATGGCCTTGGATTTCTGAAGGGCCACCGCGAGGACCAGCCCCTGAATTCTCCTCACCACGTGGCTTGTGCCTAGCGCGGCGAGGTTGACGGCCTCTGGAAAGGTCCCGGCACACGCTGTCGCATTGGCATCACGGAGCACCCAGTCGTACCCGATGTTCTACAGAAGGGGCCCAAGGACCGACCCCTGTGGGACACTGCACGACATTTCTGTGCGGTGCCATCCGTCAGCGCCCGGATACACTGCATCCCTGTTGGAAAGGTACGAGTGCACTAGGCGTCGGAGATAGGGCGGCACCACGTGGTACCGAAGAGCTTCGGCTATACAGGGCCAAGGCAATGTGTTAAAGGCGATGGCGATGTCGAGTGACACCGCCACCATGCATTTGCCCTGGGCCACTGCCTCCTCCGCGTGCGTCTTCACCCGCAGAATTACGGTGACAGTTGATCAGCCTTCCCGAAACCCATACTGGCCTGGCACGATGCCAGGTCTGGTCCGATCCTCTCCAGGTGCTCGACGAGGCGGCCATGAATGATACGCTCAAAGAGCTTGGCTATCTCGTCAAGCAGCACTATGGGCCGATAGGCCGATGGCGACTCTGCGGGACGCTTTTCTTTCTCAGCAGTACCATTTTCCCAGCCTTCCAACGCAACGGGAAGACGCCCTGCTCTAGACACGCGGAGAAGAGGCCGCGGAATCTCTCACCCAGGTACTCGACGACTTGGACTCACACATGTCCTGGGAAGCCGTTGAGCCCCGGGGCGGTGTTCTTTCTCCGCAGCCACAGTACTGCTGCCTGAAGCTCCTCAGGCGTAACGCCTGGAATTGGAACTTCCGAGGTCTCCCCTGCCGAACACGTAAATGATCCCACCAACGATCCGTCCCTCACCGCCCACGGACGTGGTGGCATCGGTGGAGGAGTAAAATCCGGGGTGGCTGGAAAGAGAGCAACAACGACTTCACTCAGGAGCTCCGGTCGGAGACTTTGGGTGAGAGGGGGGCGCCGGTGGAAGCAATTTATTGAATGCCCAACGGTACGGCCGCCCCCAAGGATCACAGCCCCGGAATAAATTCTGGCCGCCCCAGTCTGCAGCTTGATCCAACAAATAGTCGATTATTCCGGCACTCATTGACTTGTTCCTGAGAGGAATTAAATTGCCCGACCAGTATATATGGCATCCCCGCGCCGGTACTATCATCCGCATAACTAGGGATGTTATTATTAAGTAACAGGTCATTGATATGCAGAAAGAACAGAGTCGGGGATAGCACACAACCTTGAGGTACACCAGCGTTCACAGGCGTAGAGTCCGAGCTTGAACTCCGAGCTTTTCAGATCGTATCACTGCATGTGGTTGAAGTTCCTGGTCTTACAATACTGCTTCTCCTTTCACTTTTAAGAAAACTGTAAATTTTCATCGTTTTACTGATAAAGTTTTCTTGTTCTTCTTTTTTCAATTTGGCGTTTTTCTATACACAGCTCCAATGATTCGCTGAGCCAAGGAAACACTACAATATACCTAGCAATAATAATACGCGAATACTTTAAGAATTTTTTTTTACATGTTAATTTTTATACGAATGACAATATACTGCTACAGAATACCAATACCTAGTTATACCAAGCACATCTCACCTATAACTTCGTACATACATATGTAGTTACATTACAAATCTACTTTGTCTGACAGCGACTCCAAAAATAACAATAATTGTAACTACAGTATATTATCGTCATAATTCGTTTGACTTAAGTAGTCTAATATTTTTCATTTCATTTTACGTAGGAGAACTCTAAAAAATATTTTTGATCATTGTGTATTATTCAGCGGTATGTGTTCAGTTAAATTTGCAGTGGATAGGTACCTACCTACCTACCTTCTTGCATGGTAAACACATATGTAGATCGTAACTACATATTGAATAAGAGAAAAAGTTTGTTGATTATTAAGTTAAATAAGAATACGCAATTATTTTTTTACTTTTTAGTGTATATTAATTTATTTTGGAATAGTTTTTTTTTTAAGGTGGTTTTTATTTCTCTAATACAAAAAAACAATTGGGGCAAATTTGCCGCCCCCTAAAATCTGCCGCCCTAGGCTCCAGCCTACTCAGCCTGCTGGTAAATCCGCCACTGCGTGATGGCCTCGAGGCTTAGGCACGTGGTCGAGAATCTCGACGGTCGCGAGTTCAAACCCCAGGCACACACCTCTGACTTTTCGAAGTTATGTGTGTATTCACAATGAATTATCACGTACTTTAACGGTGAAGGAAAACATCGTGATGAAACCTGCACACCTAATAAGTTCTTAGGAATTTCTTAGGTGTGTAGTCCGCCAACCCGCACTAGGCCAGCGTGGTGGACTAAGGCCTAAACCCTCTCAATGGTAGAGGAGGCCCGTGCCCAGCAGTGGGACGTATATGGGCTGATGATGATGATGATGATGATCTAGTAATTTTTAAAAGTTACTAATATTACCCACGATGTTTACCTTCACCGTTAAAGTAAGTGATGATACATTGTGAATACATAACTTCGAAAAGTCAGAGGTGTGTGCCTGGGGTTTGATACTGCGACCGCTGTGATTCTCGACCGCGCGCCTAATACTCGTACGTTTTCCTTACAACCACTAATATTAAAGGTTTTTTGTCGGTATTTTTTTAATACGGTGTATGTAATCACCGTGGCTATTGCCTGTCTTATTTTTCGAACACGGTGTTTATACAACCTGTATATGTGCATCCATACATAGCCTCACGCCTGTATTCCCCGAAGAAATAGTCAGAGGTGCAGAGGTGCATATCTGAACCCCTCATTTCGTCAATTGCGTTTTTTGTTCCACGTGATAGAGGCGAGCCTATCGCCGTTTTTCGGGTACATTTCCAGACTCCGTACTATTACTGAATTTTTCTAAATGGAAATACCCAATAACCCTGCCCGACCGAAGATCCGGAGATCGAACCGAGGGCCTCTAAATCGCACGTCAAATTCTTGTAAGAGAGCAATCAACCACGAGGCAGTCGGTACTACCCATAATTTTCACGTTAAAGCTGTATTCAATTGAAATTTAAAGTGTAGTAATGACTAATGGTCAGTGGCGGTACTTCCATAGAAGCCCAAAAGCGTCACACGTTAATTGTGTAATGTCTATTTTATAATTGTTTATTGTGGCTCAGGATATTCTCATTTATATCTCAAATTGGTTTTGTTAAATAAATATTTTAAGCTTAAATATTATTCGAAATTTTTGGCTATTACAAACTAGGCTTTTAGGCTTCTATGGAAGCACCGCCACTGCTAGAGGTTTCTATGAGGCGGTAAGTATACATTTACTGAGGTAGAGTATTCAGAAAAGAGCCTATATTTTCCTCCAAGGCCGGCAACGCACCGATGATTCCTCTGGTATTATGGGTGTTCATGGGCGGTGTTGACCACTTAACATCAGGTGGCTCACCAGCTCGTTTGCCTCCATTTCCATTAAAAAAAAAAAAAAAAAAAAACAATACACTCTACTATGCCTGTATAATCCTAAGAGTCAGACAAACATCCACGTTATACCAGACATAAGACATTGTATCGGCGGTAATAGAGGTGCCTATTGAAAAAAATATAGAAATACTTTTCCAACTTTTCCGACCAAGGAATAAAACCGAACCCTCGTATGGCGCACCCTTGTTACGGGAGCGACGAGGTAGAATACTTAGAACGTTAGAAATCAACGCGTAGTACAATTATAACGTAGGTTTTTTTTTCAGGGTAAATATATATTATGTTAGGTTTTCTTTCATGTTATGTTAAATGTCTTTAGAAAAAAAAAACACTTTGCGACTCAGTATTAATATGTGAGTTATTAAAAATTACTACTTTACACAAATGATATGATTAACAACGATAAAAAGTCACATCCCTGGAGGGGATCGAACCCACGACCTTTGGATTAGAAGTCCAACGCGCTATCCTCTGCGCCACAGGGACTTACAGTATGTTAGCTAAATTTGAAGATTAAATCTGTGTATGACACACTTGATGCATATAGATTCCACACCTGAAGGTATTGATGATATAAAGTCTTGCGATATTATATTTGGGAAAGCTAAGGACGGCCACTACACGTGAAGTGTTTAAAACGAGAGTTCGAGAACTGTTTCTTAAAGAGTTAGCAGAGTCATCTAATTATTATTTATTAATCATCATCATCATTAGCCCATATACGTCCCACTGCTGGGCACGGGCCTCCTCTACAACTGAGAGGGTTTAGGCCTTAGTCCACCACGCTGGCCTAGTGCGGGTTGGCGGACTACACACCTAAGAAATTCCTAAGAACTTTTAGGTGTGCAGGTTTCATCACGATGTTTTCCTTCACCGTTAAAGTACGTGATAATTCATTGTGAATACACACATAACTTCGAAAAGTCAGAGGTGTGTGCCTTGGGTTTGAACCCGCGACCGTCAAGATTCTCGACCGCGTGCCTAAACCTCGAGGCCATCACGACTTGATAATTTATTACCACATTTAATATTAATGGTTGTTAGGAAAACTTAAAAAAGCTTACGGGATTTTTATTCAACGTCAATGTGTTCAAGTAACCACCACAACTATGTGTAGTTTTCAATCATGTTTTTTTACAAGAAAAGGCCTACCAGGCTATACTAGTAACAAGAGTGAAACAACAGTGCTTCGCGTCGATTTTCCGTGGAGCGTAGTACCAAGCAGTGATGGCCTCGAGGTTTAGGCGTGCGGTCGAGAATTTGGACGGTCGCAGGTTCAAAACTTCAAACCCCAGGCGCACACCTCTGACTTTTCGAAGTTATGTGTGTATTCACAATTAATTATCACTTGCTTTAACAGTGAAGGAAAACATCGTGATAAAACCTGCACACCTAAAAAGTTCTTAGGAATTTCTTTAATTATATTCTATTCTATAATTAGGGACATATATGAACTGATGATGATGTGGTAAAGGTAAAGACTTGTTTAATAGTACTCTTATTGTACAAAACCCGTACTGTTAACTTCATAATCAGCATATTTTATAGTCCAATTAATAGTCCATAAAACTGCAAGTGCACTAATTGGTGATTTCTTTTATTGCACTGAATACTACTGTATGGCTAGCTAATTTAGACCCGAGCAGGGCTTGCGTGTGGAATGTGGGCGGTGTTATTATTCCCGCTATGGATTGGCAAGGTACCTCTTTTTTTCTACAACGTTATGGCTAACATGGGAGGGCCAAAGTTATAAGTATCGATTTTGACAGCGTCCGCGGCGCAGTTAAATAGACACCAGATTGCGAAACGAGAAGCCACCGGTTGGATTAACACACTAAGCAGTGGCGGTACTTTCATAGAAGCCCAAAAGCCCGGTTTGCCTTACAAAATTCCGAATAATAATATTTAAGCTTTAAATCTTTATTTAACAAAAGAAGTTTGGCATATAAATGAGAATATCCTGACCCTGATAAACAATTATAAACTAGACATCACACGATTAACGTGTAACGCATTTGGGCTTCTATGGAAGTACCGCTACTATCACCAAGACTAATGCTTGTGTGATCCACATATATATTTGTTTCGGTTCTGGGTGTTTTGACAAAAAGTTTCACGTCGTTACTGATACCTACGACAAAAATCTCGGGTCTCGGTGTGGGGTCAGATGTATGTGACTGTTTGGTGTATTTATTTATTACATTTGTACTTCTTTTTTTAAGTTTTTAAGTCAGAAGAATATGGGACTATATTGTCGTCGACCAGAGAATCGAAACAATAACCACTAGATCGCAATTGTACATGTTTTTTTTTATCTCTCACCGATAAGGTGAACCGATTTTTATTACACTTACAGTGTTAAATATGAAGAACACTCTTTTGTAAACGGTAGAGTTTTACCCAACAATCTTGGACTGCAAATGACTGGCTCGACTAGGGCACTGTCCTAATCAACGTGAAGAAACAGAGTTTCTGTACCACAGGTTAAATCTTATAGTGAAGGTATATACAAAAATTACGATAGGTATATATATATTTTCATGTTTACGTTGTATAAAAGAAATTGGCATAATCTTGCAAAAATGTCGCCAGTGTATGAAAAATCTGGATCGTTGTTACGTTCGGGCATAATTGTAAATCTAAACAATCCTAATACTACAAAAATACATAAAAATCAGTTGAGCCGGTCAGTAAATTACTAGGGATTTTGTAGGAATTTCTATATCTAAATTCTCCAAAAACCATTTTCAGGGCGAAGCTTCCCGGGCGCATTTCAACAATATGTCGGCCCAGGAGTTCACGACCCCGCCGGACGAGATCGGGCCGATGTTGCCGGATGAGGGGATGCAAGTGTCCACCGTGATTGCCGGCCTCATGCCAGACTCCTTTGGGGAGATGTTCAACTTCTTGGACGGAGATAGCTTCGGAATAGGTACATCATTACAATCCTCATCAGCCCCTATAATGTCCCACTGCTGGGTAAAGGCGATCTCACAATTAAGAGGGGTTCGGCCATAGTCTACCAAGTTTGTCTAGTGCGGGTTGATGAGCCTCTAGTTCCTGAAAAATTAATTATTTAAAAATCTCGTATGTTAAGATTTGACGTAAGTTGATTTTTTGACGATCATTACATACATACATACATAAACTCACACCTGTCTCCCGTTAGGGTAGGCAGAGACTATAGAGCGCCAAATGCCACGGTCCAAACACACCACTTTCGCTTCCTCCACTGACATTATCCTCTTCATGCATGCACGTCGGTTTCGAGGACTCTTTATATTGCCCTTTTTCAGTAACTTACCTATATGCTCTTTATAGGTGGACGATCATTACAATACAATAAAATACAAAAAACTTTATTGCACACACATAACAAAACAAAAGAAAGAAAAAAAAAATGCACGTACAAATGGCGGTGTTATCGCTTTAAACGATCTCTTCCCGACAACCAAGAGGTGAACAAAAGCGTTTAATAATATTTTTTTAGTGCATAAATCGTATAACATATCTAGTACACTACATAAATAACGTAATAAATATAAATGAATTATAATAATAAAATACATAGATACATCCAATTATAACCCCAACACGACCCCTAATGGTACGTTTCAGTAGACACACACACGCACGCACGCACACACTCGTACATAGTCATATAATCATCACATCCGTAAAATAAATAGCACCAAAACGGGATGCAGCTCAAATGAATTACAATGGACAGGGCCCATGCACGAGTTCGTGTACGGGTGGCAAGCAATCGTGAACACCATGAGCATGAAGAACAACGTGGAGGTGCGCAAGCGAGCTGGCCTCCAGCGCTTCGCCCTCGCAGGGATCAACGGCATAACCCTCGTGTCTCACATCGGAGTCACGGAGATCATGATCAACGGCACCAGGACTTACTGTTTTGGAGGCGTGTCCAGACCTCCGGGTAGGAGGAGCGTTATCTGCAAGGTAAATAGATCATACACTTTTTTTAAATCAAATAGTAAAGGGCTTTGTCGCTACAGCGATTATGTCGCCCTGGTAGAATTTACAAAACTATTTACACATAAATCATAAATAATATCTAAATGTATTGATTCTAATTTTCTATAGACTAATTTATACAACTTTTTAGCATTATTTGAAAGTGGTCCACTCAAGATAATACGTATTATTTATTTATTTATTCTTTTTATACATAATAACGTATATAGGCGGACTTAATGCCTAAGGCATTATCTACCTTAGTCAACCTTAGGGTGGCGCAGAGATACATGATAGGTGCATAAATATTGATGATACAGAAAATATAGATACTCTTATATATAAATATATACAAGATATATAAAAATAAAAACATAAATAGTATATTTGTAAAACCTACTTATATAAATATATAATATACATAAATACAAAACTACATATACGTATTGCAATAGCTCCCCTGAGAAAGGTCCAATCCGCAACTATTTCTTTCATGAGCATAGATCATACACTTAGGCTAATATTACGAAAAGTAAAGGTTTGTATTTTTCTATGGTTATAGCGAATGAATTCAAAGACTGCTCATACGAATTGTATGATGATGATGATGACGTAGATGGGACCTTGAGAAATACTAAAGGCCTATTTTTTTTTTCAAAATTGTGAACGAGCGGTGGGGGGTCCAATAGCTAGTAATCACTATGAAAGTTGAAGACATGTTCCCCATCCATCCATATTTGAAGTCCAGCTGTTTTCTTGGTCATGGCAACTTGGCATAGCGGCAATAGTGCCTGATGGTAAGTGGTCTTCTGAATAGAGCTGATTGTTTGACAGATCGTTTTTGGTGAGAGTCGCCAGGATTTGGAACGACCTGCCTGGTTCTATTTTTCCTGATAAGTTGAACTCTGGAGCCTTTAAGAGTAGAGTGAACAGGTTTCTTTTGGATGGGCGTGTACCACCCTAGTCTTCATCTACACTTTCCATCAGGTGAGATGGAAGACAAACAACTATTCCATTCAAACTGTAAAAAAATAATAAAAAAAAAAGATTGACGAGAAACGAATGCGGCTGTCTTTCAATGTTCGATATACTCGTAATTATGAAATCAAATCCGAATATGCACACTAGCAAAAGTGAGACAATGGGTGTTACTTGATATTCACGGTCTTGGCCATCCAGGGGATACGAATACCATCACCGATTATCCCGAAACTCACAATATTTGACTCAAAGCCACTGCCAGTTTTAGATTCATCATCATCAACAGCCTTTGTCACGTCCACTGCTGGACATACGCCTCTCCTATGGCACGCCAGTGCGTGTTTAGCCATAGGAGGTAATGCCCATAATCGCCACGCTGGGCAGGCGGGTTGGCGATCGCAGTAATTCTCGCACCAGTGACGCTGCTGCCCGTCACTGGTCTGTGTGGTTTTTACGGAACGGTTACGGCCTCGTTCGCTTATCGGCAGGATGTACCTCGTGCAGGAGAGGTTGGCTTGGAGCACTAAGTTGCTAGTCGTACTCCCTTACATCCCAGTTTTAGATTAATATTTTAGATTAATATTGTCTTCCAATGAATTTTAACTTCCTACATATGTTTTGCTTGGGCAAATAGTAATCGTGAAAGAAATTTTATCCGACACCAATAACCGTTTGACCCAATTGTCGGAGAGGGTTGGGAGGCGGACAGCACACCAATGAAGACAAATCATTCCATCCTGCGCATTGTAAGTGGATCCGAGCAATTTGCATAGACGGCTCTAATGCGCGCCAGATGGAACTAGAAAATATATTGTATTTGCTGTCGGGAAGATTATTGTACAACTTCGCTCAAGCTTAATGTAAAAACTTCCATGATTAAGTTTCCATGACTGCCTCGTGGTCTCGCGGCGGCGGTCGAGCAGTGTTATTGGGTTTTTCCGTTAGGAAATTCTCAATAGCAGCACGAAGTCCGGGATTGTGCCTGGAAAACGGCAATAGGCTCGAAATGCACATCTGCCTACCCCTTTGGGGAATACGGGCGTAAGGTTATGTATGTATGTACTAAGTTCCCATCTATACAGATGCTGTACAAAATCGGATTAGTGTCTTTATTTTTTTTTTTATTTTTTTTTTATTCTGGCACGGCAAAGTGACTCCACTGTACCTGATGGTAAGCACAGTGGAGTCCAGAAAAATAATACCAACCAGCGAGAAACGATGGTCACCCGCTGGTCGACACAATCATGCCGGCCCGCACAAATGCTTCTTCACGCTTCGCTTAAAGGATCCAGGATCATAGGATTCTTTATCTGTGATAAAGAATTTAATTGACAGTGACAGATGACAGTTTTTAAGTACTTTCGTTATGTATCCTATATTTGTATTTGTTTATTTATGTATTAACATTTGTATTTGTGTAGGTGTATTTGTACACCCATATTTCTTTTTTCAATGTCAAATTATCTTTTGAAGCTCAAGTTCTTTTGAATCGCCTGCAATGATAGAAAGTCAATATAATAAAGAGTTAGATTATTGTGCTTTACGGACAAATTAACTGACTTAACGGTGCCATTGACTGTTCTCGAACTTAAAACGCAATGACACTTGTCTCTTATCGAGAATCGACGCGTGCCTCTCACTAAATGTTACTCTATGCCGCGTGATCTCGAAGGAAGTCAAGCTTGAAATAAGGTGAAGAAGCATTTGTGCAGGCCGGCATGATTGTGTCGACCATATCGTTTCTCGCTGGTCGGTATTAATTTTTTGGACTCCACTGTGCTTACCATCAGGTACAGTGGAGTCACTTTGCCGTGCCAGTTTAAAAAAAAAAAAAAAATAGGTTCAAAGGTCTTCCCTAATATATTCTAAATTATAAGAGAGACTTCAAAAGGAATATTCTTTTCCTGTTTTTGCCACATTTTTCATTGCTGCTCCGTTATTTTTAGTAGTAACGTGATGGTATAGGTATAGCCTATAACCGCTCTTTTTAGTAGTAACGTGATGGTATAGGTAAAGCCTATAACCTTCCTCGATAAATTTGCTATCCAACGCTGAAAGAGTTTTTCAATCGGACCAGTAGCTCCTGAGTCTCGTTCAAGTAAACAAACTCTTCAGCTTTATAATATTAGTATAGATTTCCGCCTATATGTGACTTTCCTTTTTCATTTCAGGGTGCTATGTACCAAGAGGGTAGATTCACATGCAAGGTACCATACCTGAGATATCCAACAGTGCTCGGATACAGATATTGTATCGACAAATATGCTGCCGTTAATACTGTTGACGGGACCTATAAGAGTACGTATGTTAGCATTATCATCACCAGCCCACATACGTCCCCCTGCTGGGCACGGGCCTCTTCTACAACTGAGGGTTTAGGAGTCCACCACGCTGCCGTAGTGAGGGTTGGTAGACTACACACCTAAGAAATTCCTAAGAATTTTTAGGTGCAGGTTTCATCACGATATTTTCCTTCACCGTTAAAGTAAATGATAATACATTGTGAATACACACATAACTTCGAAAAGTCAGAGGTGCGTGCCTAGGGTTTGAGCTTGCGACCGCTAAGATTCTGGAGTGCGCCTAAACCTCGAGGCCATTACTACTTCAAATAGTGTTTACTGGTTCCTGATACTTACATTGCGACACTCGTATATTAATATGGGTATCAAGACTATGTTGCATCTTATTGGTGATTTAGATTTTGACACTTACTTTTCTAACACTTATTACTTGATGATGGCCTCGAGGTTTAGGCGCGCGGTCGAGAATTTCGGCGGTCGCAGGTTCAAACCCCAGGCACACACCTCTGACTTTTCTAAGTTTTGTGTGTTTTCACAATGAATTATCACTTGCTTTAACGGTGAAGGAAAACATCGTGATTAAATCTGCACACCTAAAAAGTTCTTAGGAATTTCTTAGGTCCGCCAAGCCGCACTAGGCCAGCGTGGTGCACTAAGGCCTAAACCCTCTCAGGTGTAGGGGAGGCCCTTGCCCAGCAGAGGGACGTATTTGGGCTGATAATGATGATGATTACTTGATTTTTAAATGTCTTTTAATTAGTAATGCAATCTGCATACTTACATAAAAAAAAACAAAATATTATCCGTTTATTGCAGAAACATATTGCGCCAGGGGGGAATCCATACCAAAATTCCATTACGACTACATTTGCGAAAGAAGAGACATTAAAATTAAACGCATTAATCTAACCGATCCTAATGAGAGATTCAATATTCGAAATCCCGTAGTCAGACGCGCGGAGTACTACAGAGCTCCATACGACATTCTGAAGGCATGTCCTGACTGGTAGGTAAAAGGATTTTAAGTATCTATAAACTAGCTTATAAGGACAGCCACCATAGCGCAAAACGATATATGTAGGTATGTGACAACTCCCATTAATGGCAGTGTTCCGTAATACACTGCGACCACTGTACAGTGCTCATCACATCCTCATCTTCAGCCCATATACGTCCCACTGCTAGGCACTATCCTCCTCGGCCTGAGCGGGTTAAGGCCTTAGTCCACCTCGCTGGCCTAGTACGGGTTGGCGAACTACACACCTAAGAATACACAATTCTCATATTGGGAAGAAATTCCATCCTCTATAGGCTAACAGTATGCTGTCGCAGTGTTCTTGGGAAATGTATGACGTCATTAATCTTCGCCATTTTTTGGCTCTCAGTGATCAGATCAAGTAATCAACTGTCTGTACTTGACTGCTTTCCGTTTCAAACAGTAACCAGTATTTATTTATTTTAATGAGAGGAAAACGCATTAAGCCTCCTTTTTCGGTACCTCGGGGGAGGCCGAAATGGGTATGTCGCGTCGGGGTCACCGGCCTTCTAACTCAACGCGTGGAACTATTGTTCGCTTGGCTGAGTTGGGTCCCTAACGAAAATCCTACGCCAGCATACCGACTAAAACCTCTCGATGGCTGTCTTGCGCATTTTGGGCGGTACGGTAAATACAGGTCGAGCGCCCGTAATTGTTTCCCGTTGCCGCTCTGCCCAAATGTGGACTCCTCTGCGATTGACCTCTCTCTCGAAGTTGGACCTGCCTAACTGAACCACTTGTCCTAAATAGACATATTCGTCTACAACTTCGAGAGTCGAGCCCCCAACTGCGATCGGGGTGGGCACAACATGGACATTCAACATGATCTTCGTCTTGTCCAAGTTCATTTTAAGACCCACTTGTTGAGAGCCTCGATTGAGGTTCGAGCATAGTGCTAAGGTCTTCAGCGATTCTGCCGAGACTACAATATCATCGGCAAACCGAAGCTGTGTGTGACTCGCCGTTGATGTTGATGCCGAATCCTTTCCACTTGAAGGCGTTTTCCAGCGCGGCAGTGAACAGTTTCGGAGATATGACATCTCCCTGTCTCACACCTGAATTTCCTAATGCAAAATTTTCTCGACGTGCGTATTTACTACGTACAATTCCATGTGACTACGCCTTCATTAAACTATATCAGAAAAATATTGTGAAAAGGGTGACTAACTGTATACGTTTTAAAGGTATGGCTGCAATCTTCGTATCTCCCCGGAAATGCTGCATCAGGAACTGCCCACAGCGTTGATGGATGCAAATGAAACAGCGTTTGTAGGTCACGGGGGGAAGTACTGGTTGTCGCTATATTACACACAGGTTAGTGGAATGTATACAGAAAATAATTTTATTCTTAAATTAAGGAACATGATAAAAATGTCTAGACAGAAAGGTTGCAGGTTGTTTTTGACAGACATTTCGGTTTAGAAATCCCGCGTTTGACGAAAAAATAAATACACGTGATATCTTACCCCAACCCCCTCCCGTCTTGTGATATTTCGTGATCTCTAGCACCCCCCCCCCCCTTTCGAGACTCAGGTGATTAATGGACGGCCCCTACTCAAAATTAAAGACGGTTTGGATATGAAGTTTTATTTGTTTATAGGGCCCCACTCTTATGAATGACGCTGTCGGTTTATAGTGGGATAGCAAATATGTTAAAGCAATGTCTTCCAAAGATCCTTTACTTTCTTATTTAAATGTCTGCTTTGCACAGTATGAAACCAAAATAAACGCTGTCAGACACTTATCTTTCGCGACTTTTCTGCGAGATACCGTCTACCCTTGCTAAGAGCCTTGACATAATTTCAGTAACCCACTTATATGTGGAGTGGATGAGAGGTCAAGATGTAGTAGCCGAGTAAAGCGGGAAATATAACAATGTTTCTCGCGACCCTGAGACATCCAAGTTAATTTATAAACTGACATGAGAATTATCTGAGGCTAGAATGTGATAATAATCGTAATGAATATTGGTCACTGCTTCCTGATCTCATTATACAAATGCTGTGCGATTTTCAGATCTCGCATTGCAGGGTTTCTCAAACTTTTGGTTTCACGAACCCCTGTTAAAGTTTACAATTGACAGCGAACCCCCCCCCCCCCTCTCCCAAAAAAACTGTTGAAGAAAATGAGATTTTTATTCAAAAGATATATAAATAAATAATAAATAAAAAGCCTTTTATTTCTAGCTAGAAGGTAATAAACAGTAAATAAAAATTAAAAGTAACATAAAAATATCTTAAAAAAATTAAATATAAAAAGTGATTTAAAAATAGAAGTAACTTAAAAATAAAAAGTAAAATAAAAAAAAGTAACTTAAAAATAAAAATAAAAAGTAACTTCAAAACAGAATATGAAATGGAAAGTAACTACAATTTTTTTTGTGTTTATTCTTCTGCTAGAACCCCTCTGCATGTGAAAGCCTCCTCCAAGGCTGTCCAGTCTTCTCTAGATTTGGCTAGTTCAAACCAATCCACACCGGCGACTTTAACTACGTCATCTTCCCATCGTGCGCAGGGTCTTCCTCTTCTCCTCTTACCGAATGGGCCTTTCCATGTTGTAACTCTTTTGGTCCATCTCTGGTCTGGAAGGAAGGAATAATTCAAAAGATATAGCTTTTTAATATTAATGTCATGGGTTAGCTTGTTTCTTGTCGCATATGTAGTCAACTTTAGAAGTAGTTTTAGAAAATTTCAATCTTAATTCTGACTCGGTGTATAGTCGATTTCTGTTTTTACTTTTTATCATGACCAAAAAACGCACTCTCACATAAGAATGTCGTAGGCTCGTAGCCACTATGTGTGCCGCACGTGGTGGCTGCTAGGCATCAAGTCACCATTACGTAAATCTTGTCGCGAACCCCTGCCGCCGAATTGCGAACCCCACTTTGAGAAACTCTGCCGTATTGGATTACCGGGTCGGGCAAAATTTTATTAGGATTTTCAATTATGAAATTCTCAGTAGCAGCCCGCACGTATGTGCATAAAAACGGTAATGGACTCGCCCCCCTATTACGTAGGACTTTCATGACCTCTCTGGGGACGCAAAGTGAGTGTGTATGTACGAATGAATAGTGATTAATAATATTAATCCTTTAATGAATAGTAAAGGAGCATTAGCGGCGTATTTCCCTAAGGATCAGCTCCTCGTAGCGTAATAGCAGGGACGTATTTAAAAGAACTGTTTATTCCTTTGTTTTTATGGAAAGAATGCTAGAAACCACAATGGGCATGAATTAATATCTACTAAGTAATTTTCTGCTTGTTATTATTTTCGATATATTATTATTCTGGGTTCGATTCCCGGGTCGGGCAAAGTGTTATTGGGTTTTTCCATTAGAAATTTCTCAGTAACAGCACGGAGTCTGGGAATGTGCCCGAAAAACGGCAATAGGCTCGCCCCCTATTACGTGGGACTGATACATACCTGGCGAAATGTGGGTGCAGAAATGCGCCTCTGCCTACCGCTTCGTGGAATACAGGCGTGAGTTTATGTATGTATGTATTATTTTCTGTAGTCACCAGTGACGGTATTTCCATTGAAGCCCAAAAGTGTTAGACGATAATTGTGTAATCTAGTTTATATTTGTTTATTGTGTGGTCTGGATATACTCATTAATGTGTCAAAATGCTTTAGTTAAACAAAGATTAAAGATTATTCGGAATTTGTTAAGGCAAGCTGGGCTTTTGGGCTACTATGTAATGTTTTTTTTTTTGGGTGAAACCACAGGGCACAGCTAAGTAGTCTATTACATTTCAAATATTACAAATATATAAAATTGGAGTGTCTGTTTGTAATATTAAACTAACCGCTTTTTCCTAAACATGTATATATGGATGTGTACACGGTACATATACCAAAACAACATTTTTTATAATTTTTGTCTGTCTATCTGTTTGTTTCGGCTAATCTCTTAAACGGCTTGACTGATTTTGACGGGGCTTTCGATGGCAGATAGCAAATTTAATAAGGAATAGTATTCTTTATTTTATTGATATATAAAAAAATAACTATTCCGCGCGGACGTAGTTGCGGGCAAAGCTATCTATACAAATAAATTAGATTGTAGTATCTGTTTGTAATATTGAAACGTATTTTACAATTTTTGTCTGTCTGTTTGTTCCGGCTAATCTGAAACGGGTGTACCAATTTTAACGGGACTTTCACTGGCAGATAGCAGATGTAATATGGAGTAACTTAGGCTACTTTTAGTTTATAAATTTTCTTATTAAAAATAATTAATAATAAATTTTCCGCGCGGACGAAGTCGCGGGCACAGCTAGTTTATAAATATGAAATTCATTCTTTCTGTTTGTTACCCTTTCACGTCTAAACTGCTGGACCCATTTAAATGTTTTTTTGATTGGAGACAGATAAGACCTTAGGACAGGACATAGGGTACTTAATTTTATGAAATTGTGCCGGGCCGTGGGGCCCTATATGAAATAAACGATCATGGAGTTCTTCAACTTTGTTTACACGTTTCAGCTGTCAACGTATGCCATATACTTTCAAGCTCATGGCGAATATCCCTGGCAATCCAACAGGCCCATCTTATCCGTCGACAAAGGTAATATACTATTTCTAATTTGACAGACCCCAAGTATCTTAGAGGTCAGGTTGCGAACTGAGTATAAGCCACGATCCGACCTTTCGCAAATATTTGTGTCGGATCTGGGTGTTTCTGAGACTGAGCTAGACGTGAGATTTGTATTTTAGTGTATTTTTTATACGTATGTCGAAATAGGCTGATGACGCTTTATCGTGATATTAATTAATAAAATCAAGCAGCGAATATCGATTTGTTTATTATACGCGAACAAATTACATACTGACTTATGACACTTCACTCGAAAACAAAGTTGCATCGAAAATAGAACATTAAAATTAAATAATAATCTTATTAAAATATTAGGACGATCGTTTAGACGTCGTGGACGTTTTTAAGTATTGAGCGCCTATCGATTGCCGTGAGACATTACGCATATTGCACTATTGACTAGGAATATTGCTTAAGTTACTGTATTACTGTATTACTACAGCCATACTGTAGTAAGTTTGACTACAATAGTTATGCTTGTGTCCGGCTTATCATCATCATCAGCCTATATACGTCCCACTGCTGGGCACGGGCGTTCTCTACCATTATCTCATATGGACCCGAATAGTGATAACTGGATAGTCCTCCGCTAGAGGCTAGATATAAGGGTTAGGCCTTAGTCCACCACGCATACGTAATGCGGGTTGGTGATTTGCACACCTAGGATTTTGTAAGGACTTTTAAGATATTCAGGTCTCCTCACGATGTTATCCTTCACCGTTAAAATACCTAATAATTCTTTCATCGTGATCATTATCATCCCATATACGTCCCACTGCTGAGCACGGGCCTCCTCTGCAACTGAGAGGACTTAGGCCTTAGTCCACTACGCGAGAATTCTTTGTGAAGATATAACTTAGAAAAGCCAGAGGTGTGTGCCTTTGGTTTGAACCCGCGATTGTTGATTTTCATCAGTATACTACAGGACATAAGGTCTATATCAATATATACCTTATGTCCTGTAGTATAATACACGCCGTAGGTACACGACCTGTTTCAGTAACCAGCATCAAGCTTGGATAGGTATATTATATGTTAACTTGTAAGCAACATTCGTTGTTGCTTACTGGTCGCCTCTTTTGGACCACATCATACATATTGTGTTGAGTCACTGCCTGCTAGGGTAGAAAAATAAAGAAATACTATTAAATATTTAAGGTGAACTTGTATGACCATAAAAGACGGGGGAAGTAAGTATAATGAATTGATAAAAGCACGAGTAGAGATTACCTAAGATTAATTTGGCAAAAAGCTCCATATGTTTCATGGCAACAAATATCTTAATACATTTAACAATATAAAAAAAACGATTAATCTATGAAGGTCTAAATCAGCAGCAGCCTGAGCTGATTGGTTAGATGGACATTTCACCGAAGGCCGAGACGTGGTGGCGCGATACAAAGATAATAGTGATAAGAGGCACATTATATTATTTTATAATTAGGTACTATATTAAAATTTAATGTTCGCATCAAAAATCAAATTTAATATGACCAGCTACAAAATTAATTAATTTTTTTCTAGGTGGCATCTGGGAACAGTTACTCAAAGCCAACATTGGTCCTGATATGAACCTACATTACAATCTGAATGGTATTTACAACAGGTATCCTGGAGGATCTGTGTTCCCCGATATAATGAGGAATGATGGTCAGGTACGAATTTAGATATATTTTTAAACATATTTATTTTGTTTTGCTCCATCGGCCGTCGGACCGTCGGCAGACATGGCCGGCCCACTTCCACTTTATTTTACTTTACTTTACTTCATTTCACGGTCCGACGGCCGATGGAGCAGACTTCAGTTGGAGTGGAGACCGCGCTTAGGAAACGTAGTGTAGGACGCCCTGCAGCACAATGGTTCGACGACTTGAGAAAGGTGGCGGGTAACGGATGGATGAGGGCTGCTCAAGACCGGGATGGTTGGCGCTTTCTTGGGGAGGCCTACGTTCAGCAGTGGACGGCGATAGGCTGAGTATATATATTTTGTTTTCTGACAATACTACTAATTTCTACATAAAGTGCCGACTTTAAATTTGATACACACTGTAGTATGTGTAAGTACAGACTTAAGTATTGTATGATTATTAAATTGAAAAAACAAATTATAAAGTACCAATACTTTTAGACTGTCTAGGTAAGGCTGACCTAGACACTCTAAGTATTTCCTATTTGACAGTTCCCATTACAAACTTAATCGTTTTTGAAAATATGACTAATTTTACTGAACTAGTTGATATATTTTTTTCAATTTATGATTCTAGGTACAACCTGCGAACTTCAGAACAGACACTAGAGACGCTGCGCCAGAAGATTTGATTGTCGGCAATCAACATTTGTCTGCAGATGGTGCAGGTAAATCATGTACATACTGATATATAACTAGTTTAATATTCACCAGTGGTATGCAAAAAACATCGAAAGAAGTCTTGCTAGTTCTCTCGAAAGGAACTTCCCATTTATATAAAGTCAGAATTCCAGCACTTGACCAAAGATTAAGGGCTAAATATGCCCTCAACCGATCTATCATACTCGTTTATCTATAAGAACTGTTCAATCTCAGTCTTTACCCGTAAATGAAGTTTGATGGTAATTTCTATACAAGAGATAAGGAGTGATGTTTCATAGAATAACGGTAGCTGAGTAAAAATAAATTGATCTATATTTATACCGTTACGGGTTGACCAAATTACGAAAAAAGCGATCTAAATCACTATATATCATAGTTTGAATAATTTATTGTATTTTTGTTCAATAGGTGGCGAGCCCAACATCGGTGGATACAAATTCTTACACGACTCACAAATCCAAGCTAACTTTGAGCACGGAAAGAATTTGTAGTTATTATGAACCATTAAAGTATGATGTTACTATATGTTTTATTTATCCCCTTTCTAGTTATCTTTTTATGTATATATTAATAAAAAAAGAACGAAGCTGTTTCAGTATAGGGTTTGTTCTGGCAAGACCTAATGATCTATTGTTATAAAAACATCGTGAGAATATAGAACAATAGTGTAAATGTGTACGATTTCTCTTTTAAGATGTTTATTAATTCATAACTGTGAATCGTGACATCAGCTACTCGTACTTCGAATTTGATGGATCAGCTGATTTAACAAAAAGCGGTTTTTTGTTATTATATAAAGTGAAGCCTACATATCTTGTTAGTTAGGTACCTTTAATTTCATCTTATAAGGCTTAAGTTATATTGTATTTTGATAAATTCTATACCTATGAACAAATTTACACTATGGAACAGAGCGATTTCAGTATTATGCTAAAGACGGCCCTGTGTCCTAACATGTGAACTGCAATGACATTTAATTGTCATTTTAGTTTGTCACAATATTGAAAAGGTGGAATTGATTGTCAATAAACCTCTGTCATAAGAAAATCGTTGAGGCATAGGTACTGATTTAAAATAGTCAATTTGTGTGAAGTGGAAGTAATTAATTATATTGCTTTGCCTGTAGGTACATAAAACATCGGGAAGCGGTTAATGGTTTACCTTCGGGAAATTCCGGCAATGATGGAATTTCCTAACGTAACGTTGGCAACACCGTACGCCGTACAATTTATCATCTGTGAATCTCGCGTGACATCTTTCTTTGTGCAATCTCTGTCTGGTAGGTGATGGAAAATCCCGTTATTCTGCTGTCGTAACTCATACAACAAAGGTATTATCCGCGCGGGAGTGTCGACCGAGGTCAGCCGAGCAAAAATCACAAGTTTCGAAAGCGTTCAGTTACACTGCACGCTCGTAATAATTTTAGATCAATTTATCGATTTTGCTAATCCAGTGGATGCCAGCAGTTGTTTTTATGCTGTTTATTTATTAGTGTGGTCGGGTGACTGGCCAAGGAGCAACATTTTTCGTGTCACAGTACAAAGTAAGGTACGTACGCGGCCCGGCGGTTGCCGAGGGTCCGTTGCCTGTTCTCTGTTTCTTTATGACGCATACACAGGCGACGGACCCGCGGCGCGATCCGTTACGTTAATTAGTCCAGTGATGCCTATCAATCACTCACCCGTTATCTATTTATAGTTTGTGATGGATTTTTGACAAGTGTTTAGTTCATAACCGTACAGTGATAAGGTTCTCACACAAACTGTAGATATTTGCACGTCGAGCATTCGACACGACGACCGTTCTCAGCGCTGCAGTGACTGTGACACGGTTTTGCAAAATCCCGCTATTTGCAAATAATTATGTATGAACATGCAAACAGTAACAACAAAACATTGATATGCATTATATTTCTGTGTCAGTTATAGGTCTCAAACATTTATTACTAGTCTATTGACGTCCTAAAGGGCAAACACCTTTTACATGTCAAAGATAACACAAATATAAATAAGTGTGTATACTTCAACACATTAAACAAACTTAAGTGCAGTCTAATTGATGAGGATTGTATATAAACAATATTTTTGTGTCATAATGCATATTAAAACAAAAGTGTCATTTTGAAACAAAGCAAGGTTACTTCTGACCATGTTGTTCAAATTAGAAAGGGTTTATTGTTACTGAGTGCACAATTCACCATTTTGTGTATGTATATAATTTTGTGCTATTAATATTTATTAATCATGCCAATTTATCCTTCATTTGATTTTCCCTCCTGATTCTACTAATATTGATTAGGTCATTTAACATCATCACTTATTTAACAGTCAATCCAATATAAATTGCCATCATTAATAGGCCAAGTGTTGTATTTTAACATCTTATTGTGGTATAATTTTAAAGTTCAATGAAGAATTTTGATGGAAATGAAAATATGTAACAAAAATGTAATGTTCTATTATGTCTAAGTAGCCTTGGTTGAATGTTTACCAATTTGCACATGTTGTGTATGCTCAACACTTGCTAAATCGTGAAAATTACCTCACAAGTCTTGAGTTAGTGGATACACAAGCATATTGCAGAAATCATGCATAGGAGTAATGGACATACTAGGTGTTTTAAGTTGCTATAGGAACACTGGAAAGAACATACTACATAGGCAATTTAATAAAACAGTACCTGGATGACCGAGCTTTGCTCGGATTTTTTTTTTTTAATTGTGTTTTTTGGAAATATTAATTTTATTAGTACGAATTACTAATAAAATGATGAAATATGAATAATGTTACTTAACAGCGCCATCTGCTGTTGTGTCGTTAAAGCAATTGGTTGCTCACAAAAAATAGTATTATTATTCGCCAATTCGCCAATAGATGTCAGGAAGAGTCTACTCAAACGCCTCCTTTTTGTTATTTTTCTTCCAAATGACATTTTCTAAAAATGATTCCTAGCTAGATCGATTTATCGCCCCCGAAACCCCCTATATACTAAATTTTATGAAAATCGTTGGAGCCGATTCCGAGATTCCAATTATATATATACAAGAATTGCTCATTTAAAGATATAAGATTATGATTAAATTAAATTATTAAGACCTACACAGCAGATGGAATTGGAATATAAATTCCAATATTTTGTTGCTGACATATTTTGTACCTAAGTTTTATAAGTTTGCTTAAATATACAAAAAATATTTTGAATGATGAAATTCTCTAATAGTTTCAAAAGGTACCTATAAAACATCATTTCATTTCAATACTTTTAGTACTATTTATCATATCATCAATGATGTAATTATTATAAGTCACAGTAGTAAAAATAAGTCACAGGACTTGCCATAATAACCTCTTCCATATCAGTCAGACTATAAACATTAAACTAAATATAATTCTCTTGTGTATAAAAATAACAGGCAACACAGAAGTATTCTTTGAAAATAAACAATTCCATATTAGTCTAAACTAATTCCAATATAACAATTGAGATGTGAAATAATGACTTTTTTGTGTTCATGCTTTAAAATGTCTTTCTATTGTTATGTAGACTACAAAATTATGCACATTTTAAACAAATTATTTTAAGTTGGCTGGTTCTATTGCAGTTATACTATATTTATTATGTATGGTCTATTTATTCTATAATTTCTCTTTTACCATGCTTCATCTCTCCACCCTAAGGACTGTTAGAGAATGTGTATGAAGCTAAATAAAAATTGTATAACTTGAATGTTCTGGGAATAGATGATGGCATAGTAGCTAATGATATAACTAATTATGTTTATGAGTGTCAATAATTACACACCACTATATCTGAGCATTATTTTCTATGAAGATAAAAAAAATATTAATGATTTTTAGTATTAACTTTGTACAACATTATGATAACCATGCAAAATAAATTATTATACACCATTTTCAACTAATGATCTTGTTTCACAATACAGAAACTTATCTTAAAAAATATATTTTATAGTTTGTGTGGTAATTTGTTACATAATTATTATATGACAGCTTCTATCAGAGAGATATCTCCCTTAGCAAACACAACTGAGGCATGTTTTATGAATCTCCACATTTTTAATAACATTTGATATCTGGTTAACCAAACAGTGAGTGAACTAGCACATTGTTCGAAGTGTGATGGTCTACCCTTTTATAGAAAATGAGTGTATTTTAAAACTATAAAATGTTTAGAAAGTCAATAGTAAATAAAATATATTCACTATTAGTGTAGCATTGATTTAATACATTCTGTCATTACATTTATTTGGATATAATATAGTACATATTATAATTATGAAAATAAAATATTAATTTTTTTAACTAACAGTCAGTCCCCATTTCACCGAAGCGCAATTTTATTTTATAACCCTTGTTCTTTTACAAGGTTCCAAGACACGTTTTGCATAACAAACAACTACAGAAAATCAAATTTGTCTTTATAATTCATGCTAATATTATAAATGCGAAAGCACCTCTGTCTCTACATGTCTGTTTGTTTGTTATCTAAACTGCGGGACTAATTACAACGATTTTTAGAATGGAGAACTTTTTATTTCGAAAAATTGCAGTGAGAATAAAAATGGAATTCAAAATTGCGCCCAGGTAAAGCCGGACCTCACAGTTAGTATATATGAATAAATGCAAAATTAATATACAGTTCTTCATTATACAGAGTGGCAGGAGAAAACAATCTAAAGAGTCAATCATCTACTATATAAAAATAAGTCGGGTTTTCCTCCCTGACGCTATAACTCCAGAACGCGCGAACCGATTTCCACGGTTTTGCATTCGTTGGAAAGGTCTCGGGCTCCGTGAGGTTTATAGCAAAGAAAATTTGGGAAAAATTTCAACAGAAAAGCGGGAAAATCTTTTTTCACATACAGCGCCATTTTTCTCATATAAACTGTTCTACCTAATATCCTGTCAGACATTTTATGTTTATCCCATCAATACGGTTAATGGTCCCCTCAAATTAAAGAACGTATTTAAATAAAGGTTTGGAATCGACAACATATATCCACAATATTCGAATAATTGCGTATTTTGGATTTTAAACATGTAGAATAGTGTCAGTAATAAAAAGGGATTGACATATTTATTGGTTGTCAAATATTTATACGTGCGTTCAGAAATTTATTTTTAAACTCCTTGGTTTATAATTTACAAACGAAGGCGGGCTCGGTAGTCATCACGCTTTGAAATCTAAAACACTCAACTATGCAATGGAATGCACTTGGTGTTAAGAAAATTGTTGAGTAATGTTATTCACGTGACGATACTCAAAAGGCAAGTTAGAGATGAATAATTGGTGCTTGAGAATTCATCAATTAGATTGATCTAAAGATTTCATTGATCCCAACGGGTATGACGCATTGAGTTTAATTTTTGTACTTTTTTATTTCTGTATTTTTATCTCAATAAAGAGCTGAACTTAATATTTATTTCCATTCAATCAAAAATAAAATTCAGGTAATATGTAACATGACATTCAATGACTGTTAGGCAGTACGAAGTTTGCCGGGTCAGCTATTTATATTATAGATGTGAATGTAAATTTGTTTGTTACGCTTTCACGCCAAAACTACTTAACCGATTAATCATTAAAATTTGTACACATAGTCTTCGAGGTATTAAAAAGGAGATAGGATAGGTACTTCTTATTAAAAAAACGGAGGGTAAATAATTGGACAATGATTGAAAAAAGATTTAAATGACTTTTGGTATGCAGATAGGTGGGACCCACCGATACATCGGTACATCGGTACATAGGATACTTTTATCCCGGAAAATTTAGTGTTCCCGTGGGAATGGTTATCCTTACTATTATATAAATGTGAATGTAATGTAATGTTTGTTACGCTCTCACGCAATAACATTTTTTTTTGTATGAACATAAATAAGACCCTGTGAAGTAACATAGGCTATGTTTCATCCCGGGAAAATGTAATGTTCCAATGGGATAAACATATTATAAATACGAAAATAACTTTCAGAGTTTTACTTTTACGCCTTAACCATTTGATCGATTTGGGTGATTTGATGTGATGGATAAAAACGGGACCTTAAAAAAGGACATAGGCACTGTTTTTTTAATTCAGTAAGTGCCATTTTGGGCACTTGAGGAACGATTTATAGATTCACTTATTAATTATCTTTCTGCACCCAACCCTGTAGTCTACGCGGACGGGGTCGCGGGCAAAAGCTATAAAAATATAAAAATTGCGATTACAAAACAGGTGTTGTTCGTAGAAGGGTGAAAATTTGGGGTTGTATGTATTTTTCAATGCTGAATCATAAAAAAATAAAAACTTAAAAATGTCCACAAAATAAAAAAAATACTTTTGGGTTGGACCCCCCTTAACACCTAAGGGTATAAAAAATAGATAACAACCTATTCTCAGACTTACTGAATATACATATAAAATTTTACTCTATACAGATTTTGGCCATATTTTTTTGTTTCAAAATTAGAATGGCCATTAAAAAAATAGAGGTTCATCATAGAAGGGTGAAAATTTAAGATTATAATAATTTATCAATGCTGAATCATAAAACATAAAAACGTTAGGTCAATAGAAAAAAAAAAGCATACCCCTAAATGTTAAACCCTTAAATGTTGGCCGATTCTCCGACCTACCTACAATATACACATAATATTTCATAAAAATCAGTCGGGCTGTTTCGGAGGAGTTTGCAAAAAACACCGCGACACGAGAATTTTATATGTATGGCAAAACAACGTTTGCCGGGTCCGCTAGTTTATTATATTAGCACATTATATACACCCGGGCTGATTTTAGCAGTAATTATGCTATGCCCACATAAAAAAAAACTATGACGCTACTATCTTACCTGTTATGGTTGGAATAATCTATACATAGGAGTTAGCCATACCATCACTGGTCGAAATTGGCACTTAAATTATTTAGTTTTAATTCATGCCTCTCTTGATTACGGCTAAATCTTATTTCTTAATTACTTTGTGCAACAACACAATGATTGTTGATTTTTATCTAAACCCTGATCTATATTGCACTTGAAATTACTTTTTTTCAATACTTTTAATTATCTTTTTGTATTATTCTAAAGTTACTGTTTTTTTTCCATCTACTATTTATATTAATGTATTTTATCATTTACTATAGCAAATTGGAATAGTAACAGACATTGTATGTTATATATCATATTAAACAAAAATAAATGATTTAGAATGCAATATAAATTAATTAAATCCGATTTTAATATAACAAAATCCCTATAACATTTGAATTCAAACTCAGTAGAAAGCATCCTGAACCGGTATGCACAGTTAATTAATATTTATGTCTGCACATCAAAAACTGAATCAACAATATAATAGTTTAATCTAAAATTAAATTATTAACTCCTATGAAAATCTTAATGTATATAATCTACTACATTTAATAAACAGCAAGATTATATCTATTCCAATTTTATCAAATATACCTATTATTCAAGCATTATATAAACTAACACCTCTATTCTGTTAGGATGGGCAGCCTGTTACAATTTATTAATTTAAACCAATCTGCTCAAAATCAGACGCGCACTGCTTTCATCTGGTACTGTTATACTATTGAGTGACTCACTATGGCATATTAAAGATATTCTCATCTAGATATTATAGATTTTCTCTTGTAGATCCCATTCCTCAATATTCTGCCAGTTGGAAATTCAATCAATCTCAAACAACTTGTAAGCTTCTGACAGATATCTTATTATATTTAAAACACAATTTTCATACTGTTTATGATTTAGTCATAAGTCATTATTATATATTGTCTTTTGAATTTGATTTTCCTCTTATTTATTTATATTGGTATAACTGTCTAGACATGGCTTTATTTGGACAATTAGAGCTCAATACTTTCACACACATTTTGGTTTCAAAAAA
This sequence comes from Hemaris fuciformis, assembly GCA_907164795.1. Lineage (NCBI taxonomy): Eukaryota > Metazoa > Arthropoda > Insecta > Lepidoptera > Sphingidae > Hemaris > Hemaris fuciformis. Next base: position 24,405,350 of record OU015431.1, read on the forward strand.
TTTAACTCAATTTTTAAAATTGAGTGGACAAATCGAACGGTAATTTACATACAAATATTCATGCCAGTGTTGTGTCCATTGTGCCCAAAGTTATAGACAGAGATTATATATCTCCACTTGCTTAGTCCTGGCATACTTTTTTTGATTCATCCAGTTTCAGCAATCGTTTCGTGCATTCACTTTTAGGGTTCTCCTGACCTCTTGTCTTGATGAGGTCCAATAATTGTGTGAAATATATCAGAATATGTCAATGTAAGTTATAATAGTTATATAATTTTGCTATATAAAAATTACATATAACATAATATTATAGATACCTAAAACTTTTTAACCAATATTTCTGCATTAGTCCTTAGATCAAATATATTGTGTTGATGACTGAACAAAACATCTTTCTTAACTTGATAATCTTGTCCCCTATAAACCCAGATAAATATTTAAATGTACTAAAATTTAAAATGCACATTCAATTTTCTGATAGCGTCAGAAATTCTTATGGACATAACGGTCATTCTATTCTATGCAAATAGGGTCAAAACCACAATGAATCATTGTTGCATTTTTGGTTTAATGTCATGTTTGACACGGTTTGTTTTAAATCCACAATTATTTCAATTTATTGTCAAATCAGAGTTGTGTGAGGCGTAGAAAGAATTGTTCATGCAATTAATAACATTTTAATTATTTAATTTAGTAGCTATTTTTGTACATATTAAGAATGTCATTTCTCATATAAAAAAAATAAATTCTTTGTATCTAGAATATTCATATATATCTCATTTAAAGAGTATAACAGTGACTGTATGTACCAAGTATTTATTTAACCCTATAATAATTCTAGATGTATTGACATTATCTATGTGAATAAGCTTAATGGAGCTTCCATAATGGGATAACACTTTAAGTTTTGTTCATATTAAAACCTAAGGTTGAATGTACTATAACACTCCCACACTTTGTTATATTCCTCTGTTATAATAGGTGTGTATATAGTAAATATAACCCAATAACATTTATCCTTGGTATCCGTTTAATAGCATACTAAAATTTGTACATTAAGTAATAAATCATTCATCTTCCTGTAAATGATCAAACAGATACATAAATAATTTAGTTTGTTTCTATTGGCTTTCAACACATTTACAATATTATTTATGTGATGTAACATTTATTTATACAGGGTGTATTCAGACCGTGATCGGAAACCAAGGCAGTTAATAGCTAAGGTGATTACAAACCCCCTGGCGTTAAAGAAAATGGTTGTATGGAAAAAGTCATTTTTTTTATTTTTTGTCAGAATTTTCTTTAACGCCAGGGGGTTTGTAATCACCTTAGCTATTACCTGCCTTGGTTTCCGATCACGGTCTGAATACACCCTGTATATATTTTTACACTTTATGTAATGGACTTAATGCCTAAGGCATTCTCTTACAGTCAAACTTAAACAATAAAGCATAGTAGTAACGGAATAATGTCATTGCAGATTGAGCCGTGTCTTGGGGGAAAAGCACCCCGGGCACTACGGTGGCCCCAGATACACCGGCGCCAGCGCCCCAGCCCCCAGGTAAATATACTATAATTACTTCAATATATCATCAGAATAATCAACTCATCTACAAAACCCCCAAGTTTCTATCAGGGTTGGGAAGGGACCACTATTGAGATTTCTTACCAAATACTGTTTCAGTAGTAGATTTTAATTATTATCTAAAGTTTTCCAACAAAGCATGTTAAGTGATATTCTAGCCTGTTGCATCATCTTACCTAATACAAGCCAACCAACTTAGCTTCTTAAGTAGAATTTATTATCCATGCAAGTAAGTTGGCTACTCTGGTGCAAACTAGTTGCATTACTATCAAGTGGCAACTTATTGACAGTTCTCAGAAGTTCAAAGCCCTCCTCTTTGTACAAGATAACAAAACAGGAAGCTGGTTCAATAAATACATTTTGAATAGACATTGGCGAATTTGAATCTAGTTTGCTGTATTTATTTACATACATACATATTTGGGTGTTCTATTTTTGTGTTTAAATATAGTAGGTACAATCTTGTTTTGACAAATGTACATGGATTTAGTATTTTCATGTAGATTGTTGAGATTGGCACATGTCTAGCTGACTACGTGTTAATTTATTTTTATTGAAAGCGTGAATAATATTTTCAAAAAATATTTACGCAGTGGTCATGGTGAATTTGTTAATGAAAGCATAACGTTTATTTAAACCTGCGGTATGCGGTATCTTATATTTTTCAACTCATTTTACTTGAGCTAAACCGGGAAGTGTTTATTTGAACTCTTGGCTTATATAATCTGTACAAAGCCTTCGTCGGTTGGCTCGCGCGTGACGTTTTGAGATCAATACATAAAATTAAAAGTGGGTAGTAAATTATTATTTTAACGTCGTATTCGCGTTACTCGAGAACGTTTATTGCGCTTCGCGTCTCAAGCCCCGAACGTATTAATGTATATTGGTTAATTGTGCAGGTGACCTACACTAATGAACTATATGCCGTGCACACAAGTGTGTGGCCCACAAGCGCAGCAACTATGACGTCATTCACACGGCAATACATTATAGCACTTACGCTAATAGAAAAAACGCCTACATGTCGGTAGAACTAGTAAATATATTATGTCATACTCTTGTCATATTCGTAGTAGTATCGCTAATTGTTTATATACAGTGTGCTTTACGTTGACTGTGTGTGAAGACAGTGTATCCTATGGTGCCATAAAAAGTGCCCGGTGTGTGGTGCGCGTGCTCTGTCCTATGAAACAGTAGAAATGAAGCTTTGCGCATTGTGTTACCCGCGCAAACGGGACCGCGTTAAATTTAGTGAGTACTGCTTTTGATTTATTTATATTGTACATTTATGGCTTTAATTTATTGACCTTCGGGCGCTGTGTTTCATTGGTATCGGAGCGGTCGGGTGATACTGGTCCATCGGACGTGCTCATAAATTGTTTCATTGAAGGTGATTGTTTCTGATTGGTGCGTTTTATTCGATGTCTGATTAACCCGATGTTGATGTGTTTGATTAATTTGTTTGTCTTGTACGGCGGTGGTGTATATTTGTAACATATTTCGTACACGAGGGCTTGTGGTTGGTGTCTGTTCTCGGTGGTTGGATGGTTGGTTACTAGTCGTTTATGTGTCGCCTTTTGCTTTATGCCATGGAAACAACACATTTGACCCATTTAACAGTTCTTAGCTAATATATGATGGTTTTAGTGGGGGACCAAGTACCTACATGCGTGCCAGTATCCGACCTTATTATTCGGGTTGCCTATTTTTCTCTGAACAAATATTGTGGTGTTTTTTTAATATGGTGATGCAAAGATGCCTTGTGCTAATTTAGACCATTTTTGAATAACTAGTGATATCTTTGGTTTTACCTCTTGTAATTTCTTAATTATAGTGCATTAAAATTTTGCTGCAATTATTTTAATTTTCTTTAACATTATTTAGTAAATTATCATAATCTTTTTTAGCGCAATATTTTAATTGATATTTTACGTAACTTACGTATCTGAAGGCTTCATTAGCCCACCATATTTTTACTTATCTTTCTAGAGTAGTTATTTATAGAATCACTAATTAACTAAATCGTTAGTTGCAATCCCATTATCGGTATCAAACATTGTTGGCCTTGAAAATGAATGAATAAAATATTATTGTTGATAGGACTGCCTTATTGGTCGGCGTTTATATTTGGAACGCGGGCGATCGAGACGTTCTGTATTCGATTCCCGAGCGGGTAAAGTGTTATTTACTTTTTCCATTAAAGAGATTTATACGAGTAGAACACGTCTGGAAACGTATCCGAAATTAATCATAAGCTCCATTCATACTATGTGCCTGGTGAAAAATGAGTGCATCGACCCTTCGTATGTTTTGTTACATCGAAAACTCTAGTAGTTTAGTTATCTAAGACTTATCTTTCTCGTGGTTTTTAGGGTTAGGACTGAATCAACGTGAAATATTTGATAATAATCATTTTATTTTTATTAATGGCCGAATACTGAAACGCTACTTAATCTGAGGACGACTTATATTTAAGTGGCTGTTATAATTATAACGGTATACTGGAACATCATTTATCGGTTTTAAGACTGTGATTAACTAACGCCCACTTAAATAATTCCATAAATGGCAACATTACCACAAAAAGTTATTTTACATGACATTTTTTAAGTATATACCGCTTAAATTATAACAGCTACATAAATATAAGTCGCCCTCAGATTAAGTAGCGTTTCAGTATTCGGCCATAAATGTCTTAAATGCTTCCTCACGCACACACACTTACCCATGTATCCCTGAAGGGGTAGGCAGAGATCTACGATTCATCAGCTGTTTAAAAAGTCCCTCGTAACATGCTCATGCCGCCTGAAAAGGTCTTAAAATAACAACTCAATAACACTTTTACCGACTCAGAGATCGAACCGAAAACCTTTTGGTCGCACAACAAATTCACACACCGTGAGACCAATGAGGTAATATACAAATATACGACAAATGGGATTGTCATTGAAACCGTGCATAATTGAAATATGATGTTTGAGAATATAAATTAATGTCTGTAACGCAACAAATTATTCTGTTCATCATTTATATAAAATTGTAATTTCTGTTATTATCTACTGCTAACTGATTCATTACTTACTTCGCAATGGGACAGTACAAGTACTCACCATCAGGTACGGTGCAGTAAATAGTTGATGATACTCACGCCAGTATACCCCCAATAAGTAGGCCGAGGTGCATTTCTACACCCGCATATCGCCAATTGTGTTATCCTCCCACGTAGTAGTAAGGGAGCGAGGCTATTGTCGTTTTTCGGACACATTTCCAGACTCCGTACTGCTAATAAGAATGTCCTAATGGAAAAAAATCCCAATTTGCCCGACCCGGGAATCGAACCCAAGACCTCGTTATTGCATGGCACAAACTTGTACCGTGAGACCACGAGGGAGTCACTTTAGTTGATAATAGTTATTTAAATTATATAATTATTATATAATTGTAACCCCAGGCACACACCTCTGACTTTTCGGAGTTATGTGTGTATTCACAATGAATTATCACTTGCTTTAACGGTGAAGGAAAACATCGTGATGAAACCTGCACACCTAAAAAAAATCTTAGGAATTTCTTAGGTGTGTAGTCCGCCAACCCGCACTAGGCCAGCGAGGTAGACTAAGGCCTAAACTCTCTCAGTTGTAGGGGAGGCCCGTGCCCAGCAGTGGGACGTATATGGGCTGATGATGATAATGTAAATATGTGAGATGGGGTATGGGCATAAAAAAGCAAAATAGGCGTGTCAGAATAATAACTGATGGCACTCAATAGTCTCTGCTTAATCCTTGAGACCTTTTTTAATTACGAAAACCATGCACATTTTTCTGTTAACCACCGATGTAAATCGTACAAAACAGTAAGACAGTGTGTTAATGGCTACTAGCATATGCTAATTTCATACCCGTTGCTAGTACATTGCGTTATTATAAGCGATAGTATAGTCATCACCATCTTTTGTAGTAATCAATGAATTTTATATTAATGACTGACTGGTTGCCAATTGTAATAAATAATTTTAATATTGGATAATTAAACGTAATTTTTATGTGCCAAAAGAATTCCATTTTGTAATGGTTGAAGGCGAGTGTGTTCATGTCAATATGAGTGTTCCGTTTTCAGATATACAGAATTACACCTTCTACTTACATCTTTTCTTGTTTCCACATATTAAAACTTGTTTCAACCTACGTTGGGATAATTAGCCACATTTTTAATGAGAAATATACTACTAAGGAGTACTACCGTGTAAAAAAAAGAAAGCAATGGACGTAAGAAAGGCTGCTGCTGCTGCTGACGGTGATGATGATGATGATGATGAGTAAAAATATGCCCACTTTGGAAACCAAACTCAGTATCTCATAGTTTGCGTCCCTCTTAGCCTTCGACTAGACTAATATAGTGTAAATACGGATATGATATAATCCCCTCCAATAATATTTCAGGAAGCGTGACTTCAGCGTCGCATGCAATAGCTTGTAGGAGTGTTTGCCAAAAATTGTTACGTGTATCACAGGGGTGAATCTTGATTACGTCAAGAAATGACTCATTTTGGTTTTCGTATCTTTTGTATCTGTTTTCAGCTTAATATTTAATTATTATTTGAAAATTTTCAGTTAGTAGTAATGTTATTTGGTAATAAAATATATTTTAACAGTAAACAGTTAAAGTTTAGTACATTATATTTGTTTTAGTAGGTACTTTAATCTTGTACTTGCTTCGGCAGTAAACATACCAAATTTGGAACGATGCAGAGAAGATTAGCGTGGCCCCGCACTATATTATGGATATTCTTACGCTTAACGCTACTGAATTTTACATTATGTTAGCTTGCTATGTGACTGTTGTGGTACCCCCTTGCCCACTAATTAATGAATACTTTTGTTTCTAATTATTTTATTATTAATCCAATCGGAATTGTATTGGGAGTTATTTTTTTAATTTATCGAAACTGACATAATATGACCATCGTGATTCGTGAACCAAAGTCTTTACGGTTTAAAGCTTGTGACGCTTCCACGTACTGGTCACTCACTAGATAAATCTTAGCGCCCCCAGTCAACACTGCAAGAGTGTGGTTTATTAGGTCTCAGTTCCTTTCACATACGCAGAGGGAGGGAGGATGTATGCCCCACCTATCGCATGTGACGGAAATCACGGAGAATCCATTTCCGCCTGCTGCACAGCAGCCGCGATCTTCAAGGATATCGGCACACGATTTGATTGCGTCCTTGTGACGACACGCGTAAACCTCGGCAAACTGCGACTGCCACATTAATATTAGTCCGACCTCGGCACCACTAAGGCATATTCGGTAGTATTTAGCAAGGCCGCGCCGTTGAGAAATTAACAATCATTTGCCTTTATTTAACAGTTGTATAAACATCGTTTGAAACAATGACATCACACGGAACGGTAGCGTTTTGTGCCAGTCAGTGAATTCCACTCACTAGTGTGTTGCGCGGATTTGCCCGAGTGCTATGCTCAAATGTTTGCCTCTTCGCTGCATTTTTTCCACAGAAAGAGGGGGAGGAGTGAGTGACCTTTGTATTATTAATTTGGTATTAGAATAAATACAAAAAATATAGGTGTGCCGATTTACATGTTGGTATTTTTATACATTAAATCTGATGTCCCGTGTCGATATTTTATATAAAGAATGAGTCATTTATGTCTCTCATGATGTTGACGTAATGTTTATATTTCGAGAATGATTTTAATTTATTGAGATGTACAATTGTGCATAGTTGGTATAAATCAAAATTATGATTGTATTTGTTTCACTGACTTCATTATTTGTGTTCGTTTCGCAATTGTTTACGTTTAGACTCGCCTTTAGCAGTCACGTACAAAAATTTAAATAATTAATTAAATCGAATTGCAAATTTTCTTATTTAAATCTGATAAAGGTCGTCAATCGGGAAATGGAATGAAATGACAATTGTCGCGGCGGTCCGATGCGCAATCGTAGTGATTTCACTGTAATCAATTTGTTATTATTTCTTTTTGTATATATGTTTAGCGTAATCTCGGCGTTTGAGTGAAAGGCGGCTATTATCTCGCGAGCATTACGTAGACAATCGCACGTATCGTTAGGACGTGATCGACGTGTAATGCAGCTTGGTAGCGTAACTCATGTTAATACTACATAGCACGGCGAGTCGTTTAGCGTGCCGTGACCTTGTCACGTCTATTCCGTGGAAGCCTTCTAATATCACAATATGCTCGCTGAGCGTGACGATAAAACGCCGACAAAGACACCACCAGCCACAACTTCGAGTGTACCTGAGACTGCCAACACTTCGCTACACTGACGCGCGTTTTTGTTCCGCGCTTTCTCAATAACTTTACCATATAGTTATATTGCATATAGTATTTTTTAAGATTTACCTCATTGGTCTTTGATAAACTGGAATAGTTTCAGTTTTAAAGTTGGGGAAAACCATGTTCTGCTGCGTTTGTGTCGTAAATTCTTGTCGAATTTTCAGTGTTTGTTTCCCATTTAATACCGTGTTGTATAATTGAGTTAGCACGGTTGTGGTGTAAAATTCTTGTGACCTTCCGCGTAAAGCGATAAATTTTACTTTTGAAGATTTTTATTTCCTACTTTACTTTTGGAGTGAGATGAGACTAAATAAAACTTCTAATTGGGTAAAAGCAACTTTGAAATTCCTATCATATTTTCATATCACATCTTGTAAGAAAACTATCCTACAATAGTGTCCAGTTTCCAATGTTAAATAAAACCTCTGTATCACTCTATATGAAAGTTTGATAACTAAATCCCTTTTCGCGTTTATATAAGTAAAAATAAGCCAACCCGCACTAGGCCAGCGTGGTGGACTATGGCCTAAACCCTCTCAGTTGTAGAGGAGGCCCGTGCCCAGCAGTGGGACGTATTTGGGCTGATGATGATAAGTAAAAATATGTATATAAAGTAGTAAGATATCTATTCAGCTTAACCGCTTCCGTTCAAAGGGAGGGTCTAAAAAAAGCGTATTCTTACGGCTCATGACGTCACGCTGTGGAAACGAGAATTTTTCCAGGCAATTGGCACTATCCGGCGCGATGCGAGTGGGCGGATGGTAGCCTATCGATCCAAAGTACGCGGAGAATAATATGTATTTTTGTGAATCTCTATTTTGTGAGCTCATCTTGGGTGTCAATTCAGGAAAACCTAATGTTTGTTTACTTGCCTGTGTATGAAGTGCATTGAATATATCTCTATAAAAATGTAAACCGCTTCCAATAGGTCATTATGATGAATAGAATATTAGTCTTATTACGGGGATTGGTCTAGGGCTGTTCTTAGTTGGTTTCTAGGCAACTGCATTAAAAAACATTAAAGAATGTCTAACCACGTAATAGATATTGCAACTCCTGTACACCAGAAATGACAGAAGTGTGCACAGAAATTACACCGACTATTAGCTGTTGTTGGAGTAGCTTGCTAGCCAACGAATTCTTTTAGTCTGACTATCCTATCACCATTAAGCAAAAGGTGAGGAAGCATCCCAATGGTTCGACGTAATATGGGGTAATAGTGTAAGGGTCGAGAAAGAGTATTATTCTCCCGATACTTTTCTTCCACAGCAGCATTGTAGCCAATATAAGTCGAAGTAAGTCACTATAAAAGTGAAAATTAATAAAAAAAACAGATAGGAGTTGAAATAGTTATCCACTTCCCTATAAAGCAAAACCAGACAAAATATTGGACTATATCCGCTGTTTTTGTTGTTACATATTGGGTTGTCAGCGTATGCCAGGTTTTTTGTAGTGCCACAAAATAATAGTCGCGCGCAAATCAGAAGCCAGTGCTCATCGGCTTTAAAGCGAACAGCCCTGTGAAAGCCGGCCCATTGTGAAGTGTATATCTATGACATTTGTCTCTATTGTACGGTTTTTTGTACAGTTATACACTGCTATAAAATGTTGCGTTTTCATTGGGCGTATTGTGTGACACACTGCTATTAAGTACCATACAAGAGAGTACGTGTAACACGCGTTTTGACTGTTTATTGTACGCAATGTAATTATATATCTACTATTATAACAAAATAGTAGACACCAGTATGTACTTGGAAGGTAGTTATAATAAATGATAAATTGACAGAGAGGAGAAAAAGTTTTTAGTTTGTATGGTAGTTAGTAATTAATCGTAATACGGTTGTCACGGGTTGATGATTTTGGTTTGGAGCAAAATATATTCTTTATTTCGTTCAAATTGTATGTCAGAAAACAAATACCTTCATTTTATTTCAGGCTGTAACAACCTGCACAGATCTTTAATTATTTACCTGATTCAAAGATGGAAGAGAAGAAAGTGCGCAAAAAATCATTAAAAAAAAATCGAAAAAAAAGCGTGTGCTTGACGTTTAGACCTTCGTGCCGTATAATATTATCTTGGTTACCGCACGTCTAATCCATAGCGAAATTTAATTACACCTATCATTTTGGAATGTGAAATTTAGCATCGAACTTGAGACTACAGTCGCATTGCTACTACGAGTATATAGAAAGACGATCCTTGATACACCACACTGCGTCTCAAAGATTGATTTTTTTTTAAGTCCAGAATTTAATTTGCACTCATACATACGTTACTCATAATCCGAGAGATTGTATTTCTACATATACCAGTCGCTAACTATGCTTATAGTCCCACGCAATAAGGGGCAACCCTCTCGCCTTTTACCGTGAACTCATAGTGATTCTCAGACCCATACTGACCATTTCGCACTGGACATGAACAAATATTCATTCAATTTCAATAACACTGCCCGTCACGGGAATTGAACCCATTCCCGGTGATTGAACGTGCCAATTTAATTGGAATCAACGACGCAATCAAAATTTCGCGTGTAAAACAATTTCATGTCCATTATCTGTGTTCTTATGCAGGAAACGTTTTATATTTCCATTCAAATTGTTTTTTTATACCACAAAAAATGCTCTTGATGTACCGATAAATTGTACAAGAACAATTTGTATTGCTAAATTATTCTTATTATTTTTCCGTAAAAGATTTTCAAAGTTATGTGTCAATTGGAGAAATCGAAATTTAAATTCTAATTTTGACCACTGTTACGTCAGTAGTTTTTCTATAGAAACTAGTTAATAATTAACTTTAAATAAAAGAGTTTGGATATTCGTATGCGCCGGGAAAAGGACCATCGGCGTAAAACTCTGTAGTTACCTTCAATTGTGATGCGTCCCGACTGGTACCTTACCTGGTTGCGAATAAGCCGCCATTATTATGTCGACTTGTGGGAGATAGACATTATCAGTAGACATTATATTCTGATCTACTCCAATCTACCATGCATGTGCAGCGACCGTTCTTCTATTAATCCTATCACTCACCAACAAGGCCAATTTTCCAACGAAAAGCAACAGAATGGGACCTCCTCGGCAAAGTCAAATTATTAGTACCGCTGATTCGTATGACTACAATGTGGCTCTAAAAATTTAATTCGTAATCTAAAAATACGCGAATGTGTAAAAACTCCATTTTGCAATTTCGAAGTATTCACAAATTTTAGGAACCTATCTTACCTTGTCTGAGCTTACCTTACATTTTTATTCAGCTTTCCTCCGCCTTCATGGAATACTCTAGCAACAGAATGTATTTTCGCGTCAGTAGCTACCACTAGGGACTGTTATCGCCACCATTAAATACTACCGATCTGAAATACAGTTCAAGGTCAAATTTAAACACATAAAAAATCGTTAAAGTAACCCCAGCCTTTAAGTTTTCTAATCTCGTGCCCATAAAAGAAATTTCTTATCGTTTTTTTTTTCATATTGTGAGACCGTAGGATTGATAGAAAATTCTATATAAACACGTAACTGAGAAAATCTGAGCTTTATTTTTAAAATCCAGCCCTCTGCCAACGTTTTAGCCATACGGTCTACAGCCAACTGAACTGTCGTACAACCGTAGTATTATTACCACAATTATTCAGCCTTCTGCAATCTGTGATCAGTTGCGAACAAACGCTGGAAGGCTAATACCAAGTGGTTGTATCGATCTTACTTGTTAAATTGCTTCATTCAATAATTTATTAAGCGGAAATAGCCCTTTATTTTGACCTCCCTCTGGTATTCAGACTGGCGTTCAATTTAAAATTACTGCTTCACGGCGGAATACATTCACCCTCAATAAAATATTCATAAAGTGCATAATTACAAAGTGTAGGTTAAAGTTTCATTGCAATGGATTCCTTGTAGTAATTAATATTGACTCGCTAAGGCACCACGTATTCACGGTCAATTTACATAATGTTCTGCTGGACTAACCCCTGCTCAGAATATACCGTAGAAGATGAGAATTCTATTCCACTGCGCTGTCACGACTCAGGTTGGTAGCATTAGACTAAAGGAGGCGTATTATGCAAGGTTAGGGTTGAAGATAGGACGGAAAACATTTTGTAGCTAGGACATTATTGAACAACATTCAATCTGGATAGTCATAATTTTTCTGCATAAGTGTTTTAATTATGCCTCACTTCTCTGGCTTTTCGGAGGACCCTATTGTATTATTATTCTTGCTAACACTATATGCTAGAAGGGGAGAAAGGTAATCTTATAATCTCCCACCTTTTAATTCAGAGCGAGAGCGTCAGCGTCACGCAGATTTTATTAGAATTTAAATTGACAGTACACTGAACAAAGAAACAAACTCAAAATCTCGTCTCTCAAAATGTCTGTCTCTGCTAAAACCAAGCATGCCCACGGATGTTACGTACCGGCTGGTTTCCCACTGAAAAACTTACACCGGCATATAGATTAAAAGTAAACTGTAGTCCCACAGAGGCAATATATGCGAATCCTCCTCACGTGCCCATACACTCAGGACATTGCTTAATGAGTTAAAAACAAATAGAGTGCATTCAACCATATATCTCGTACTAGCTGCAGAGCCTGGCTTCGCCTCGACGCATTTCACAGGAACAATACATTTTGTCAGGATAAAAATACTCCATGTCCTCCCCCATTAACCTATCTATATCCAACCAAAAATCATACAAATCGGCCCAGCGGTTTTGACGTGAAAGTGTAACAGACACACAAACAGACAGACTGACAGACCGATATACTAGTTGAAGTTGAACAGCAATCGTATTATTTTTTCTAAGAAATTTTAATAACCATTTTGTGTTTTTAAAACCTGAAACATATTTATAAACGTAAAAACCTCATTAGAAATACAGTAATACTAATGAGTTTCTAGACATTTGACATCTAACACTTGAGTGTTAGCTGTATCAGCTATCTCACTTCTACCAACAAAGGTTATAATTATATGCCTCCAGCATCCAATTATATCTAAAACAAACACAAGTGTATTTAAATCTTATTTTATCCGTAGTTGAACTTCGTCTTGGCATTTGTTAGTGCTGATCAAACAAATACAATCGAATTCGCCCATATTGTTTACAAAATCATTTCAATTGTATCTAAATCTTGTATGTTTGTTTGCGAACGTTGGTATTATTGTTTTTGCTCTCGTTTCATTTCTATCAGCATTGTGTGCGTCATTTTCGATGGTTGAGTTTTAATTTTTGTGTAAGAGATTATTATGTTTATTAGATTTAAAAAAAATACAAATCGTAACCATTTGTTGCCAAAGTGTAGTGATTTTGTGATGCTGTAGTCATATTTAATAATAATTAAATTTTGCCTAGGTTTAGGCAACCACAACTAACGCTTACTTTTGTATCAGATATGTCTTCATAAAAAAATAGATCCCTAAAAGTATTCCTAATTTGAAAACAGCTGTAACTCTTTAAGCTATTATTCTTAATATTCCTCCAAGTTGAAGAAACTTTGTATGAAAAGACAACTGTACAGAAAGCGTAAAAACACCAGTCTAATTTTCCTCATAAAATCTGTCGTCAAAATATATTGCAAAGAAGTTGATGGAGAATGAATTTATATATTGAGATATTATGTGATCTGAGGAATTGAACGAGAGCACCTAGTAGAGCGCACGTGTTGAAGTCAGGTCGTATTTTGAAATATTACATTGCGCCCAGGCGGAGCAGGGGCGGTCTGCTAGTGTTCAGTAAAATACTGAATTTTTAACGAGCAGATTGCTTGACGTCAAAGGGAATCTATGTGAAGCGACAGCTTTGTTTGTCACATATGTTTGAGTTACGTTACCGAAGGTCTTACAACGATTTACCCCTTACTAAATTATTCTAAAGGTGGTTATGCAGCTGCACTTTCACACCGAGCGAAGTGTTTGCTCGCTCGTCAAAAATATGAATAAAATAAATAAAATACAGCTATTTTTTTATGTTTACTTCTTATTAATTGTCATTGTCATTAGCATCTGTCATAAGACGCACTTTGAGTGCTAACATGATGTTTGTGTTTCCTGGAGTGATTATTGTTTGGTTAGCGAATTACAGTAAATTTATTTAAGTACGTTCCATAACGTCAAACCAACCATGTAAGTTGGTCTGAGCTGCTTTTTGCTTCGTTGAGTTGGTGGCGACGATAACAAGCAGTGAACCTTAAGGTTCTGACAGATATGATGATTGAGACTTCCGATTCATTCGCTGAATATATAATTTCCGGGCTTATATTCCTAACTCTCACAGTATATCTCAACGAAATTATGCAATGGTTTTATTCCATGTCCATACGGATGCGATTCTACCTAACTCACAACCCTGAAGAGCAATCAATGAACTGGTAAATTGTCTAATGTTCGTCTAGCGAAGATGTCGCTCGGGGTCTAATGAAGATGTTCAATTAGTGTATAAAATTTACACGTCGTGCACCTAATCGAGAAACATGCTCGTTGAAGGGTAACCAATTTGCGAGATTTTCATAGTCTGTTGGGTCGAATCGATACTGTCTACCTTAATTTAGAATGTCTGGATGTTGTTAGTAACGGATACGAGGGTCTGGGGTGGCATTACATTCCATTTTGTTCGCCATACATTTGACAACGTTGTGACAGGCGCTGTTCTTCAACAGACAATGACGATGTCTCGTTTGGGATATGAATTTAGGGAAGTTGTGTTTTGATAACTTGATGTTGTTTAGGAGTTTCTGCTTTTAATTAGTGCTAACGTTTAATTAATATGTTTGCTAATGCCAATACTCATCGTGTTGTTTTTCTGGATACGAATTAGAACGCTTTAGTCGCTAACCTTTCATAATTTTAAAACGGTCGATCCAAATAAAACTGCATATTTCAAAATAATTTAACATTAAAAAAGACTTTCTTTTTTATTTAAAAATATAATTATCGTGCTCTTTGGCGACAAACGATTATTTTTTCCTGCATACATTTTGAGTGCAATCAAATATTCGGATGAATAATTGAATATTCATATTCAATTTTTATAACTGTTAACGAACTGTATGCGGCGAATGCAAATATGAGGTATTTCTATCTCTCTTATATCCAAATACGTCTTAGGGGTTAGGCTTTAGTCCACCATCCTGGCCTAGTACGGGTTGGCACACTTTAGCAGCTCCTTGTGGAGATTTACGTGCAAGTTTCCTCGCGATGTATCAGTTAAAATGCTATTTCCATACTATTCAGTGCATGCGAACATCCATCCAAATATAATTTTGTACAGAGGCCAACTATTCTCTTGAATGGAAATAGAAACTTCCAGAACAGGCAAAAGTAAGTTTATGTCGACCAGACTGTTTAAATATGTATTCAACGGGAACTCTGTCTTGATCGATAGTGTGCGACAGGATTCGGTTACAGTGGCGTCAAAACAAAACTAGACTGTGAACTGCATACTATAGCAGTAAATAATGAGTTGCAAGATAAGGTAATTGTTTTTATTCACTCCAATAGCTGTAGGGAGAATACTTACATGACGTAAGCCGTATTATGTTAGAGAGTTATAATAATTGTTTAAAGAATAAGAAAGATTTTAGGATGAAGAGTAAACAATGCAATTCGTACTTTAAATTAAAAATATTTTTCAGACTTCTAAAGTTCGTAATTTTGTTTTGCTTTTGTATCTTTGTGCGTCCAATATTAAGACAATGTCCTCGTGATTCTCATGTCTCGCTTATTTTATCAAATATTTCTGCTTTCGTGGTAACGACAAGGACTGCGGTATGCGTTAGTGTAACAATGACTAGCCTTATCTTAGTATTATACGATGTTTTAATTAAAAAGTTATTCCATAACGTTCCAGTCGCCGCAGAAGGAGCTATCAGTGTCTCGATTTCTATTTCATAAAATACCATTGTCTTGTCAAACGAAACCATGATTAAATCCGTATAAATAGCCTTATTTTATTTTTTTTATTTTAAATATTTACGGAAATACAATAAATTACTTATTGTATCATCAAGTGTTACTTGTTCAACAAGGATTATAAAAATATTTGTGATTTAACATTCGTAGGATAATCAAAATAGCTTTTGATTTGTAATTTGCGTAGTGTTTGTGTTTCCATAATTGAAATTGTCTGAATATTGACATCAGTAATTACTACGGTTGATGGGGGTGCTGATTGTGCCATTGTCGAATCACCTTTTGTTCACTCATGTTCACAAGTGTTTAAAATGTTTTAAATAAAGGAATTGTTTTGTAAATCAATGATCTTATCAAAGTGCCATAAAAAAATCATCTGTTTTGATACATAAATACATAGTGATTAACAATATTCATTTACTGTTTCGACCTACAACATTCATTGTTCGTACGTTTCATGTCAATGACTAATATTCGCCCTACATTTAAACAAAATAACTATATATTAATGATTGTAAGTTCAGAGTGTATGAGATATAATTTTTCATTTTCAAATAAATATTTAAATTTTCTGCCTCTATTTATGTTCAAGGTGATTTTTTTTATCGTATTACTTTTGTGTTTTATCTTTTCTAAAAGATAAAGTTTCCTTTTAAATTAGCTACAAAGAGATATTGATTCAATTATCTTATATTCGGTTGTATAATATTTAGAGATATTGTATATTTGTGTCTGTTTGTCCGCAGGGGTGCTGGAGATGACTGGCACCGATAATATACGGTTTAGCGGGCACACGCTCGACAAAGCCACTAAGGCTAAAGTCACGCTAGAGAACTTTTACACCAATCTCATCTCTCAACACTATGAAAGGAAACAGCGGTGAGTAATCGAGGACGTCAATCCATTTTGTCTCACGCCCTTATCTTTCAAGGATAAGGATGGAGATGTAATACTGTATCCACGTGGAATCAGTTCTAATTCTCTTCGTTTAATATGCTCGCTGTTACAGTTTGCTGGGCAGTTGCCACATACCCCAGTTCCGTGGTACCGTTACAAATACCCTATCGGAAAGCGTAATAAGACATAAAAAAAAGAAAAGATATCATCATCATCAGGCTTTTTTCGTCCACTGCTGGACACGGCCCACCGCATCCCTTTTAATAGATAAAAATAAATATAACTTAAAGCTTGTTCTATTAATTTCCACTAGAAGAATATTTTTATCGTGGTGAGTGATGCCCAATTCCAATGTTAGTTGAAATTTTGCCTACTCCGGCAATAGTAAGTTATTTTATGAGCGGTATCATAGAAATGTACTTATCATTATTATACATACGACCAGAATGTGCTCCTTTAGAAAACAATCGTTCACAATTTTCCTTGCTGTTATTTTGTAAGTCGTCAGCTCGAGGCTTGTACTCGTATTTAGTTCCGCTTCAGAACTGTCGCCGTGGCAAATGTCTGTTTTTTGTAATGTGATTGTAGCCTTGAAGGTTTTCAATGCTGACACGGCAAATTGACCGTGCTGACGTTAAGTACAGTGTGTTAAGGATAGGTTCTGAAGACATGTTGTTCCTAGCTTTCTCTAGCGTTCTAGATTACTCGCAGCGTAGGACAGGACATTTCTTAGTTTAGCAACGTCTAAAAACAAGTTTGATAGTGTACGAATAAGGTAGACGTTAGTTCCTCGCTTAATGCAATCTATACCAGTATTATAAATAGGAAAGATTTGAATTTTTGTTTGTTTGTTACGATTTAACTTACTTAACCGATTTGAGTGATTTTTGGTATGAGACAAGATGGGATGTGATGGGAAGATGAGACCCTGGGAAGTAACTTAGTCACTTTTTATCCCGGGAAATCGAAATTGTGTTCCGTGAGTTGAATTGGGCCCGGCCGCTAGTCGATCATATAACTGTAAACTGATTTATCAATTAACATAAATCTTAGGTATCATCTTTAAGTAGGTTTAATAAAAAAAAACTTAATAATCATACATATATAAACTCACGCCTGTATTCCCCGAAGGGGTAGGCAGAGGTGCATTTCTGCACCCACATTACGCCAGGTCAGTCATCAGTCCCACGTCATAGGGGGCGAGCCTATTGCCGTTTTTCGGGCACATTTCCAGACTCCGTGCTGTTACTGAGAATTACCTAATGGAAAAACCCAATAACAATTTGCCCGACCCGGGAATCGAACCCAGGACCTCTAGATCGCACGGCGCATACTTGTACCGCGAGACCACGAGGCAGTCAACTTAATAATCTATTATTTACAAGTAAAATCTCTAAAGAGAATTTATGTCTAAAAAAATTCTCCAAGATCGCCAAGATCTTATCGCCAAGGTTTTACGTTTAGATGTTATGTTACTGCTCTATATTTTTATTAGGTCATGAGCGCTCATGTTATTTCATATCTGATAACCTTGCGACCTCAGCGCCAGGAAAAATAGTCACACGTCATAACTAATATCTTTCTCACATATACATGGACGCCTCGTGGTCTCGCGGCACAACTGTGGGTTGCGAGGTCTAATGGTTCCGCATTCGATTACCAGCAGGTTAGCAGCCCGAAGCTTGGAAAATGCTAGAAATATGGCAATTGACTCGCCCTCTGTATGCGTGGGTGCAGAAATGCACCTGCCCTCATCCCTTCGGGTTATTATGATAGAATGGAGATGACGTGTATGTACATTAATGGATCATATTTGGTGTTGCCAGGCTGGAGAAACTTGAGGAGTCGCTCAAGGACGAAAGTCTCACAGAGAGTCAGAAGCAAGAGAAGCGACAACAACATGCACAGAAGGAGACGGAATTCCTTCGCCTCAAGAGATCCAGGCTCGGGGTGGAAGACTTCGAACCGCTTAAAGTAAGGCAACCTTATTTTAACAGCCACTAAAGGACTAGTACATGTTAGAACATTTCTGATTTTGTAGAAAATGATAAATAATTATTGAAATATTACCAAAGTATCACGAATCCATGCATGGATTGTAAAGTTGTCAACTACCGCATGATCTTGTGGTACAACCTAAGTTTTTGGGTCTTGGGTTCGATTCCCGGGTCGGGCAGTGTTATTGGGTTTATTCTTTATGAAATTTTTATTAGCAGCACGGAGTTTAGAATTCTGCCCGAAAAATGGCAATAGACTCGCCCCCTATTACTTGAGACTGATACATACCTGGCGAAATTTGGGAGCAGAAATACACCTCTGCCTATCCCTTCGAGGAAGACAGGCGTGAGGTCATGTTTGTAATTTAAAAAGTAGCAATGGGAAAACAACGAAATTTAGATGCTACTTCTCTATTACCTATCTACGAGTACATGGCTGTATCTTCTTCAAGCAATAGGGATGATGTGTATTTACCTAATGTATAAATCTGATGCAATCTTTCAGGTAATAGGCAGAGGCGCGTTCGGAGAAGTTCGGCTAGTCCAGAAGAAAGATACAGGGCACGTGTACGCCATGAAAATACTCAGGAAAGCGGACATGCTGGAGAAAGAACAGGTAACAATAGTTACTTCTATGAACAATTCAAAGATGAACCGGCCTCACTTGTTTGGGCGCAGTGTTAGAACAAATCAGATTCACAAAAATTCGGCAGTTAGAACTTGGAAGTGAAACACAGTTACTTCAAAGATTTAAAAAGTTCATAATCATCTCATATACATCCCACTACTGGGCATGGGCCTCCTCTACAACTGAGAGGGTTTAGGCCTTAGTCCATCAAGCTGGCCTAGTGCTGGTTGGCTGACTACACACCTGAGAATTTTTAAGAACTTCTAGGTGTGCAGGTTTCCATCATAGATTTAATAATAATAATAAGGTTAACACAAAGTGCTTGGCAACTTCTAGCATATTTGCGGATATTTCAACATAAAGATTGTCAGGAATAAAACACTTATCAGTCATATTCCCAACTTAAATTTTAAACAATTACTTTTCCATCATTTAAAAAATCTAAATTGATAAACACATTATTAATAAATGTATAAGCAGACAAATTTAATTAACATCCCAACCATGTTAAAAGCTTGTTTAACATCAAGTTGACAAGTTTTGATCTACAGCTGATGTTAAACTATCATTGTTTTAACTTATTAGGGACATTGTTTTAGGGAAAATTGCATATTTTATAAAAATGCATTTTGCATCAAGTACAGTGTATGCCTACAGTTCAGAGCATGCCCGTATAATCGTTATCCAACCTACTATTTATTGTCCCAATAAGGAGACAGATTGTAGTAATAGTGGAAAAAAAAGTACAGTGTAATAATGCAAAAATGCCAGCTATGTTTGCTGACAAGTTAATGCTGTACGCTATTAAGTAACTTGCCTTCAGCGTATAATTGATACAGTAGGGTGTGGTCTACAGGGAATCATTGAAATACCTAATATTCATACAACAAAATATTGAGGTAAATACGTTCTCTGCATCACTCTTGAACCGCACCCTTGTAGAGCGTATTTTTCTTGATGCTTCCGTTATACGTAAGTGCTTTCTAATTAGTTCGTAATACTTTTCTGAATTAATTTCGTGGCGATACGCGAAATACTGTATTATTACAAAAAAATAATCAAATGTCATTTAGTTCGGTCTGTTAAATTAATAGATGCAAAAATCATTAACAACACATTCGTTCATTCTGGTACATGTACAGATATATAATCTGTGCAGATTGCACGCATTTCATTATCTGTTCGTTGATCAAATTAACAATAGCTAAGTTTCGTTTATGATTTAAAAAAGGTATGCATTATTTCTTTATTTACGCGGTGATTAGATGCATAGTTACTAATCATTGAATGGAATTATTTTTATAAGTAAGCCTGTATCAGTTTATGCCATGACTAGGAATTATTAAAAAGTAAATTTATTATTATTTCTTTTTTGTCTCTATAAACTGAGAGATATGTATGTACGTATAGTGCTATATTTGTAATAAAAAGCTTTGTTTATATGTTATTTTGATGTAGTGGTAATGTTGGAAATATATATGTATAATGAGATCATCTGTGGAGAATTATGGTGGGTCCACAGTCCACACGATACATGTGAGCCAAGTTGTCATTGTCGAATGTCTTAATAAGTATAAAAAAAAGTCAGCCAATATCCTACAACGAACCTGTTTTACTCACATGAATATCTCCGTTCCCATCACATTGAGGGCAAATACAAAGACTGTAACCAAATATTAATATCTTAATGCTTTGTTTTCCAGGTGGCCCACGTCCGAGCAGAAAGGGACATCCTCGTTGAAGCCGATCACCAGTGGGTGGTGAAGATGTATTACAGCTTCCAAGACCCCATGAACCTGTACCTCATCATGGAGTTCCTCCCCGGCGGCGACATGATGACCCTGCTCATGAAGAAGGACACGCTGAGCGAAGAGTGCGCGCAGTTCTACGTCGCTGAGACCGCTCTGGCTATAGATAGTATACACAAACTCGGATTCATACACAGGTCAGTTGTGGTTCGTCATTTAAATGTAGCATTTTTATTGTATTGGTGACAAATGCACATAAGATGTAAGCCCAGAAAGTTTAGTGTTAAACAGAACTTTGATGACAAAGGTTGTTACGAAAAGTGTGGCATGCATAATCATATGTCGGGTGTACAATATTGACTGCCCCATGGCGCAGTTGGCTAGCCACCAGCTTGTGAAACGAGAGGCTGAGGGTTCGAGTCTTACACCAGGATAAATGTTTGTGTGAACCACAAGTGTTTGTTTTGGGTTTTTTGGTTGACACCAAAAAGGTCCAGTAGTTTCGGATACTGACACAAGCCTTGCATCTTAGTAACGGGTAACTATGTATGTGACTGTTGGATGTATTTATTAATTTGGTATAGTTTTGTGCCCATAGATACTTTACTTTACCAATTGCCTTACTATTGTCATTCAGATTGGCTTCATAAGAAATAACATTTGCATAAACTGCAACTTAAATAAATTCCCATAGTATATTACAATTTCCGTTTCCGGTGTCATAATCGTGAAGACGTGTTGTTAGTCGCTCCGTAATTTTAAAAATTCAAAAAGTGTTACAAATAAGTGTATCAGTGCTAAAAAGACATCAATTGTGTTCTAAAAACATTTGCAAGAAACCGCCGCTAAAAATCTACACACAAAGTGGAAAAATAAAGTGAAATAAGACAGTACGAATTAATCAAGAAAAAATTTGAGGTTATACAAACTCGGCCGACATAGACAAGAGCAATCAAGTGCACTTTGACATATTGACACTGCGACGTACATTGCTCGCTAGATTTCGCAGTACACTGCGTGCCTGCGACACGTTCCATTACAAGCGTTAAAATACATTCCGTTGCCAACACCTTCTACCTTATCTGTGGTTGCCACCATGAGCACTCAACTGTCAGGCGAAATGTTACTGCTCCTAGATGAGATGAAAGAAGAACTAAACTTACAAACAAAACAAATAACAGAAAATGTTACAACAACAGTAATAAAAATGGTGGATGAGAAAATACAGCCAATATTAGCGGAAAACGAAAGACTCTCACGTGAAGTCGAAACACTGAATAAGAAGCTACAGACCTTAGACATAATCGCTAGGAAAAACAACATCATACTGCACGGAATTGCAGAACCTTGCACCGAAAGTTACGAGGATTTAAACGCTTCGGTAACAAAAACAATTACGGATCTGGATGTGCCACTCGAAAACAGTGAAATAACTAAAGTACAACGTCTTGGTAAAAAAGAAGAAAATGGAAAGATAAGACCTATTGTGCTAACATTAACAACTCTGCAAAAAAAATTCAAATCCTTAGAAACAAGAAGAAAATGAAAGAAAACACCTACATTACCAATGACTATCCTAAGGAAGCGAACTATCCTACGGAGAAACGCAAAGCAAGAGCAAATAACTTTCGCGAAAATGAAAAAAGGAAAATAACCCCAGACACACCCAGTCCGAAGGAAACATCCAACAACACTAGCAAGAAAATCCAACGAACAGATGTTTTTCAACGCATGCGTGAGCGAGCTTACTCTATGTCCGAAAAAAACACCTACCTCAAACAATAACCGGAAACAAAAAACAACACAGAAAAATAAGAAACAACAACAGCAAAAAAATCTCACATTCCCCAACCTGGCTGGTGCCCGTGGGGAATTAGACCAAAACCCTCCAGTAACAAATCAACAACAACAAAATAAAGAAAACTATTTGAAACCAACTCTACCCAACCCCAAAATTACAGGGAGATACCATCATCCAAACACACAAGAATATATATTGCAACTCTGAATGTACTACAACTAAGAACTGAAGAAAACTTATCAGAATTGTCAATGGCACTACAAAACACCAACTGGGATATTCTCGGCATGAGTGAAGTGAGAAGAATGGGAGAAAATATTGTTGCACACCCCGACTTTATATTGGAGAAACCCTAGGAAAACATGGTGTAGGATTTTTAGTAAAAAAATACTTAGCAAAACTCATACTGAGTTTTTATGGTGTATCAGACCGCATAGCATTATTGATTTTAAAATTACCAGATTACAAAGACCCATGGACCATTATCCAGATCTATTCACCCACAGAGCAAGCAGAGACTGAAACAATTTGTCAATTTTACCAGGAATTAAACAAAACTATACAGACATATGCCCTCAACAATATCATTGTGATGGGTGACTTTAATGGCCAAATTGGTGGACGTCAATGGGAAGAAGATGCAATTATAGGACCCTATACATACAACTCAAAACTTAGAAGCAGGAATGGAAAAATGCTCATGGACTTTGCAATGGAAAACAACCTGACCATATTGAACACCATTTATAAGAAAAAGGAAAACAGAAAATGGACCTGAATATCTCCCGATGGGAACACTATCAAAGAACATAGCAAAAAGAAAAAAAAATTAAACAATAAGATGTCAGAAAAAACTGTCAACCTACTGGAGCAAAGAGCAGCTCTAATAATTACAAAAAACACAGATAAAAATCGGTAGGAAATTGCAAGAATTAGCAAAGAAATTAAAGAACATAAGGAAAGACAAAAAACAACGCCGGATGGAAACAATAGAGAGACATATTAGACAGACAGGAGGAATAAAGAAGGCGTACAAAGAACTAACTAAAAAGAAAGAACGGATTGTAAAGATGGAAGATAGTACTGGAACAAAGAAGTTTGGTAGACAGGAAATACTCAAGATCGCCACTGACTACTACACCGAACTATACAAAAACAACACAGATAACACAGAAATAGAATTGCCAGATAATGAAATGGTTCCTTACATCATGCAGGAAGAAACAGAAAAAGCTATTAACACACAGAAAATCGATAAAGATCCAGGGCCAGATGGAATAAGCAACGAAATACTAAAGCAAACAAAAGTAGCAATGATACCAATACTCACAGAAATTTTCAACAATGTGATTACCACAGAAACCATCCCAAAACAATGGACTGAATCGACCATAATCCTTATATTCAAGAAAGGGAATCACTGCGATATTGGAAACTATCGACCAATCAGCCTAATGTCCAATATTTATAAGATCTTTGCAAAGATTATTCTAGAAAGAATAGGAAAAAAACTAGACGAACAACAGCCAATAGAACAAGCAGGATTCCGAAAAAACTTCTCAGTACTGGACCACATCCATACTCTAAGACAAATTATGAGTAAATACGATGAATACCAGCTTATATATTACATAGCATTTATTGACTACAGTAAAGCTTTCGATTCTCTGATACACTCAAAAATCTGGGAAGCCTTAAAGGAACTGGGTATAGAGCACAAATATATAATAATTATAAAAAACATTTACAAACACAGTTCAGCTCGCATCCAATTAGAAAAAGAAGGAAATAAGTTTGAAATACAAAAAGGCGTGAGACAGGGTGACCCCCTTTCACCAACACTCTTTCTAGCCGTACTAGAGATGATCTTGATGAGATGATGGCCGCACGTTATCACACCTAACGATTCGCTGATGACATTGTGTTACTTGCAACATCATCAGCGGATCTTAACAAGATGTTAAACGATATAGCTTCGGAAAGTGAAAAGGCTGGATTGAAACTAAACCCACAGAAAACGAAAATCATGACCAACGGTAACAAAGACCCTGTAACAGTGGACCAGAATCAAATCTCTTATGTTACAGAGTACATACACCTTGGCCAACTGATGTCTCCTGAAGACAATGAAAATAAAGAAGCAGAAAGAAGAGTTGCAAACAGCTGAAAGAAATATTGGGGCCTAAAAGAAGTAATGAAGGATAAAAATCTACATGTCTCAATGAAAAGCAAATTATTTAACACATGCATCCTACCTGTGCTCACATACGGGAGCGAAACATGGGCTTTAACAAAACATGTAACAAACAAACTCTCCGTATGTCAACATGCCATGGAAAGGAGTATGATTGGCATACAAAGAAAGGATAAAGTTAAGAACAGCAACATTAGAAGCAAAACTAAAGTTCCAGACATAACTCTGAAAATAAGGAGACAAAAGTGGAAATGGGCAGGCCACATGATCAGAGGGAAAGACAAATGGAGCAAAATTACCACGCAAGGTGCCAACCCAAGAGAAGGAAAAAGAAAGAGGGGTAGGCCACAAAAAAGATGGGACGACGATATCAGACGGGTTGCAGGTGTGGCATGGGGTAGAGTGGCCATAGAGAGGCCGGAATGGAGACGACTGGAGGAGGCCTTTGCCACGTGGCAAGCGGACACACAAAAATGGAAAAAAATGGAGATATATGAATGATTACCGAAACATAAACATGAATGTGTCCGAGGAAAAGGCTTAAATAAAATAAAATAAATATTACAATATTCTATACTTGTATTATTACATATTTTCAGGGACATAAAGCCAGACAACTTACTGCTCGATGCCCGTGGTCATATAAAGCTCAGCGACTTCGGCTTATGCACTGGCCTGAAGAAGAGTCACCGCACAGATTTCTACCGGGACCTGTCCCGAGCCACCCCATCAGACTTCAGTAAGTTGACCAACAACATTATGGCTTAGTCATTGCTTACAATGCATGTTGATAACATTAAATTGGCATTATCCCTTCATGAAATGCTTTTAACCTGTAATCTTGATTTTATAATCCATTACTTTCAAATGTAATGGTACATATTTGTCATACTTTAATTTTGTCACACGCTTTGATGTGGAGGGAAACGGACACCATGTGGAATAATATTTCTCCTTTCTATAACTTTTATAGTTCAGTGTAATGCCTCTACTACCATATAGTGTACGCTGTACTCTCCATTATATATGTTGCTTCATTATTGTATTGCTTATAACTCTCTAACTTTATACATTAAAATGGGTCCCTTGGACAAGCATCTTTATCCAACGCATCTAAACCAGTTCAGTTTCAGTTCCAAAAGAAGAAGCTTAAACATAAGAATATTTTTATTTTCGGTTGTGTAACAGTTTTTTGCCCAACATACTAAAAAGTCCCCCACCTACCTAAACCTTTGCAAATTCATCTCTAACCTTCGCTTCCCTTGTGTACGTTTCAACTATATGCTTGAGCTCTAATACCTCGTACAGAGGCGTATGCCTTACTATGATGATAATGTCGCCCGCTGGCCTGTTCAGGCACCCTGTTTAACTTTCCAGTCTCGACGTCGTCGTCCGCAATGGACTCGAAGCGTCGCGCCGAGTCTTGGAAGCGAAACAGACGGGCGCTCGCGTACTCCACTGTCGGCACGCCGGACTACATCGCCCCCGAAGTGTTCCTGCAGACTGGCTACGGGCCGGCCGCCGATTGGTGGAGTCTCGGTGTAATTATGTGAGTACAGTCGGCATATTCAACAAAACCTTTTTAATTTTTATTTAATTGCGATTTTTTTATGTGTTTCTATTATCGACTTGATCTGCGAATGTTTGGTTGCAAATTAAGGCTTTGTCATTGTAGTTTGGTTGCAAATTAACAGCTGTCATTATAGTCATAATGACATGCAATTGCGAGGATTATTATCTCCAAGTGTTATGTGATTAGTGTTGTCATATTATTTGTGTGTCGTCCAGTGATTGCGACAAACAGATGCGAATCGCATTTAATTACTTATTACAGTGTAATGTGCTTAGCGACATAAGTACAAGATATATAAAAATTGAGATTACAAACCGTCTTTATGGAACTTATTACTGCTTGTGTCTTAGGCGTAAGTTGTAAGAATAAAGAATGAAATGAAAGAATAAATAAAAAACATTCCAACTTTATTTTTTTATTATTATTATTTTAATGAAAATTCAACTCAATATTAATTTTAAGAAATGTTTTGAGTCAATCTATTAAAAGTAATATATTCTATCAAGGGAACTTATACAGCATCCATTTGATTTTCCGACTCAATAAGTCAAAAATGTAGGAAATGTGAGGGAATTAAATCTGCTACCATTTTGGTTAAAACACTGCTCCTGATGGTAAATGCGGTGAGCTCCAAATATATTGTTGGCCAGTTAAAAAAACAAATACATTCAACAACATTGGAATTGTATTTACATGAAAAATCATTATCAATAGTAATATTTCTTCTTCCTTGTGAATTAATGTCCCTATTGTTTATTGAGAACAAAGTGTTCTTGTATTCAGTTCCAGTACATTTCTGAGGGTTAGATCCCCGCTGGTATAAGCATTATTAATTTCTGCGTTTAGCGATATGAGACTGAAATACCTCTACGTTTCTGATAAACATTGTTTTGCTCTGTGAAGACCGCCTTTGTGGATGATAATTGGGTGTTAGTAATAGTCCTGCTTTGCAATTAAATAAATTTCATATTTGCTCCAGCTTCTGTTGCATTAAACATAGGAGTTATCCACGCGAATACAGTTTTTATGCGCAGTTGGTTTAACTGCCTTAGCGACTTTTGGTATCTTGACCATGTGCTGTGACTGGCTTGGTTTTACTCCGTGCCTATGTACCCTTATTCTTTTGTAACGTTATCTTTTATCAATTGCAGTGCAAATTACTCATCCAGTATACGTACAATAAGTCTATTTATGTAAAAAAAAATTACAATGTTTATATTTTTAGTGTGGTACTAACTCAGCTTTGCGTTATTAGGTTGCATGGTATATTTTGTATATATAGCTCTGCAGTAGGACGTATGGACTGATAGGCATGTAGACCAAGTTTTCTACTGATATTAGTATTTATTATATGGTACATATTTTATACAATGCATTGAAGTTGATCCTGTCAAATTTTGTCAACTTTTAAATATTTTCCATCATAAATCAGTCATTAGACGATATTTTTTTCTATTGAATATTGTACTTCATCATCAGCCCAAATACGTCCCACTGCCGGGCACGGGCCTCCTCTAAAACTGAGAGGGTTTAGGCCTTAGTCCACCACGCTGGCCAAGTGCGGGTTGGCGGACTACACACTTAAGAAATTCCTAAGAACTTTTAGGTGTGCAGGTTTCATCACGATGTTTTCCTTCACCGTTAAAGCAAGAATATTGTACTCAATGTTTAATAAAAAGAAAACAATTTTTCACAAATATTCTCAATTGAATTTTGTATGTCAGAGCGTGATGTCATTCTCATTGTCCTAAGGTACGAGATGCTGATCGGGTACCCGCCGTTCTGCTCGGAATCACCGCAAGAGACGTACAGGAAGGTGATGTCCTGGCGGGAGTCGCTCACCTTCCCCCCGGAGATACCCATCAGCGAGGAGGCCAGGGAAACCATACTGCGCTTCTGTTCAGAGCCTGATCGCAGGTAACACTTCTTTTAATTATATGATGAGGCCGTAGTCAAAGTTACATTCTACACTAGATATCTCTGCTAACATTAAACACAGCTAATGTTTTATACTTGTACTAGTGGACCCGACAGACGTTGTCCTGTGCACAATTTTAAATTAATTTTTTTTTCAATTTAAACCATTCTCAAATCAACCTGAAGACACAAAAAATGTCATCTTCCATCTTTTGAACAAAGAAAATGAATTGTTTAAGATGAGAAAAATTAAAATCCCAGAACTCGATCACAGCGCCACCTTCCGGGTCCAATTTCGAATCTAAAGCATTCTCGAATCCACTTGAAGATACACATAAAATGTTATAATATGTTGTCGATTCGAAACCCTCATTTAAATACGTTCTTTAATTTGAGGGGGCCTTTAACCGTATAGACGGGATAACCATTATAATATGTTTGACAGAAAATTTGATAGAACAGTTTATATGGGAAAATAAATTGCTGTTTTTACTATCTTCCTCGCAATTTTGCCATAATTTCTCACCGCTTAAACCTTCCCTGGACTACGAGAAACATATCAAAACCAAAATCAGCTAAATCGGTCCAGCCGTTCTCGAGTTTTAGCGAGACAAACGAACGGCAATTCATTTTTATATATATAGTACTTGTATGTTGTTATGAATAAATTCAAAAATTACTCAACCGATTTAAATGAGTTTTGGTAGACATAAGTATCATAGATAATTTTTTATCCAAGAAAAATATTAAGTTTTCCTGAAATGAGTCATTCAAAATTGCGCCTTGATCGAGCTGGGTGCCACAGCTAGTTGCTAATAAGATGAAAAAGTATAAAATAACATAATGCCAATATCACACATTTTCATCATCTTCATGAGCGATTTCTCTTTTAGAAGTTACTTTGTCCGCAGCCTGGGATTTAAATAAATGATTCTTCTCTAGATTGACCCAACAATGGACAAATAAAGACAAAGTTTCTAGGTGACCGTGCCGCTGTCAAAGAGGTCATTGGCTAATTTTTACATCAAATTGGAGATGAGGAACGGGATTGTTTTCTGAAATTAACCGTCAATCGACCACATCTATGCACATATTCTATATATTCTTTAGAAGTTTGTAAGTAAAATTTCCGTTTCCGGTGTCATAATCGTGAAGACGTGTTGTTAGTCGCTCCGTAATTTACAATTAAAAAAGTGTCACAAATAAGTGTATCAGTGCTAAAAAGACATCAATTGTGTTCTAAAAACATTTGCAAGAAACCGCCGCTAAATAGATTTTTACAACAAAGTGGAAAAATAAAGTGAAATAAGACAGTACGAATTAATCAAGAAAAAATTTGAGGTTATACAAACTCGGCCGACATAGACAAGAGCAATCAAGTGCAGTTTACCAACATTGACATATTGACACTGCGACGTACATTGCTCGCTAGATTTCGCAGTACACTGCGTGTCTGCGACACGTTCCATTACAAGCGTTAAAATACATTCCGTTGCCAACACCTTCTACCTTATCTGTGGTTGCCACCATGAGCACTCAACTGTCAGGCGAAATGTTACTGCTCCTAGATAAGATGAAAGAAGAACTAAACTTACAAACAAAACAAATAACAGAAAATGTTACAACAACAGTAATAAAAATGGTGGATGAGAAAATACAGCCAATAATAGCGGAAAACGAAAGACTCTCACGTGAAGTCGAAACACTGAACAAGAAGCTACAGACCTTAGACATAATCGCTAGGAAAAACAACATCATACTGGACGGAATTGCAGAACCTTGCACCGAAAGTTACGAGGATTTAAACGCTTCGGTAACAAAAACAATTACGGATCTGGATGTGCCACTCGAAAACAGTGAAATAACTAAAGTACAACGTCTTGGTAAAAAAGAAGAAAATGGAGAGATAAGACCTATTGTGCTAACATTAACAATTCTGCAAAAAAAATATTCAAATCCTTAGAAACAAGAAGAAAATGAAAGAAAACACCTACATTACCAATGACTATCCTAAGGAAGCCATGGAGAAACGCAAAGCAAGAGCAAATAACTTTCGCGAAAATGAAAAAAGGAAAAGAACCCCAGACACACCCAGCCCGAAGGAAACATCCAACAACACTAGCAAGAAAATCCAACGAACAGATGTTTTTCAACGCATGCGTGAGCGAGCTTACTCTATGTCCGAAAAAAACACCTACCTCAAACAATAACCGGAAACGAAAAACAACACAGAAAAATAAGCAACAACAACAGCAAAAAAATCTCACATTCAACCCGGCTGGTCCCCGTGGGGAATTAGACCAAAACCCTCCAGTAACAAACCAACAACAACAACAACAAAATAAAGAAAACTATTTGAAACCAACTCTACCCAACCCCAAAATTAACAGAGAGATACCATCATCCAAACACTCAAGAATATATATTGCAACTCTGAATGTATTAACACTAAGAACTGAAGAAAACTTATCAGAATTGTCAATGGCACTACAAAACACCAACTGGGATATTCTCGGCATGAGTGAAGTGAGAAGAATGGGAGAAAATATTGTTGCACACCCCGACTTTATATTCTATCACATTGGAGAAACCCCAGGAAAACATGGTGTAGGATTTTTAGTAAAAAAATACTTAGCAACACATACAGAGTTTTTATGGTGTATCAGAGCGCATAGCATTATTGATTTTAAAATTACCAGATTATAAAGACCCATGGACCATTATCCAGATCTATTCACCCACAGAGCAAGCAGAGACTGAAACAATTTGTAAATTTTACCAGGAATTAAACAAAACTATACAGACATATGCCCTCAACAATATTATTGTGATGGGTGACTTTAATGGCCAAATTGGTGAACGTCAATGGGATGAAGATTCAATTATAGGACCCTATACATACAACTCAAAACTTAGAAGCAGGAATGGAAAAATGCTCATGGACTTTGCAATGGAAAATAACCTGACCATATTGAACACCATTTATAAGAAAAAGGAAAACAGAAAATGGACCTGGATATCTCCCGATGGGAAAACAAAAAACCAAATTGACTTTATACTGACCAAACATAAATTCTTCCCAAACATAAATGTCATCAACAATTTCAACTTTAATACCGACCACCGCATGGTCAGAGCTGAACTGATCTCATACCAACCCAAGAACCCTAGGTCAAAAACAAATCTAAAGAATATAAAACTTAATAAGCATCTGATAGAAGAAATAGCCATCTCACTAAACTTGAAACTTAAAAGTTACAAAAAAGAAACTAAACACGCTGACATACAGGAGAAATATGCCTGGCTGGAAAGTGCAATCACAACCACTATCAAAGAACATAGCAAAAAGAAAGAAAACTTAAACAATAAGATGTCAGAAAAAACTGTCAACCTACTGGAACAAAGAGCAGCTCTAATAAGTACAAAAAACACAGATAAAAATCGGAAGGAAATTGCAAGAATTAGCAAAGAAATTAAAGAAAACATAAGGAAAGACAAAAAACTACGCCGGATGGAAACAATACAGAGACATATTAGACAGACAGGAGGAATAAAGAAGGCGTACAAAGAACTAACTAAAAAGAAAGAATGGATTGTAAAGATGGAAGATAATACTGGAACAAAGAAGTTTGGTAGACAGGAAATACTCAAGATCGCCACTGACTACTACATCGAACTATACAAAAACAACACAGATAACACAGAAATAGAATTGCCAGATAATGAAATGGTTCCTTACATCATGCAGGAAGAAACAGAAAAAGCTATTAACACACAGAAAAACGATAAAGCTCCAGGGCCAGATGGAATAAGCAACGAAATACTAAAGCAAACAAAAGTAGCAATGATACCAATACTCACAGAAATTTTCAACAATGTGATTACCACAGAAATCATCCCAAAACAATGGACTGAATCGACCATAATCCTTATATTCAAGAAAGGGAATCACTGCGATATTGGAAACTATCGACCTATCAGCCTAATGTCCAATATTTATAAGATCTTTGCAAAGATTATTCTAGAAAGAATAGGAAAAAAACTAGACGAGCAACAGCCAATAGAACAAGCAGGATTCCGAAAAAACTTCTCAGTACTGGACCACATCCACACTCTAAGACAAATTATGAGTAAATACGATGAATACCAGCTTACATATTACATAGCATTTATTGACTACAGTAAAGCTTTCGATTCTCTGATACACTCAAAAATCTGGGAAGCCTTAAAGGAACTGGGTATAGAGCACAAATATATAAGAATTAAAA
Source organism: Hemaris fuciformis (assembly GCA_907164795.1). NCBI lineage: Eukaryota > Metazoa > Arthropoda > Insecta > Lepidoptera > Sphingidae > Hemaris > Hemaris fuciformis. The sequence continues at coordinate 24,438,197 of OU015431.1, forward strand.
AATATTTACAAACACAGTTCAGCTCGCATCCGATTAGAAAGCCCCCCCTTCACCAACACTCTTTCTAGCCGTACTAGAGATGATCTTCAGGAACATGGAATGGAGAGACATGGGCATAACCATTAATGGCCGCATGCTATCACACCTACCATTCACTGATGACATTGTGTTACTTGCAACATCATCAGCGGATCTTAACAAGATGTTAAGCGATATAGCTTCGGAAAGTGAAAAGGCAGGATTGAAACTAAACCCACAGAAAACGAAAATCATGACCAACGGTAACAAAGACCCTGTAACAGTGGACCAGAATCAAATCTCTTATGTTACAGAGTACATATACCTTGGCCAACTGATGTCTCCTGAGGACAATGAAAATAAAGAAGCAGAAAGAAGAGTTGCAAACAGCTGGAAGAAATATTAGGGCCTAAAAGAAGTAATGAAGGATAAAAATCTACACATCTCAATGAAAAGCAAATTATTTAACACATGCATCCTACCTGTGCTCACATACGGGAGCGAAACATGGGCTTTAACAAAACATGTAACAAACAAACTCTCTGTATGTCAACATGCCATGGAAAGGAGTATGATTGGCATACAAAGAAAACATAAAGTTAAGAACAGCAACATTAGAAGCAAAACTAAAGTTCCGGACATAACTCTGAAAATAAGGAGACAAAAGTGGAAATGGGCAGGCCACATGATCAGAGGGAAAGACAAGTGGAGCAAAATAACCACGCAATGGTACCCAAGAGAAGGAAAAAGAAGGAGGGGTAGGCCACATAAGAGATGGGACGACGATATCAGACGGGTTGCAGGTGTGGCATGGGGTAGAGTGGCCATAGAGAGGCCGGAATGGAGACGACTGGAGGAGGCCTTTGCCAAGTGGCAAGCGGACACTCAAAAATGGAGAAAAGGGGATATATATCAATGACTATGGAAACATAAACACTAAGGTGTCCGAAGAAAAGGCTAATAAAAAAAAAAAAAAAAAAAAAAGTAAAATTGCGGATGAGCTTGTGAATGTTATAGTATACATTTTCTGTCTCTGTGTGGCTGCTGAGAGATTTATAAAATAAACTCAATAACATCTTACTCGACCTGGAATTGAACCTACCTACCTACCTACAAGGCTTCTTTGCCTACTGCATAAAAAGATTTTATTTTTGACGGAGATGAATGAGGTAAGCATGGATGGAGTTCTTCTCCGACATACTTAAGCTATCACCGAGATTGGTCATATTCTGAACAGGGAATAGGTTAGAAGCACCCTAAACAAATGTAATGAAATAATATTTATTGAATCTATAGAATATCAAATACATCACTTAGATTCAGTCATTCCAAAATTTAGTTTGCCACCCTGTTCGGAAGGCAGTCACCACTAAAGAAGAGAGGTCAAGAAGCTCTACCGTTGCTCTTTTCCAATCAAGAACGAGTTTACAATATTGATACTATAATTTAATTTTCCCAATTAGAGCACCTCATCGATTCAATCACAAACTATTGTATTGAATATGAGAATAACATTGAGTCATCTAGAATGGAAAAACTGTAATGTTTGAGAAAAGGAGTAATACATAGGGTGGATCACAGGATAGACAAGACTATGTGTATGTACTGTAATTAGTGTCACTTATTTCCTAGGAATTTATGACGAATTCTATTATTAAAAATGTTAATTAAATAAATTAAAATAAAATTTTAATTAAATTTTACATTTTGTAAGTTACAATATAAATGAGATAATAAAAAAAATAAAAAGAACATCATTGTCTGTTGTTAAATGAAAGTAGTTATCAAAGTAAAGAAATATTGTCCATGAAACGAAGTTTGTCAGGAGGGATGATTAACTGGCAAAATGAGGAGCTAACATGGTTTAGAATTGCCCAGATATGACATTGGCAAGCGAGTAAGAGATTCATGGTAGGATGGACGGAGATGCTCTATTCTATTTTATTGATTGTTTATGTGATTGTTTCTATCTTTAGATCGCAGATTAATTTTGTGTAAAAAAATCTTTTTATCATACCTTGATCGAAAGTTCGTTTTTCGACCCTGATTTCGGGGACGAAAGTGACACATTTCCTCCCGATCAAAAGAGTGAAAATAAGTAGTGCGCAAGCTCTCAATTTCGTGCGCATGCGTACTGTTTAAATGGCACTACATGTCATAACAGTATATTGTAAATAATTTCGTGAGGGGTACGGTAGACTCGATCGAAACCATACCTGAATAATAAAACATAATAAAATAAAGATTTCAAGTCGACAACATATATCCGCAAAATTCGGATTGTCGAGTATTTGGATAAAATCTAATGGTGCTGACTGTTGACAGATAAATCACTGTCGCCATATTAGCGAAACGTCACTGATGTTTTGATTACAATTATGAAGGGTAAAGGTTAGGAGTGTCATCTGTTACATGCAAAAGTGTCCGTCAAAATGTATTAAAATAGAGGCGCCACATTAGCATCATCATCATAAATTTTAAAGGAAGCGGAAATCAATAAACGTACTATTCACAGTTCAGGATATAAAATCACTCTAGCAACACGCGTTTTCTCATAATTTCTCTTTAAGGTTATATAAACTACATTATTTTGTACTACGCAAGTAGTTGACATTTTCAATAAACTACTTTAGTCGACAATAATATTAAATTCATACCATGTCCTTTGTCTACACCAGCGCCATTCTGGAAGGTTTTTGAACTGTTATTTACAGCTGACAGCTGGACACTTTTTCATTATTATTTTGTTTACGAGTTGTTATAAACAACCGGCTTGTTGCTTAGTTTCACGGCCATAAAAATTTGAAGCATGCGCACTAATTATAATTTTTTTTGCACTCCGTGCGGAAAGTGACAACTTTCGTCCCGCTGCGCTAAACAAGTTGGACAAAAATTTAAATCTTAATCGAACTTTCGATCCTGTTATGATAAAAAATTGTATACACACAACGGGAGAAAAGTAAGACATCCTCTCCAGGGTGTTTGCCACCCGGGAGAGGACGTCCTACTTTCGTCCCTAGGGGTGTAATATACTTTTACGCATTTCAGTGCGTCTACAGTGTGAAGTCAGTTGCATTTCCACTTAGTTGGTTCAGGCGTGTCGGATATTTTACTAGTACTGCCACCCCTCTTTGAGGGACACTTGTTGATGATTTATTGACTCCGTAACGCGCCACTTGACCTCTTAAGATAAAATCTAATCGTCTCATTCGTGCCGTAATCGCCGCCCTGTGGAGATGAGCTGTAAAAATTCCGGCACGGCGTCCCCTGCCCATCGTAAGAGCCTCCCAAACCCTCTCAGCTGTAGAGGAGGCCCGTGCCCACCAATGAGACGTATACAGGGTGTCCCAGCAGTCGACGATAACCCGGAAACGGGGAATAGCCCAAGTCGTAAGGGTTATCAGAAAAATATTTTAAAAAATATAAGTTATGTATTTAGAAAAATATAGGGATTTCAAAAAAATCTAGAAAATCTACACCCTGTGACGGTTTTTTCACTACTGTTGCTGCAAATCTCTACTTTTTTAAATTATTATTTTTGTTATGTAATCCTGAATAATACCTCTGCAAACTGTTATCCAACATTTAGAGCCACCTTGCTATACTTCGGAAGAAAATGACATTGTTTACCAAACCGCATATTTAAAATTTATCATACGCCCAAATTTAACTGACTGTCCTGAAAAAAAAATGTACTACGCGAGTTCGGCAAGTAACTTTAAAAGTTGGCGCATTTAATAAGGAATCTAAAATGGTATAACACTTGCTACATTATTTTTTAAATGTGGCACAATAATTTTTATTTTGCGAAGAAACGCATTTGATAAAATTTTCTTATTAACTAAAGATAACATGATGATGAACTGATAAGTGAGATGGAGAGAATCGTTTTACGATGTGTGAGTGAGACAGATACTCCATTGTCAGGTAGTCCATGGGCACCACGCATCGGAGCAATGATCACTTTTTTATTTTAAATTTAGGCTTTTTTTATTTGGATATCTTAGATTTATTAAGTAATTGCTTAACATCAAATATTTCTTTAGTAAAATTTACAATACATGTTCTAACTGCCTTCCTTCAGCCGCAATACACGCTCGTCATCTTCTTAAAAAAGATCGGGTTATCAGGGGCGAAAATCTTCTATTCCTAACAAATTCAGCTACTTCCATTTATTTTTTGCCGTAGCTCAGGTAAATTTTCAATTGGCTTTAAACAAAAAAATTCTTTCACCGTTCCCCAGTAAAAAATAGCCTAAAGGATTTAAGTCAGGTGAACGGGCTGGCCATTGGATTGTGCCAGCTCGTCCTATCCATCTACTCCGGTATTCCTAATCGAAATATTCTCTAACTGAACTAGCGTCACTATCTGTCTCGCTCACACATCGTAAAACGATTCTCTCCATCTCACTCAAATAGTATCTTAAAATTGCTGTCTCGAAGAGCCGAATAGAAACATCTTTAGTTAATAATAAAATTTGATCAAATGGGTTTCTTCGCAAAATAAAAAATATTGTGCCACATTTAAAAAATAATGTAGCAAGTGTTATACCATTTTAGATTCCTTATTAAATGCGCCAACTTTTAAAGCTACTTGCCAAACTCGCGTAGTACATTTTATTTTCAGGACAGTCAGTTAAATTTGGGCGTATGATTAATTTTAAATATGCGGTTTGGTAAACAATGTCATTTTCTTCCAAAGTATAGCAAGGTGGCTTTAAATGTTGGATAACAATTTGCAGAGGCATTATTCAGGATTACATAACAAAAATAATAATTTAAAAAAGTAGAGATTTGCAGCAACAGTAGTGAAAAAACCGTCACAGGGTGTAGATTTTCTAGATTTTTTTGAAATCCCTATATTTTTCTAAATACATAACTTATATTTTTTTAAATATTTTTCTGATAACTCTTACGACTTGGGCTATTCTCCGTTTCCGGGTTATCGTCGACTGCTGGGACACCCTGTATACGGTTGATGATGATGATGAAGGATAAACTATGTTTAAGTTGTGAACTTTTTAACTGACGTTTATTAGTAATGCAGAGTGAATCCGATCACATAGATCTGTTATGTCTGTTATGTCTATGCTCACTTTTTTGTCGTGACGTTCGCAGGTTGGGTTCCCAGCGCGGCATCGAGGACGTGAAGTCGGTGCCGTTCTTCCGCGGCATGGACTGGAACCACGTGCGCGAACGCCCCGCCGCCATCACCGTGGAGGTGCGCTCCATAGACGACACCTCCAACTTCGACGAGTTCCCTGACGTCAAACTCGAAATACGTAAGTCAATTGTTAATAACTTCGCTCTCTTGTGTTTGCTGACGTCACTGACCATAGCTCAAGTGACATTCTACAATGGAAGTCGCTATGCATGAAATTGATATAGGCTGTGTTCCCTAATACTCTGCGACCGCTGTACAGTGCTCATACTGAGAAGAAATTCGTTGCGCAGTGTTATGGCAAAAATATGACGTCATTAATCGTCGCCATTTTTGTACTGTGATCACTGACGATTTGAGGTAAGGTGCTGTCAGTGATCTGATCACGTGATCAACTGCCACCGGAAATGACATGGTATAGATGTCAGACGACAGTGGACTGGTTGCGTTCTGTTTTATACAATAACCAGTATACAAATAGATAATTATAAAATAAGGGTTTCGCAGTTATACCGAATTGACGTCACACCTTACAGTTGTCGCAATGTATTACGGAACACAGCTTTAAAGTATAATAGTTTCATACATTTTTGTCTCCATTTGCGATTTTAATTGTCTAATGTTACCTTGTATAGTCCCTCTCTCGCCTTAACAATCAGTCCAATGGCAAAGGCAAAAAAAAAACTACCTAATGTATTGACACGTCAACTGATGGTAAGTGAAGTGCGGTCTAAACACTGTCAAATTTAAAAATAATATATAATCACCTGAAGTCAGCCCCATATACAAAGACTTTGTGCCGCTATGGCAAGGTTAGCCTCATGTACGATAGTTGTTGTCTAGATTGCAACAAAATATATTCAACCACAAGCAAACTAGGAATCTTGTAAAGAGTTGAAGAGGCTCGTGGCGAGTAGTAGAATTTGCAGACTAAAAAGGCAACCCAAACATAAAAACTTGAGGCCACTTTTTTCATAACTTTAACATCTTCATTTATAAGGGTTGCCTAAATCTTTGTTACCTAAATATGTTTTGTCTCGCTTGCTCTAACGTCATATCATTCAAAGAGCTACAAAATAATTTGATAAATGTGAAATACTACGAATTTAACATTTGTGCTTTAAAATTATCGATAGTGTTATTATTTTTATCATTTGAATCGACTATAATTATTCTTTATATTTTTTTGTGCTGGCACGGCAAAGTGACCACATTAACACCTGATGGTAAGTGAAGAGCGATATAATTAAGTGTTGATGTATCGAAGTAGCGACTGCGTTCAACAGCACACACAGTTATGGCCGCCTGATGCTAACCGGATATACATATGATGATCGTGACCAGGAAATTGGGCCTCCAGTAATCACCTCACCCATTGAATGAAACGCCAGGGTGTTGCGTCGTGATTTGAGAGAATGGGGTACAATGCTGGTCTTAATGAAATATATTTCGTTTGTCCGGAAAAGTAAATGGAGTTTGTATTTTAAAAGAAAGTCAACCAAGTGATGGGAAATATATGGATTATATCTATTTCGCATAAAATAGTTTTAATTGCAATGCGTCAGTTACAAAGCTTTGTCACTTTACGTTGTTATTGAAATAACTTTTGTGAGTTAAAGTAGTATGGGGACTGAAGTAAGAGTGCGTGAAGCATGGGCAAACGGGAACGGACGACTTTCGTTATAGAATCTGAGGCCGTAGACAAAATGACATTCTACAAGCGAACTCGCTATGAGAAACGAAAAAAATACATGAAATTCCAAAAGTGGTCGCGATTTGTTTAGTTTCCATTGCGTGTTCGCTTATAGAAGTTGCACTTTGCGAATTGCTTCGTCTGAGACTCGTAAGCATGTTCAAATACAAGCGTGTTTAGTACCTGACAGGTGTGTAATTAAATTTGTTTTTCAGCTTCAGCGCCTATAGCACAAGAAGGCGAAGTGGCGTACAAAGACTGGGTGTTCATCAACTACACGTTCAAGAGGTTCGAGGGGCTCACCCAGCGCGGAACGCCCACCAAGAAGTGAGCCACGCGCCGTCCTCGCGTCCACACCCCATGCCACAAGAGTATAAGTTAAAATAAGGAATTGCACAATCCACCACACAACTTATCTCTCAGGTCGGAACGGCACGAGGACGAAAAAATAATTCCAAATGATAACATCAATGTTAGGTCGATAATTTATAGTTTTCTGTTGGCTATGAGGTCAGATGTCGCTAGTGCGGCGTGCTATACTGTCACGTAGCGCCCTCTATCACGAACTAAACAGTTCGTCGAATATATTCTCGTATATTATACTGGTAAATTTAATGTTGAATATGAACAAGATAACGTTTCTAAATGTGCGTACTTTCCGTTTTGTTCGCGTGTCCCCGATGTCACTGCAGTCCGGGCTTGTTCCAAATTGTAAATGCACGATCAAGATCTAACGTACAAATTAAATGATTAAGAACAGTAATTTTAAAGCGCTTTTAATGTTTTTTTTCTTCATAATATTATGCAACATAATAGGGTATGTTTACACTCAGTACTTTTTGTACTGTTTACGGTGTCTTGTACTTATTTGGGACGACGTTTTCGTTTGTGATCCAAGTGGCTTGGTAACTGTTCGATTGTATCTGTTTGGTACGCTTTTTATGATTTTAATTCTCATATGGGTATTTAAATGGTCTATTCTAAAATATACATTATTTATGTATACAACAAACGTGTTTTTTGAAAATTGAAAAATTCCTTATTATAATTTGTACTCTAATTTAAGATTCTTCGGGGCGTCAACGCGCTCGCGAGTTGATGCAATATTACACAATATATATTATTGTACAAAGATTATATTGCGTTATGTTGAATTGTTAAAATCATTGTTGATTCGTCGACAGTCGTATGAACTATTGCCACTCTATTGTCTAGTCTCTTGGTCATCATGTTTACCACCACTTCGCATTACTACTAAGTTTATTTAACACTATAGCTCACTATTTTTATAAATCATGAAATAATGCTTCAACGTTTCGTTAAACTTGCATGTTGTAAATAAGACTTCGGGTCACAAATGATTTTAACAATAATATTATATTAAATACTAAAAACAAATTATAAGCTCCCATGTGTTCCTAAGTGAGGGAATGACTAAGCTTCCATTGTGCTTAGTGTGCAATAGAGATGGGCGAGGGTGTGAGGCGCGCGCGGGGTTGAAGAGGGGGTAGGAGAGGAGAAGAGGACAGGGAAGAAATGGAGGGTAGTTTGATCGAATCTCGAAAACCCCGCGCGCGCGTGTACAAGTCGATGTGAGTTGTTTAAGTTAGTTTAGCAGACGTCACAGTGAAGTTAGTGCGAGAAGTGAATTTTATCTTTTGGTATAATCTGCAAAATCTATCCCCGTCGAGGTTCCCCTCAGTACACATGTTGGGGAATGCAATAACAAAGTATTTAATGTAAAAAATACCGCAGATGTAAAAACAGTATTAAATTATTATATTTAAGATTGTATCGCGAAGTTCCAATCGCACCAACTTCACAGTAGACTTGTAAAGTGTTCGCATTTCATTAATTTAGCTACTTCGTGTACTGTTCTCGCGTAGTTGACAGTCACATTGCGCTTATTGTAAATCTGCGAACTTGTGATAGAACTATGATGGCACGATGTACGAACGGCTTGCGTCGGGCTGTATCACTTGCCATGTACGACAGCCCAAACTCCCACACTGAGTCAGGTAAAATGTAATCACGTATAATCATGATTACAGACGACAATAATTCAATAACTAATAATCATTAATGACTTAATGAGTGAAATAAAGATTTAATTTGTAATCGTGATCATGTATCTTAAATATGATTACATTTCGCCCAACTCTCCTACACTCATACCGGTTGAGTACAATCAATTGGTCTGTAATCCTAGAGCACTCTAGAACCTTTAAGTATTGTGAGTCCTCTTAAATTAAGTTCTTTGTATGATTTTCGTAAAGTTTGAAATCTCGATTTTTTTAAATATTGGCATATGATTATCCTGTTATCGTAACCAGTTTCCGGCGCATTTTCTCTCGCTATCTCTTGTCCGTGGTCCGATTTATGGCTGTTTAATTTTCCTTTCGCGCGCCACAGCTTGGTAGAAAGTTCGCAATGTTTTAAACTTACTATAAGCTATCTGCCGTCCTTAAAAGTGCACGTAATATGGTAATTATAAACTGTCGGAGTACTGTAATACCCAAGTGTTGTACTTAAGTGAAAGCCTCGCCGCGTCGTTGTGGAAACTTCCATGATATGTGTCAGAATGTTCTATGACGCGAGGTCGTCACCTGCACACTCGTACTCCTTACTGGTAGCAACGGTCAGGAATACTCATTCATCCCTCTAATCCATAATGATAAGTATATAAATGTGTCAATAACTATATTTTATGTACATAGACGCGTATAGCTTAAAATATATAAAAGACGATATTATGGTACATTTAACGTTCAATTCATTCGCAATAGAATTCCGTCCAAAATTATTTTACCGTCTTATCGAAGATTATGCACTATATCACGAAAGTATATTCATTTATTTATATAACGCTATGAACTTTTTAATCGTACACACACCGTACATGTATCCAAACAGACTGACTGTGACGCCATCTGTAATCCACTTTGTCAAGTTCCTAGTACATCTGCATGTTGGTGTGAAAAGTTTCATTCTAGTAAACACTCTTATGAAAATAAATTAATGCAAAATTATCTACTTCTATATACAAGTATGTGTAAAGTGAATGAGTATTTCTGACGTCATTGTATCAAACTATCAAAAGGATAATGCACGCACTTGTCTTGAGAAAACTCTTTATTTTCATACTTGAATTCTTTGCTTTAGAAAAATCGATGTTTTCTTGAATTGTACATCTCTAGTAACTACATCGGTAGCTTTACTGTTAGTTTTAATAGGCGCCAAATAGTAATGCGTTTTCGATAGTTATTTTTTGAGTAAAGGGTCTTCTGCTTTAGCGTATGAGATACTTGAAAAGCAGGGAAATATCCTCCTAGTGTGACATTGTGTCCGCAGGTGTTATGGACTGTCATATCACTAAACAAAGAGAAGCTTTTTCTAACACTGTGCCAAAAAGAAATTGTTTCTGCGTATAATTTATGAAATTAAATGTTTAAAAGTAGATTTTGAACCGCACATTTCGTTCACAGGAATGTATGTAAAAACACATAATAAAATGGTTTATTTAGAAATGGTAGATCTTGCCGGTAGATTAAGTACAAAGTTAGTTTCGCTGGCTGAATGGGAATTTTGGAATGTGAATATGTATGATTTGCAACAATGAACGTTTGCGTCTCCGCTGTGATGAAACGGGTTGCTTACAATATTTTCAGGATGGCTTGTCAAGAGTTTAACACACCTGTTCCGCTGTCATCTTGAACATAGCCTTAGTTAGAAAAGCATCGCGAATTTAGTGCAGTATTTATTTTTCAAGGATTCACGCGTAGGCGTCAGCCTCGTCTAATTAATACGTAAACTATTGTAGAACACATCATGTTGAAAATGTTCTCTAAGTAGATTAAGAACAGTATCCTATATGGTATATTTTCACGGCCAGTGTGTCCACACGCGGCGTAGGACCCATTCAAATTGGCCACGCTTGTCCGTCAGTTTGATGCTCTCTAACGGTGTCGCAGCCGTCGTGTGACCACACTGCGTATAGGGTTGCCCACGGATAATTCTCACTACGTAATAACTATTTGTACAAATCGATAATTCTCGCTACTCATAATATTATTTAACGAGCAAGTCAGTACATGGTTGCGTTGCACATCACGTATATGGTGTAGTGGCTAATAATAAAACTACATAGTTTGGTGTTGTATAATTTTTAATGTTACAAATTATAATTACCGTATTTTTTGTCGATTCAATATGTTTAGGTATAACGAGATGTTGATTTAGTTAAATTATGGGAGTGTTTTTGTGCGGGCGGCGTCGGCGAGAACCGGAACTACCCTCACTTGCCGAAAGTTTTTTATTTTTATTTTTGTGATGTAAAACATTGCGAACAATAATTTGATGGCGCCAACACCGCCCGCGCGAGACCCCGTTTAGCCTTAACACTGTATTTAGCTCATTATTTTGTCATACCATTTTTTTTTACAATAAAGCCTTGGATACATATCAAGAAGGATGATGGGCAGGTCGGTGGTTGAAACGGAGTGTAAGAGGCGGGTTGTCGATATCGCGAGTTTCGTGTTGTATATTAAACATTGAGTGTACAGTATTTGCCCATTCTCCTTTTGAATCGAGCTTGTGAGTGTTTTGTTTTACCAGAAATGAGACTAGCAAGTTCAACACTAACCGCGATAATATTGTAATTGAAAGAAACACTACGCTAGTATAATGAGAGAAAATTTAATTTATCGATATGTTCATATCGAGTTTTCAGTCGACAATTTGATGTTTGTTTCAGTGTCCTTATAAATTATTGTATTAAAAATATTTTGGATTTTATTAAAAATCCTAAAGAAAGAAAGAACATAATATATAATATCCTGTCACGTCAAGTCGTAGAAGATATAAAATTACCTACTTTAAATCGACAAAAGCAGTAAAAAAAGATCAGAAAATGATCAAAAACAAATATCTAAGAAAAATATGGAATTTCACAAAAAATACATCACATTATGAACATAGAACAAAGATTTGACTTCAGCGTTGACAATAAACACCTCATTACACAAAATAAGTTTTACTTCATTGGCAATATACCAAAATTAAAATACTATTCAATTTGTCGACATTCTTTTCTTGAATATTTTTTTTCTAACGAGGAATTTAGCTTGCATGTACATAGAACCATGTTCTCGTCTCATTTCTGGTCGTTATTATATATTATTATATCGGTATATAATACACAATAGCACATTTTTATCATTTGATGTATTGTTTTACAAATATACGCTTGATATTTCCATTGCTGTGCGATTGAACGGTCGCTAGAGTTTATTAACTTGTATAATTAGCTGTTTGCTTTGTTATTGTTATGGAAAATGATAAAGAATTAATAATTAATTATTTAATTTGATAAAATTGTAAGTTTTTCTTTATTTTTATTCTTTGGAGCGAAAGTATTACGTTGGAATACTTTTCGTTTGTTTCTTCCATGTGATTTTTAAGAAAATGGCAATACGAATAAGCTAATAAAAGCGAGATGATATCTATCCGTTTTTCATATCCAAATTTACCCTAAAATAAAATACGCATTACACGAATGCTGTCGTGGCTTTGAATTTTATATAGTTTTTTTTGCGGACATTTGACAGTACTGCATTTGATAGAGTGTTTAGTGCTGTTTATATAAGAGATCAACAACCTGATTAAATATGAACATTTATATTGTACGTCATGAATAAGACTTCGATGTCTTAGAAATTCTCTGCAAGTCGAACTTACGTAAGAATTTGGTACTCTTAAAAGGGAGACTGAAAATATAAACTGCGACTGTTAGAGGACGAACATCTAGTACTTGATTAAGACAATATATAAATTAACAATAACTACTACTGGTGGTGATGAGGTTCAGCCGCGCGGTGAAGTTTCTCGGCGATCGTGGGTTCAAACCTCAGGCACACTTTTTTGAAATTGTGTGAATTCACTATAAATTATCAAGTACTTTAATGGTAAAGGAAAACATTGCGAGGAAAACTGCACACTTGTCGCTCTCAGGTGTATTTTAGGTGTGTAGTCCGCCAACCCGCGCCAGCGTGGTGGACTAAGGCCTCAACCTTTTCAGCGCACATAAATGAGCTGATGATGATGATACGTATATGTACGGTAATAATATTATAAAGCTTTGTTGGTGGAACGCGCTAACCGCATGGACTACTGGCTCCAAATAACAAATTATTTTTGTATTGAATAGTCCATTAATCGAGGAAGACTATTGGCTGCGTATCATCACGCTACGACCAATAGGAGTAAAGAACTAATGAAAATGTCAAAACGGAGGATAAATATTCCCCTTGAAGTCTCAATCTTCGCATACGGAGTTGCGAGCAATAGTTGGTTCAATATACTCTTGAAAAAATATGCAATGATCACTGAAAATGAGGTAAATATGTAATTGAATATGGAAATATGCAAATAAATATAATCAAATTCCAAAATATCAAAAAATTATTGACTGCCTCGTGGTCTCGCAGCACAAGTATATGCCGTGCGATCTAGAGGTCCTGGGTTCGATTCCCGGGTCGGGCAAAGTGTTATTGGGTTTTTCCATTAGGAAATTCTCAGTAGCAGCACGGAGTCTGGATTTGTGCCCGAAAAACGGCAATAGGCCCGCCCCCTATTACGTGGGACTGATACGTACCTGGCGAAATGTGGGTGCAGAAATGCACCTCTGCCTACCCCTTCGGGGAATACAAGCGTGAGGTTATGTATGTATGCAAAAATTTATTAAAAGGACGTGGGGCTAAGGCAATATTATTTCGTATTTCTCTAGATGCTACTATTAAAGCCATGTAGATAAAAAAATATTAAGTGAAAAATTGATATGGTTGAACTATAGTTACTTTATACACCCATGATTCCTGGCTCACTTGCTTGTCGTTCGCCATAAAAAAGTGTCAGTCCCTGGGAAAAATTGTTGTTGGTATGTTTTGTGTTTCTGTTTCTACATTCTCCATTTAAAAAGAATTAAGCATCTCTACTCCGCAGTATATAATTGCACATGCATTCAAGCAAACTTGGGTTCGATGTTCGATTCCCGGTTCAGGCAAAGTGGAATAACACTGTCCGAAATTTTCTACTTGAAATGGAAATAACTTTTTTAGATGCCTTAAATAATAAGTAGTGATGACATCGTGGTTTAAGCTCGCGGTCGAAAATCTCAGCGGTCACAAGTTCAAACCCCAGGTATACATTTCTGACTTTTCGAAGTTATTTGTATATTCAGAATGAATTATCACGTACTTTAATGGTGAAGAAAAACATCGTGAGGAAACCTACACACCAAAAAGTTTTTAGGTATTTCTTAGGTGTGTAGTCCGTGTGTAGGCGTGGTGGAGGATGTCAGTGCCCAGCAGTGAAACATATATGCGCTGATGATGTTGATTAAGTAAGTGCGGGGTAGTCACTGGCTTGAGGCAAAATTAATTTACAACGTAATACACTGAGTGACGAAGTGAACTTGCCTAGCGGTCATTTCACACGTAGCTCCACAAAGCTACCAATAGTACATTAGAAATAACACTAGCCTGAGGATGTAGGAAATATGTACAGAGTTGAACGTCAAGTTTTTCATGACATGGATAATTTTGACGTATCGAACAAGCCGAAATAGCTCAGCGGTAGAGCAATAGGCTGAAAAGTCTAGAGGCCCTGATTTGAATCCAGGTTTCGACATTCCCTGTGGGAAGGGGGTAGTTTTCTTGTATTTTTATTTAATTATTCACAGTTTAATAAACAGAACAGAACGAAACGATAAACAGAAAAGGTCGCAGGTCGTTGTTGAATACAGGCTGCTTATTAGGCTTGTGACCCTTTTTACATTAGCTTGTATAATTAATACATTAACTTACAACTATTTAACTGTTAAGCTAAAAAGCCTCGTAAGAACACGGAGGGGTTTAAATAAAACATCCCTTACTTTTTAAAATTTTTATTTCCATTAAGTGAAATATACCTGTGTAGGAAAGATTACAACTAAAGAATCTAAAAGTTCACGTTCTAAATACTAACCTTCTCATATAACAAAACACCAAATGAGAAAAGGAACTTATTTACAAATAAAAACAAGAATATTAGAGCAAACATCTCGCCTTTCCTTACAGCGATGCGGAAATGACGCCACTTGGCCACAATCGTCATACTAGAGAACGTCGCACCTCCGATCAAATCTGGTTTGTTTCGCTCTTCACCATCCCGATAGCGAACTTTAATACTATTATATTGTGATAACTGATTTCTATTTTGAAAATACAGATTTTGTTTTTCATATATTTGTGTGTAAAATGAGAAATATTTTTACCAATTCATTATTCATTATTTATTGATCTGACGTGTGACATGATCTCAAGGTGTTGGTAGAACCGCATTGCTGTATTCTTTCAACGCATTTTCGTTTACATACCATTTCCGTTGTTGACACATTTACTTTCAACCAGACGTTCCTAATAAGTTGCATAGTAATCGAAATGTCATGAGATCATTGTTATGCAAGGCGCATTGCTGTACAGGCAGTAACACAGAGCCAGACGAGTTTTGTCACAATGTGATTTTTGGCAGTTGTTTAACGTCAGCCCACCGCCACACGCTTTGCACAACAGAGTACACCTAATTAAAATTTTAATAAACCAAACAAAATGAAAAATATTTATAGAAAAACAAGAAAAGTATTTCGAACCGTATACATATGGGTTGGGCGGTCCACACGAAATTATACAACAAAAATAACCTATAGGTATGGAATATCGTTCCGAATTGCAACTGTGGCGGGTTGAGGGAAATGAATCCAACTTGTTTAACATCGCATTTACATCGGCGTTAAAGGCTATGTGCGTTACAGAAATACTTAAATGTGTAAACTAAAACTAAAAGAAATAATCACAAGCACGCAATAGCGCAATAAATGCACAGACGTGGTTGCGGCGACGAACTCACAATTTTATCCATAAATATAACTGCAAAGTAAAAATGTATTGTGCCTAGTTTCAATTTAGTTAAATCAGTATTTAGAAATCTTGCATAAAAAAATCGCCGCACCGCATCCATCGCCTCTATGATTTACAAAACACAGCACTGGATGATATGATAAAGTGGACCTTATTCGAGATATTTAGACATGTCGAGTCTTTTGTAAAATAATAAAAATTAAACATAAATGCAATCTTAATACGATCCAGACTATCCCTCTACAAACTATCAATTAATATAAGAGCAATTAATGGTTACAAGACGCTTTGCACTACTCACAAACATATATATATCTTGTTAACATTTTAATCATCCATTAAATAGATTGAAAAAGCCCTTTCAGATGTTTATGTTTTGAATAAATTAACGCATGCAATAAATGTCTCTCATCGAATAAAATTGTTTACAATCTGAAAGAGCTTTAATACGAGGATATCAGAAATATACATAAGTGTAGAGTGTTGTATCAGAATAGTACATAAGCTGTATTATATTACTTCAAGAAGTTCGCGATTCGCTCCCGCCGCCCACTCGCATAGAGTTGAAAGAAAATAACACTATATAAAATCGCAAAAACTTCATAATAAATAAGCAAAACAACCGATAACGAATAAAGATATAAAAATATAACAATTTAGCAGTACAGAGATCCAGATCCGCGGGCCGGGAGCGAGTCGACGACGGCTCATACTAGCATCACCGAAGATTGCCACCACCGAAGAGCAAGAGTAACAACAGTCACAACATTTGGATCAGAGACCAGTACATAGCGAGTAAACATGTTTCGTGATGGTCATGTGTTTAACATATAACATACATTACAGTTCATTTTCATTATTTCAGAATGTATAAGTAATAACATTAAACCCTTAAATCACTTTGCATATTTTTTTTAGTATTGTAGACATGTGTGCCAGTTATATTGATATATGCGTATATGCATTATAATTAGGTAGCCCTTAGACGAGCAAATCGGTTAGATATAGCGCACATAGCTTCAATGTGCCTACTAAGAGAATAATTCTACCATAGAGACAAACGAGTGTCTTTAAACTACGCATTGTTATGTAGATGCCTTAATATTTTATTTCAAAAACTTTTCGAACATAATATAAAGCTATAGGTAAACTTAAAAATAAATTGCACCAGCCAAAATCACACTTATTATCACACATCCTTTAGAGCCACACTCGCTTCGCACAGCTCCGAAACTTCCTCTCACTCGAGTTTAGATGGTACTGTTACTCAGTAGAAACACCTCTTTCAATCCTGGTTGTTATCACGTCTCATCACTCACTCATCACCAGCTCGGGGCACACGCCAAGAGAAGCCACGCTAATACGAAATAATATAAGAAAAAAAATGCGCGAAATTAAGGCACCTACATTGTGTCAGAGATTGCGCTCTCCTCAATTTTGATATAAAATTATACTGACGCTGTACAAGGGCCCTATTCGAGATTTTTGATCCCATGAAAGCTGTTGTACTAGTGTATGTACGGTGCATTAAACAGTGGATATAGAATAAACAAACTGACATACAATTTTTACTGCTCATCTCTAATGCTGAGTACAAGTTTATTTTAGGCAATGTATAAAGCGAGAACCTCTATTTTCCATATACGCTGTAACTTACTATGTGCTATTTATAAATAAGTGTTTAAGACCATGTGATTGTGTTAGACTGTGAATGCTCCACTCTGCTTTTGATGAACGACGAAGGTATAACTGCTTGACTTTTATCCCATGTTGGAGCCTTCGGGCTGGGGGGCCGCTTGGCGCTCCACACTCTCGTCGTAGTCTCCCTTGGGGATGTCGAAGATCTCTGCGAAGAGGTCCGGGAGCACGAGTCGGGGCCAGTGATCGCGGCACCACTTCAGCAACTCGTTGTGTCGCGCGCCGATCGCGTGCGCCTCGCTCGCCATCGCATTGAACGAATCCATTCGTACGTCCCCGTCAGGACCAGCCACTGCTAGCTCCTGCCGAACATAATTGGACTAGATATTACAGAGCTTATACGCTCCCACCACACATAGTGCTGCAACCCCTGCATTGACTGAAGCGAGATCAGAAATGACCTGTTGTTACAAGCGTCCATGGGGACCTGAATCATCATCATCAGCCCATATACGTCCCACTGCTGGGCACGGGCCTCCTTTATTTTAACTGTGAAGGAAAACGTCGTGAGGAAACCTGCACACCTAAAAGTTCTTAGTAATTTTTTAGGTGTGTAGTCTGCCAACCGGCAATAGGCCAGCGTGGTGGACTAAGGCCTAAACCCTCTCAGTTGTAGCCCGTGCCCAACAGTGGGACGTATATGGGCTGATGATGATGAAATAAGTACTGTGGAAATTTATTACTAAATATTTGTGTCACAGTTGGTTTGAATTCTTACCATCACCAACCAAGTGCATGAGCATCAGCATGACAGAATATATTTTTTTTCCCCTAGTAACGGGTAGTGGGACTGGGGGCTTATTTCCAAATATTAATTAATCATTGAATAATGTTTTGATTTTATTTTATATTAAGAGTGTCAAATATAAAAATGTCTCGACAACGATTTTCCAAACTGCAGTCTTTGAAAG
Source organism: Hemaris fuciformis (assembly GCA_907164795.1). Lineage (NCBI taxonomy): Eukaryota > Metazoa > Arthropoda > Insecta > Lepidoptera > Sphingidae > Hemaris > Hemaris fuciformis. The sequence continues at coordinate 24,456,631 of OU015431.1, forward strand.
AGATACCAGACTTGATGAATGAAAACATCCACCTACCACGTTGTTGAAAGCGTCGGTGATAGCTTCACTTATTCCCGATATTGTCTCTGGATCACTTAACCCAGGACGGTTTGGCCATAGTAATAGTATACTCGTATAGAGTCCTAGTTCATGTTCTGACGCGCATAGCTTGTTGAGGCGCCACACGTAGGTCAGAATGCCGTTGGCGAAGTGGTGCTAAAAACATCAATATTACATTAATATACAATTTTCAAGTAGGTATTTGTTTTGAGTTATGCTTCTTAAAAATTACAAATTAATTCACACTCGTGTACAGGGTGCTCTACAGGGATCGTTTGGTTCAACGATTATAATATTTTCCTGGTTGGCGAAACGTAAATAATGGCTTAGAAAATTATTAAAAATAAGCAAAAAACAAAACAAAAAAGATATCCTTTGCGTAAAGGCACGCTGAGGGGATTTGCATCCAATTTTGGAATGCAGCTACGAAAAATTAGTGACATATAAACTTAATACATAATAAGTACTTAGAAAGACATTATACAAAGGTTTTAAATGACCAAGAAATCGAATCCTGTATTCAATTAAAGACGAAGCGGTGTGAAACATATTCCTATAAGGTAATCTAGTGTTTTATTTTGTTTGTACCAAAGAAGGTTTGGTGAAACACTTACGTCGTAGATGGTGCACAACTGGTGGCGGGAGACAGCTGTACCGTCGTCGAAAACGATGCACTCAGCGGTCGAGTTGCGAGCTACCCGGGTCAGCCAGATTTCGTAGAACCCTTGCTGTAAGCATATGCACGTGTTGGCACCACCACTCAACATTCAACAATGGGTCATCACAATCTGGACAGCCCTGATGTTAAAAATCATCATAATTTAAAAGACAAGTGTGAAAATTAAAGGTCATCGCATGTAGCACATTGGCCAATTTCGCAAATGCATATTTAGGTGGTTCAACTCGCAGTGCCGCCAGCTGTAAAATTACTCAGAACTTATAGAATGTTTTCGGTAAGCTATCAATTTAATACATGGAACGTTGCGAGTAAAATTAACATATAGCGGAATCAATTCCCCATTTTAAGAAGATGGTTCCATCGAAGGTAATAGCCAGCAAAATTAAAAGTCGAAAACGTTAACCAATCTAACTTGAATATCTCTTTTGAGACGTTGAGGTGATCTAGCGTTTAACTATGTTTTCAACATAGGAGATTGAAGAGTAAAGAATAATCAACGAAACCTTGTGACAAATACATATATGTAAAGAAATGATTAATATGTTTATTGTTTATGATTCAAAAAATAGGAAACATAAGCAAGTATTTGCTTTAAAATATTGACTTTGTTAATTTCGTTTTATAACGTTATTTACATAATATATTTAACACGCTAATCGTTCACCTGGTGCGTACCTTAATCAAAATGATCTGGTCATCCTGGGGAAGAATCTGGAATCCGGGAAGGCGCTTGGCAAACTCGACAACTTGCTGCACAGTGGGCGTCATGCGAACTGCAATGTTGTGCCAGAGTTGGGTGCGAACCTCGGTACCGTCGTCGCAGAGGTCCATGGGCAGCTCGATGAAGCGTATGACGACGCCTTTGCTGGTTCCCGGGGCGTCGCCATTGCTAGTCCCCGGACGGTCGCCATTGCTACTATCCACGGTGCAGGTGGTGCTCGTGCTGCTGGATTCGTCCACATGGTTCCCGTCACCATTGTTATCGATGGCCGCGAAGCTCGTAGCCTCCATGTCGATAAACCCGGTGGGGCTCATCCCACTAGCGGGACAAGCGCTATTCGGCGGGCACGGGACGCTCGCGGGACAGATGGCGTTGCCGGGGCGCGGGCGGCTCAGAGGGTAGAGGTTCCCAAAAGAGGAGGTGCCAAAGGCGCAGTTAACCGCGCTGGTGATGGCGGAACACAGCGCGTTGGTGACTGAATGGCCGCCGATGGGCGGACAATCCGCTTCCATCTCGTAGCTGCTATGAGCGGGAGTGGGGCTGGTGTTGCTCGTGCTTGGGCCTGACATATCTGTTATGGTTTGTCGCACACCTATAAAATTTTACATTGTTACCCGTGTTACATTATGAAAATAACGATTGAATATTAAATAATAAAGCTGATAAAAATATAATATTACATATTACATCTTTCTATTGGATGTTGAAGGAGAGCGCAATTTCTCAATTCGTGCTAAACCTATGTATTTCACGTGTATCTGTTTTTACGCAATCTATATCAATATTGTTAAGAATAACTTGCTTAAAATTGTCTCGTGCAACTTTTATGAGCTCGAAGACGACGTTCCGATACATTATCTGTATATAATTTTAACTCATATGCGGAATGCATTGTGAAGCCAGTAGAACCATTTGAAAGTTGATTTTCATGGGAGCTGATCACCAGATCCGTATCTCAGCCGTTTACAGCTAACGAGAGTTTCGGCTCTCGACCTACACCAGCGTAAATACGAATATTCTGATGCATTACCCTCCCGAACATTTGACCTCCGCACACCGTTAGGGTTCTTGTCGTCCTCGTAGGTATAGTTGTTACGATGTGCCGCGGTGACCAGGCGTACCACCTCCCTCACCACGTCTTCGCGGAAACTCTCAGGACCCATATTCTCGAGGCCCGAGATCGGCACCACGAGCTTTTTCGGCAGTTCCTGATTTGGCTCCGTGGTGGTAGCTTCGCGAGACCTTTTCGGCACACGCCCGTATCTAACGGCTGTTGGTTTTTTATTTGATATGTTAGAAGATTTAATTGATAGCGATCGGCATTAGCAAGCTGATGGGATTTTGCAGATAGCGATGCGTGTTTACCTGTTCCGTTTGATGTGAATAGACGCTAAGATGTAACTTATGAAAAGCTTTGAGATGTTTAAGCCGAGTGAGAAATAACTGAAGTTGCCAAGACTTGGATTGAACAAGAACACAAGGATGAATAGATGGTGGCACCATGTGAACGCGTCGTTAAACTCAGCTGTGCTAACTCCAATTCCGTCTCATCTCCGCTACCATCCAGGGGCTGGAAGTGCCGCTCATGTTCATGGGATTTCATGCTAATAGAAACAGTTCAGTACTCACAGTCACGACTCATGCCGACAGCCAAACACTTCTTAAACCTGCAAAACTGACACCTGTTCCGATTGAGGCGAATCACGAGACACTTGCCGTCGCGTAAGCACCGATATTCAATTTGCTTCTGTATACTACGCCTGAAGAAACCCTGCGTGCCAAAACTCGGGGTAAGCTGGGGTGCAACTGTGGGGTAACTGGCGAGTCACGTGGCTTCCGGGTGTGCGCCAACACGTGGACCACTTTGTTCAAAGAATTTGAAAAACTTTTATAAGGCTTCGGCCGAGTTGTTTTGTATATTTTTTTGCTCAGTAAACAGTAGAGTAGCCATTACTCAAAATCTGATGTCGGACAACAAATACTTAAAGGCCAGTTTATAATATACCACTACCAGAATTAATGTGTGTCTCTAAACCACATTAAACTATTAAAATAAACGGGTCGGTTCAGGTTCAGGTTGAGGTGTATAGAGGAGTAAAGTTGGCAATCAATATGGGAACTGAGAGATAATTATATTGACGCATGTAATAAGAATAACATCGAATGAAAGGTTTAATGTATTTCTAAATTTTGAAATTTTATTTAGAAAATAATATATAAGGAGATTATAAATTAGTTTATATAGAGCGTATATAAAACTATTATATATTAATAAAGATAATATTAAATCGAGTAAATAAATAAATAAACCCAACAGTCACATACATAGTCCTGACCCCACACTAAGAGTTTTGTGGTGTGGGTACCAAAAACTACGAGAGACTCAGACAAACACCCAGACCCGAAACAAATATTTGGGGATCACACAAACATTTGTCTCGGTGCGGGGATCGAACCCGCGGCTTCTCGTTTCGCTAGTTGGTGTCTAGAACTGCGCCACGGGGCTGTCGAGAGTATTAAAATTTTTAAAAAATAGTCCTGAGCAAAAGACAATTAATTATAAAAAGGACGTAAACAATACATTAAAAATTACAAATGCTTAAACTTTTACCAGTCTTAATAGAAAGGGATTCACTTAAATTGCGAAATTGAGCAAGATACAAATAAAAAATATATATCATTATCAAAAGTTAAAACATTATCGAAACAATCAGGGAAGTCAATTCAACTTATGTATTTTTTTTTTGAAAATTAACGAAAAATGGAATTTCGAAGTTTACAAGTAGCTGCCGCTGAGGATGAGGTTCTGGACGACCCTCACCCTGATACGCATGAAGAGGCGTCCCCAGAGGCGCACGTTGGTACGCAAGATAATAACCAGGCGGTAGCGCAACGTCACGTGCACCATGCCGTCTGGGAACGTCAGTAGCAGCATGTCGGCAGTGACGCTGGTGACCGGGGCCACGCGGACGCTCTCAGCCTGTCCGTTCGTGGTGGAAATATAGGCACGCATGCCGATGCCCATCTGCTGGGATCCATGGACGTAACCGAAAACTCTCGTCATTTTTGATTTAGATGATAGAACCCTCCACCAAGGATGGTTGGTGACCAACGCGCCGGCTTTGTCTCGGAGCTTTACCTTGCAACCCTCGCAGGAAGTGACACCGTAATGGTATCCGGAGGCTTTGTCCCCACAAACTTTGCAGGGTACTGCCGCCTTGCCTATCACCCCCCCTGTGCTAGCGCTGTCCGCAGCGTACTGGTGTTCTGTAACAAAGATAGGCACCTGTTATTCAATTCGTGTGCGACGTGCGAATGACGGGGAAACTATTTAATTGTATTGTAGCGGTGGCAGCCGTGATCCGAGCGCGCCGAGCGTCCTCTAATGAACACAATTTCCCACTTCACGTTTGAATACCTTTGTTTTTATGGAATTGCTTACTACGTTCTTAGTTTTGAACAGATTGAGATTTCTTATAAGCTATGAAATATGTAATGTGTGTTGGAAAATGGAATGGAATACTTATTCGATTATAGTTAAAGTAACGATACCTTTGGACAATATTATCATGCATTATTTACAACTATGTTTCCCTTACGTTCCTTGTAATGATACTGAACTCATTTATAAACTCAGCTCGATAATGTAGTAGTTGTTTTTTTATTGTTAAAATGATAATTACTAAGACTTGATAAAACAACGTGAAAATTTACCGCTTTTCTCGACATTGATACAATATAAGGATTCAAATCGCTACTTACAACAAGTTCTTGGATCATGTATTATGATCCACGTCATTTAATGTACATACAATTGCCACACTATGGATTGGGGTTAAAAACTTCCAACAGAGTCTCCCTTGAATATTATAAGAGGTTAAGAGTCTCCTAAAATAAGTCAAAGAAGCCGCTGTTGATGATGAAAGAACAGCACGCTGTCACCAAGAGCGATCAAGAAATGGGCGGCACAGTAAATGGCCTAGCAACTGACTCGGACGCTCACTCCTGCTGAGCGTTCAAACGGGGTTAAATTCTAATAAAACTGTGAAATATTGTCGAACAATGTGCCGGGCGGAAGAGAGGAGTAATTCTGTAATATCTCGCACCACCCTTCATGCGCAAGATGGCTATAGAGATTTTTAGTCGGCATGCTGGCGTAGGATATTGATTACGAAACCAGCCCAGCAGCACACGGTTATGGCGCACAGAGCTGGAAGGACGGAGACCCTGACACACCATTTCAGTCCAACCCCGAAGTCTTAAGAGGGAATCTTAAGACGCTATCCTCTCGTTAAAAGGAGGCACATACTATTAAATGAAAGATATCGCCGATTTTGGAAGTTTTTTTAAAAAATACCTGTGATCTTAATAACAACCAATCATGGTTCTATATTTAAGACTCACTTAATTTTTCTAATAATTCTGTCAAATTATTCCATTTACTTGAGTTTTTATGGCTTCCTGTGAACTCGCTTGAAAAGGAAAAGTAATAAGAAATACTTATTTAATAAAAGGTTTCATTATCCACCTTTATTGCTATTTTGTGTTCATTTTCTTGGACTGCCTCGTGGTCTCGCGGTGCAAGTATGTGCCGTGTGATCTAGAGGTCCTGGGTTCGATTCCCGGGTCGGGCAGTGTTATTGGGTTTTTCCATTAGGAAATTCTCAGTAACAGCACGGAGTCTGGAAATGTGCCCGAAAAACAGCAATAGGCTCGCCCCCTATTACGTGGCACTGATACATACCTGGCAAAATGTGGGTGCAGAAATGCACCTCTGCCTACCTCTTCGGGGAATACAGGCGTGAGTTTATGTATGTATGTATGTATTTTCTTTGAAAATTTTTTCATAGTACAAGCGATGTACGAGTATGTTTATAAGTGCATAGATTAGATTTTCGCCGAATGAATAGCTGGTACTTCAATCATTGGTCATGGCTGTGTACCCAGGAGTCCTTCATGTTATCCTAGTAAAATAATTATACACATTGTGCGGATGTTATTTAGTGCACGGCGAGTTCAGCCTAATTCCTTGTTACCTACACTTAACATAAGATGCAAGCTTGTATTCCGAAGGGTATTGCAAGCAATACGATAGTCTAATGAGCCAAAATAATTGTGTTATATTCGCGAAATTACAAGACTAAGAAGTAACTGTACAATCTAAAACATGTGACTCAAAAAAATAAATCATCATCATCATCAGCCCATATACGTCCCACTGCTGGGCACGGGCCTCCCCTACAACTGAGAGGGTAAAAATAAATAACAGTCACACACTCGTATATAGTTATAGATATTCGTTTAAGATACGAGTCTTGTGTCGTAGGTATCAGAATCTATGAGAGACTTTTCGGTCTCAGAAATACCCAGACTCGAATCAAATATTTGTGTATCACACAAACATTTGTCTCGGTGCGGGGATTGAACCCGCGGCCTCTCGTTTCGCAAGCTGGTGTCTAGCCAACCAACCACGGGACTGACAATGTCATATGGATCATGCGTTCCAGAAACTCACATCACGCCAGCCCAATTTTGTAGTAGAGTTGAAATAGTATTAAGTAATTAATGCAGTATGGACACGAAGAAAGCGACAGGGTTAGGGCGTCCCCCGTAGGCGACGCGCAGGGGCAGCACCCGGCTTCTGCGAGAAGTTGGCAAGGGTTGTTGCACCAGCCCGGGCGGGGGCAACGTAAGACGCTAGCCCGGGAAATGAGATTGAGGTATGCAAGTTGGAATGTAGGGACGATGACTGGTAGGTCAAGGGAGCTAGCAGCTGTGTTGAAAAAGAGAAGAATAAATGTGGCTTGTGTGCAAGAGACAAGGTGGAGAGGCACGAGAGCTAGAGAGATTGGAGAAGGGTATAAGTTTTATTATTGTGGAAGTGATGGAAAAAAGAACGGGGTGGGTGTTGTCCTCGATGCGAATTTGAAAGAATGTGTGATAGATGTGAAAAGAATAAGTGACAGATTGATGGTTGTTAGGATAATGGTTGAAAACTTGATGTTAAGTGTGGTGAGTGTGTATTGTCCTCAAGCAGGATGTGATGACCTAGAGAAAGAAAGATTTTGGGAGGACTTTGACTGCGCGATGATGGGTGTAGATATGAATGAAGAGATAATTATAGGAGGAGATTTTAATGGACATGTTGGAAAAGTAAGACAGGGGTATGAAAGAATACATGGAGGGTGGGGATTTGGAAGCCGAAATAAGGATGGAGAAGCTATACTCCAAGCGGCTTCGGCTTTGGATCTGGTGATCGCCAATACCTGGTTTCAGAAGAAAGACGAACATCTTATTACCTACAAAAGTGGGCAACATAACACCCAAATTGACTACTTCCTCCTCAGACGCAACAGTCTCAAGTACGTGAAGGACTGTAAAGTGTGCCCTGGCGAGGAATTAGTGTCCCAGCACCGCCTGTTGGTATTGGACACCAAAATCGTGGTGAAAGTAGGTAAATCCCATGCGCGACCACCCTCCAAAATAAAATGGCATTTGTTGAAGAAGAATGATTGTGCAGAAGAATTTAAGAGACGAATGGCAGAAAATATAACTAAGATGGGCGATATGCAGCCCCGGAGTGTGAATGACTGTTGGAAGGAGATGAGTAATTGTGTAAGAAAAGTGGGAAGGGAAGTTTTAGGAGAGTCGAAAGGGAAATACATGAGAGAGAAGGATACATGGTGGTGGACGAATGATGTACAGAGTGTGCTTAAGGAAAAGAAACAAAAATTTAAAGAATGGCAGCGTGAGGAAGTGAGAAATGTCAGTGAGAAAGAACGAAAGAAAATTGATTATAATGAGTGTAAGAGAAAAGCTAAGAAAGCCGTGGCTGTCGCCAGGGCAAAGGCACAGGACATATTGTACAAGTCTCTGGAAAGCCCTGAGGGACAGAAAGGTATTTACCGGCTGGCTAAAGCTAGGGAACGAAAGGCGAAGGATGTGACGCATATGAAGTGTATAAGGGATGAATTAGGAGAAATATTGACCGATGATGAAAGAATCAAAAATAGGTGGAGAACCTATTTTGAAGGCTAATGAATGAAGAGAATGATTGGGAGAGACTGCTTGAGGATATACCAGTGAACGCGGGGTTAGTAAGAGAAATTAGTGTAGATGAAGTGAAGAAAGCTGTGAGTGGAATGAAGAATGGAAAGGCGGTTGGACCAGATGGAATACCAGTAGAAGTATGGAAGGTTATGCAAGCAGATGGGTGGAAGTGGCTGACTTTATTCTTCAATAAGATGTTACTGGACAACACGATACCCGATGAATGGTGCAACAGTTATTTGGTGCCCATTTTTAAAAACAAGGGGGGACGTGCAAAATTGTAACAATTATCGGGGAATAAAGTTAATGTCACACACTATGAAAGTATGGGAGAGAATAATTGAGCGACGCCTGCGAGAGGAGTGTGAGGTTTCACGGAACCAGTTCGGTTTTATGCCTGGCCGTAGGACAGTGGATGCCATTTTTGCTATTCGCCAGTTATGCGAAAAATACAGGAGAGCACATAAAAACCTGCATATGGCATTCATTGACCTCGAAAAGGCTTATGATCGGGTTCCACGTGAAGTTGTATGGTGGGCCCTTAAGAAGAAATGTGTGCCTGAGAAGTACTTGCAGTTGATTCAAGCCATGTACTGTAAATGCAGTACTCAAGTCCGGACAGCAGCTGGTCTTACCGCCAGTTTCGATGTCGCTGTTGGTGTGCACCAAGGGTCGGCTCTTAGCCCTTACCTCTTCCTGTTGATTATGGATGCTGTTACGGCAGGTATACAGGAAGAGGCACCCTGGTGCATGCTGTTTGCTGACGACATCGTGCTGGTGTCAGAAAGTGGCCACGAGGTGCAGAACAAGCTGGAGGTGTGGCGGCACAGACTTGGAAATTTTGGCCTTAAAGTCAGCAAAACCAAAACACAATATATGTTTTGCGACTATGGCGGTCTTTCAAGTTCTGTGTCCGTCACACTCGATGGAATGTCGATACCAGTTTGTTCCGAATTTCGCTACCTTGGGTCACTTTTGCAAAGCGACGGAGATATAGACCGGGACGTAAGGCAGAGAATCAACTCAGGATGGATGAAATGGCGACAGGTCTCATCCACAATATGTGACCCCAGAATGCCCCTCAAATTGAAGGGCAGAATATACAAGTCCATAATAAGACCTGTCGTACTGTATGGATCGGAGTGTTGGGCTACGAAGAAGACGGATGAAAGACGACTGCATGCAGCGGAAATGCGAATGTTGCGATGGATGTGTGGTGTAACACGGTTTGACAGAGTGAGGAATGAATATGTTAGAGGAAGCCTGAAAGTAGCTCCTCTGATAGAAAAGCTGAAAGGAAACCGTCTGTCGTGGTATGGGCATGTTATGAGGAGGGATGAATCATACGTAGGAAGAAAGGTGATGGATATGAAAGTTGATGGATGGGCGAGCAGAGGAAGGCCAAAGAAAAGATGGATGGAGTGCGTGACTGAAGATATGAAAGAAAAAGGGGTGAATGAAGACATGACGGCTGATAGGGATGTTTGGAAGGATAAAACATACTGCGCCGACCCCAAATGAAATTGGGAGCAGGGCAAGGCAATGATGATGACACTTAATAAAAACCCTGCATATACTATTTAGAACGCTAACTTGTGCTAACGCTTCTTCGTGCTGGTATGAGAACTTGTGAATGATCTAGAAATAGGAAGTCAACACTATCTATTTGAGTTGAAGTGGGCGCACGCGAGACGGTAACATTTACTGCGTGTAAAGGATAATTTTGTGATGAAGCCGTGAAGTGCACGTGAGCAGGAGTACGCCCACGCCGCTGTCAATATAACTGCCAACGAGACATTTCCGAGGTACCTTTGTGCTTGCCGTCTTTTAAAATATTTTCTTTTATTTGTTTCTTGTGTATTGAAAGAGAGAGAGAAATGATTTTTATTATTGCTCAACTATATTAAATAAATAGTAATAAGATCGCCTTGAGCGATAAGACCGCCAATTGTACTTCATTCTTTTTGTATATTGTTTTGTTCATTATTTCTTAGTGTACAATAAAGAGTTTATAAATAAATAAATAGTAAATTTTTATTTTAACAAAATCTCACAAAATGATGACTAAGCCGGAAAGAATTTTAAATTTAAACATCTCAATTATCGGTTTACTGTCTGTGAGTATTTTGCTGAAATCATTATAAAGACTTACATTCTAAAAATAAAATAAAAACTATAACCGCGTATTACTAATTCGTAATTCTCTTTGCTATGCTGTGGACTATACCAAATAACACAAATATGGAAACAATAAATACAAATAATACAGAGAAATGTATATTTGAATATGTAAACGAGGATTTTAAAATAAAGTTTGCTATAACTAGAAAGGCCTCGAGGTTTAGGCGCGCGGTCGAGAATTTCGGCGGTCGCAGGTTCAACCCCAGGCACACACCTCTGACTTTTCGAAGTTATGTGTGTATTCACAATGAATTATCACTTGCTTTAACGGTGAAGGAACACATCGTGATAAAACCTGCACACCTAAAAGTTCTTAGGAATTTCTTAGGTGTGTATTCCGCCAACCCGCACTAGACCAGCGTGGTGGACTAAGGCCTAAACCCTCTCAGTTGTGGGGGAGGCCCGTGCCCAGCAGTGGGACGTATATGGGCTGATGATGAGATAACTAGAAAACAAAAAGCCATACCCTTTAGTTCTGAGAACAATAAATAGGGGAATACAAAGCGATTGCCCAATGTATTTTGTATCGACTTAATATTTCGTAGACCGGTGCGTAGCGCTTTGTATCTCGTAGCTCGGCGTAGTTCGGAGAAGCAAGAGCAGCGTTCAGATTATTAAGCCCTTTCTTGGTATTACAAATTGTAAAGTGAATAATACTTGCACCATTAAATAGACTTGTGTGTAATTTGTATTAATTTTTTGGACTCCACTGTGCTTACCATCAGGTACAGTGGAGTCACTTTGCCGTGCCAGTATAAAAAAAAAAAAAAAATATGATCGGTGGCCTTGTTGTAGGAATGCGTGAAATATTATTTACCAGACTTATTGTTTATAGAAATAGTTCAAAAAATATTAAGTAAGTGCCTAAGATTTTTCTAAGGATACTTGTGCGAACCTTTAAAGAAGTGAGAAAAAATTTGTCTTAGTAGATTATATATTAGTATCGGTAATAAATAAGCTCTAAGAGTGCTGCTGTCAGTTGTCAGTACATAGCATGCTTTCATCATCATAAGCTCATATATGTATGTCCCACTGCTGGGCACGGCCTCCTCTACAACTAAGAGGGGTTAGGACTTAGTCTTGGTAGACTTGGTAGGTGCCTAGCGCAAGTTGGACGATTACACACCTAAGAAATTCCTAAGATTTTTTTAGGTGAGCAGGTTTCCTCACGATGTTTTCCTTCACCGTTAAAGTACGTGATAATCCATTGTGAATACACACATAACTTCGACAAGTCAGAAGTGTGCTTGGGGTTAAACCCCGCGACCGCCTAGATTTGGCTCGGCCGCACGCCTAAACCTCGAGGCCGTCAAGACTTAGCACGCTTTATAAACTACATATCACAAAATCATAGGTGATGTGCTTAAATATATTGATAACTAGCTGTGCCCGCGACTTCGTCCGCGCGGAAAAATTATTTTTAATAAGAAAATTTATAAAATAAAAGTAGCCTAAGTTACTCCCTATTACATCAGCTATCTGCCAGTGAGAGTCCCGTTAAAATTGGTTCACCCGTTTCAGAGATTAGCCGGAACAAACAGACAGACAAAATTTGTAAAAAACGTTATTTTGTTATATGTACCGTGTATACATCCATATGGCTTTATTAAAAAGTGGTTATTTCAATATTACAAACAGACACTCCAATTTTATTTATTTGTATAGAATACCTAAGCTAAAGTTTGAAACCAAGGACGGGCGACCTAGCCTAGACCTGTGTAGCGACGCTGGGTGAAAGCTTAATGGCAGCAAACTTCGTTAAATGACCGCCAGCGTATATTTTAAACGCAAAATATTTTTGCCGGCGCAACGTTGTTAACTGACACCCTTCAACAAGAGCCCGCGGCCGGTCGCGTTCACCTGCATTCAATTAGGAATTAACTCGATAAATCGGAGAGTTTGTTAAACATGTCAGCGATGAAATTTTGAGTAGTTCCGTTATTTGATTATAGATAGATAACTTTTTATTGATACCCATATTTGTATTAAGTTTACACTAAAGGAGTTATTAATAAACAAGTGGGATAATGGAATAAATCCTTATCGCTGAGAGCGATCTCCTCAAGACAACCTTTGGATGGAATGTAAGAAGGCTAAGTATTTATAGGGGTACACATAAAAACAAAAATATAAGAAAAAATAACAACAAGATAAATAAAGAAATAATAAAAAAATAAACAAGATTATTCCTATTAACTAACAAATTTTAATCTTTAGAGATCTATTAAGAGAAAAGATTTGTAAACTCCGAAAGGTTAGGGGGGTGTGCCTGGGATTTCAATCCGCGACCGCTGAGATTTTGTCTCGACCGCGCGCCTAAGCCTCGAGGCCATCACTACTATTACATCACACTCACAGTGCATCATATTACATAATAGCTCGATTAAATTGTTGCCCTATGTGTTAATTGGAGTAGAAAAGTTCTATAGTTTAGATCACAATAGGACACAATGCGTCCCCGGATGTCGGAGACATGTGTCCAGCGGAGCACCATCCAAGGCTAATTATAATAATGAGAATAATGTCATCATGTATCCGTGTGCTGTATACAATATGTTCTAGTAGTGATGACCTCGAGGCTCAGACGCGCGGTCGAGATTCTCGGCGGTAGCGGGTTCAAACTCCAGGCACACGCTCTGACTTTTCTAAGTTGTGGGTATATACGCAATGAATTATCACGTACTTTAACGGTGAAGAGAAACATCGCGAGGAAATCTGAACATCTAAAAGTTTTTAGGAATTTCTTAGGTGTGTAGTCCGCCAACCCGCAGTAGGTAGAGGAGGCGCGTGCCCAGCAGTGGGATGTATATGGCTGATGAAGAATCGTGTGCAGTAAAACTCGACAGCAAAGCATTTTTTATCCCACGTAAAATGTATTAATTTTCCGTTTGCTCAGTACGTAAAAGCCTTGATAATGCACTTTATATTCTTTCCGCTCTCTCAGATATTTGTGGAAATGAAAACTCAATGCAAAGCATATTAAATTTAATCCTTTTTATGATAACATTCCTTTCAACTTAGTTATTTGTCCCAGCGTAAGTTAACCAGACTTTGTTTTGATAAAAAATGTGCTTGCTCTTCAAACGAGAATGCTATTTGTTATTATTGTTTTTGTTTAATAGCTGATTTTTAAAATACAGACGATGGATTAATTCCGCTTATCGAATACAAAGGTAAAAGAACAGTAAACAATTGTATTTGATAAATCATTTTTAATGAAATGAATACAATTATGTTGACATTAATGGCGGAATTGAACACAAGAAAAAAATCTATGAGTTTAAATTTCGTACAAAAACATTATTGGATTTACTGACTGTATTGTTCCACTTGCGTTAATAACTTGACTTGCTTTGTTGGGCTTTGTTTGAGCGATGCAAGCGGCAAACAATTTCGCATTGATGATCATAGTTTGCGCATCTTTGTAAATGCTCCACGGAGAATGCGCAGCGAAGATAATTTCAAGCAGGTCAAACATTTCTTTATTGCTGCTTATTTTTGTAATTATTGACTGTATTTTAGCTATAATTGTTTTAGCTATAATTATTTTATTTTTATACAGCCCCGTAGCGCAGTTGGCTAGACACCAGCTTGCGAAACGAGAGGCCGCGGGTTCGATCCCCGCACCGAGACAAATGTTTGTGTGATTGGTCTGTTGGGTGTATTTATTTATTTATTTTATTATATGAACCAAAAAATATTATCCGCCTATGTTCACCTCTTCGTTGTCTGTAAGAGATGGCTTCAACCGATAAGACCGCCATTTGTACGTGATTTTTTTTGTATATTTTTTTTGTATTTTGTTGTTTTTTTCAAGATAAGTAAGGTTTTTTGTCAAAAAGTTTTGATTTTTTATAAGCTTCTACCCCCCAGGAGAAGAAAAAAGTTTATTTTCACTCCACCCTTCCTTCACTCCACCTCTACCCTTCGCGGATTTAGGCGTCTGTGTTTGAAAACACGAAATTGAAGTTCAATAAACGACTATAAATAAAACCGCGGTCAGCATTCATGTTGGATTGGGGCCCAAAAGCACAAAGCCTATGTATTTGGCTAAAGCCCATCGGTTTTCGGTAACTCTGCGTTTTCAATACATGTGAATGAGCAATGAATGGGTTGCGACGAGCGATCGCCTGGTACATTTCGGTAATTGAAATAGTACTGTCACAGTTCACTGTAATTGTTAATTGACGGACAGAACGTACAGACGAACAGGGTATTGATTTGACATTTCCTCTCTAATTTTAGATTTTTACCGAACTGGCTGCGCGACCGGGTTCCGCACGGATGGAATTTTATGAAATTATGTCGACTATGTTCACAATGAATTATCACGTAGTACTTTAATCCAATCCATCAGCCAATCGAAGTCCACTGCTGGACATAGGCCTCTCCCAATGACTTCCACAGGGACCTGTTGGAAGCAGCCTGCATCCAGCGACGTCCCGCGACCTTCACCAGGTCGTCTGACCATCTTGTCGGAGGACGTCCCACGCTGCGCTTTCCGGTACGTGGCCTCCACTCGAGAACTTTTTGGCCCCATCGGCCATCAGTTCTCCGCGCTATGTGCCCGGCCCATTGCCACTTCAACTTGCTAATCCGCTGGGCTATGTCGGTTACTTTAGTTCTCCTACGGATCTCCTCATTTCTGATTCGATCTCGTAGGGAAACCCCGAGCATAGCCCTCTCCATAGCTCGTTGAGTGACTCTGAGCCGTCTAATGAGGCCCATAGTGAGAGGCCACGTCTCAGTGCCGTATGTCATCACTGGTAACACACAACTATCGAAGACTTTTGTCTTCAGGCACAGGTAAATATCGTGACGGAACCTGCACACCTAAAATTTCTTAGGAATTTCGTAAGTGTACTCGCACTAGCCCAGCGTGGTGGACTGCGGACTAAACCCTCTTGTAGAGGAGACCCAATCAAACAAAACAAGAAATCTTTCCAATCGAAATGAGCGAGAAAGCGTAACAGACAGACAGACGGACAGACAGAGTTACTTTGGCATTTATAACAGTAGTGTGGATGTTTCCACCATTGTTGAACTAAAACACAAAACAAATCATTTATTTTATGCGTTACAGTCCCAATAGCGCAATCGCCTAGGTACTAGCTTGTGAAAAGAGACGGCGGGTTCGAACCCCAAAACGAGACAAGTGTCCGTTGATCCATATATACTTGGTTCGGTTCTGTATTTTTTTAGCAAAAACCAATAAATTCTATTAATTTCTGATATCCATATCAGACTTGCGTCTTAGTGTTGACTACGTACTTGGGTGTTAGATGAATTCCTATATTGATTTTTAATACACTTTATCTGATACTCTGTTAAAAAGATAGGGCATCAACATTGAATCCGGCTTTGAATAATATTTAAAAGGAGTATAAATAATATAGACGCGATTACTGATAATATGATTTCACGATGCGTCTGATCTGAATGTATTCACAAAATCCGATTTAAAAAGTGTTTTTCCAACATTTTATCGCTTCGTGATCGGTAGCTATTCAAATCGACTATCAGCTATTTATCTATGTATCGATCAATATCGATAAAAATATTAGTGTAGACATTAAAATAATTATTAGATCGGTAGTAGCGCTTTTCACCGGCGTAAAAAAATACAATGCATAGTACAATGCGCGTTATGCGGGAGTGGAAAATGTTAACAACGTGTTGCATGATCCCTTTGTTCTCCAGTGTGTGCTGTTCCATGGAGTTGTAAAAGTGCTTTATAGAACTGTGTTACTTTGTTTCAACTCCATTTATTCCAATCGCTATAACATATCCCGCTTGTAACCCTGAGGGAGGGCAAATTATTGAATTGAATTGCGAAAGTTGGATGTTTGAACCGAGATATGTGGAGATCTATAGTCCTACCACTCCCATGGTCCCATAGACGTGAGTATATGTATACATGTAAATTGACTGACTCGTAGTCTCGCGGCACAAGTATGTGCCGTGCGATCTAGAGGTCTTGGGCTCGATTCCCGAGTTAAAGTGTTATTGAGTTTTTCCATTAGGAAATTCTGAGTAGCAGCACAGAGTCTGGAAATGTGACCGAAAAATGGCGATAGGCTTCGCCCCCTATTAAGTGGGACTGATATATACCTGGCGAATTGTGAGAGAGTTCCCGGTTAAAAACAATACGTTTTAGGGATTAATAATATGAAGGGTTATTTAAACATGCGTCACGTTTTACAGTTTTAAACCATGGTGATAATTGATAATTCGGACAATAGGGGCTTGTGGATTAACCAGTTTCTGTGTAATAAGTTCACGCATGCGTAATGTAACCATTGATTGTTATTTAATTATACTGATTATTTTACGACTATATTTTAATTTGTTTATAAATCTGCCTTGCCGGTTTCCGCGGCAAGAGTTTTTGTCGTTCGCGCCGAGTTTGATTCCCGGGTTGGGCTGGAGTTTTTAATTAGGAAAATGTCATTAGTAGCACGGGTTCTTCAAATGTGCAAATAAACAACAAAAGACGCATAGTCTTTTACGCGAGGTTTAAACACACCTCTCTATACGTGGGTGCAGAGTGCACCCCTGATTACTACGTCGGTGACAAAGGCATGAGAGTGTCTATATCTTCATAAAAACTAAGTCCATTATGTCGGACTAAGATCTAATCCGTTTCAATCGTAGAGGCGGATCTAAATTTTATAGAAAATAATTAAGTTTTGTAATTTTGCCGAAAAAATATTAATTAATAACTTGAAAACGTTAAAATTCAACAAGACCGACGTTAAATTGATACGGACGAAACTCCTCCTAAAACTTATGTTACAGGACAAAATACAAATTTCAGCGAATAGTTCCAGAAAAGTTGATACGGACGAAGAAAATTTAATAAGGTGTTCGGTGTTGTGGCAGGTCGCGATGTAGCGCGCTCATGGAGCCGCCTCCCGCGATAAACACATGCAATTCCACGCCGTCGCCACTCATCCCCCTACGCACCTACAAAATTACTTAACTACTGAAATCGAACACCGTAACCCACCGACGTAGAAAGGTATCACGTATATTTAACCGCATAGCGAGCGTGACGCCCTAACATGTTATTCGAATGCTTTAAGAGTCGCATGTCTTAATTTAAATGTCACTGTCTTGCATTCACTGCACCCGTAATTACGTAGAACTACTTATTTAGCTAAAACATACGAAGCAAAAGATTTCAACGCGCTCGCGTCAGTTTCTTGTGCGAAGAAAAGGAAACGGCGACGAAAATATTTAAGTATTTTTCCGTTATTTTTACCATATATTGAATTTAAAACGAATTAAAAAAATTTAGACCCGATATCTTTAAAATTAATTTATTTCCAAAGATTTTTTTAAACTGTACAAACTTCGCGCCTAATTTAAAATAACCTTACCTTTCAACGACGCTGGGACGACCGCTACAGCAACCGCTAAGCAGCCAACAATCAGCAATCAGCAACAGCTACCGGCAAGCAGCGAACTGCAATCGTCGAAGGAGCGAAACGGAGTGACGTCGCGATTAGACCGGAGAGCCTGCTAGGTGAGGAGTTACCCGGGCGGTGGTCGCGAATGCACTGTGCCGAGTTAAATTACGGGGGTCGCTTCCAGGCCGCCGCGCAATACTCTCGTAGTTGTCCACGCAGCCGTGGCAAGGGACACCTCTTCGGACCGCCCATTTGCTCAGGTACGCGATAATCTTGTATTTGCCTCTCCTCGCACTCGTCACGTCGGCGTACTTTGTGCTACAAACAGCTCTATTACGAGGGCTTATTATTTCGCGAGAAATATTTTTGAATACCACGCCGAAGTCCATGTTACAGTTGATGAGTGGTTTATGGAAAATTTTGAAATAGGAAAGACGGTCTGAACACATTTCCTACTTAATATTTCTTTATGAATGGTTTTCATTTCATTAATCATAATTAATGGTGGTATGGTATTTTACGAAAATGAAGTCGTGATGGCCTCGATAGGCACGTGGGCGAGAATATCGACGGTCGCGGGTTCAAACTCTAGGCACACATCTCTGACTTTTTGAAGTTATGTGTGTATTCACAAAGAATTATCACGTACTTAACGGTGATGGAAAACATCGAGATGAAACCTGTATACAAGTTCTAAGGAATTTCTTAGGTGTGTAGTCCGCCAACCCGCACTAAGCCAGCGTGGCGGAATAAGGCCTGAACCCTCTCAGTTGTAGAGGAGGCCCGTGCCCAGCTGTGGGACGTATATGGACTGATGATGATTTTACGAAAATACGGGTAAAAATATAAAATATATTCCATATTTGGAAAAAGATTTTTCAAATATAGCATGTACAATGACTTAATTAAATAAATTTTGCTAATAAACTAATAAATCTTATGGAGCCGAAAATCGCAAACATAAGTGTGAAAGAAATGTTAGTAATCTATGTTTTAACTTAAAAATCGATGACGAAAGACATTTTCATTTAAACCACAAGTTCGAGCTTATGAATTTAATGTCGTCATTATTGTTTTGTAGATTGTTTTTTAGTTTCTGACCTGCTTAAAGTTATGCGAAAAACGCGTAAACTTTTGATATTGGCTATAAAGGTGATTCTAAGCGGAGCCAAGCTTGTGCGAGCATTTTCAGCGCTTCTTGAGCACAACGCTTGATGGGGGATTTTTATTACGTTGAATAGACATTTTTGTCATACAAGTGCGTAAAACATTTTAATTGTCTGTTTATCACACGGTAACACAGGATTACTTGCATTTGCGTTTTTTGAAGTTATACTTCTTTAGGCGCGTTATGAAAAACTGGTGTGAGAGTGAAATTTTTAAGATTTCGCGCATCACTGTTACACAAAAGTAAGAGGTTGAAGCTGCCTATGTGCTCCAATATAATTGACAGATTGAAACTGCCTATGTTAAACTTTTATATTAAACTAGCTGACCCGGCAAACGTTGTTTTGCCAAATACATTATTTCTAGGAAATATTTTTTAGTTAGCCACCCATAAAGTAAATTTGTAAAAAAATATGAGATTCGTTTGCCATTGGAAGCAAAAAGCCCACTTTGTGATAAACTTGGCCTTTTATTTTGATTTTTAGTTACTTACAGCTACTACTTTAGTTTTTGAGCTTCTCCGGTATTGGTGTCACTTTTGAAGCGTTGAGAAAAAAGTTGAAAATTAAAATGGCCAGTAAAAAATAGGGGTTGATCGTAGAGAGTTGGAAATTTAGGGTTGTATGTATTTTTGTATGTTGTATCATAAAAAAATAAAAACATTTTTTTTGGCACAGAAATAAAAAATAAAACTTAAGGGTGGTCCACCCTTAACATTTAGGGGGATGAAAAATAAATGTTGGCCGATTCTCAGACCCACTGAATATGCATACAAAATTTCATAAAAATCGGTCAAGCCGTTTCGGAGGAGTATGGCAACGAAAACTGTGACACGAGAATTTTATATTAATTACGTGTCAAAATATTAAGTGTCAAATGGATCAGAAAGGTTTTAATATGTTTCGGATCGAATATTTTTCACATATCGCATAAATAATACAATAGTGATGTAACTCAGAATATTTCGAATGTGAAATAACTTGATTAACTGTTTTATTGAAGTTATACTTTTGGCGCGTTAGGGAAAAATGATGAGAGTATATTTTACCGATGCGCGCACACAACGTCACGAAAAAGTTATTCAAAAAAGTTCATATGTTTTAAATTTTACAAATGTAGAATATTGACAGTAATAAAAAGGGATTGACATATTTATTAGTTATCAAATATTTATGAGTGCGTTCAGAAATGTAATATGTTGTGTAAACTAAGAACTATGTATGTGACTGTTGGGCGTATTTATAAGTTACATCAGTCGTGTGGTCTAGAGCACACTCGTATTTTTTTAAATATTATTTGAGAAAATATATATTTATGTATGAAGTAGAACTTCTAACGTTTGTACATAAGTACACACACACTTCTTTTATGAAAACAGTTAGTTTTTAACAATTTACTCGAAATATATCACAACAATAACTGTTGAGTTTAAAAAAAACAATAAACTCCAACATCTACTTTACTCAACTACTTAATATGCGAGAAAAAAATCGAAACTATATAATAATAATAATATTAAAATCTTCCTAACAAGCTGCTCTCTCAAAGTTTCTCCATAACCGAGCAAAATAATCATCTTTGCATCATCACATTTTAGAAGCAGATAAATTACTTTTTATTTAATGATAGCAATACTCAAAAAAAAAAAAAAAAGTCGACTAAGAAAAAATAGCGGCATGGATCCAAAAATCTCTTCACGGAAGACATCGCCACGACTTTTAGCAGCCATAGGTATAGTTCCGCGTCGAACGCGTGGCTGATGCGAGGCGACCTCTTCCCCGAGACTGTGGGTTTCATGCTTGCTATACAAGACGAAGGCATAGAGACAAATGATCAGCCCATATATGTCCCAATCCTCTACAACTGAGAGGGTTTAGGCCTTAGTCTACCAAACTGGCCTAGTGCGAGTTGGCGGACTACACACCTAAGAAATACCTAAGAACATTTAGGTGTGCCGGTTTTACTACGATGTTTTCCTTCACCGTTAAAGTACGTGATAATTATTTGTGAATACACACATAACTTCAAAAAGTCAGAGGTGTGTGCCTGGGGTTTGAACTCGCGACCGTCGAGATTTTCGATCGCGTGCCTAAACCTTTAGGCCATAATGACTTGTACTTGTTTGTTGAGACAAATAACTATCAGAAATATATTATAAAAAGACCAGACCCTATAGGCCTCTGCCGACGCTGTAACAGTAACGCCGAAACAATACAGCACATAATTGGAGCTTGTAAGTCCATAGCAATAGTTTAAAATAGTTTAAAATTAACGATTCAAATGAACTTGTAAAAGTATATTTAAATAAAGATAATTTCACTTTTACTTTATTACAAAGTGATTACAAACACCGCCACTATGAAGTTGTAGCCATTAACCACCAAAGTTAGCTTAACAATCAAGTCATCCAGAAAATACCATATTACAAATATAAGCCAGAACCGATATTAGAAAATAATAAATGTAGGATTTACTGTGACAGAACAATACTAACTGATAACAATCCATAACAATAGACCAGATATCATCATCAGCCCAAATACGTCCCACTGCTGGGCACGGACCTCCTCTACAACTGAGAGGGTTTAGACCTTAGTCCACCACGCTGGCCTAGTGCGGGTTGGCGGACTACACACCTAAGAAATTCCTAAGAACTTTTAAGTGTGCAGGTTTTATCACGATGTTTTCCTTCACCGTTAAAGCAAGTGATAATTCATTGTGAATACACACATAACTTCGAAAAGTCAGAGGTGTGTGCCTGGGGTTTGAACCTGCGACCGTCGAAATTCTCGACCGCGCGCCTAAACCTCCAGGCCATCACTGCCACAGACCAGATATAACAGTTTAAAACTAAGAAACCATGGCCGTATAATTGACATTGCAATATGTAACACCCACAACTTGCAAAGTGCACATCATCATCATCATTATCAGCCCATGTACGTCCCACTGCTGGGCACGGGCCTCCTCTATAACTAAGAGGGTTTAGGCCTTAGTCCACCACGCTGGCCTAGTGCGAGTTGGCAAAGTGCACATACTGAGAAAATATCTAAGTAAGACCTAGCGATTGAAATAAAGACAGAACAGAAAGTGAATAAAACAATAACCATCCCCATAATTCTATCCACAATCGGCGTTATATCAAATACTCTTCATAATAGCCTTAAAATACTTAACATCCAACCGTGCACATATTACTTCAAAAAGCAGTTATATTAAACACGTGTCGCATAGTCCGTAAATTTCTATCTGATAATTAAAACCCTCTTTTTGCCTATCCTTAGCCTCGACCCGGCTATAGTCTATGAGCTTTCCTGAAGAGGAAAAGTACATTAAATGTAAACAGTAAATAATAGTAATAACAAAATAATTTTATGCTTTCATTTTAGGATACTAAAGTAACCGACATCGCCCAGCTGATTAGCAAGTTGAAGTGGCAACGGGCCGGGCACATAGCGCGGAGAACTGATGGCCGACGGGGCCAAAAAATTCTCGAGTGGAGGCCACGTACCGGAAAGCGCAGCGTGGGACGTCTACCGGCAAGATGGTCGGACGACCTAGTAAAGGTCGCGGGACGTCGCTGGATGCAAGCTGCTTCCAACAGGTCCCTGTGAAAGTCACTAGGAGAGGCCTATGTCCAGCAGTGGACCTCCGTTGGCGGATGGATTTTATGAATGGATATCAGCCCCTAGTATTTAATTATGGCTAAGTTACGTTAGGGAACATTAATATTTTTTCTTCTATTGGGCTACCAAAAAATAAACATTAAATAATAACTATTTTTCACAAAAAATATGATGAAAATGGGATTAATGTTGTATTTTAAATTAATATACGGTCTATATATGCAAAACAGTGGTAGGTGTTGGAATCAAAGCTAATAATTCAGTTTATAGTTTACTTAGTTGGCGAGTTGCATTGGGCGGGGCGCGTAGCCCGTAGCCGACGGCAGTTTGTGTAGAAACTTTCCGTAGTAGCGATCTTTAGGAGCTCTGTTCTACAGATTAGTCGACTTAAATAAGTTTCACGTAGACATTCGTAATGAACCAGAAACACCAGGATATTTTTTTTTAAATAGTTTATTATTTTTAATTCTAATTATTTTGAGCTTGTTAAACCTTTTTTTAAATATCACAGCAGTCTCCACGAAAAATAGAATTCTATTATCCAACTCTAAGTGCAGGTGCGAAACAAACGGGATCACGAATTTGATTGCATCTCTTCCAGCATTTGTGTTATTTTTTGTCCCTATCCCACCACACACCCGCCACTGTAACTCCTGTGCTCCAGGATCAACAGCGGCACGCACAGTATTGACGCCGAGCAATGAAGTTCAGCGGATCTAAGGGGACCTAAATTTGTAGCATTTGTGTTGTCAGCAAATATTTGATATGAGGTATCGTGATCATAGCACGTGAGTCTAAATTACCAAGAAATTTGGGACAAACATTGTTTATGTAATGGAAAGGATATTGCCAAACGTAACCTAATTTTTTCAATTCGTCAAAGGAAAGTTGTGGAAATTGTATCCTGAAACTTTCGTAAATGGGTCAGAGGCCCTTGTAGGCTTTCAGTTGGAAAGACCGTTTGCGCAACAGGCATTTCATTTTCGAAACTCTTTTACGGTTTTTTTTAAAAGACGGTCTATAAAAAGAGTATAGTGTAATTATTTCAGAAACTACAAACATGTATGTACGGTTGGAAAATATTCAAGCTACATTAGATATATATATATACATTAGATATATAGATATTACATTAGATATAGGTGAGCTTACTTCTAATCGAACCGCCTTTTCTTTTGTTTTTTCTGGATCCCACGGCACGTTCCATTGTTTTCAATGAAATATTCAAAAGATTATAATGAGTTGCAGGTCGCGGTCAATTTGAGCACTGACTTTAATAATAAAAAAACAGCAAACACATTTAATAGTTCACAATAAGAATAATATTTAACATCAATTTCCAAAGAAACTTTATCGGAACACACCACCACTTCCAAAGCAAAGCTCAGTGTGACTGGTATTCTTAGCTTTCCGGGAAAAGCAATCAAAATTAAGTCGCTTCTATGAAGCCGCAAAAGTATGATCTTTACAGAAACGTACGAAAATTAAAACGTTATTATTGTGTAATTTTCCAAATGAAATAAATAATCACATTTTTAATAAGCTTTGAGTATTGTATTACGTGATTCCTTCAATGTTTAGAATAGGCAACTAATAACATGCTATTTAAACCTGAAGAGATTCTTTTTATATTGTTTTGTGTTAGAAAATAAGATATTATTTATCAATGATCCGATTGATTTTATTTCAAAACACACTAATACGCGCCACCGTAAAATAAATAATTTCAGAAATTCATATCATTATCTCAATCTCTCTTTTTTGCCTGTGGGTGTTTGTGAAAGGGTCTACAGTTGTTTGATGATTAAAAAAAAAAATTTAGTGGTTTCTCAACTGTGTGATTTTTGAAAGATTTATTTTAGAAAAACTACACCTTTTTTAAAAAAAGGTATCAAAGTATCCTTTTAAACTAACTAATAAAACTGCATTCATGTTTTCTGTTTAATGCAAAATATCGCTCAGTACAAATACATATATTATTAGATATGAACAAGTATTTGTTTCATTTTTTGCCAAATTACAATATGTATGAAGTGTTAAAGTTTCTAATCCTAAAACGAACCATCATAGTCACTAATTTAGCCTTTCACTTTGTTGGAGATAATTATCATAAGATGGCGATCGAAGGCGCCTGAGTTTGATTCCCTAGCATTTTCCTTAAGAACTGCTGCCCTCAAAGTAGTAAAAGGCTTGCTCAAAACTACTTGTGACTTAATACATCATCAGCCCATATACGTCCCACTGATGGGCACGGGCCTCCTCTACAACTGAGAGGGTTTACGCCTTAGTCCGTCACGCTGGCCTAGTGCGGGTTGGCGGACTACACACCCAAGAAATTCCTAAGAACTTTTGGGTGTGCAGGTTTTATCACGATGTTTTCCTTCACCGTTAAAGTACGTGATTATTCATTGTAAATACACACATAACTTCGAAAAGTCAGAGGTGTGTGCCTGGGGTTTGAACCCGCGACCGTCGAGATTCTCGACCGCGTGACGACAAGACTTAATACAGCGGAACAATAATCCTTTGTAGACTTTTATGAAAGTAGTAGTCTGTAGTAGTCTGCAAGTATGTTTTAAATAATAAAAGACTGTTAGGTAGCTGTGGTTATCGATCTAACGCAAATGTGGGACATAAAAATGTAAAAGTTAACACAAATACCATAAATGTATACTGTACGATCGGCATAATTACTCCATAAATAGACTGCAATTTTATCGAACGCCATCGGTCAATATGCAACTGTTTTTCTACCATTAATATCCTCGTCGTGGAGTTGACATAGTTACCAGTGGTGGTACTTCCATAGAAGCCCAAAAGCTCACTTTGCCTTACAAAATTCCGAATAATCGTCATCATCATCAGCGCATATACGTCCCACTGCTGGGCATGGGCCTCCTTTACAACTGAGAGGATTAAGGCCTTAGTCCAACAACCTGGTCTAGTGCAGATTATAAGAAATTCCTAAGAACATTTAGGTGAGCATGTTTCATCACGATGTTTTCCTTAGCTGACAAATGCGTGATAATTCTTCGTGGATACACACATAACGTCGAAATATCAGAGGTGTGTGCCTGGGCTTGAACCCGCGACCGCTGAGATTCGTGACCGCGCACCTAAACCGCGAGGTCATCACTACTTTTTTTTAACAATCAGATTTATGTTAATTCTGTAGAATGTTCCACTTTGCATCACAAGTTACAACGCCTTCTTTCCATTCAAGATTACGCCGTGTTACTTACTAATATTATATTTATGCGAAAGTAACTCTGTCTGTCTGTCTGTCTCGCTTTCACGCCAAAACTACTGAATCGATTCTTTGGTATGGATTAATGTAAGGCTTATATGCATGTTTTATAAGTTTGCGTCAAGAGACAAAATATTAGAGCTATTTCGGTGTAACGTTTTCCGAGTTATTACAAAATGTGAAACTGTGAAACCCTATTGTATAAGGACTAGACGTCATATTGTTTATATTTCTCTTTAATTGTTATAAAACGTTGTATCAAAAAACATTCAATTTTCATTGCTTGATTTTCAGTAATCTTTAGTGTTTAACCTTATTGTATTTGACTTGTGTTTATTTGTATATTTCGTTATAATAGGAGGTCTTGCGATACGACTATCGAGAGTAACGACTGTTAATCCATTTAATAGCTCCCTAAGTATGCTATATTATGGTCTGTGTATTATGAAAAGACTGCTTCACAACACAAGTATGTGCCGTGCGACCTAGAGGTCCTGGGTTCGATTCCCGGGTCGGGCAAAGTGTTGTTGAGTTTTTCCATTAGGAAATTCTCAGTAACAGCACGGAGTCTGGAAATGTGCCCGAAAAACGGCAATAGGCTCGCCCCCTATTACGCGGGACTGATACATACTTGGCGAAATGTGGGTGCAGAAATGTACCTCTGCCTACCCCTTCGGGGAATACAGGTTATGTATGTATGTATTATGAAAACTATTTTTCAATTTACGTGCCATAAATTGTGAGAAAAACGACATCTTTACACAATTACGCCTCCGCTTGTTAGCCTACTTACGTGGCTGTCCGTCCTAGTTAGTTGTAATTCTAATAATGTGAATTGGCTCATCGTATGAGTGCATATCGGAAAATGTAAAAACATGTAGTGCAATATATAACCTGACGGCCATGTTCCTGCTTTATCAGTTAATATTAATCTTGTAGATAAAGACATACATAAGATTTTTGGCGGTAAAAATCCGACATACACCGCTTATCTATTCGTTTGGCGAGAATCTTTAAGGATTGTCCTCGTGTTAAAAAGGTACTATATAAATCTGAGAAAATAGTATAAAAAGTAACTAAACATTTCATTAAAGATGAACGCTTTGCGCGTTGTACCGTATTTTTATGTCCTTATCTCGTCTGGGCGATCGTCGATCTTGAAAACATCTTGTTACAAATAACTTTCCACTCTGTTTATCCATTAAACGCAGCTATCCTCGGTTTTTTTTTCGCATAAAAAGCTGTAATGAAAAGCTCTTCTTGGTGACTTTTTTCACCCCTTACATCAAATTCTATGATATTTTGTTGTCTATTAAATTAGCCTTAGAACTTAAAGGTAACTGATCATTTGGAGTTATTTTTAAAACAATTTTTTTCCTAAATATAAGTGCATAAGTTATTTATTTATTTATTTTTATTTATTACACTTTATTGTACACCACAACACCTACAGAAACATGAATTAGGAATAAAATAGGTAAGAAAAAGAGTGGAACAAATGGCGCTCTTATCGCTGAATGCGATTTCTTCCAGACAACCGTAGGATGGACTGGAAAGTATAAGAAAAACAGAGCGGGTAATAATAATATCTACTTATATATAAAATAATATATGTGACGTACAATTTTAATACGAATAAACTAAACACGAACTACATACGAATAATATAAAAAGAAAACAACAATACAAATACATATGAAATATACTCCTATGTACATACATAAATGCATATATCACAAAACAAATAACCATTTACAATGACTGTGATAAGTAATGTTCCTTTACAAGCTTTTTAAAATTAGGAAGTGATTTTGCTTCTCTCACTGACTCCGGTAGTTCATTCCATAACCGAGCAGCATTAACAGTGAAAGATTTACTGAGGAACGAACTGTTATGTTTCGGAATTTCCAAAACCAAATTCTCTGAGGATCTAAGTGATCGAGCATGTGTGCTACATAGGAAATGAAAACGCTCTTTGAGGTAATGGGGGGTATTGCCGTGGAATAGAATATAATACAGGAGTGAGAGAATACGAGTATTTCGGCGAAAGCGAATTGATAGCCACTTGAGCTTATTACGAAATTCAGAAACATGATCATATTTGCGAAGTCCAAATATGAAACGGATACAAAAGTTCTGGAGACGCTCAAGTTTATCTAAGTTATCATCATCATCAGACCATATACGTCTCAATGCTAGGCACGGACCTCCTCTATCATTGAGAGGGTTATCCACCACGCTGGCCTAGTGCGGGTTAGCGGACTACAAACCCAACAAACTCCTAAGAACACTTAGGTGTGCAGGTTTCATCACGATATTTTCCTTCACCGTTAAAGTAAGTAATAATTCATTGTGAATACGCACTTAACTTCGTAAAATCAGAGATGTGAAACAGGGTTTGAACCCGCGACCGCTGAGATTCTCGATCACGCGTCTAAACCACGAGGCCATCACTACCTTCTTACTAATTTATACGTGCTTGCAATATGTGAATTTCTACTCGAGCATATCTTTTTTGGATTACTAACGCAACCTGACAACGCCACATGTTACCGTTTACGAAGGCTAGATAATAGCATAGAAGCCCAAAAGAGTTACATGTTAATTGTGTAACGTCTAGTTTATAATTGTTTATTGTGGGTTCTGGATATTCTCATTTATAATATATGTCAAATTGCTTTTGTCAAATAAATATTTAAAGCTTCATCATCATCATCATCACCATCATCAGCCCATATACGTCCCACTGCTGGGCACGGGCCTCCTCTACCATTGAGAGGGTTTAGGCCTTAGTCCACCACGCTGGCCTAGTGCGGGTTGGCGGACTACACATCTAAGAAATTCCTAAGAACTTTTTAGGTGTGCAGGTTTCATCACGATGTTTTCCTTCACCGTTTAAGTACGTGATAATTCACTGTGAATACACACATAACTTCGAAAAGTCAGAGGTGTGTGCCTGGGGTTTGAACCCGCGACCGTCGAAATTCTCGACCGCGTGCCTAAACCTCAAGGCCACCACGACATTTAAAGGTTAAAGATTATTATTCGGAATTTTGTAAGGCAAGCTGATCTTTTGGGCTTCTAGGGAAGTACCGCTACTAGACTTAGTAAAGGACTTTGAATATGTGTTTTGTAATGCAGGGTTCGATATCGATCAATTTTAAATATGGCTTCACTACTTCTAGGTTAACTTTAGTATACAAATGAGCAAAGTGGGTCACACTAACCGACGGTTACAAACACATGGTAGGTGTTAACTTTTTCATACTAGGAAAATATTATTTTTCGTATAAATTAGTGACTAATAGTTATATTAAAATGTGCAGTGGCTACCACTATCCTTGAATTAGCGTTATATTACCATCGGTACATAATTTATCAGTGATGGCCTCGAGGTTTAGGCGCGCGGTCGAGAATTTCGGCGGTCGCAGGTTCAAACCCCAGCACACACCTCTGACTTTTCGAAGTCATGTGTGTATTCACAATGAATTTTCACTTGCTTTAACGGTGAAGGAAAACATCGTGATAAAACCTGCACACCTAAAAAAAAGTTCTAGGAATTTCTTAGGTGTGTAGTCCGCCAACCCGCACTAGGCCAGCGTGGTGGACTAAGGCCTAAACCCTCTCAGTTGTAGAGGAGGCCCGTGCCCAGCCATGGGACGTATTTGGGCTGATGATGATGACATAATTTAACTTAAATTTGGATAATTTTGGACATATTGATAAAGATTAACTTTGGCACTGGGTTGAGGGAAATGTGATACTGCGTTTTGTTAGAAATTTTCCACTATGAAACAGGACAATAAGTCTACCTTCCCATTACGTGGTAGGTACGTTAAACGTGCGTGTAATGAAACGTGTAAGTGTTAATTACAAAGATTTTTGAACAAAACCTACTTTTATTTAATAAAAGTGAACCCTGAGTGTTTAATGGAGTCACAGGTTCCATTTACACTGCACTGCGTCTTCTCCCAATTAGTCTATTCCTCTTTGTTGCCGATGAGGACGTATTAAACATACATATATCGTGAGTACAAAAAGGTTTTATTTGATGGATCTTTTGAAACTGCAGATGGAAATACAAAATGTGTTGTTCTTGTCGTGTACGTGTGTATCATAGGGAAGATTTAGTGTTAGTGCTTTGTATAGCTTTAGAGTCTTTTTTTTTTTTTATACTGGCACGGCAAAGTGACCCCATTGCACCTGATGGTAAGTGTAATGGAGTCCAGAAAAAGTGCCGACCAGCGAGAGATGATGATCTCCCGTTGGTCGACGCAATCATGCCGGCCGAAAACCTCTTCACCTATCTTGTGAAGAAGTTTGGGGGACTAATACCATGGTGAACAAAGGACCGACCGCGAGAAACCGGCCAAAAAATGCCGGCACGGTCATCCTTTCACCATGATTGAAGCCCCCCCGAAAACCGGATATACACTGGCTGATCCCGGAACGCGGCACACTTGCATGTGCCACTATGGCGGGTTTTACGCCCTGTGTACGGTGGTCGCTATCCGGGCGGATACGAATATCCTACCACCAGCAAAGTGTAATGTAATAAAGTGTGAATGGTAAAATGATAACATTTGCTCGCGAAATAATTCTAATATTTAAAACATAGATTTATTGGTACGCTTCCACGCCTAAATAGATGAGTTGAGTTTTGTGATTGTTTTTGTACCGAATTCGGATCTTTTCCAAGCAAGAATAATAATTCGTACAGAAGAATTATAATTCAAACGTTTGGATTGCTTTTTTAGTTTCATTTTATTACCCTCATTGAAATAGGTGATCCCAAACTTTTGGCTGACTGTGTACGAACAGTTTGTCAGCTAACTTTTCTTCAAATGATTGAATAGGAAGCAGAGGAAATATTTTTAGTGCTCTTTGGACGCAATATTAAAATTCACTCAAACAACGCTATTCAAAGGCTATATGAACTTGAACGCTTGTGAATGGGAATTCAATTTTGAATGTTGAGATTAAAAATTCATTTCCATGATACTTGAGTTGAGACAAACAAAGCGCGGTAGGTGGTCTAAATCTGAGTCGGAAGGAGTTTTGGCGCGGAAAATGAATTTGCATAAACAAACGACACGGTAAAACTTATAACGTCCAACAGTGCGCTGGGCCCGACAAAATAATTCAAAACAAAAGCGCATTCAAATTGAATAGAAAGTCAGTAAGAAAAGGGCAAAGACGCGGCACTTGTCCATCATTTATTACTTTTTCAATTTGAATTTTGCTTTATATTCTCTGTTATTTTAAATTAACAGTATTGTAATTCCCTATTTTATAATTTAAGGTGGGGTGACGATATTCGCAAGGTGAGTGGCAGCGACTGGATGAGGAGGGCCGAAGATCGAGCCCAGTTGCGTGCCATAGGAAAGGCCTATGTCCAGCAGTGGACGTAAGAGAGACTGTTGATGATGATGATTATCATTATCATTATAAATTTTAAATATAATAATATTATTGTTGGAAATAAAAGTGAAGTAGAAGAACACTGCCCTTTTGTATGCGTTGCGTCCCTCCGGGCGTCAAGGGAAGATTCCAACGAATTGTTTTGTTTACAGTTGGGAATTGTTTGAAACCTATAATTTAATTGTCATTGAATCACATTTCGTCGACTAGTTTGTAGAGTGCTATTACTAAAAAAATGTTCAGTTGGTATCGCTGTGGAAGTGCAGCGTGTGACCGACAGGTTCTCGATTCGATTCTTGAGTGTAAAACTTTTTTTTTCTCGGTAGCAGCACGGGAGTCCGGATTTGTGTTTGCAAAATGACAATTGGCGCGTCTCTTATTATGTGGAATTTTAAACACATAGCGAACGAAGGAGTAGTAATATAAATTTGCTTTTTAGGATAAATTATTTTTCCCATAAAAAGAGGAAATAAAAACAGGATAATTTACCGACGCTGTGTTCCAAACCACGTTAAAACCTTTAAATAAGTAAGTTAGTCTAAGACGTAACATTATAAATTAATCTTATCAAAATGCATATGGCAAAGTACAACATAACACCTATTCGTTAATATTGCACCACGTGAATTTACACTAACTAACACTACTAGTGAAAACTATTAACGAGTCAACTTCGGGGAGAGTGGGGGCATTCACTGCCGTATAATCACATTGAAGGCCCAACTTCCCTTCAGCAATGACGTCAAAGTGAAAACCAAATTACAAGTAGGTCATAGCGAGGGCATATTGTTAGTACAAGATACAAGGGGAACATCCTGTTTAGACTACGTCCACGTAGTGCGACACGCGAGCAGAAATTGGATACGCGTGCGGTCCGCTGCAAAAAATTGAATTTCCGTCGTCTGGGTAAATGCACTTAAGACTATCAGAGCTGCTATTTTTGTCCTCAACGTGAATCATGTGGATGTAATAGTGAATTATTTATTTACATACATACATACATAACCTCACGCCTATATTTCCCGAAGGGGTAGGCAGAGATGCATTTCTGCACCCACATTTCGCCAAGTATGTATCAGTCCCACGTAATAGGGGGCGAGCCTATTGCCGTTTTTCGGGCACAATTCCAGACTCCGTGCTGCTACTGAGAATTTCCTAATGGAAAAACCCAATAACACTTTGCCCGACCCGGGAATCGAACTCAGGACCTCTAGATCGCACAGCACATACCTGTGCCGCGAGACCACGAGGCAGTGAATTATTTATTTATTTATAAAAAAAATACACATAAGATTAAAAGTAAGGTATACAATTAACTAAATAAGTACAAAAGGCGGTCTTATCGCACAAGGCGATCTCTTACAGACAACCAAGGATATGGATGTAGGAAGAGAAATGAAAAAAGTTATAAGAGTACAAAGTAAAATAATAAAATATAACAGAGAACACGTTCAAGTTCAAGTTATCTGACGACCTCAAGAACCTTGAATGAGAATCATGTAAGAATTGGAAACGAGTTTTGAGATAGAAAGGAGTAAAGAGAGTTAAAAATAGTGTTATATAGAAGTGAAAAAACATGGATATTTCGGCGAAGTCGAAGTTTATTCACTGATGCTTTCTTGGTTATAGATTAAGAATGTTTTGCTGAAGTTTCAGTTCGATGGGTAAACCATAAATGTAAATTGTTATTTGATAAATAGAACAATTGATGAATCGGCTGGCGACGACTACGATACTCCCAGCTAGGTAATAGTCGACACAATTATGGCGGAATAAAATACACTTGATTGCCTCGTGATCTCGCGGTACAAGTATGTGCCGCGTGATCTAGAGGCCCTGGGTTCGATTCGCGGGTCGGGCAAAGTAATATTCTCAGTAGCAGCACGGAGCCTGGAAATGTTCCCTAAAAACGGCAATAAGCTCGCCTCCTATTACGTGGGACTAATACATACCTTGCGAAATGTGGGTGCAGAAATGCACCTCTGCCTACCTCTTCAAGGATTACAGGCATGAGGTTGTGTATGTATGAAAACACATTTATGTGGGTCAAATTAACATTTTATTGCTCGCTCTCCGCAACAGATAAAATCCTGAATTTTATAAACGGCTTAATTTCTCTTCTACACTATAATTTAAGCAGATACGAGTAGTAAGCGAGACGTGTCGCTCGACCTAACATTATCGGATAGTAAGCAGGTATTAGACATAAGCTCATGCGTAATCTCTCACCGCAGCGCTGAATGGTGGACCGGACGCGACGTGGGGTGGCCAAATTGATTAGCTTTTACTCGCCTGATGCATGTTCGGCGGTTAAACTGTCTAGTTCGGAGGGTTTCACGATTTGCATTCAAGTATGAGGAGTGGTATAGTATATGTATATTCACTTATATTTCATTACTAAATATTGTACTTTTGAAAATAAATCATTTGGTGTCTACTTCAAACCCTCAAACCTACAACAGGAACACGAAAACACAAAATTTTCAGCGAGAAATGTTATCTGACTTATTTTTTTTTTTAATATATAAAACTAAAGGGTTTGTTTTAAAGCTTTCATCTTAAAAACTACTGCCCGGGGTGGGCACAGACATAACTAAATGAGAATAAAAACAAAAATACCTTACTAAGGGCATTTAGCATTTCAATTTTAAATTGTATGAGAAGGTACGTGAGTAATTGTTCGGTGCAGCAGTGAGTTTTTACTAATACTTGTCCTCGAGGTTTAGGCGCGCAATAGAGAATCTCGGCGGTCGTAAGTTCAAACCCCAGGCAGACACCTCTGAAAGTTGAAAGTTACCTTTTCGTAACTTTATCATCATCATCATCATCAGCCCATATACGTCCCACTGCTGGGCACGGGCCTCCTCTACAGCTGAGAGGGTTTAGGCCTTAGTCCACCACGCTGGCCTAGTGCGGGTTGGCGGACACCTAAGAAATTCCTAAGAACTTTTAGGTGTGCAGGTTTTATCACGATGTTTTCCTTCACCGTTAAAGCAAGTGATAATTCATTGTGAATACACACATAACTTCGAAAAGTCAGAGGTGTGTGCCTGGGGTTTGAACCTGCGACCGCCGAAATTCTCAACCGCGCGCCTAAACCTCGAGGCCATCACTGCTTCATGTTTAACATTAATAAAAGACTGTATTTTTTAAAGGCTCCTTTTCTGCACATTTTCCATATATTAATCGAGTCACAACAGATGCATTTCCAATGGAACTACAAATAAGCCATTGGCTCGTGGATACAAGGCATTTGATTTAAAATTTCTTTGATTTAGTTTATCGCCTGCAGTTATTAATATATTTGCTTAGCGCTTCCCGGGTGCTGCGGCTGACAAGTAATGGGAACCGAGTACTTAATAGGGAATATTACAACGTCGGAAGTGCTTTAAAGCAGGAGGTGGTCTGCATAAATTGGTTTTAAAGCGCTTTTTATGTTGAAAATATCGACAGTTGTTTGTCAGTTCATTTATGTACCGCTGCTGGTGACGGGGCCCTTTTATTACTGGGGTTGAGGCTATGTCCACCATGCTGGTCTAGTTCAGATTGTTGGACCTAATGTGACTATGAAATTTGGGGAATATTCGATATGAAGCTGCGACTGAGATGGTGTCTCGGTAGGCCACGCGATTATCATAGTAATCGGACTTAAAAAACTCTAACCAAACTTGCCAGAAAATTATTCCAAATAAATTTTACTGTTAAAAAAAATCATAACTTCACGCCTGTATTCCCCTGAAGGGGTAGGCAGAGTTGCATTGCTGCACCTACAGTGGTTTCATGCCATTTAAGCCTATTAATATTTTACGGGCACAAATCCAGACTACGTGCTACAATTGAGGATTTCCTAATGGACAAAAAACAATAACACTTTGCCCGACCCGAGAATCGAACCCTTCGAACCCTTCGAACTTCTAGATCGAACAGTCACAACCATAAACAAAATATTACTTAATTCTGAAATTTAATAGGCAATTGGCTTTAAAGACTAATATAGGTTATTTTGTGTAAAGTATGTCGCTTAGATCTCTGTAAGCGTAGATAACAAACTGGACAGCTGTTAATCCTCAGAGAGCTCCAAGCTCAATCAATAACCTAGATTAATATGGGATTCGACCGCGTGTGTGCATTTATGATTTCTATTGTACTACTGTCCTGGATCACTGTAAAACTATCAGATTTAGGCTTAGGAGGAATCATGCTTGATGGTCTACTAGGGTCATTTATAAAATTTGAAAGACAAAATTACTGTGCGGACCTTTTAAAAAGATGGTAAAAATGGCTAAGGGTTATGCTCCATACTTTTTTCAGAATGTAGGGCCTTAAAATATCACTCTAATATTTTAAAAGCAAAAGTCTGTGAGCGTGTAAGTTCGTTTGTGTGTTTATTATTTCTTCTCGCTCAAACGGCTGGATCAATTTTGATTAAATCTGGTGTAGAGGTGGCTGACACCGTGGTTGTTATCTACGCTACTTTTTATGCCCGTAAATCTTATTTAAGGCGAGTGAAACATAAGTAAGAGTCACACAATGTAGTCACCTTTCCGTGTTAGTATTCAAAAAATTCAAATGCATATTCATCTTAATAGCGTCCGAAGTTCGCATATCAAGATGATAACGGGCAGTGAACAGTTTTAGATGTTATCGCTCGGCTATATCTCGCACCGGCTCTTACATGTGAAGACCGCTAAGAGCCTTCAACCGGTTTGCCAGGCTTACACAAGACTGCCTCGTGGTCTCGCGGTACAAGTATGTGCCGTGCGATCTAGAGGTCCTGGGTTCGATTCCCGGGTCGGGCAAAGTGTTATTGGGTTTTTCCATTAGGAAATTCTCAGTAACAGCACGGAGTCTGGAAATGTGCCCAAAAAACGGCAATAGGCTCGCCCCCTATTACGTGGGACTGATACATACCTGGCGAAATGTGGGTGCAGTAATGCACCTCTGCCTGTGAGTTTATGTATGTATGTACAAGACTGTAAGGACATAAAGCACCTCTTCGATCTTTCAAAGCCTTTGTATGCTAGTATTACACGAACAACATAATCCTCTCTGTAACGGAACAACGTTTTCTTTGAAAAGACATCAAATGCGCGCCCCTTTGTTGGGCACAGTGCACCGATCTTGGGCGGCAACAACCTACTTACCGATGTACCGACCCATTGCGCAACGCAAATATCTGAAAGTGCCTGTGAAACTGAAACCTTGTAAATTTTCAACTTTATACTACACGTATACTTTTATAAAACTCTTGGAATTCTCCACGGGACTTGTAGGAAAAGAAAAATTATGTCGATTTATTTCTCTTCGACGAATGCCTTCATAAAAGGTTTGTTTGTTGCGTATCATCATTAGGCCATATACGTCCTACTGTTGGCCACGGGCCTTATAGGGTTTAGGCCTTAGTCCACAATATTGTCGTTTCTAGACTCCGTGATGCTACAGAGAATTTCCTAATGGAAAATCCCAAAATCGCTTTGCCCGACCCCGTACTTCTGGATACCACGGCACATTCTTGTAAAACGCGACCACGAGGCAGTTACAATGTGTTATTTTATTGCTTTAATTATCTTTCGAATCACTCAAAACAGCCATGATGTTGCACAAACACACAAACAAAACTGCGACAAAATTTGAGCTTCATACATCTTCATACTAACGCACATACGACTTTTGAATGTAGGTATTTGTTAATTTAATCTGCATTTGCTCGCCCTGTCCATTACATTAGCAAATCACATTGAATACGCGGGAATCATACATTTCCAATTGTTGCCACGCTTTCAGGTCTCAGCACAACAGGTACTGACCGCTCTCTGGCATAGCTATTAATCCCTTAAATAATGGACCATATAATACCCTTGTGGAAGCGCACAGCAGTTGCATTATTGACAGAAGCATCGGCTGAATCAATACGGTAGTCTAATGGACCGCAACGTGCGCTAGTTATATAAAATTTTAGTTGTAAATCCCCAACCCTGTAATGGCAGCACGCGCCACGGATTCTCGATCCCTTTGTGCATCAGATACTATGTAAGCTTTAACAAGGAAAATTTATTTATTTTTGTTTTTATTCGCATTTTTGCCTCTGTAATTGCGCAAACAGCACGGTAATTTTATGTATTTATTTTGGATTTTGTTGGGCTTGTGTTAATACGGGCTGACGGTGATAGTGCAGCTAGCGAAAATATCGAATGTTTTGTAAATAACTGCTTTGCAAATAGGTAATAACTACTGTTTAAATATTTTAATTTAATTATTCCCACTCATTTATTTGAGAAATTATAAAAGTAGTGATGGCCTCGAGTATTAGTCGCGCGCTCGAGACAAAATCTCGGCAGTTGCGTGTTCAAACCCCAGCGCACCTCTGACTTTTCAAAGTTATGTGTGCATTCATAATGAATTACCACGTTCTTTACCAATGAAGGAAATCGTTTTTTATTTTTTCCTTATATTCTTATGTGTACCACTATAGACCTACTTTGTCTTCTTACATTTTATCCAAAGGTTGTCTTGAAGAGATCGCTCTCAGTGATAAGAACGCCTATTTTTCCACTTTTTATTGATCTATCATCATGTGAAAACAATCAGTACATTTGGAAGTTTTTATGATTTTTTTAGGTGTATAGTCCGCCAACCAGCACTAGGCCATCGGAGTGAACTAGGGCCTAAACCCTGTTCAATTGATTGATTTCTTTTATAGAAAATAATGAATAAAGTTACGTGGAAAAAAAATTGCTTATAAAATCCCGGTAACCTAGTAAAAACTTTCAGGTACGACTTTTCAACAAAGGCGATGCAAAAATAGAGTCGAAAAGTTGTTGAGAGCAATGTTCCCTTGAGTTGTGGACAAATTGGTACTAACTTATCGATAACAATAATACATTGAATGCACTAGCAAAAGCCTTATTTTACTCAAAGCACTCTTTCTACCAAGAGACATGCAATAAGCCGACGTTGATGTTATTATTTTCTGCTCAGAACCTATGAGTAGAAAGTATATTTGGGATACTTCAATTCACATTTAAATTTTAAAACCTCCAAAATGTTTATCTATATGAAAAATTAAACTATGTGCACTTGATGTACCATACTTAAGTGAGAAAGTAATTCAGTTAGTAGAAGTTATTTAGTTAGTGTCTGCCTCGTAGTCTCGTGGCACAAGTATGTGCCGTGCGATCTAGATGTCCCGGGTTCGATTCCCGGGTCGGGCAAAGTGTTCTTGGGTTTTTCCATTAAGAAATCGGAACGGAGTCTGGAATTCTACCTAAAAGCGGCAATAGGCTCGCCCCTATTACGTGGGACGAAAACACAATTGGCGAAATTTGGTGCGAAGATGCACCTCTGCCTACCCATTCAGGAAATATCGGCGTGAATGTGTGTACATATGTACGTAGTTACAGAATTTATGGCCATTCAAGCAAAAAGTTACTAGAGTAGGCACATAGGCAAGCCCAGCATAAAGACACTTCACCATTCCGCCAAATATTTTTTTCCATCTTTGTTCATCAGTTGTAACTTTCAAGTGACGTGTCAAAACAATAAAAAAATAAGAAAAAGTAGAGACTATTGTTTGTCGGTTGAAACAATTATTGTTTAAATTCAGTTTTTTTATTATTTACAACCCGTTTAGAAGCAGATTTGACTTGACAATGTCTTGAAACTCTAGTCTTGGATAAGAGAGACTCATCTCTATGCAATACAATTAGTGAGGAAGACAGCATGTAATAATTAATCTATTTACTGACGTTTGCAGATGACATTAGCAATGTGTGTGACATATAATTCCATAACCTAGAATCTAATTCCCGTGAATAACCGCGATATGTCCTGTATAAATAAATAAATACACCCAACAGCCACATACATAGTTCTGACCCCACACTAAGATACGTCTTGTGGGTATCAGAAACTACGAGAGACTTTGCGGTCCCACAAACACCCAGACCCGAAACAAATATTTGTGGATCACAGAAACATTTGTCTCGGCGCGGGGATCGAACCCGCGGCCTCTCGTTTCACAAGCTGGTGTCTAGCTAACTGCGCCGTGTCTGTCAAACTGTCAAAGTGTTTGAGTAGGTAACGAGATACCACAGTTAGAAATTTATCAGTTCAGTTGTCAAAGCATTACAAGGTACTATAGAATCCTTACTAATATTATAAATGCGAAAGTAACTCTGTCTGTCTGTCCGTCTGTCTGTCTGTCTGTCTGTCTCGCTTTCCTGCTAAAACTACTGAACCGATTTAAATGAAATATGGTACACAGATAGTTTAGACCCTGAGAAAGGACATACTTAGGCTACTTTTTATCCCGGAAAAGGGGTTTTAAGGGATTGAAAGGGGGGATGAAAGGTTGTATGTTGTGTAGACGACTAAAACTATGTATATGTAACTATATGTCTGTTATGCTTTCACGCCTAAATCATTTGACCGATACAAACGATTTTTGATATGGACATAAATGAGACTATGTGGAGTAAAATAGGCTACAACTTATTTTATTTCTGAACCCAACCCTGTAGTCTACGCGGACGGAGTCGCGGGCAAAAGCTAGTTGTTAATAAGCCTGTATCGGTGTAATATGGAACATAACAGCTAAAGTAATAGTCTAAGAAATAATATCCTCATCTGTTATTTAGTAGTGATAAGAAACAAATCATGGATAATATTCACACATTATTGCAAATAGGTTACCTATTTAAATCACGTCCGGATAATCTATAATATTCTAATAAAGAGGAAAGGTTTGGATTTTTGGATTTTTTGATGTTTTTTACGAATAAACTCAAAAATTACAGAACCGATTTCGATGATTTTTGGTATGGATATAAATGGAACCTGCCGAAGTAAAGGATACTTTTTATCCCGGAAAATGTAGTATTCCCGTGGGAATGGGTATAAGTAACTCTGTCAATGTTCAGCTTTTACGCCTAAACCATTTGACCGATTTGAATAAAATTTTGGTATGGACATAATGGGACCCTATTAATTGACATAGAATACATTCAATCCCGGAAATATGTGGAGTTCACGTGGGATAAGCATATATTGTGACGCGAAAGTAACACTGCCTGTGTTATGCTTTCGCGCCTAAACCAATTGATCGACATACGACATACATACGAAACGAGAGCGGCCGCGTTGTGTTCTTTTATTTTAAATAATTATTATTTTTTGCGTTAGTTAGAAATATTTAGAGCCGCACACTTCAAACGTCAGTTAAAGTTAATCTTTTTGTAAAAATGTTATCCCTCTTTCACTATAAATTAATACTGTCAATGTAGCTAATAGAAAATTGCAACATCAAGCTTAACAGAGGTATATTATATAACTTGAACTATTTTTTTTTTATACTGGCACGGCAAAGTGACCCCATTGCACCTGATGGTAAGTGTAATGGAGTCCAGAAAAAGTGCCGACCAGCGAGAGATGATGGTCTCCCGTTGGTCGACGCAATCATGCCGGCCGAAAACCTCTTCACCTATCTTGTGAAGAAGTTTGGGGGACTAATACCATGGTGAACAAAGGACCGACCGCGAGAAACCGACCAAAAAATGCCGGCACGGTCATCCTTTCACCATGATTGAAGCCCCCCGAAAACCGGATATACACTGGCTGATCCCGGAACGCGGCACAATTGCATGTGCCACTATGGCGGGTTTTACGCCCTGTGTACGGTGGTCGCTATCCGGGCGGATACGAATATCCTACCACCAGCAATTTACGGCACTAACTGCCGCACTCAAAATTGATTTTTTTTAAATGTATATATTACTTGACCCTATATGAAGGTTTCCTCACGATGTTTTCCTTCACCGTTAACGTACGTAATAATTCATTGCTAATACACACATAACTTCGAAAAGTCAGATGAGTGTGCCTAGGGTTTGAACCCGCGACCGCCGGGATTCTCGACCACACGCCTAAACCTCAATACCATCCCTACTTATCTAGCTACACCTATTATTCCATTATCTTATACACAAACT
The DNA here is from genome assembly GCA_907164795.1 of Hemaris fuciformis. NCBI lineage: Eukaryota > Metazoa > Arthropoda > Insecta > Lepidoptera > Sphingidae > Hemaris > Hemaris fuciformis. The sequence goes on from OU015431.1 coordinate 24,498,181, forward strand.
GTGTAAACTGATTCATTCACGGAAAATGTAACTTTGTAATCCTATAGATATATTTATATGGGATTCATCATCATCATCATCATCAGCCCATATACGTCTCACTGCCGGTACGGGCCTCCTCTGCCATTGAGAGGGTTTAGGCCTTAGTCCACCACGCTGGCCTAGTGCGGATTGGTGGAGTACACACCTAAGAAATTCCTAAGAACTTTTAGTTGTGCAGATTTCATCGCGATGTTTTTCGTAAAGGAGGTACGTGATAAATCATTGTGAAACATAACTTCGAAAAGTCAGAGGTTTTTGAGCCTGGGTTTTGAACCCGCGACCGTCGAGGTTCTCGACCGCGTGCCTAAACCTAGAGGCCATCACGACTTCTTTACGACATTATATGAGATTACAAAGTTATTTATGCAGATTGTGTATCTAGAAAACCAGACCAAGCAAGATATTTAAATTTTTCCTTAAAATACTAAAAACTAATTGTGTTCCAAATTTGAAGCTTCTATGTTGGCTAGAAGTGTCATAGAGTTTTGATGATCGGTCAGTGAGTGACCAAAACTGCGAAGGTTGACTAGTTATATTTCTTAAAAATACTAATACTAATATAAATAGACAGAGTTTATACTATTCTTGCTTGGTGACTAAAATTTCAGGTTTCTAGGTTTATCCACAACGAAGTTATAGAGTGTCGAAAATGGCCTGAATTGCTTCGAGAAAAGTATATTACGGCCGTGCCACTATTTTGCTCGACTTGGCGGGGGCACTGCTGTGCCCCCAGATCAAATAAAGAACTAAAGTCAGAATACCACGATCAGATACATGATATTTCATCATCAGCCCAAATACGTCCCACTGCTGGGCACGGGCCTCCTCTACAACTGTGAGTGTTTAGGCCTTAGTCCACCACGCTGGCCTAGTGCGGGTTGGCGGACTACACACCTAAGAAATTCCTAAGAACTTTTTAGGTGTGCAGGTTTTATCACGATGTTTTCCTTCACCGTTAAAGCAAGTGATAATTCATTGTGAATACACACATAACTTCGAAAAGTCAGAGGTGTGTGCCTGGGGTTTGAACCTGCGACCGTCGAAATTCTCGACCGCGCGCCTAAACCTCGAGGCCATCACTGCTTTTTGTGCACATGATATTTATATTGTATTAATGAACCCGGAACAAGAAAGGTAGAATACGAGGGATGCCACGTTACGCGTCCGGTTCGCGTCCACACTTGATCCGCTATAAAAAAATGATAAAACAGAAATTAAATTGACAGCGGCAGCGCCGGCGATCGCCGATAAAGCAACAGCTTACGTAACTAGTTGTGCTTTCTTCCGCGAGGCGCGTCTCTTTCGCTCCTTTGTGCGGAGCGGGACGGACGCGCCGCGCTCGCAGGGCTGGCACAACTTAGACAACTTAAATATTTATACTTCTAATAACACATCTCATTGGCAATTGAATGTGAGGTGTTTGGCCGGGTGTAAAGTTGAGACTGTGTGTAAATAGCTTTAGAGGTTATGAGGATTTAAAAAGCAAGGAATTTGATAAAGTTAATGCTAGTGATCGAATTGTATTTTTGAGTTCTGGTATTGTTTTATATTTTCAATTACTTTTTTATATGATATATGTTATATACGTACGCACGAGGTGACATGACATAAAGTCCATTGCCATTATCAGGAAATATTTTCAAACTTTTTACTGTTATTAAAAAAATCCTGCCTCTGACTACCTCGTGGTCTCGCGGTACAAGTATGTGCCGTGCGATCTAGAGGTCCTGGGTTCGATTCCCGGGTCGGGCAAAGTGTTTTTGGGTTTTTCCATTAGGAAATTCTCGGTAACAGCACGGAGTCTGGAAATGTGCCCGAAAAACGGCAATAGGCTCGCCCTCTATTACGTGGGACTGATACATACTTGGCGAAATGTGGGTGCAGAAATGCACCTCTGCCTACCCCTTCGGGGAATACAGGCGTGAGTTTATGTATGTATGTATGTAAAAAAATCCTAACGAAAAACGCGATAACATTAATTTGCCTAACATGGTAACGACCCCGGGACAGTACAATTGCACGTGTACACTTACACCGCGGAACCAAAGAGCCAGTTTAATATACGAATTATACAAGGTGTTAATAATTTATGTACACAAATTTATGTTAGCGGATTACAATGCCAATTCGAAGATATCAAGTTCTATTAATTCTAGAAAATAAATTCCGAGAAGAACCTCCCGACCCTAGGCGTTTTTCCAAAGCAATGATTGCAGTTCAACAAACTGCGCAAGAGTCGATCGTTGAACCTGCACTAACCGTTAGTCCATCTCGCTCGCGCAGGCATACCTTGCTCGCTTTGTCCCTTTCTTGCAGACCCGATGATCATCCATCGCCGGTTTCGTTCGATACGATGCAAACAGAGGAGATTCAAAGCGTTCGATGTACGCGCATCTAAGCTAACGCGAGGTGACGAGGTTTCCTTTCGTATATTGAACGTGTACAACAAATATTTATGCGTTTTTATTGCAAATGATCATGTGGAGCGTGGAGCCGTGTGTTCTTGCTGATGGCTCGCACGCGATCGCACACCACACGCGCTGCGTACTACAGAAGACGCACTGGGAGGTACTACACTCTACACACACCACTCATTTCATAACCATGATTCATGCACATATGTTAGAGGTATTACGGGCTGGAGAATGTCATTACTTGTACAACATTACGTACGGTTATATTGAGCTGGTGTCGATTAAAACTTTTACTTGCGGATTTTTTGTTATTGTGTGTATAAAAAATTAAGTCCTAACTTGAATCTTAGAGAATGTCTCTAAAAATTTTAAGCTACAGACACAACCTCTTCCACTTAATTACATATTAAAATATCGTCAACATGTGATTCGTCTAAAGTAAATTTGAACTTCGTTTACAAACGAGTGTATAGTGTGAGACTGTTGAGTGTATAATGAATTTAATTACTATAAATATAATAATATACTCCACTACAACGGAGAAGACATCAGTCCAACACGCGGACCCAATGCAACGGGTTATAGCTATCAAAATTGAATTTAATTTAATTAAAAGATAGATAAGATTATTTCAGAGGCGGTACTTGCATAGAAGCCCAAAAGCATTACACGTTAATTGTGTAATGTCTGCTTTATAATTGTTTATTGTCGGCTCAGGATATTCTAGTTTATTATATGTCAAATTGCTTTTGTTAAATAAAGATTTAAAGCTTAATTAATGATTATTATACGGCCACTAGTTTATTTAGCCCAAATATAAATCATACCTTTTGACTATTAAATAATATAGCGTAATTTAGACTACGCGAGATAAAGATTGGATTGTAAATAAAATACCGACCAATGAACGAATTATCTTATCGTTTTAACTGTTACGAATTAGGAGTCAAATTTATGTCCTACTATGTATAATCCACGCGGGAAGCCACAAGACAAGGGGTGTTAATACGGACCGCACGCCAAATCCCTTTCGCGATATGATTCGATCCGGCTGGAGGTCAATTACCAGTCATTGAAATGCACCGATCGGGACGACGACCGAACATTTTAAGAATGAATCGCAAATTTCCTGTAAGTTAAAGACACAATTCCAGTCCACAATTGATAGGCAGTTAATTAAATCTCATACAACAAAGTGACAATTTGTTGAAGTTAGAAACTGATTGTTAACGGACTGCCATTTATTGGACACGTATTGTACTTTCATATTCGTTTAATGGCCGAATACTGAAACGCTACTTAATCTGAGGGCGACTGATATTTAAGTGGCTGTTATAATTTAAGCGGTATACCCAAAACATCATTTATCGGTTTTAAGACAATCGTGACGTCAGAGTTGCTGACGTCACACATTTCAAAGTCCATTTTCCTCCGAAATATAATTTCTCTTATTTACACACTGCCCTTCCAACTAGTTCTTTCAGAATATCCATCTTATAATTATCTTGAAAAGATCGCCATGTGCGATAAGGCCGCCATTTGTGCCCTTCTTTATGTAATACAATGTTTTATGATTTAAAACCAACTTAGGGCGCTTTCACATAGACCGTCCGTTTTACTGGATCCGTTTTAATGGATCCGTCGCTACTGGAGGTAATATTCACACAACATTTACAGCACCGATTGTAACAGATCCGACGCTACTGGACTTTCGTTCTTCAGTGTATCAAAATTTTTACTTATTTCCGAATGACCACGTCTACTTTTTATGACCTTCTTAAACGATTACGAACCCCGCCGCACGCCCGTGCCAAGCCAGGCGCGGTTTCGATCCGATAAAACGGATCAGTATTTCCGTTGTGTGTGGGATTTTTTACTGGATCCGTGATACTGTATTCTGTGTGAACTCGCTCATACAACTACATACGCTAATAGCATATCCGTTTAAATGGACCTGTAAAACGGACGGTCTATGTGAACGCGCCCTTAGTGTACAATAAAGTGTTAAATAAATTTAGTCATAAGTATGTTAAGTCCTCTCCGTGGCTTTGAGCCACACAAAGCTAGCGGGATGAAATAGAACCCGAATTCATTTTACTGTTAAAACACGAACTCAGTGTAAAAATTACATAGGCAAATATAGATGATGATAAAAAAAAAACATTAGTCTGGAATCTGTAAAACACCATCGTCGCTAATGAAAATATCCCAACCCATCTGGAACCTATTAGCGTCTTTACAACTTATAGGAGCTACAGGCAGTGAAAGTTGAATAGCAGTGAAACCTCTCAAAGCAAAAGCAGTACTTTTAGATGAAAATAAACTTTGGGAAACTTGTGGCTATATTATTCTGCAACAAGTTGTAAAAGTTATGCAAGTTATTAATAGCATGAAACAAATGAAGTACTGTTTCATTATTTGTTTGTTACGTGATTTTGTTCAAAAAACAAACTAAAGAAATTGAAAATAAATAATATTAAGAGCATGAAATGAAAGTTAATTAGGTTGGTGAATGGGTTAGTTAGGTTGTAAATAGCTTTGGCTTTCATCCGCGTCTATTATATTAAAATGCTTCAAAAATAATAAGATCTCGGCGAAAAATGCCGTTTTCACAAAAAAAAGTAGACTTCCAAATTCTCGGTTACTTTCAAATTAAACAGTTAATACCAAAATTATAATTTTTAAATAAAAAAAGTCGTGATAAAGTCGCGATACCCTCGAATTTTAGGCACGCGGTCGAAAATCTCGACGGTCGCGGGTTCAAACCCCAGGCACACCTCTGACTTTTCGAAGTTATGTGTGTATTCACAAAGAATTATCACGTACTTTAACGTACATCGTTAAAAACATGGGAAAACATCGTTATGAAACCTGCACACCTAAAAGTTCTTAGAAATCTCCTAGGTGTGTAGTCCGCCAACCCGCACTAGGCCAGCGTGGTGGACTAAGGCCTAAACCCTCTCAATGGTAGAGGAGGCCCGTGCCCAGTAGTGGGTCGCATATGAGCTGATCATGTGCATTAACCGTACTAAGAGGCCTTGTTATCTTAACTTCCACTTTAAGCCGCTGTGTATGGTGTTTCCGTAAGCTACGGAATTACATAAAAGGTCGGTATAGCGCCCTACATCCGAAAAGCTTAATACTAATGTATTTTTGTCTTAACCAATTATATTCTACAGCACCTGTTCCTATTTCTATTCCATAAAGTTTTCAACCCACCTCACGAGGGACAGAAATACAAGCCTAGAGAGGTATAATTCTGTGCCGCCTTTACAAAGTGGCTACCGAATATATTCGTATTAGAATAGATCTGGTTCACTCCGCCGCGCCGGAGCAGAATAGAAATTCTAAACTTGAATTCTATCTTTCACTAATTTATGTATAGACACAACTTGTATTTAATAAAACTATGGCATTCCAGACTCCGTGCTGCTACAGGAAGTTTCTAATGGAAAAACCCAATAACACTGTCCGACTCGGGAATCGAAATACCTCTAGATGACACGGCACATACTTACACCGCGAGACCACGAGGCAATCGATAGTCCTATAAAGTATTGTCTATTATTTAACTACCATCACAAGTTTTTATTTTTTCTTTTCTAAAAGGGCAATAATTTGCTAGTGCATTCACTTACGTTGTGTAAAAAAAACCGGCCAAGTGCGAGTCGGACTCGCGTGAAGAGGGTTCCGTACAGACCGTACACACAAACTTTACATTGGAGTTGAATAATTTTATAGTACGCACAATATTGAGTGATTTACCATAATTTTTAATATCATGGACTTTTTATAGGTTTTCCTATAATCTATAAGTAGAAAACTAATTTCTGTTATATTTTTTTCAAAATTATAGGTTCTGTAGTTTCGGAGATAAGGGGGGGGGATGGTCAATTTTCGTCTATTTTCTTGAATAACTTGGAAACTATTTATTTTAAAATTACAAAAAAATACATTTATGATCTTCACAAAAAGACCTTTCATTTTATATGTCACACGATGCCGTTTTCAAATATATATTTTTTAAATTTCCACCTTCCCCCCAAAAATGACCCATATACAGATTTCATCTATTCACGTCACACCTCTGCGTTTGGGTCACAGAAATTGATGTGTGTCACCTTAACTAACCTGTCTTAGTTTTCGATCACAGCCTGTATACATCTGTAGAGACTGAATGAGTCTCTCGCGAACTAGGCAAAGTTGTTTTTGGGCGCGCCAGTTCGCCAAATGCAATTTAAACACCACGTAATAGGAAGATCCTGTTGCCGTTTTCCGATAACTGACGTTATTTAGATAAAAATATCATTAGAACTTTTAGGTGTGCAGGTTTCACACACACATAACTTCAACAAGTCAGAGGTGTGTGCCTGGGGTTTGAACCTGCGACCGCCGACATTCTCGACCGCGCGCCTAAACCTCGAGGCCATCACTACTTGCATCAAAAGTTATAAAGGTATTAAAATATACAACGTTTAAATTTGTATTTAATTATCTAATAAGTAATATTCCCTTCACTAGGCAGGACCGCATGGAGGGGAGTAAATAAACACTTATTATAGTTCAAGTATTCTTATAGTTGTGAATCCAGCACCAAAATGCCGTGTCTCAAAGTACTCGGTGATTTGAAATCACTCGGCGTGTAATCAGAATTTCGCAATGATTCGTTTTGCGCAAAATATAAATGTTGAAATTGTTCCGGAGACAACCGGCTCCCGTGCCCTTTGTTGACTCCGTGTCAAGTGTCATGCACAGGTGAAAGATTAATTGTATAAAGTCGGTAACATATGGTACGGTTAACGTAGTAACTTAAATATTAATAAATTTATAATCAATACACCATATTTTGAAATATGAGGCCAAGGGTTCGATTTCTACACCGAGACAATTGTTTGTGTGATCCACAAATATTTTTTTCAGGTCTGGGTGCTGTGAGACCAAAAAATCGCGTTGTTTCTTATATCCATGATACAAGACTTATATCTTAGTGTGGGGTCAGGACTATGTAGTATGTGACTGTTGGGTGTATTTATTTACATTAATATATAAAGCTGAATAGCATATTTTTTCGCTAATCTCAAACAGGTTCGAATGAAAAAATATTTTTGTGTTGGAGCAGAAATGAAAAATGTGGAAATAGTAACTCTTGAAGTTTAGAAGCCAAGCCAACAGCCCCGTAACGCAGTTGGCTAGACACTTTGCGAAACGAGAGGCCGTGGTTTCGATCCCCGCACCGAGACAAATGTTTGTGTAATCCACGAATATTTGTTTCGGGTCTGGGTGTTTGTGAGACCGAAAAGTCTCTCGTAGCTTCTGATACCCACGACACAAAACTCGTATCTTAATGTGGGGTCTGAACTATGTATTGGGTGTTTTTATTTATTTAAAGTTCCACCTAAGAAGTTGCTGGCAACAACTAGCTAAAATATTATAGGGGTCGTCCATTAATCATGTGGAGCTTGAAAAGGGCGGGGGGAGTGGTTTGGCAAAATTCATAAAATATCACTAAGGGGGAAGGGGTTGTAGTAAAATATCACGTGTATTATTTTTTTCGTCTAACGTGCGATTTCTAAGCCGAAAAGCCAGTCACAAACAACCTGGAACCTTTCTGTCAAGACATTATATCATGATCCTTAATTTCAGAATAAAATTAGATTATACTTTTTATCTAATATTCTAAAACTTTTAAGATTATTTGTAGGTACTAAAAAATACACGTGATTTTGGGTGGGGGAGGGGGGTTAGTCGTAAACCTCAGCACGTATCACAATGCTAAAAAATATCACGTGATTAATATACGGCCCCATACATACATTCACACACATTCACGTTTGCATCCGCTGCCTTGCCTAGAGGTACATTTCTGCGCCCACGCTTCGCCAATAGCTTCTTAAGTCCCACATTTACAGACGCCGTGCCCCTGCTGAGATTTCGCTAAGGATAATTCCTCTTTGGCGATGCAGCTGTGTGAGTACTTATGTATGTACGTGAATTATTTTCGCCAGTCAACATAAATATGAACGCGACACTTTTAGTTATAATACTTTTGAAGGTTTTTTATGGTAGCTATCAAATCGTAGTATAAATAGTATAGATTGGTAAGGCAATCAGTATCACCACACAATTTAGAACAGAATAGTTTAAATGTCTAAGTAGTTATCCTCTCAGTTGTAGAAAGGGCCCGTGTCCAGCAGGATATATGGGTTGATGATGATGAGTTTAAATTGGGCTTCTTTTAGAATGATATCAAGTGGGCCTGCCTGAATTCTTTGCAAATCAAATAAAAGTCCTTAAATTACGAAAACAAACAATGTTAGTTTATACTAGCTGTGCCCGCGATTTCGTCTGCGCAGAAAATTATTTTTTATAAGAAAATTTATAAACTAAAAGTAGCCTAAGTTACTCCTTATTACATCAGCTATCTGCCAATAAAAGTCTCGTCGAAATCGGTCCAGCCATTTCAGTGATTAGCCGGAACAAACAGACAGACAAAAAATGTAAAAAATGTTATTTTGGTGTATGTACCGTATATACATATATATTCATATTTATACATGTAGTAAAAATGGTTATTTCAATATTACAAACAGACATTCCAATTTTATTTATATGTACGTAGCCTAAGTTAATCCTTATTACATCAGCTATCTGGCAGTGAAAGTCCCGTTAAAATCGGTCCACCCGTTTCAGAGATTAGCGGGAACAAACAGACAGACAGACAGACAGACAAAAATTGTAAAAAACGTTATTTTGGTATATGTACCGTGTATACATCCATATGCATTTATTAAAAAGCGGTTATTTCAGTATTACAAACAGACACTCCAATTTTATTTATTTGTATAGATGATCATTATTATCACTATTTAAAAGCATAATTACAACCACGTTTTTGTTTAATATCTGCCATTTCTTAGGAAACAAGATTATTTATTTAAAATGTTTTTCTACGATTCAATTCTAAATTCTAATCTTTAATATTTTATTTTATAAATTGTTGGCTTACTCATCAGGAATAAAGGTAACGTCGACATTTACTAATGAAAAATTTGTTTCGTTTTAGTTCATTTATAGATCCTATACATATATGATTTCATTAATACTGTGATTATTATTTCATTTTTTAAATTTATTATAAGAAAAATAAAACGAAACAAACTTATTACATTCTATTTATGGCAATATTTTTTTAATGATACAGCGTAAAAAGGACTGTTATCCTGACCAAAAAATAGAAAATGTAATGTAAAAGAACTTCACAATTTTGCCATTTATGAAAATTTAAGTGGGCATTAGTTGATGACGGTCTTAAAGCCGATAAATGACGTTTCAGTAAACCAAATATATATATAATATATATATAATAGTACTCAAATATAATTCGCCCTAAGATGTGTCCATCAATATCCGGCCATAACTGACGTAACCGCCTACGAACGTCCAAAGTGAAATTCAAATAGAAATTAGTTTACAACACAATGCCATTATCCCTGCCTGAAAATATTCCTGATCGTTTGAATACTATTGGCAGATGACAACGTGTTGATGGCCGCCGCCGGAATGCCACGGTACCATGTACGTAAATCTAAAATGATACATAAATGACTCCAGGTATCAAATAGTTTGCTGAGATGATCGTGCCTTAGTACTCATATTATGCTCTGTTTCTGGTTGAATAATTTTATCGTACGTATTTCATTAATGTTTTGTATTTTAAAATTGACTTTAGGATGTTATTCCGTAAGCGTATATAAACATCGTCGTTGATGCAATGTAGGCTTAAAAATTTTCACACCTCCGGGCGGAAAGCGTCAACTTTCGTCCCGTTGCGCTAAACGAAGTTGCCGCTTTCCGCCTCCGTCGAGGTGAAAAATAGTATACAGCCCTCAGAAAGTAAAAAAGAAAGCCTCAGATCACATGTTTGTTGACCTCGGCTTCGCCTCTGCCAACAGTTACGTGTGATCTGAGGCTTTTCTTATTTTACTTCCCAAGGGGTGTAATATACTATTACGCGCTACATTTTTCAACGTTAAATCTTAAAGGTTTTTTTTAATATGCTTTATTAGACACCACAAGAACAGAAATAAAATAAAACTAAATTCTTATCGCTATTAGAAATCTCTTGCAGAAAACCCAGAAAGTAGTGTATAATAAAAAAAAAAAATAATGTCTTTCATTAAATTCCCGGAAAATATGACTTTTGTAATTTTATTCGTATTACTAGATAGGTATTGCAGCTTCGAATACTGGTATTTTTACGGTGACTCCATATTACTTAAGGTAAGGTAAGAAAGCTGAGGTGTTATCAGGTAATTATAGAGGCGATCTGAACCGACATTTAAGTCTAATACGACTGCAATTGCACTTCTCGGGTAGAACATTACGCAACATATTGGTACAAGTTGTTTACACAAGCGACTAAATATAGACTGGCTTGTTACAACCGTGTTTACAACATATTAAATAATTACATTTGTCATTTATTTATTTGAAAAGTTATTCTACAGTTCAGAAATAGTGTTCATTGGTACAAAATTATTTATATATTGATTAGTTTTATTTTAATATCTTGGCATAACATCCGTGCGTTTAAACGAACTGAATGGCTGTGAACAAAGACATGTAAAATACATAAAATAGTTTGCATAGTCACGTGGTACCCACTGCTGTTAACTATTATTCTATTCTCAGCCTATCGCCGTCCACTGTTGAACGAAGGCCTCCCCAAGTAGGCGCCAACCATCCCGGTCTTGAGCAGCCCTTATCCATCCGCTACCCGCCACCTTTCTCAAGTCGTCGGACCATCGTGCTGCAGGACGTCCTACACTACGTCTACCTAAGCGCGGTCTCCACTCCAACACTTGTCTGCTCCAACGGCCGTCCGTCCGTCGGCAGACATGGCCGGCCCACTTCCACTTTAGCGTGCTAATCCTGTTAACTTTTTTTTTTTTTTTTTATGGAAAAAGGAGGCAAACGAGCTAGTGAGCCACCTGATGTTAAGTGGTCAACACCGCCCATGAACACCCACAATACCAGAGGAATCATCGGTGTGTTGCCGGCCTTTGAGGAAAATATAGGCTCTCTTCTTGAAGGCCCCTAAGTCGTATCTATTTGAAAAACTATTAGTATATTTCAATTAGTCGTATAAATTGATCGATGTCTAAAGTCATATCGTTCACGTTTGTTTATTATTCACGTTTTGGTTGATTAGCAAGGATAAATCGTTCAAAAGCTGGATGATAACTGTCTATACTTAAAACGAAGGGCCTACACAGAGTAGCGTTTTAAAAGGGTAATTGCCATTAGAGACATAAAAAAAAAGTGTGTGTGTACTTATGTACACGCGTTAGAAGTTATACCACACGACTGAAGTAAAACTTATAAATACGCCCAACAGTCACATACATAGTTCTTAGTTTACACAACATATTACATTTCTGAACGCACTCGTAATTTACATACATTTAATTGGGCGCATTTATAAGTTTTACTTCAGTCGTGTGGTATAACTTCTAACGCGTGTACATAAGTACACACACACTTTTTTTTTAAATTTAGAATAGTGACAGTAATAAATTAAAACTAAAATTGAAAATAAGAAAATGTCAATTATGTTCTACGCAACTACCAGGACATCATAAATCAGCAAGGACAAAGTACTAGCATTAAAAACTGTATACTCGTATTATCCATTCGAAATTTAAACCACGATGAATTAAAAACAAAACTTATTAATGATAGCATTTCACCTCTCTAGCTTTCTGAATGCCTAGTACCATTAATGAGTCAGCTGGCTTAATAACTCGTCCTTTTGACCGGAAACGACACAAATGCAGATTAAATAATGCAGCCAACATGACGCGCGTAGTGCAGTGTGAATTTAGCTACAATGGACTTTTTTTTTTCGAGACTTAATGAGCGGTTAAGCAAACAACTTCATACTGTTAATTTTGCGTCACAGATGCGCGCGCATCTTAAAATTTCACTCTCATCATTTTTTCATAACGCGCCTAAAGAAGTATAACTTCAAAAATTAACACGATTTCTCATCAATTCCATACAGTGTAGTTTCTATATCTATTCGGTCAGTTATTACTTTGTCTAGTCTTAAATAGAAAATGTTGTGTAAGAGCGCCTATGTTCGTTAATAAAACGTCTCATGACTAATATAAAAAGATGTGAAATATTTCTGCAAAAATGTTCTTTCAGTAATCTGAAGGAAGCCTCGGCAATGTGCAGCAAATCCGAACAAGCTTTAAGACCTTTGTGACGTGGAACTGTGGAATAAAAATAATTACAGACCCGACCCGTACTAGCTCGCCTGTACAATTTGCACCCCGTGGCGCAGTTGGCTAGACACCAGCTTGTAAAACAAAAGGCCGCGAGTTCGACCCCTGCACCGAGATAAATGGTAATTTAATATTTATTTTGGGTCCGGGTGTTTGTGATAAAAAGTCTCTCGGAGTTTCAAATACCCACGACAAAGACTCGTATTTTGGTGTGTGTAAATTTGTTTGTTTATTTTTGCACTCTACAAAAACAACAGTATACATATTTTTTTATATATTTCTTCAATTAAATGTATTTTTAATTGGGTAACAATAAAGAGTTTTTGTATTTTTCCGGCTCCTTTTATTCATTAACTTATAATCCTGTAAGATTCAATAGTATATTTATTTGATGTTTATTAATTTATATTTCTGTTAACTTCCACTTGCAATTCATTCAATAATAACATTTCCAATTTTATGCACATACTCATCATCAGCCCATTATACGTCCCACTGCTGGGCACGGGCCTCCTCTACAACTGAGAGGGTTTAGGCCATAGTCTACCACGCTGGCCTAGTGCGGGTTGGCGGAGTACACACCTAAGAAATTCCTAAGAACTTTTAGTTGCGCAGGTTTCCTCACGACGTTTTCTTTCAGCATTAAAGTGCGTAGCAGGTCATTTTCCTTGGCCTTGCAAGATACTAATCCCAAAGTCCCTTCTATGAAATACATCTCAGACTTTATCAAAAAATATCCGGCAACGATAATAGAACCATTGACTTCACGATCGCATACCCCATTCTCCACGGGACAAGCCAGCTATACCCCGAGTGGTAAAATTGCAAATATTACAGATATCCAAGCCACATTTCCCCTATATAGTCCACTTGAGCATCAAATGAATGTACAAAATTTAATTGGCGCTTCGAGTATCGAGGGTTCGGCCGCAAATGAGAAACCGTACAAAATATGTGGTGGGCTTTTGAACGAATACGCGGAAATGTGTCCAGTTATTAGCAGCGGAACGCATGTTAATCAATTTAGTATCGTATAATACTTTTAAAAGTGTAATTGAATAAAAATACTTTTGACTTTGACTATGGTATGTTTCAATCAGCCTATAGTTCTAATTTCAAAAAATCGCGTTAATTCCATTTCAAAAGAGAACCAAAGCATTTCTATTAAAAATATAGCATCTAAAATGCCAATAGGGATATTGAGGCAGCCTATATCGCCAGTTATCACGCTTATTGGACGTGCGCCGGGTTGTGGTCAGCCACAGCCGTGACCTGGGAGACGCTCTTCCCAATTAGTCTAGAAATTGTAGTCGATAATGAAGTGGGAGCCCGCAAACAGAAATAGACTAACGCTGATGCAATTTTCACATTCTGATTCCAACAAATCTATTTGTATTTACAAGGTATTTTCAGTATTTAAAACTTAACTGGGCCACGAAGCCCGACTCCGAGTCTTTTATCAAAATATCTCACTGACTGCTTTGTTGATTCCGCGGCATACGAAAGAAAGAGTACTTTTTTTAATTGGATCATTCTTTCTACACTAATGAGCACGGGCCACCTCTAAAACTGATAGGATTTAGGCCTTAGTCCACCACGCTGCCGCTGGGTTGGCGGACTACACACCTTAGAAATTCCGATATTTTTTTGGATGTGCCGGTTTCCTAACAATTTATTCCTTCACCGTTAAAATACGTGACAATTCCTTGTGAATACATATAACTTAGAAAAGTCACAGGTGTGTGCCTGGGCCTTGAACCCCACGACTACCGCGCGCCTAACCCTCGAGGCTAACTCTACTTGAGCCAATAATTACATAGTTAAATTTATTATTCTTTAAATAACGGTTACTAAGCACAGCGGTGAATTAATCTTACAAAGATTGTTTTACTTTCACTCTGTCGGCGGCAGCTCAGTTCCCTTTTGCTATAATCACTTCTTTCCTACAATTTAGGGTTCCGTAACAGCACAACTACATGATATGTAATAGAGAACAGAAATAAAACAGGAGCTCAGAGACAATTTCAAGCCATTTTCCTAACAGTAAGTTGCTATACAGACAAAAATTCTATACAAACATATATTTAATGGACCATCAACTTTTCTGAGCTCGTAAGTATTCTTTTTTAATTCATGACCGTTTTAGCCGCGAAATGCTACTGAAATACTTTTTCACATTAAATGCTAAACAAGTTTAACTTAAAAGGCATACAAGAAAACACTATTGAGCACCAATCTTTTACCTACCTTATTTCAGAATGTGAATTGTAGATTACCCAAACATTTGTCTCGGTGCAGGGATCGAACCCGCGGCCTCTCGTTTGGCAAGCTGGTGTCTAGCCAACTACGCCACGAGGCTGTCAATATAATGCCTATATCCTAAACACGCGGAGAAGGCAAAGGAAAAGGTAAATCTGCACCCACGTTTCCCCAATTGTTTAAGTACCGCTGTTTTTCAATTACATCATCATCATCATCAGCCCAAATACGTCCCACTGCTGGGCACGGGCCTCCTCTACAACTGAGAGGGTTTAGGCCTTAGTCCACCACGCTGGCCTAGTGCGGGTTGGCGGACTACACACCTAATAAATTCCTAAGAACTTTTTAGGTGTGCAGGTTTTATCACGATGTTTTCCTTCACCGTTAAACCAAGTGATAATTCATTGTGAATACACACATACAGAACAAAAAATATATATCAAAGCTCAAAAAATAGAATATTAACAAAGACACATTTATGATACTGATGTCACATGGTATGAATTTCATTAGAGCGTTTATCGGTTATGATAATTAGCGAAAATATGTACGACGGAACCCTAAGTGATAACAATAAGAATTTTCCTTGGCCTCGTCTAGTTCTTTCATATAATGCTCTAAGAATCTCTCTCCTATATTCTCAATTAAACTTTAATAAAACAAAGAATTTTCACTCGAAGATGCGTCTACCGGTTGGCCGAAGGAACTTAATATCTAAATATTTTTTATATGTTCTAAGTGAAGTCTGTTTTTGTCCATTATTTTAGTATTGTATTTCTTTCGTTTAACATGTTGTCTTTGGATAAAGTTTCGGCAATCATTCTGTTTCATCCATACACATACATACGTGTCGAACAGTGTCGGTACTTCCATAGAAGTCCAAAAGCCCAGTTTGCGGCACAAAATTCCGAATAATAATCTTTAAGGTTTTAATCTTTATTTAAAAAAAAAAACAAACATTTTGACAAATAAATGAGAATATCCTGTCCTGACAATAAACAATTATAAACTAGAAATTACACAATTAACTGGTACCGTTTTGGGCTTCTATGGAAGTACCTACTGCCACTGGTGTCGATTTACATTTACAGTTTAAAGATTCACAGTACCGGATGTTTCGAGCTCAAATTCCATACTTTTATTAATACCCAGAGAAGGCATGCCAAGGAAGATATATTTCACGTGTATAGCCTAGATGAATGTAACAGGCACTAGCGAGCTGGGGTGAAAATCTCATTACTTGCCGTCATACCTGTGACGGAATATTTGGATATTTATAAAGAATGCGAGTGGTACTAGTAGTGGTACTAGCGCATCGCTCTATATTGCGTTGGTTATGTCGCCGCGCAACAAATTGCGAGTCAACGAGACTTCCCCTCGCGTCAAATAAAACGCTCGCCTGCGTCGCGTTCCAATCAATTATTAAATTCTTAACTTTTCACACACACACTGACGCTATATTTATGTCGAAAGGGACAGGCAGAGGTGTAAGATTTACCAAGAAATTTTTACTGAAGAAATTTACTGATAATTTTTCAAGGAAAAAAACAATTACACTTTGCCAACGGCACACTCTTGTGCTGCAACACCTCGACGCATAATTTTCATACAATTTCAAATGCTTAACTTGTTTATTACCTAGCTTCTATTTACGAGTCCGTCTGCGTCAATTTTAGAATTGGGTCCAGAGAGATGTTGTAAAGATGTAAGTACGTACGTACGTACTACGTAGTGTAGTAGTAGTGTAGTAAAACATTTTAACAAAAATCACGGAAGAATAAAAAGTATATATTATTTTCAGAAGCTACATATATATGTTTAAAAATTAAACTACAATAAAGCGTCTGCCTAATGTATTTATGTGGATTAATCGCTATTAAAACAATGTCTTAATTTCAACGCGAGGAAATGTCAACAATAATCGCTTTTTCGAATTATCTTTTCCTCCAAATATGCTTTTCTTCTCTATGTTTAAATAATATAATACGGTGTACACATGTAAATATTGTTAGTTTCTCTTCATATTAATAAATAAATCGAGCCGATCGGTATATGATGATCCACATCATACGATAGATAATAGTGTACCACATTTTTTTTTTACAGGTAATAATTTTTTTTAATTCTATACAATAATAATATTAGAATAATCAGTTTCCCTGTCAGGTAGACGCAGGAAGGGTGCACGATGGTCCAGAACTTTCTACTATGACGCGTCGATGTCATGCCGCGCCTGACGGATTTACTAATTGGATCTGTTGTTTTAGTTTTATGTCAGAATGTTGGACGACATGCACGAACGATCATTGTCACTAGGGTTTGCCCGAGACTTTGGTCGCGTTTAATTGTTTTAGAATAAAAAATCTTTAAAAAACCTAATATATTTTCGGGATAAAGGCTCGCCATTTAGTTGGTTAAACACATTCTTGGAAAACGAGAGGCTGCAGGTGCGATGCCGGAGATAAATGTTTGTTTGACCTTCTTTAAGTATCGGATATTGCTGTCAACGGACTTAAAATACGGTATTATAGTAATTTCTGATACCCACAATACAAGACTTATATCTTAATGTGGAAATGAAAAATGTATATGACTTTTGAGTGCTCTTAATCTCTATATTAAGTATCATCTAATAAATCAATCGCAATAGGCGATTTAATAATTATTTTTTATCCATATGTCTTATATTAACAGTCGTGATGGCGGGATGGTTTAGGCACGAGGTCGAAAAGCTCGACGATCGCGGGTTCAAACCCGAGGCACCTCTGAAATTTCGAAGTTATGTATGTTTTCACAAATAATTATCACATACTTTAACGGTGAAGGAAAACATCGTGATGAAACCTGCACACCTAAAGGCTTTTGGGAATTTCTTAGGTGTGTATGGTGGACTAAACCCTCTCAGTTGTAGAGGAGGCCTGTGCCCAGCAGTGGGACGTTTTTATATGGGCTGATGAAAACTGCACATTTCATTTTTCCATTGTCTAATATAGTTTTCTTGGAATAATATTAAACGTTAATATAATATTAAGTATTAAAAAAAGATTTTACAGTAAATAAAACTGATTCTTTTAAAAATATCATTTGTGTTACGTTTTCAAACTCAAAAAAAAAAAAACAATTGGAACCTCTCTACTACCCCGCCTCCCATATTCAAATAAATAAGTGGTATTTTTGTTTATGTTTTATTTACAAACAAACGCACTCGAGTGATAAAAAACACGAATTTTTCATTAACGACTCACACATAGATGTATCTCATATTAAGGTAATATTTAATTTTAGGAGTGTCGTTTGCGCCATACAGATGGCCGATCTTAATCCATTATACAAATACTGTTGCTATGTCTGCGATCAGGGCTGAATCAGTTTTAAAGCATAAATTGATAGATATGAATACGTGAGCCTTGTTTGTGTTGGAAATAATCTTGAGCATCCCGTGTGAAAAGAAAACTATTGGAAAATAATATTGATGGATGTCCTATCACAAATAGCGAATAGACATAGATTTTTTATTACAAAAAGCCTTTTTTTTTGTTCTCGAGGGGAAAGCTGTTTATGGCTCTACTTCCCGCCAGCCCCGGGGGAGGGGGGACGGGATGCGTATGCCGGGGTCACCGGTCTTCCAGCCCGGCGCGCGGCGACGTCATGTCCGCGCAGATGTTAGTGTCGGGCTGGGTCCCTATACCGGCATACCGACCAAAACCCCTCGGTGGCTATTTCCGCGCCGAGTGGGGCGACCACGGTACGTGAGCGAGAAGCGCCCACCGTAATGCCGCAGCAGCCCGGTGCGCCTCCGAGACGTAAACGTCCCGGCAGTTGCACCCCCACTAGCTTTGTTCGGGCGCCCCGGTTGTGCATGGGCGCCCGCGACGTACACAGGCCACAGTGCCGCCACCCCTCTCGGGGTCACTTTCAGTGAGGACGCCCCCGCAGCGCGCCCAGCGACCCCAAGGCCCCTTTGAGTCGTCTTTTACGACAGGCAGGGGATACCGTGGTGGGATTCTAACGCCCCCTTGCCACAGGGCAGATTACAAAAAGCCTAACTGTCACATAATTAATTATTATACCACACTAGCTAACATTTTGTTATGGGTATCAGAAACTTCAAGAGTCTTTTCTCACAAACACTCAGATCCGAAACAAACAAACTTTGATTTGTTTTAGTGCAAAGTTCGAACCCGCGGCCTCTCAAAAAAGTGCACAGCGCCTCTAAAGAAGTGTTTTCGACCCACGTTCAGACTCTGTGCTGCAGAGAATTTCCAAGCATAAAAAAAATGCTTTGCCCGCACCGAAAATCGAACCCGGAAGCTCTGGAACGTAGGGCATACCTATAATAGTGTCACGAGACTACGAGCAAGCAGAGCGACTGGTTCAATACTTGAGCAAATAGCAGCCACACCGAGTTTTAAATAGAGAACCAATTGGCTAAAATATTGAAATCTCTCATCACTCGGCTCAGCCATGCGTAGTCTAAACTTCACAGTCTATCCAAAATGAAACACATCCAATCTCATACAACCAATCTGTGGAAGTGGTTGTTGTGTTAACTGATACAATACGATCAGCTGGCAACTAACAGACAGAGCAAATAAGAGAAAAATCACCACCCCTGTTCTTTACAGCACGTATAGCTCAATAGGAGAGATTTTCAATGTTGCTTGTACATTGCATAAGGTAAAAATATTTCCTCAAGCGCACAACTTTCGATCTCTTTAGCCTGCTTACAAATTCATAATAACACTGCCAAATGATGTAAGCCAATGTAACCCGTTCGTTGCATCGTTGCAAGTCGGATGTCTTTATCAAAGGCTTGCGGCGCGCATAACGTTCACGGCCAATGACCCCTCTCCCCCTCCCACACTCCACTGCCCTGCCCCTCCACAACAACCGCGGTGCCTCGGCCCGATCACAACAGAACCATTATAGGTTTTGCAATAGCTTCCGACAAAACTAATTGTATCTATAAATACGAAGATGAAAGAGACATGGAAATTATGCGTTTTATTGAGACGACTCGTGGCGGCTCATTGGACTTTACCCTTTGAATATCTCTGAGTCGACTTGATCGTATTCAGCCTTTTGTGTGATCGCGAACAAATACGAGGAAGTTTAAATTGATCAGACCTTAAGTACCGTACAAAGTTGACGGCTCATAACTACTTACTGTGTTGGCAATTCGAGGAATAAATAAAAATACAGAAAAAAAATCTTAATTTATTTAAATAAATTTCCAGATCGCTCTATTGAAAGTAATTAGGACTAGAGTTTATATCACTTCGAAAACACACCAGTAATAATTAATTCTTCGTATAATTTAGCATACACTGCAAATAATTTTAATAATCTCATATTACTAAAATTTGTATCTAAAATTAAAATAGAGTAATAACAAAACATAAATAAAATGAATGAAAGAATGATTTGAAAAAGTCGATTGATCACGAACGCGAGAGCTCGGCAGTTATTAAACGCTAAATTACAATCAATCGGAAATACGAATCCCACACCGTGCACGGCACATAATTGAGGTGCGCTTACAAACGGTCAGCTTTTCCAAAGCTCCCCGCACCCGCCTGCTCTGACGAGCTTTCCAAACAAATTTGACGATACCTGAAGCACTACAATTAAGCTCAGCGTCCAATCAAACGTAGATTGGTTTGTCTATATTATGAATACGTTGTAGGACAGAAGAGCCAATTATTGGCAATCGACAAAAATACGTGCCCTCATCCGGGCTCCGCAATCCTACAAGTGTACAAGATCAAAGACTAATTTTTCAATTCATTTTGTACAGATGTACATTACGTTTATTTCGGTGTAACCAGAGATAATTGGTTCACTTAAGTTTAGTGACGTGAACCGGGTGATCGTATCATCCCAGCGTTTTAAATACAATTTTCCCCCTCTAGATTAGTTGATCAAATAGATCTAAAATGATATTTCATTTCACCTGTCCAAAATATTTTCATCATAAAATATATATTTCTAATTAAGCTACAAATCAATTTACAAGAGCCAGCAATCGGGCAATAATTTTGTAGGGTGCAGTGAGTGGAAATTTCCGTGAAGGAGGTGTGACTGGCGACATGAATGAAGTGACTTCGAGTTAGCATTATACATAACGTCGAGGAGAAGGTACGAATCTCGGACGGACCCTTACCTGTTGTCCAACAGTTGCAAATCTCTCACGGGGCACTTTGAAACTGGTCGGGATAAAGCCGATTCTCAAGACAACTTGTAATACATAAAATAAAGGATGCTAAATCTTTATACTTTCTTATATAGAGTAGAAACTCGTAATGGTTTTTAAATAATGACTTCTCGATGAGATATCGCTTTACAACAAATAAGGCGGATAATAACTTCTAACTTCCTTTGAAGCGTGGTTTACAAATCTTTTTTTGCAGATTTTGTGTGCAATTTATGTAATATAAATTACTCGACGTAAATTATACGAAACTCTGTGCACCAACGCCATCTAGTAGCTTATTATACAACTTTTTTTCAATACCTCCCTGTATATAAAGCAGAGGCTAGTATATTATGTTTTTTATATACATTTTTTTTTTTTTTTTATTCTGGCACGGCAAAGTGACCCCATTGCACCTGATGGTAAGCGTAATGGGGTCCAGAAAAAGTGCCGACCAGCGAGAGATGATCTCCCGTTGGTCGACACAATCATGCCGGCCGAATGCCTCTTCACCTTGTGAAGAAGTTTGGGGGACTAATGCCATGGTGATCAAAGGACCGACCGCGACAAACCGGCCAAAAAATGCCAATTAATAATATAAAAGAGAATATATTAAAATAAAGTGTAATTCTCTTACAAAAAAATGACATTGAGGTACATAACACATAAACTGTTCAACAAAATCCCATAGCTGTATTGCCGAGGGTGCAAGAGTTGGACTCGATCCAAGGTTGCAAATAAGAATAACATAAAATCGTCAGCTGTCACAGTATAATGGCGTGCAAATGCGCGTGGCTTGTTTGGGGAGAGCCTCAAGGGTCGTGCAACAAGTCCGTGCGCTGTTCAAGGTCAAGGGAACTCGATAGGGAGAGTAAACATTCTTGCAGGACCCCTACCCACATCATGAATGTGTGTGGCGATTTCACAAATAAAGTGATAGGTCATTTTTTATAACTATTACTATAGATCGTTTACATGGTCCCGCTTTAGACTGTTTTAGGCTTAGAAAATGTAAGGGCGCTGAAGATTTTTTAAATGACAAATATTTTTATATTTATTTATTCACTAGCTGTGCCCGCAACTTCGTCCGCGTGGAAAATTTATTTTTAATAAGAAAATCTATAAACTAAAAGTAGCCTAAGTTATTCCTTATTACATCAGCTATCTGCCAGTGAAAGTACCGTTAAAATTGGTCCACCCGTTTCAGAGATTAGCCGGAACAAACAGACAGACAGACAGACAAAACAGACACTCCAATTTTATTTATTAATAATATAATAATATAGCTGTGCCCGCGACTTCGTGCGCGCGGAAAATTAATTTTTAATAAGAAAATTTATAAACTGAAAGTAGCCTAAGCTACACCTTATTACATCAGCTACCTGCCAGTGAAAGTCCCGTCAAAATCTATTTCAAAGATTAGCCGAAACAAACAGACAGACAAAAATTGTAAAAAAAATGTTATTTTGTTGTCTGTACCATATATACATTATATATTCATATATATACATGTAGTAAAAAACGGTTATTTCAATATTATAAACAGACACTCCAACTTTATTTATATGTACGTAGCCTAAGTTATTCCTTAGTACATCAGATATCTGCCAGTGAAAGTCCCGTTGCAATCGGTCCACCCGTTTCAGAGATTAGCGGGAACAAACAGACAGACAGACAGACAAAAATTGTAAAAAACGTTATTTTGGTATATGTACCGTGTATACATCCATATACATTTATTAAAAAGCGGTTATTTCAATATCACAAACAGACACTCCAATTTTATTTATTTGTATAGATGACGAACGCAGTCTGTAACATTCGTATCTACACTCAGAGGGAAACTGATATCGCGTCTTACGCCATAACCACTCAGCCACGACTGCACTTTAAACTGATAACATTTTTGAATATATTCGCACCTTTACCGTAACCGCAGTCTGTGCATATCATTAGATTAACCCACAGCTCATCTAGCGCGTACTTTATATATTATGAAATTAAGTGTATATGTTACGGGCAACGTGATTAACTAGGCATTATTAATAAGGACCGGCCATTATTAATAATGCCCGACGGCCCGTGGTCCATGTAATAAGCCAGTGTTTGAGATAAGGCGTAAGGCGCGGAGATGGCCACGCAGCGACGTGTTAGGTTACGTCAGGTTAGGTTATATTTATTTTTTAACAAACAATAGTTTAGTTTAAAATAGCTTAAAATTAACGATACAAAAGAGCTTGTAAAAATCTATTTGACTAAAGATAATTTGACTTTGACTAACTACTATGTTTTACTACTTTTACTGTTTATTTTTTGTTAACTGTTCATGAAAATTTTGTAAGTTTAATTTCATTTAATAAACAAAAACACTACAGTTCATCTATTTTTATTACTTTGTCCAAGATAGGGTGGGCATTATTCATAATGGCCGGGAATAGTGATTAATCATGCTGTTTTAATCACATTGCCCAATTGAGTCGGGCATTATGAATACAGACCGGCCATTATTAATAGTACCCGGACTTATCAAATTGCCCGTAACATATACAGACCGTGATCGAGAACTAAGGCAGATAATAGTAATGGCGAATACAAAAACATTGACGCTAAAATTCACGATTTTTTTTAATTGGGGTATTTGTACCTATCACAGAAGGTAACTTACTTGATAAAAAGTAACGGTTGCATTCATCATCAGCCCAAATACGTCCCACTGTTGGGCACGGGCCTCCTCTACAACTGAGAGGGTTTTTAGGCCTAAGTCCACCACGCTGGCTTAGTGCGGGTTGGCGGACTACACACTTAAGAAATTCCTAAGAACTTTTTAGGTGTGCAGGTTTTATCACGATGTTTTCCTTCACCGTTAAAGCAAGTGATAATTCATTGTGAATACACACATAACTTCGAAAAGTCAGAGGTGTGCCTGGGGTTTGAACCTGCGACCGCCGAAATTCTCGACCGCGCGCCTAAACCTAGAGTCCATCACTGCTGTTTGTATAGTGGTGTGGGTTTGTATTGTATGTTGTATAACGATTGTATAACGGTTGCATTGTATAGTGCTATTCTTACGTATCCTCATTAATATCCCATAACAAGATCTGCAGATCACCAATACTGGATATACGCGTCTGAATGTCATGGATATTAATTTGACAGTAGTGCGATCAGCCGTAAACCGATTCTTTAAGCTTCGTTGATTTTGGTATAGGCAAAATCATAGCTATCATGTTGTAGTTTGAAAGTCTGCTATAACATGAGTATTCTTAAGTTCGTAACTTAAGCCTCTAGGGCACTACGATTTACGAAGTCATGTTTACACATTGTAGGAAATCTACAAGTTTGGTACACGTTTATATGTTGATCTAGGCCAATGCGGTGCTTTTAATTGATTTAATACTAAAAGAAGCGCGATACAGTAGTCAAAGATATGTAAATATTTTTTTGGACGTCATTTGACACTTTTGGTAGTTGAATCTCACAAAAAAATGCATCATAATAAATTGGGGCTGCAAACCAACAGTATAGTTTATATAACAAAACAAAAACCGCCTTCAAAAAAACCTATTCCAAAACAAATTAAAATGCACTAAAAAGTAAAAAAATAATTGCGTATCTTCTATTACTTAATTATAATCAACTTACTATTTCTCTACATCAATATATAGGTACGATCTATGTGTTTACGACGCAAGAAGCTAGGTAGGTTCTTCTATATCTATCCACTTCAAATCTAACTCAACACATACCTATGAATAACAAACAATGATTAAAATATTTTTTAATGTTCTCCTATGTAAAATTAAATGAAAAATATTAGACTACTTAAAAGTCAATCAAATTATTACGATAATATAATGTAGTTTTAATTATTGTTATTCTTGGAGGCGGTGTCAGCCAAGGTAGGATTCTCGTATTATTATTCATCATCATCAGCCCATATACGTCCCACTGCTGAGCACGGGCCTCCACTACAACTGTGATGCTAGGTATGCACATTGTAGTATTTCCTTGGCTGACACCGCCTCCAAAAATAACAATAATTAAAACTACATTATATTATCGTAATAATTTGATTGACTTTTAAGTAGTCTAATATTTTTCATTTAATTTTACATAGGAGAACATTAAAAAATATTTTAATCATTGTTTGTTATTCATAGGTATGTGTTGAGTTAGATTTGAAGTGGATAGATATAGAAGAACCTACCTAGCTTCTTGCGTCGTAAACACATAGATCGTACCTATATATTGATGTAGAGAAATAGTAAGTTGATTATAATTAAGTAATAGAAGATACGCAATTATTTTTTTACTTTTTAGTGCATTTTAATTTGTTTTGGAATAGGTTTTTTTGAAGGCGGTTTTTGTTTTGTTAAAATTTTTGTTTATTTTTTAATTTTTAGTGAAGACACACCCGGGATCGAACCTGCAACATCATGCGTTGCAAATCGGTTACTTTGCCACTGCGCTACCACCAGTCTATTATATGGTTATAAAACTCATCAACAATACGCAAATGTTTCTACCACACACTCGGCTACCACCGCTTCACACATTTAATACACCTTAAGTAATGCAATTAGATCGTTTGCTTCATGTTGCAATGCAGCAACAAACGTAAGCGCATTACAATTTGATTCAAGACAGTTAGAAATTCGGCCACAAATCGCATCCATACTGTACGCCGTTAACGAGTTCCATTGACATTATATTATATTTGACTAGGACAATTACTTGACCATAAAGAGGTTACGGTAGGTGACTCAAATATCCGGATAGCCTATAAAGATTCGGCCGAGTATCGTTAGTTTTCTGCTAAGAATTGAAGAGTTCCGTTACTTTGTCATGGATCCCATAATTAGAACCTTACCAAACTCTCATGCAATTACCCTAGAAGTACATCCTAACCAATAATAAAAAGGATTCATCATATTAAGTTATTCGTCGATTTGTCACGCAAATTGGTGAAAATTTAAGATTTTTGTGGTTTTCTAATGGAAGCTATTGTCACAACTAGACCAAATTCAAATGGGACCAAACTGGAAGCACCAGCTTTCACTTAAAAAAAGAATCATCAAAATCGGTTGGCATGATATTGAGTTATTCGTCGATTTGTCACGCACATTGGTGAAAATTTAAGATTTTTGTGGTTTTCTAATGGAAGCTGTTATCACAACTGGACCAAATTTAAATGGGACCAATCTGGAAGCATCAGCTTTCAATTAAAAAAAGAATCATCAAAATCGGTCCACACAGTCAAAAGTTCTGAGGTAACAAACAAAAAAAAAAAAAAAAAAAAAAAAAAATACAGACGAATTGATAACCTCCTCCTTTTTTTGAAGTCGGTTAAAAACTAAACTTTGCCTTTGTGGTGTACATAATATTACACAAAATATAATATTATGTACGCCACACCTTCAAAAAACGGATCGAAATTTTTAATGTTTTTTTTTTTGGATAAAACTATCATCATCATCATCAGCCCATATACGTCCCACTGCTGAACACGGGCCTCCTCTACCATTGAGAGGGTTTAGGCCTTAGTCCACCACGCTGGCCTAGTGCGGGTTGGCGGACTACACACCTAAGAAATTCCTAAGAACTTTTAGGTGTGCAGGTTTCATCACGATGTTTTCCTTCACCGTTAAAGTACGTGATTATTCATTGTGAATACACACATAACTTCGAAAAGTCAGAGGTGTGTGCCTGGGGTTTGAACCCGCGACCATCGAGATTCTCGACCGCGTGCCTAAACCTCGAGGCCATTACGACTTATAAATATAATAAATAAAATATATAAAACTATACTTAAATATATTTATTACTTCCGATGTTAACATCGAAAATATTAAATTAACCTAGTCTTAGTACCTCTGACTTTTCTAAGTTATGTGTGTATTATGAATTAAGACATACTTTAAACGGTGAAGGAAAACATATTAGTGTGGAAACTCGCACACGTAAAAGTTCTTAGGAATTTCTTACGTGTGTAGTCTGACAACCCGCACTAAACCAGTTTGGGGGACTAAAGTCTAAACTGCCTGTGTTGTAGAGGAGGCCCGTGCCCAGCAGAATGGCCAAAATGTGCCCTAACGTAATGGGCTGGTGGTGATGACAATGAAGCTAGGTTACTTGTTTAGTAGACCTAAAGAAAAGATAATTGAATACAAATACCATTAAAAGAAAAAAGAATTCAGATATTGAAATCCGTCTACAAATAGTCTACCGTCGCGTACGGAAAAGCGAAAGCACATTATTATAACAAAGCAAAATTTTGAAATACAAGTTAGTGTGCAGAGTTTAAACAAAAGTTATCGCAGACCGCTCCGATATCAGGGAAACAAAGCGTATTTCTATTGTTGTACAATATTCTGAATTTTGAGCACATATTTTGAACACCTGGTGTGTGTTTTTAATACTTTTAAAATATTATGAGGGAGTATCTATCTATGGCTGTTTACAAACTATCTACTTCACTATTAAGCGAAGGGAATGTAAGACTTTACGGTCCGTAAACAAAACAAACATCTTCAATATTTTTAATGTATAGTTTTATCCCATAAAAAAACAAAACTTGTAAAAAAAACAAGTCTCGCAACTCAGTTCTTCTGCCGTAAAAAGTTGTGCGATCCATATGATACCAAGTCGATGAATTTATTCAGTGCCCGTTTAAGGGACCTTCTGTCTTAAGTTATTATGCACTTAGCTTACCACCATCTTATAGTGACCATATCAATATTAAAAATCTGAGCCTATTCTACTGTAAATAATTTAGTAAGGAATAATTAGATTAAGAGCAGCAAAAAATATCTTGTGGAAACTTAACAATTAATTTGACTGAATTAATTTCCTGCAGCGTGACGTATGCATATAGTAAGTACTAGATGTTACACGCATTAACTATACATTATTTAATTAAAAACATTTTAAGAAATTAACTTTTATACATATGGCCACTATTGAAACGACATCAGATATAAATTAGATTATTAAATCGCACTTAACATAAATATAATACCATTTTTTGTCAATGAAAATCTTTATGTAAGTTAAAAGGAAATCTTTAAGTCCGAAAACATTATTCTCAGTTTTAGTTACTTTAAAACAGAATTATTGTTTTGGACCGCGGCCTGCAGTGCTGTATATTATATGTGATAAATAAATAATTGTTTTGACTATGCCACCACACCCGCCACTGTACCTCCTGAGCTCCAGGATCAACAGCTCGCACAGTATTCACACCGAGCATTGACGCTGAGCGAATATAAGGCAACCTAATTTGTCATGATCCTGCTACGAAGGTAATCAGAAAAAAAAACACAGGGTGTATTCAGACCGTAATCGGAAACTAAGGCAGGTAATAGCTAAGGTGATTACAAACCCCCTGGCGTTAAGGAAAATCGCGACAAAAAATAAAAAAAATTGAAGTGTTCTTAACAAAACTCTTGCGGTTGTTAGGAAAACGTATATTTTTTTCTCCACAGCAAAGCGGGAGACAAAATATTAAACTACGAGGTTTCAAACTCACATAAAAAATAAATAAAAATGGTAAATGATATTTAATGAATAATTATTATTTAGGCCGATGATACAGTTAATCGTGGGACATATGTGCAATATGATTAATTTTATAAAATCAAATTAAAAAAAGAACTCACGTGTTCCCAGCTCGGCGGTATCGAGATAATGCGACGAATGTTACAATACGATCTATCACACTCCTCTTTAAGTACTGAATAGCCAGTAATGCTATGCTTACAGTAATAGCAGAGGTTTTTCAAGCGATTATCTAATTGTGGCCTATGTGCACCTAATTACGAACATTGTCTGATGCAGCACGGACAGACGCAAATTGGTCGCATCTAGCTCACGGTTGCACCTCAAAGTTTGACCTTCTGTATCAACTGCTACTGGTATCCAGCAACATGCAATAAATTGATTACATGGTTTAATAAGCGTTTGTCGCACGAGCTAACAAGTAATTTTGTGACAGTTAGTTGGTGGTAAGTATTTTAAATAGTGGTTGATAGTGCCTATAATCAGGGCTGCCAGATTGTAAAATTGGATACAAAATATGTATAATCGGATGGTGTATTGTATCCATGACCATTTCGTATAATACGATACAAAAACATACGGAATGAAATCAAACTGTCCAAAAGCTAGGGTAACTAAAATAAAATAAAAACAAGAGCTACCGTCCAGTCTCGAGTTTTCGTGGATTTATCTGGGTAGGATAACTGAAATTCTACAAAAAAGTCTCAAATCCCGACTTTTCGACCATTTATCTAGCTAAGTAAAATTAAAAATAAAGTGAGCTACTGTCGAGTCTCGACTTTTCGACCATTTATGTAGGTAACTAAAATTCTAAAAAATAACAAGAGCTAAATTACAGAATGGTTATGTATAATGCGATCAAATTTCGTATAATTGTAGATACTAAACCGTATAGCTGCGATTTATTTGCTGGCAGCCCTGCCTATAATAACATATATACAACATGGGTCATAGAGCATAAAGGATTTTCCAGTAAGTGTCATCCCCTTTTAATATTTATTATTTCTATACAAATACATACATAACCTCACGCCTGTATTCCATGAAGGCGTAGGCAGAGGTGCATTTTTGTCCCCACATTTCGCCAGGTATGTCTCAATCCCACGTAATACTGGGCAACGTTTCCTAACTCCGTGTTGCTACGGAGAATTCCCTAATGGAAAACCCAATAGCACTTTACACGACCCGGGAACCCAGGACCTCTAGATCGCACGCCTCATATTTGAGCCGCGAGATCGCGAGGCAAGTATAAGCGCATACAAATACTGTTAAGATAAATGGCGAAGGCTTACGTATTTGGCTGTATTAGAAAGATAAGCAACCTATATATAATGATCTTTAAAGTGAAAATTTACTTGACTGCCTCGTGGTCTCGCGGTACAAGTATGTGCCGTGCGATCTAGAGGTCCTGGGTTCGATTCCCGGGTCGGGCAGTGTTATTGGGTTTTTTCATTAGGAAATTCTCAGTAACAGCACGGAGTCTGGAAATGTGCCCGAAAAACGGCAATAGGCTCGCCCCCTATTACGTGGGACTGATACATACCTGGCGAAATGTGGGTGCAGAAATGCACCTCTGCCTACCCCTTCGGGGAATACAGGCGTGAGTTTATGTATGTATGTATGTAAAGTGAAAATCATAGGAATTCGAAATGGTCCAGCAGTTTCCTCACAGCCATACTCGCGCATAACAGTAAGTCTTAAAGTGACACACACAACCATAACACACGGAAATAGATTATATGCAAACCTTTTACTGTCTACGATTATAAACACGGGTGCCTGCACCGTTTATTAAGTGTAAATTGTAGTAACAACCTCCTCCCTCCCCCCTCCTCGGCCCTCCTTTCTTGGCTATTAGCAAACGCCTCCGTTATTCCAAGTATTAGTGTAAACGATGGAGACGGTTAGTTCCCTGTTACACGCCACTCCCCCGTTCTAGCTCTATAGTGCGGCGCTATCAAAATGCGCAATGTATTTCAATGCAGCGATTGCAAAACGTATACATAACGGTTAAATGCTAGTGGTAATTGAACGTTTGTTGCCAGAATACGAACAATATTGAATCCGAATTACAAATTTAATAATGCTCATGTAGTTGGAAGCGTTGTCAGTAATCCTCTACGCATGAACTGACGTGGAGCGGGATTTATTTAAAGCATAATAAATTGATCCTAGATATTACGTAATGTGTAATTAAAACAATAATTACGGGTATCGGGTGAGGGCTACAAAACCCTCAGTTTTTGTGGAAATTGCATTATAAATCCTAATTATACGTTTCGATGAATTTGAAATATCATGCATTGTTTAATAAGTTATTAATATGAAATTAAATCATGTTATTATATTCAGCAATTCTGGAAAATATTCAATATATGCGGAGAGGCAAATAACTTAGAACTTCGTTATGACAAAGGACTCCTAGCACAAAGCTCGCGGCAAAGGATGAGAAGTCTTCTTTGAGAAAAAGCTTGAAAGCTTTTCCGGGTTCAAGGGGTACGCTGAACAATTAATTAGATGTTTGTGAACTACTATGCTGATTTTTATATTAAAAAAAGAATAATAAGGTTGATAATAATATAATTTATTCATCTAAAACACAATAAATTTTGACACCGTTTATAGATACTGTTTCAGGTAAATGCTACTGCTAGATAATATAAAAAATTACTTGTTTAAAAATATTAAGATCAGATTCGTGATGTTCCCCGCAAACGCCAAGTAAGGAGTACCCACGTACATATAAATAAAATTGGAGTGTCTGTTTGTAATATTGAAATAACCATTTTTTTCTACATGTATATATGAATATATATGTATATACGGTACATACACCAAAATAACATTTTTAAAATTTTTGTCTATCTATTTTTAAAATGTTTGTTCCCGCTAATCTCTGAAACGGGTGGACCGATTTTAACGGGACTTTCATTGCCAAGTAGCTGAATAAGGAGTAATTTTGGCTAACTTTAGTTTATAAATTTTCTTATTAAAAATTAATTATCCGCGCGGACGAAGTTGCGGGCACAGCTAGTTCTATGATATATTTAATCTCCTGTAAATAAAGATACGCAACATACCTGACCCCACACTGAGATAGACATCTAGTGTCGCGGATATTGCAATATATTTTGATCAAATATTTGCGGATTGCATAAAAGTTTGCTTCAACGTTGGGATCAAACGCGTGGCCTCCTGTTTCACGAGCGGGTTTTCGCACCACGCCTCATTGGCTATACGTATACAATGTTTTAGATGCATTGCGTGGCTTAAAATACACGTGATAACAATCACGATGTAAGGTTTTTTTTTTTTATTCTGGCACGGCAAAGTGACCCCATTGCACCTGATGGTAAGCGCAATGGAGTCCAGAAAAAGTGTCGACCAGCGAGAGATGATGGTCTCCCGTTGGTCGACACAATCATGCCGGCCGAATACCTCTTCATGGATGTATTTGAAGTTAATAGTACCTATGTTTAAATGGAAAATTGAATTAAGTAAACAGAAATTATGAACACAAAGAACAACGTAATTTTAAGGCTGTCTTTATAAATAGTAAACTACTTTGTTGTTTCGTTCAAGGCGATGTAAATTAGGAAAAATATATTTATTATTTACGTCATATAATGTTATAAGCATAAGTTTTTTTTTATTTTATTAAGTTAATTTCTATCGCGCGAGATTTTGACACAAATATGTATTGATATCCAAGTAAAAATCGATATATTCGCTTGATTCAACGTCATGCATCCAAATGTCTTATGGCTTAGTTGTTTAAGAGGAATTTCGGAATAACACTCATCGGTTCGAACACCAGGGGTACAACTCCCAAGTTGTTTTTTATTATATTAATTAATATCGTGAACATGCGCCAAGATATTGCCAAACCTTCTTAGACTGGTTACAGTTGGAGTGGTTACTAACGAAGTTAGCAACCAGTTCTAGGCCAGAGTAATAGACAAGGCTTTAATCATGTGAAACGTAGAGGAAGACGTAGGGCAGCATTGGAAGGCCTTTAAGCTCGACGTGTCAAGATCAAAGATCATTAAGTTGGTTAATATCATCATCAGCCCAAATACGTCCCACTGCTGGGCACGGGCCTCCTCTACAACTGAGAGGGTTTAGGCCTTAGTCCACCACGCTAGCCTAGAGTGGGTTGACGGACTACACACTTAAGAAAATCCTAAGAACTTTTAGGTGTGCAGGTTTTATCACGATGTTTTCCTTCACCGTTTAAGCAAGTGATAATTCGTGTGAATACACACATAACTTCGAGAAGTCAGAGGTGTGTGCCTACGGTTTGAACCTGCGACCGCCGCAATTCTCGACCGCGCGCCTAAACCTCGAGGCCATCACTGCTTCATAACATTAATCTAGGATATAATACATCTAAATCTGTTGTTAATAATAATAACAGTCACATTAAGTATTCTTGCTCCACACTGATCCAATTCTTGTATCAGAAACTACGAGAGTCTTTTAGGTCTCAGAAACACCCAAACTTGAAACACATATTAGCGTCTCGCAAACAACGTGCAGGATCAAACCAGACCAACTACGGCCACGTGAGCTGTCATTCGAATCAATATCTCCAGCAGCGAGAAAACATGCAAGCTTAACAATGTTAGAATCCTGCCCATGTTAAATGTATTTGAGACAACGCCTCGACGCAAACACTTGGACAATTTCAGCGCGCAACACTTTTTCAACAGCTAGTACTTTCACTGCGAAGTACATTCAGACATTTCATAACGTTTGTAGTATATCACCCGTTTACGTAACAGAAATGAGTATCAAAGAAAGTTGGGAACTTAGGAAAAAAAGTTAACGCTGTAAATTAGTTATTGTAATAAAAAGTAAATTAACGTCAAAAGTAATAAAGGTGGACGCTCAGCTTCAAACTTAGAAAAAACTTGAGGATTCTGATATGCACTATTATGCTTGTAAACCTTCAGGGGTAAGCAGTGTTCCTTCAATTCCACAATATAAAACAGAGTAAGCATATAGACTGCCTCGTGGTCTCGCGGTACAAGTATGTGCCGTGCGATCTAGAGGTCCTGGGTTCGATTCCCGGGTCGGGCAAAGTGTTATTGGGTTTTTCCTTTAGGAAATCCTCAGTAACAG
Organism: Hemaris fuciformis; assembly: GCA_907164795.1. NCBI lineage: Eukaryota > Metazoa > Arthropoda > Insecta > Lepidoptera > Sphingidae > Hemaris > Hemaris fuciformis. The sequence goes on from OU015431.1 coordinate 24,532,059, forward strand.
CACGGAGTCTGGAAATGTGCCCGAAAAACGGCAATAGGCTCGCCCCCTATTACGTGGGACTGATACATACCTGGCGAAATGTGGGTGCAGAAATGCACCTCTGCCTACCCCTTCGGGGAATACAGGCGTGAGTTTATGTATGTATGTATGCATATAGATGTGATATACCCAGTAATCAATATTGTCATCATCAATGACATAGAACGCTGTAATGAGTGAAAAAATTATACCAAATAAAACCATGTCTGGGAATCGAACTCAAAGCCGATCGATCCACTTACGATCTATTTACAAGGCCTTGAATGTGAACACAGCCTAATAATATACAAAACAAAACAGGAACTCGATAAACATATCACTCGGATCCATAATTTCTAATACACACAAAAAAACATACAAAATTTATTCGCATAAATATTGTAAACCACTTTTTCGTATTGCTTAAGGTAAAGTTTAACGATTTGAAAATTATCAGATTCTGACAACAGCTAGGGTGCATTGACATGCGCAACTTCCTAAGTTCCAACAGTTCAGTAAATCTAATGCGCCCTTTCCTAATTGTATATATTATGTCACAGGATTGAAACTCCACGCGTTATATAAGCACTTGACAAGCAGCGAGCCACCGTCATCGGAAACTTGTAAATTTTCAGTTTTCGTCTATTTCACGATCGTATAAAATTATCATAATATGTTTTGGTGATAAAATATTGTTACCAACTGTTTAAGCGCATTGAAATTTAAATCAGGATAGTTTATATATTTATGTAGAGTCGTACATTCACGGATTATTTTTTGGTAAATGCATAATCTGTTCTAAAGCTATGGAAGTAGTGACAGACCTTGTTTCAAGCGCGGCGGCGACTTGTCCTTGTTGTCGTAGAAGGCGATTGGGTAGGAGTCAGGAGCTCCTCCGCTCATTGAAGGCGTCGCGCACGGGGCGGGCGCTCTTCCGCTCCAAACGTCCATGATCCGCTCATATCCAGCGCAGCGACGTGCGTCAACCACGAGCACTGGGCGCATACTGAGCTTTCGCGCACGTCCGGTAGGCTGCGAGCTCCAAGCGCCGAATGCTGCGCCCGCGCACCTCGCCCCTCATCAGTGAGAGTTTCCGACGTGAACGGTTTTTGTAATGTTTAGGATGTTAATATATTTTTTTATATGCTCTAATGTTTACGCCAGTAGACTCAGCAAATAATGATGGTATTGAACTCATTTTTTTTATATAGCCAAGATTGTTTTTTTAAGTGAAGCATGGATTTCTTATTTGCAACGACATATCATTTCGAACATTATATCTTTTGCTATTAACATATTTACTACGGTAAAAACAAAAATAACTGTTACACTATTAAGTAACTCATAGCTAATAGGTATTTATGCAGATAAATAGAACGCAAGGAACATGTCCATTGAAATGACATTAGACGGGGTGGAAAATCAAGTAGGCGGTCATTAGTAGATCCAGCCGTACGCAAGCTAAGCCGCAAATTTCATCTTGGTTGAATTAATATGCATTAATTGAGTTTGCGGCGGTTCGTAACTTAGTTGATAGTTGCAATGTATGCTAAATGTGTACTGGAGCCAGTTAGATGGCGGTGCGTCGATGCGTCGGCCTGACGTCTAGGTGGCAAAAACTTATACGACAAACATTCTTCCCTATTTTATTCAATGTACGATTTAAAAAAAATCGAATTGCTACTGTCAAGACGGGGAACTATACGATTTAATTATACAGAAATAATAGTTTTAGGCAATATCTTTATTGTTTACCATTGTTTTTTCAAGTAAATGACATACATACATACATACATAAACTCACGCCTGTATTCCCTGAAGGGGTAGGCAGAGATGCATTTCGGCACCCACATTTCGCCAGGTATGTATCAGTCCCACGTAATAGTGGGCGAGCCTATTGCCGTTTTTCGGGCACATTTCCAGACTCCGAGCTGCTACTGAGAATTTCCTAATGGAAAAACCCAATAACATTTTGCCCGACCCGGGACTCGAACCCAGGACTTCTAGATTGCACGGCACATACTTGTACCGCGAGGCCATGAGGCATGAAACTACACAGGATTACAATAATCCATAACACTAATCCTTATGCAAATGCTTGAGTGAATTCTATTAAGCTGAGCTGAGCTAATGACAGCACATTATTACCATTTAGAAACAGTAATCAGAAATAATTAATATCCTTGAATACATACATAACTTCACGCCTGTATTCCCCGAAGGGGTAGGCAGAGATGCACCCACATTTCGCTATGTATGTAGGGTGCGAGTCAATTGAAGTCGTGATGGCCTCGAGGTTTGGGCGGTCAAGAATCTCGACGATCGCGGGTTTAAACCCTAGGCACACACCTCTGAATTTGCGAAGTTATGTGTGTATTCACAATGAATTATCACGTACTTTAACGGTGAAGGAAAACATCGTGAGGAAACCTGCACACCTAAAAGTTCTTAGGAATTTCTTAGGTGTGTAGTCGGCCAACCCTTACTAGGCCAGGGTAGTGGACTAACCCTCTCAGTTGTAGAGGAGGCCCGTGCCGTGAAGATGTAAAACGAGCAGCGAACGCGCTTCAGACGCGCGTTTGTATAGCGTTTTACGCGCGTTTGAATCTATACAAACGCAAAAATCGGGATCTACGGCGCCGACGACGTCGACGTCTGCGCGTTTTAAATACGCCGTGTGCCAGGACCCTTATGTGTATTCGTTTTATATGACTTTACTTCCCGTTTCTTTACGAATAACGGCAATAGGCTCGCCCCCTATTACGCGGGATGAAAACACTATTGGCGAAATATGGGTGCAGAAATGCACCTCTGCCTACTGTCCTATTTGCTATCGCGTTTGTCATAAAACAATACGACTGCATGCGTAACAGAGTTATAAAATATGTTTCCGCATACGTCGACAAATTGATCATGACATTGACAGCAAACCGCAATCCACCAACTAAGTAAATAAACGAAATAGGTGTGCATTGAACAAGCACGCTTCGAGTATACGTATCATGGTATCGCCTCATTGTTCTCATGACGTAACAACGCATTTAACGCCTCAGGCTCTTTGAATGGACACCGCTGCCACTTAGCAGAAGTAGCAAAGCGCTTTGACTGCTTCAAGCGACGTTATGTGGCAGCATTTCAAGTTTAGATTCAATGGCAAGCTTTTGAAAACCACTACACATTTAGTTTTACGCTCATTCATGAGCATTAATCATCATGAGACTCGTAAAATTTTCTCTCATCTGTGTTGCTGAATACATATGTCAGCTTCGGGGGTAATACGTCATCATGATCATCATCATTACAAGTTGACATTACTGTCGTGGACATTGTGTACATCAAGAATGAAACTAGGTCAACTAAATCACAATTTAAAGACTATTTAAATGCAAACGCTAATTTTTCATAAATGTTAAAGGCAAACCGTAGAGAACGAGTGACTTCTTTGACAATTTCTTTTTCTTTTTCGTGAACATCAAAGAAGCTTCGTGCGCAGCCATAGCGTTCCGCCAGGGCGGCAGTGCTGCGCTCTTCTTCCACAACGTGACATCTTGATGGATGCGGTGTCGCTATTAATGTACATCCGCTACCCGCCACCATTCTCAAGGCGTCGGACCATCGTGCTGCAGGACGTCCTACACTACGTCTACCTTAGCACGTTCTCCACTCCAACACTTGTCTGTTCCAAGGAATACGAATGCACAGCCTATATCTAGTCTTTTAAGACTGAAGGTGGCAGACCGTGCTTTGGCATGCATGTGACAAATTTTGCTTCACTGCCGCAAGAGAATGCACTACAAAGGTCTGACTGGCAGTTGGAAATTCTCTGTGTATGTTATAGACATTTCAGGACGCTTTTCATGTTAAACAAGCAAAGCATTGTTCCACCTGGAATATTTGTTTACAAAACATGAAGCTTGGGTGTGCTATTCAGTATAGCAATAATGCTTGACGGATTTATGTAAGAATGATATTATATACAAAAAGCGAGAAGAAAAAATCTCTTAAATAGTAAACTTTATGGCGTATGCAACACGCAATTGGCCAGCGTGGTGGACTAAAGCCTAAACCCTCTTAGATGTCGAGGAGGTCCGTGCCCAGCAGTGGGACCTACATATACTAAAGGCTGATGTTGATGATGATGATGATGGTGGTGGATTGGGAATGTATGAAAATAATTTTAATGAACTTTATTCTAGACAAATTTTCAACAGAAATGACCTCACTGAAATATTAGCCAGAAATAAACATTTTCTTTTCTACATAAAGTGACATAAAAATCATTCCACTGCGTTATTTGCACAGTCATTGCCAACCATTAAGTAATTTTAAATTTAGCCCTCGACTTTGACTGCGTGGATGAATTAAATATTCATATCCTGATATCATATCCAATTGCCAGGGAAAATACCATCATATAAAGTCTTTCGCAATTTGTACTTATACAATACATTTTTCTTTAATTAATAGTCACATACATAGTCCTAACCCCACACTAAGATACAAGTCCTGTGTCGTGGGCATCGGAAACTACGAGAGACTTTTCGGTCTCACAAACCCCCAGCCCCTTAACAAATATTTGTGGATCACATATTTGTCTCGGTGCGGGGATCGAACCCGCGGCCAGGCGTTTTTTAACCTAGTGTTTAGCTAACTGCGTCATGAAAGCTGACAATACATTTCCCTTTATGTTTTTAAAGTGACAACAAATTGACCATATTCGTATGAAATACGGAAAATTTTGCTTTTATCAATACTTAACAGCACGGGAGGATTATCTCTGCATATGTGATTCAACACTGTTAGCCTCCTTATTGAAGCTACAGATTTTAAAATAAAGATTAAACTAAAATTCAAAGCGCTTCGAAATGAGTCATAAATGAAATAAGCTTTATTACCGGGCGGGTAGCAAGCTTAAAGCGGGGATTACAGACCAGCCTTTAAAGAGAAGGGCCATGTGTTCAACCCCCAGGCGTCACACCGATGTTTGAGTGGTTAATATCAATGTACGCGCGTATTTAAAAACTAGTTGTGATGGCCGAGAGGTTTAGGCTCACGGTCAACTGTACGATTTTTCGAAACTATGAGTGTATTTGTAATGAATCATCAAGTAATTAGTGTATTAGTAGTAACAGTGTAGGAAAACAACGCAAGGGAACCTTATTTTTCTCGAGGGGAAAGCTGGTTATGGCTCTACTTCCCGCTTACCCTGGGGGAGGGGGGAGGGAAGTTTATGTTGGGGTTACCGGTCATCGACGTCACGTCCGCGCAGATGTTAATGCCGGGCCGGGTCCCAAACAAAAATCCCTATGCCAGCATATCGACCAAAACCCCCCGGTGGTCATCTTCGCGCCGAATGGCGGCGACCGCGATGTGTGGGCGAGAAGCACTCACAATGATGCCACAGCCGCCCGATGCGCCTCCGAGACGAAAATATCTTAGCCGTCTCGGAGGTGTGGGGGGCGCAGTGGCACCCCTACTAGCTTGGTTGGTTGGCGCCCTGGTTGTGGGTGGGCGCCCGCGACAGACACAGGCCACGGTCCAGCAAGCGACCTCAAGGGCCCCTTTGAGTCACCTTTTACGACAGGCAGGGGATTCCGCTGTGGACTAACCTAACCCTTCTTAGCTGTAGAGGCCCGTTCGCAGCAGTGGGACATATATAGACTGATTTAGACATAGTATTCAAAAAAAATGTCAATAACAACGATGTCTATCACTATTTACTAATAAAACAAGAATTATAAAACGAGCATATGCAATCTCGGTTCGTAAACCCGGCTTGTACTCGTATTGCGAATATCCTCCCCACAAAACTCGCATAGAAAACAACATATTTGTCGATTAAACTAGCGTCTCTCTAGTACAGGTTACCTCACGTCCTGTCGTGTCACGACAGCCTGCCCTTTGTGCAGCGCTGTTTGCCGAATACCTAAATAAAGGATTGTTGGAGCTCAGTTTTCAGTTCACCCGGCTGCTATAAAAGTTTGAATGCCCCCGGTGCAACTTTCCGCCGAGAATGGTTTCGCGTTTGAGGACTCATTTGTCGGGAACTCCACGCTGTGTTAATTAAAAGTGTTCGTGTATTTCTTTTGTGTACGAAACATTTGTCGATAACTTTGATTCGAACAAAACGTGTTTATTTTTAAGTCCACGTAAAACCTATTATATTTTTTCGTGCGGCAAAATGAAATATGTTTTATACTGTGTTTCAAACAATTCACATCTCTGACTAGAAGTATAGGTGATGTTACAATTTGTACTATCTAACGCCGCGTATAATATTCCATTACATAAAATGATGTTAGACAAAATTAATATATATATGTATTCTTTTAAACATTGAAGAAATATGCCATCAGTTTTTGATATTTTATAATAAGTTGCCTTTAGATCAAATAATACGATGTAAAGAAAGAGTTATATAAATATACAAGTGAAATAATAAGTATGGACTATTAGCAGGATCATGGCGAAACGCATGGCAAAGGAGGGGCCTATTCCCAGCAGTGGGATGGAAATGGTGATGATGATCGTTGTATATTGAATACACATTAAAGAATGTGCAATAATTGTAAGCTTTTGTAGCGCTATTAAAGTTCAGCTTGGGAATGATAAAACAGTTTCATCGCAGACAATTCTTTCTTTACATACATACATAAACTCACGCCTGTACTCCCTGAAGGGGTAGGCAGAGGTGCATTTCTGCACCCACATTACGCCACGTATGTATCAGTCCCACGTAATAGGGGGCGAGCCTATTGCCGTTTTTCGGGCACAATACCTTACTCCGTGCTGATACTGAGAATTTCCTAATGGAAAAACCCAATAACACTTTGCCCGACCCGGGAATCGAACCCAGGACCTCTAGATCGCACGGCACATACTTGTACCACGAGACCACGAGGCAGTCTTCTTTTATTCCACAAATATTTGTCGAATTGTGTCTGCGTGTTGATGAGATCGAAAAGTCTCTGGTTTCAGATGTTGGACAAGAGTTGGGTCTCAATTGAAATTCCCGTGGCGCAGTAATCTAGACACTGTGAATAGAAAGACCGCGGGTTCGATCCCCAACACAAGACTCGTATCTTAGTGTGGGGTCAGAACTCTACACATGTCTGTTGGGTGTATTTATTTATTTACTACGGGATAAATAAATAAATACACTCCCTACCCATACACTCCGTATGTGTGTGAGTATTAGATGTATAAACTGAAAAAACAACGTAGAAAGAAAAAATAAAACATAACATTTTATATAAAACACGATTACTGTAATTCATACATTTTGCATTCACAAAAATTTCCAAGCATGTTTCCGAATGTCTCATTACCGATACAGTAAGCATATAATTTTGTTACATTCTGTCATCGTGTCCGTTTGGAATATATTTCGGGTATGTTGATACGTCTGTCCGCCGTATTGTCGCATATTTATGGTGGTAGGATATTCGTATCCGCCCGGATAGCGACCACCGTACACAGGGCGTAAAACCCGCCATAGTCGCACATGCAAGTGTGCCGCGTTCCGGGATCAGCAAGTGTATATGCGGTTTTCGGGGGGGCTTCAATCATGGTGAATGGATGACCGTGCCGGCATTTTTTGGCCGGTTTCTCGCGGTCGGTCCTTTGTTCACCATGGTATTAGTCCTCCAAACTTCTTCACAAGATAGGTGAAGAGGTTTTCGGCCGGCATGATTGCGTCGACCAACGGGAGATCATCATCTCTCGCTGGTCGGCACTTTTTCTGGACTCCATTACACTTACCATCAGGTGCAATGGGGTCACTTTGCCGTGCCAGTATAAAAAAAAAATTACATAATAATCACTCGGTAGGGAAAGAGGTAAGTTAATAAAATTAATCCGCAGCGATTTCCTCGTGGTCTCGGGGCATGAATATGTGCCGTACGATCTAGACGTTCCGGGTTTGATTACCTGGTCGGGTAAATTGTTATTGACTATTTCCCTTAGCAGCACGGTTTATGGAAATGTGCCCGAAAAATGACAATAGGCTCAACAGTTTGTTTGGTAAATCGCTAATTTAAAGAACTGGTTCGCATTTAATGTTTTTTGTGTTGAATAGTCAATTAAACGAGAAAGGCTTTATAGCATCACGATACGACAAATACAAGCAGAGCACAAATAAAAAACGTCGAAAAAACTGGTAACAATATTTATTTTTAAAAATTGCATACGGAGTTACGAGCAACAGTTAGTTTGTCTCGCAACTTTAGTGTGTGCTGTGCGAATTTGAGGTCCCGGCTTCGACACTCGGACCGGGAAATGCATTGTAGAGGTTTTCATATTGCCGTCTAGAAACTTTCATAGGGATCTTTACGTCAGTGTCACGTCATAACACGACACAAGTCTGACTAGTGTGGCCTTGTCACTAAAAAAAGTCATGAATGTTTGAAAATATAGGTTTTCTAGTCTACAAATACTGTAAACACGGAAATCCCCTCGAAAAACTAAGCTGATTACTGAATTTAGAATATGTTTAATGCATTGCTACTGGGATTTAATGTATTAATACTTTTCATTCAATAGCGGGAAATCTTCCTAGCTTATCCGGCAAAGTGACCCCTTTGCACCTGATGGTAAGTGTAATGGAGTCCAGAAAAAGTGCCCACCAGCGAGAGATGATGATCTCCCGTTGGTCGACACAATCATGCCGGCCGATAACCTCTTCACCTTACTTGTGAAGAAGTTTGGGTGACTAATACCATGGTGATCAAAGGACCGACCGCGACAAACCGGCCAAAAAATGCCGGCACGGTCATCTTTTTACCATGATTGAAGCCCCCCGAAAACCGGATATACACTGGCTGATCCCGGAACGCGGCACACTTGCATGTGCCACTATGGCGGGTTTTACGCCCTGTGTACGGTGGTCGCTATCCGGGCGGATACGAATATCCTACCACCATCCTACCATCATTAACTGATCATATCATCATCAGCCCTATACGTCCCAATGCTACCAACGGGCTTCTTGTACAACTGAGAGGGGCTAAGAGAACTAATCCTCCACGCTGGCCTAGTGCGGGTTGGCCAACTACACATCTAAGAAATTCATAAGAATATTCAGGTGTGTAGGTTTTCGCACGATGTTTTCCTTCGCCGTTAAAGTACGTGGTAATTAATTATGAATGCACATATAACTTTAAGAAGCCAGAGATGCGTGCCTGGGGTTTGAACCCGCGCCTGCCTAAACCTCGAAGCCATCACTACTTTTTTCTGATAAACACACATTTAGGACCTACATGTTAGTACAGATATATGGTATATACGTTCTGCAATACCTTGACCATATCTTGTACCTTCGTTTTTAAACGGAAAACGCTAATCTTAAACCTCTTTGGAACGGTTTCCTTATTGGGGTAAAAGCACCGATTGCAATATTTTTAAATGAAATAATTATACCTTATTTTATTATTTTCGAAATCTATGCTAATCCCAATTGTTCGTACTTTGTACCACACTAAGCCAATGGAACTGCAATCAAAACATACATATTTTTCAAAAAGGCAGAACGAGCCGAAAATAAGACGCAATAAATCAATAAATAATTAAACGAGGCACGTCGCTTGTGCGCAGTAAATAAAAAAAAATTACCATCGACCGTGAATCCACAAATCGCAAACTCGATAATAAATTTCAAATTGCATATTTGCATCCTCCCACTGATATGGCACTGAAAACTGACTTACGATTCGACGATTAAATCAATACAGCACAAAATGAATTGAAAAACAATGGTACATGAAAGAACAATGTACATGCGTTGCATTTTAACACGTGCTTCGGTTATTGCGATCTGAATTTGTCCAAGGTAATTCAATTCGCGAGTTTTGAAGCTTCATGCACGAAACGATCACAACAACACAGTAGGTATCTTCGGTTATATTTCCTTGAGAAAACAAATTATGCTTGTGCATGGTCAAGAGAATTCAATTTTAAAGTATTTTTTGCCAACATCTTTCTAGACACAATTTTGAATTATTATTTTTTAGTAACGTCTAAGATATATCATACGTAGATCATACATACCTCATAATATCTATGGATAATACGAAATTTCATACGCCATTTTAATTGTGGGTTTATCGATTTAATTTCCAAAATCATAAATCATTAAAAGTTAATAAAAGTATTTGAAATATTATGATAAATTTATTATTCAAATTATTGGAAAAAAAATATCAAAACAATATCATTAACATTATACAAAAATCAAATGAATAATTTTGTTATATTTTTGGGTAAATACGACATAATAATGTTTGTTATATTCTAAATGTAGATTCATCATCAGCCCAAATACGTCCCACTGCTGGGCACGGGCCTCCTCTACAACTGAGAGGGTTTAAGCCTTAGTCCACCACGCTGGCCTAGTGCGGGTTGGCGGACTACACACCTAAGAAATTCCTAAGAACTTTTTAGGTGTGCAGGTTTTATCACGATGTTTGCCTTCACCGTTAAAGCAAGTGATAATTCATTGTGAATACACACATAACTTCGAAAAGTCAGAGGTGTGTGCCTGGGGTTTGAACCTGCGACCGTCGAAATTCTCGACCGCGCGCCTAAACCTCGAGGCTTAATCTAACTCTATCCGAATTCCTCCTAGAAATATGGTTTGTCGATCTTAAGATGATCTTGACTGTAAAAATGCATGATGAGCCAAGCTTCATCACTGTGGATACACGCTAAAAAAATCCTCCTAGAAATATGGTTTGTCGATCTTAAGTAGACCTTGACTGTAATGATAATTAAAATATACACATCACTTTGAAAGACCCCTGTTTGGTTTTCAAACCCGCAAACAAAAGGACGGAATCTTGGTAGACTGCGCTCTTAGTCCCAGAATTTTGTTTTATTTTTCCAATATGTGTTCTCGATAGTTTGACCCAAGGCTCCATTTCACACTGCCTCTGATCTCGAGGTCCAGGGTTCGATTCCCGGATCGCGCAAAGTGTTATTGGGTTTTCCATTAGGAATTCTCAGTAACAGGGTGGTGTTATGTGTCCGAAAGGCGCGACAATACGCTCGCTTCTTAACGAAACTACACCTGGCGAAATGCACCTCTGCCTACCCCTTCAAGGAGTACAGGCGTGAGGTTATGTATGTATTTATGTCTGCTCGATTTCACAATAATCTAATAGACCCATACGGACTGCCTCGCGGTCTCGCGGTACAAGTATATGCCGTGCGATCTAGAGGTCCTGGGTTCGATTCCCGGGTCGGGCAAAGTGTTTACTGGGTTTTTCCATTAGGAAATTCTCAGTAGCAGCACGGAGTCTGGAAATGTGCCCGAAAACGGCAATAGGCTCGCCCCCTATCACGTGGGACTGATACAATAATAGCAATAGTTTAAAAAATATTAAAAAGTGTAAAATTGACGATTCAAAAGAACTTGTAGAAGTCTATTTGAATAAAGATAATTTGACTTGTGAAATGTGAGTGCAGAAATGCCCCTCTGCCTACCTCTTCAGGGAATACAGGCGTGAGTTTATGTATGTATGTACCCATACGGACTGTCAACCTAATTCAAAGCGATTGAAAACGTGTGTATTGGGCGTTAAGTTTCGAACGTCATGGCGTCTGTGCCGCTGTATAATAATTACAAATGTTTCATTGTAAATTCAACGTCCGACCACCCCACGCCTGCAGCTGAGCTACCGTTAACTCGGACCAAATAATAACAGATAGCTCAATCCCTGTATTGTTTATTTGTTTTATTGCGGATTAGCAAGTTGAAGTGGCAATGGGCCGGCCACATACCGCGGAGAACTGATGGCCATTGGGGCCAAAAAGTTCTCGAGAGGAGGTCACGCACCGGAAAGCGCAGCGTGGGACATCCACCCAAAAGGTGGTCGGACGACCTAGTAAAGGTCGCGGGACGTCGCTGGATGCGGCTGCTTCCATCAGGTTCCTGTGGAAGTCATTGGGGGAGTCCTATGTCCAGCAGTGGACCTCTTTTGACTAATAATGGTTATGTATAGTTTTTTTTTAAGGTTCATTGTGTGGTGAAAGCTGGTAATGTTTATGAGACAGATTTATTAATAATGTCAAAAACAAAAGGAAAAGAAAAGAAAGAAGGACGTCTTTGATTACATTTTTATAGAAAATTTCAGTCATCGTCAAGAACATATCTCACTTATTGAACTGACTGTCTTGTACAGGCTCAAGTGTATCTCATGAGATTCAGCGTCCCGGGTTTGATTCCCCAGATTGAACTGTGTTATCATGTTTTCTCTTATCAAATTTTCAGTAGGAGTAGTTGTGTAAACAGAGCAGTCGGGGCTGAGTGAGTGTGAGTGAGCGTCTGACGAGAAATCAGATTCCCTCTGGGAGTGTAGGTCCGAATCCGACTGCGTTAGTAGTCATTTGTTTTTGTTTATTAAGCATAAAAAATATTGACTTTATGAATCAATAATCTTTATTTGTGAAGGAATGTAAAGACTGAAAATGTATGCGAAATAGTCACTGCCTCTTTTTGTATTATGTTTAAAACATAAATGGCAAAACGTGGGTTAAGAAATGCAGCTCTATCTCTGCCTACCCCTCGGGGATAGAGACATGAATGTGTATGCATGTGCTTATATTTTTTAGCATCAACAAAAAAAGTCAAAGGAGTGTGTTAGGGATTTAAAACCTCGACTGCCAAGATTATGTCCCAAACGCGCTAATTCAGAGTCTTTATTTCTCTGATCCAATAGACCTGTATTTCAGCTGCAATAGTACAAAACAGACTCACGCATTTCTGTATTATAGCAGGGTTTCTCAAAGTGGGTTCCGCGAACCCTAGGGGTTTCGCCATTCGACGGCAGAGGGTTCGCATCAAGATTTACGTAATGGTGACTCGATGCCTAGCCTCCACGTGCGGCACACATAGTGGCTACAACAAACTTATGTGAGAGTGGGTCTCACACCTAGTCATGATAAAAACTAAATACAGAAATCGACTTGATACAGAGTCAGAATTAAGGTTACATTTGTCCAAAATTACTGCTTAAATTGACTCCATTTGCGACAAAAAACAAGCTAACCCACGATATTAATACGATAAAAAGTAATTTAAATAAAAACCTTATTTTCTCTATCAGACAATTTTATTATTTTCTTGGGGGGGGGGGGGGGTTAATTAGTTACTTAAGATTTAAGGGGTTTGCTGTCACGTGGAAACTTTAACAGGGGTTCGTGAAACCAAAACTTTGAGAAACCCTGTATTATAGCATTTAATTTTGTTACGTCCACCGCGACGCAGTCGACGGTACACGGTAAGCGAGGCAATACTTTAAATAACTTAAAGATGCACGCACGTCCACGTGACACTGTCAAATCAAATGGAGACTTCAAACAGCTAAATTACCATGTTTCCTGCGGTGGCATGCAGGAGCATTGGATACCCATATTGTCCGCGGGTTGACGACCATGACGCTTTGGAAATAGCCATACGAAATACTTTGTTTAATTCTAAAGGGACTAAGGAATTCCATTAAGTATTAACATTATTCATCAAACCAGTGAGCTGATTGCGCTAATTGGCACGCCGATATTTGACTTTGTAACAGCTGCGACAGGTTTCTCTAAAATTTATGACAACCGACCATCAGAAACACTTCTCGATCCTTCCACAGGATCAAGGATTAAGGATACAACGCTGATCTAAAACTGGAAGCGGTCCCTGTTCAATGTCAATTATCGATGGTGCGCTATGTCATCACTTTACACAATTACTCGATAATGGTAATTTTAAGTTCTTTGGCTAATATATAAAGGTAGACCTTTCTTCCGTTATCCGAATAATATTTGAACGGCTATTGAATATGTAAGTGGACACAATACCCCTTTTAATGGAAAACAATTTGCGATATTATTCGGATATTACCAGTGTCACTTAAGTACCTACTATTTGCTATGACAGGGTAATTAGAAAATTACTGAAATAACTGTGATTAAGGTAGGTGTGAAAACATGGTTTTGAGATTATTGACAAACTAAATCATTTACCCTTTCCGTTGAAAAGTTTGTTTTAAAATGGTTACATTATGTCCAGTGGATCTGCAGCACTAGAACGAATGAGAAAAGGTTTTACAATGTGTTACGTAGTTAGTCACGGCGCCGCCATCTTTCCTAGTATTAGTTGTAGCAAACTCTAATAGGAGAATAAAGCGCGATGCGCACACGCCGCGTAAAAAGCCGAGCCCTCGCGTAGTGCTGCGCCACGATTGACAAATCGATTAATCGGCAGGAGCATATTAGTTAATCTATGTCCAAAGGGTAATTTTGGAGTAATTATTTTAGCAGAATTGATGAGAGAAGCCGAAAATCAATAGAAGATCAATAATATTTCCTATACGTCGTCCTATCGTCGCTGGTCGTACTCACCTGTGTTGGAGGCATACACAGGGAAAACTTTCATCTTTTATAAATTAACGTAGGTCTTGCAGGCTCTTGAGCTATTACGTCTTTGACTTAAATTTAAAGCCTAGATCACTTCCTCTGCCTACCTGGATCGTGAGATCATATTTTGTATCTGAAAGTGTTCGAAAGGGGGCCATACAGCATTTTATTTTTTGCTTGAAATTAGCAATACTCATTTTTTTTAATTACGTAAACATTTGGCACGGACTTACCAATGAATGGTATTCCATTCAAATTACAGAAAATAAGTGGATATGTTCTTTCAAATCGAGAAATGTAAATTTAATTACGTGTATTTTTTTTCTAAGTTTCGTATAGTTGTTACTGTACAGGATATAGGATACCACCAATAATTCTAAGAATAAGTACCAAAAACATAACATTAAATTATGTTATAATCAAGAATCGTAAACATACATTAATGTTTTTGTAAATTCGATTACGTAACAACCGACATACGAATTAGGCTAAAATTCCACGTAAAAATAATTTACTACATGAATTAACTCTTGGGCTTCTTTAACCCGCAAAATTGTTAGGTAATTTTGCTACTCTCGAGGATTTAAATATCGTTTTTTGTTATTCGCCCTTTTTTCATGTCTCTCTTGAAAAAAAATTGCAACAGTTGCTGCCGTCCACTCCGAATATTGTACATTCCATTCCTCTTAAAAAAAGGATGTTTTTATTTTTATTATATTTATTGTTTTTTTTTTTGCACACTTCTTTTGAATATTGCATTTTAAAACTATTTTATTCAAAAACTACAGTCTCGACGTCCGTCAGCTCCAAGCAAATTTCATCAACATAAATTTCGGTCTCGGTTCCAACCGTCTGTGTCAAGGGCTATATTTACTGCATTTTATGTACAAGGAACGAGGTTAAAAAACAGTAGGTATGTATAGAGAAAAAATATTTAATTTTTTTAAAAATTCCAGAGTATATTTAAAAACATAAGCAACATTGGAAGTGATACATAAAAAATTAAAGGTTTTTGCGATTCAATATTTATAGTCATATCGATTATAATTTCTGAATACGATTGTTCGATAAATCTCCGCAAATTATTTGACAACGAAACAGCACTAATTTTCTGCAACGCGGTTGGCTCAGGAAGCAAACCTTTGCTCGGGTCGCTGAACCGCGCATAGCTGTTAGACACCTAACACCAAGCTAATAAACACTTTACTATCTAACGTTAAGGTCGAGAATCAATTGCTCCACATTTGGTTAGTGTTAGCATCTAATCAAACACGTTTCTGCGGGATATCATTGGAATGACAACTTACACAAGTCGCATTAAAGTTGTTTTTCGTTTGTTCAAGTGGACAGGGGTCCGTGGAAACCAGTGCCATTAGCGGATAGGCCGACTTGTCTCATAAGATTTGCTGATAACTGGGATTAAGCCCAGAATTAGTGGGCATCGAGGCGGGTGCGCTTACCCCGCAGCGTCATCTTGTCTTGGATATGTTTATAAACACAGGACGCAATGCGTGATCACGTCATTATGAAAACCATTCAGGAAATATACTCCGATTACAATCACGATTAATGCAATTATTTCTTTATGGCAACAACTCATCTAAGTAGTCAGCGTAAGCATAAATCGAGGAAATGTACGTACAGGCGATGTGTGATGACTGTGCACTACTAATGGACGGGTCTAGACTGCTTTTTAGTACTCTGTGAGCCGTAACTGACCTATTTCGACACATAGCGGGATCCGGGACCAATTTCTTTGATAGCCAACACACTAATTTAGTTAATAATTATCGATCAGTAATATACCGGATGCCAGTTACGTTTTCTGGTATAAAAATATGAATAATTTAATGAGGTATTTTGATCCAAGGATTGACCCCCTAAAACCACATAGCGTTCCGGATCTTTTTTCCGAACCCGCGGTCTCTCGTTTCGCATGCTGGTGTACCTATAGTCAACTGTGCCACGAACTTTTACAAAATGCTGTGCTCGAGTTGAATAGGTGGTAGAATGTATAGCGTTCGATCCCACATGCATATCTATATCCTATATACGTCCCACCGTTGGACAAGGCCTCTTCTGTAACTAAGAGGGATTAGGCCTACGTTAGGCCTAGGCCCACGCTAAACTAATGCGGGTTGAGACTTGAGAGATATAACCTAAGGAATTTCTTAGAGCTGTAACTAACCGTGTGTTTAATGTGTATGTGTAATGTGTATACATATAATTCTTTTTATATTTTTTGAAAACAACTGCCACAACTATTCACTCCAGTAGGTGGCGTGGAAGAGGTCACAGATAGCGATAAACTTCCTGTTATAGCCAATTTCTTCAATGTTGTTGATCTCAAGTTTGTTTCATTTTGTTGCAAAGTTTCCAAAAAGCATATTAAATAAAAATAAATCATCATTTAACCTGCGACCGCCGAGATTCTCGTCCGCATGCCCAAACGAAGCTACTACTTATTTAAATAGATAAACTTGTAGAAAATCTCTACCTACGAGTACTCAATCATACAAACGTAATTTAACTATGTGTATGTAATATACGAGTACTAAACCACGCGTGCTGGCATGCGAAGCCACAGCTTTGTGGTCACAACATCCGCGGCTCGAACCAAAAAGTTCGCCAACTCTTACCTTTGCCGCACCATCAAGCTGTGGAATAGTTTGCCAGCTCACGTGTTCCCTCCTTCCTATGATCCTGGATCCTTTAAGCGAAGCGTGAAGAAGCATTTGTGCAGGCCGGCATGATTGTGTCGACCAGCGGGTGACCTTCGTTTCTCGCTGGTCGGTATTAATTTTTTGGACTCCACTGTGCTTACCATCAGGTACAGTGGAGTCACTTTGCCGAGCCAGTTAAAAAAAAACTAAAGCGCAGTGAGATGTAGTTAGGACATTAAAATTCGCCTCCGATGCAGACCGGCGGGCGAGGATTTATAAAAAATTCAATGTCGCTGTAATTTGTAACCGACACAAAATAATTATGTACATGTTTATGGGACGCGAACGGAGCATATTTACACTACAATCAGAGCCCTTGGCACTGTGTTTTTTGTGCATACAGGCTTGCTTCACGCTGCATATAGTTTTTTCACTAACGTTAAGGATTAGTTATTTACCCGTGGTGCGTTAATTGCGTCTAATTTCACTAATTGTAATTGTCTTTCTTTTTATGTGAGGGTGAAGCCTCATAGCTCTATGGTTTTGTCACCCGTTTTGCTGTGGAGGGAAGTGGACAACTCTTTGTTTTCCAACTCCTACTTTATTTGTCTTTCTGATTAACTTCGTTGCGGGATTATGACTTTAGGTCCCCTTAGATTCGCTGAGCTTTATTGCTCGGCGTCAATACTGTGCGTGCTGTTGATCCTGGAGCACAGGATTGGAGGAGAGAGGAGGACTGTTACAGTGGCGGGTGTGTGGTGGGATAGGGCCAGTCAACAATAACATTAAGGAATTTTTCGCTGTTTATGTACGGTAAGGTGAACAGACCTCATCTGATAGTAATCGCGTGTTACCCAAAAAGCAAAAAAAAGGCGAGAATCATTCATCTCTAGTCAATTGGTACTATTGCGTCAATAAAAAAACAGTATGTAAAAATAATAAATAAAATAGTAACACATAGATCCACTGGGCTCGATCTTCGGCCCTCCTCATCCAACCGCTGCCAGCCACCTTGCGAATATCGTCACTCCACCTAGCCAGAGGGCGCCCCACACTACGTTTGCCGAGTCTCGAAGATCGAGCCCAGTGGCGTGCCATAGGAAAGACCTATTTCCAGCAGTGGACGTAAGAAAGGCTGCTGATGACGATGATGATGATGATGATACATAGATCTGACACCACACTAAGATACAAGTCTTGTGTCATGGGTATTCGGTCTCACAAACATTTGTGGGTCACACAAACATTTATCTTGGTGCGGGGATCGAACCCTCCGCCTCTACGTTCACGAGTTGGTGACTAACTCATTGCGCTACGAAGTTGTCAAATTAGCCCATTTTGACATAAACTAAATCAAACAAAATTGAATGTAGTGTTTCTTAACTATTTATCATCCCCTGGCTGTTAATGACACTTGAATAAAAAATATATCAATACCTAAAAAAACATTAAGATTGGTACTGCTTTTGAGCAAGTAAATTAGTAATACTTTGGTAAATATAACTACCGAATTGTAATCTTAAACAGATCTAATTGTATATACTCGTATTAGTTAAAAGATCTGTAAATGGACCTTTAGAACCCCTATACATATATATGACAGCCCTGTGACGCAGTTGGGCAGACACCAATGCGAAACGAGAGGCCGCGAGTTCGATACCCACACCGGGACAAATGTTTGTAGACAAATGGGTCTGGGTGTTTGTGAGACCGAAAAAGTATCTCATAGTTTTTTATACCCACAACACAAGACTGATAACTCAATGTGGAGTCAGAACTAGGTATGTAACTGATGGGTGTATTTATTTAATCATACATACATACATACATACATACATACAGTGGCGGTACTTACATAGAAGCCCAAAAGCCCAGTTTGCCTTTTCAAATTCCGAATAACAATTTTTAAGCTTTAAATCTTTATTTAACACAAGCAATTTGTTAAATAAATACCCCACAATAAGCAAATATAAACTAGACATTACACAATTAACGTTTAACGATTTTGGGCTTCTATGGAAGTCCCGCCACTGCATACATAATCTCAGACCTGTATTCCCCGAAGGGGTAGGCAAAGGTATTTCTGCACATACATTTCGCCAGGTATGTGTCAGTCCCACGTAATAGGGGGCGACTATATTGCCGTTTTTCGGGCACAATTCCAGACTCCGTGCTGCTACTGAGAATTTCCTAATGGAAAAACCCAATAACACTTTGCTTGATCATTGACTCAAACCCAGGACCTCTAGATCGCACAGCACATACTTGTGCCGCGACACCTCGAGGCTTATATATATATAGTATGTACATACATAGGTACGTGAGGGGCTCGTGAGTGTTAACAAACTCCCAGAGTTCCGCGGATCACGGGTTAAGAAACACTGCGCAAGAATGACAGTGACAGCCCCGTGGCGCAGTTGGCTAAACACCAGCTTGCGAAACGAGAGGCCGCGGGTTCGATCCCCGCACCGAGACAAATGTTTGTGTGATCCACAAATATTTGTTTCGGGTCTGGGTGTTTGTGAGACCGAAAAGTCTCTCGTAGTTCCTGATACCCACGACACAAGACTCGTATCTTAATGTGGGGTCAGAACTATGTATGTGACTGTTGGGTGTATTTATTTATTTATTATTTATTTGTTTGGTAAAGAATAAAATTTATGTCATCATCATCATCATCATCAGCCCATATACGTCCCACTGCTGGGCAGGAGCAAAATTTATGTGCTCGAACATAATCAAGATTTAGGTGAAAATGGAAAAAACCTTTAATTGCTTTAGATGCTCCCTGTGGAATAAATGGACTGGATATGAATGATTTTTCGTCACAATTTGCAAAGGAACCGGTATTGTACGGTTTATTCTTTCTTACATTTGTACCTTCAAAACGGATCCACGGAGAGACGCAGGAACTCACTAAACATTAAAAACTTGCCAAACATCCACTACTCGAATTCAGAAATAATTTCTAATTGAGTAACATTTGTTGCTATTAAGAAGAATAAGCCCGAACGCGAAAGAATCAGGCACTGAATAATTAATAAGTAGCTACCATTTAAATTACGGAGCGCTTACTCCGTTAGATTTAAAAGAAAATCTTTTACACAAACTTATAACAAGTTATTATCTTATAAAAAGTTACAAGTTTTATGTCGTCAAAAACTACACTCACAATTTTTTGAGCTGGGATCGAATCTACAGTCCTGTTTAGGAGCCGTTGCTAGATGCCTAACTAAGGTTTATTACGAGTCCAAGCAGAAATATGGGATAATCAATTGTGTATATGTTATAATTTACCCGTCCGTACCGTTATGTAAGTCGTGATGGCCTCGAGGGAAGTCGTGATGGCCTCGAGGTTTAGGCACGCGGTCGAGAATCTCGACGGTCGCGGGTTCAAACCCCAGGCACACACCTCTGACTTTTCGAAGTTATGTGTGTATTCACATTGAATTATCACGTACTTTAACGGTGAAGGAAAACATCGTGATAAAACCTGCACACCAAAAAGTTCTTAGGAATTTCTTGGGTGTGTAGTCCGCCAACCCGCACTAGGCCAGCGTGGTGGACTAAGGCGTAAACCCTCTCAGTTGTAGAGGAGGCCCGTGCCCAGCAGTGGGACGTATATGGGCTGATGATGAATATAATTTACCCAGTTAATATAGTAACTCAAGGAAAGATGGACTAGTGAATACACTCAGCCTATCGCCGTCCACTGCTGTACGTAGGCCTCCCCAAGAAAGCGCCAACCATCCCGGTCTTGAGCAGCCCTAATCTATCCGCTATCCGCCACCTTTCTCAAGTCGTCGGACCATCGTGCTGCAGGTCGTCCTACACTACGTCTGCCTAAGCGCGGTCTCCAATCCAACACTAGTGACTAGTGAATATGAGGTTTCATTTGTCGAATCAAATAGAAAAAAATACTAAATAATATTATTAAAATAGCAGTGATGGACTCGAGGTTTAGGCGCGCGGTCGAGAATTTCGGCGGTCGCAGGTTCAAACCCCAGGCTCACACCTCTGACTTTTCGAAGTTATGTGTGTATTCACAAGGAATTATCACTTGCTTTAACGGTGAAGGAAAACATCGTGATAAAACCTGCACACCTAAAAAGTTCTTAGGAATTTCTTAGGTGTGTAGTCCGCCAACCCGCACTAGGCCAGCGTGGTGGACTATGGCCTAAACCCTCTCGCAGTTGTAGAGGAGGCCCGTGCCCAGCAGTGGGACGTATTTGGGCTGATGATGATGATGATTATTAAAATACGTAGGTATTCACAAACATTTCGTACGAAACGTCTTTTTATAATGTCTTATCTGTTAGTAACTCTTAAATTGGAGAAATAAATGCAACTCGATATCAAAGCTACTCGTATTTTCAAACATATTAATCGAACATGTTCCGCGGCGCCATTACTTTATATGTAAATACTATTATTATTCATTTACAAACAACTTATAAAAAGAGTACTTATTACATAAGCTAAAAACGTATGCTTTTCCAAAATGTTCTTACATGTAAATAGAATATTGAAAGGCGACAAGAAATTATCTCTCACCAATCGGCAGAATTATGCTAGGCTGTTTAAAATGAGCTTATTTCATTAAACTAGCTTGGATAATAAAAAATAGTAGAAAAGTAAGTTATTTAAGTAAAAAATTAATTTAATTATCGCAGTACAGTATGGTAGAAAAATCGACGCGACGAGATCAGCCTAAAAATCCATTATTAAAACAACACATACCTCAAATGTAAGGTCCGCGCATCGTAAAAAGTGCATAAATGAAAATCAAATTGAAAATAATAAATAAAAAACATCTCACTTACCCGACGAACTGGACGACGGCGAGCAAGGTTCCTCCTTGAATCTGTAACGAGAAACAGTGACATTCAATACAAAGTTACACACATAAATCAGTAGCCGTACTTCCATAGAAGCCTAAAAGCATTACACGTTAACTGTTTAATGTCTAGTTTATAAATTGTTTATTGTGGAGTAAAATATTCTCATTTATATATACAATTGCATACATACATAAACTCACGCCTGTATTCCCCGAAGCGGTAGGCAGAGGTGCATTTCTGCACCTACATTTCGCCAGGTATGTATCAGTCCCACGTAATAGGGGGCGAGCCTATTGCCGTTTTTCGGGCACAATTCCAGACTCCGTGGTGCTACTGAGAATTTCCTAATGGAAAAACCCAATAACACTTTGCCCGACCCGGGAATCGAACCCAGGACCTCTAGATCGCTCGGCACATACTTGTACCGCGAGACCACGAGGCAGAGATATATCCAATTGCTTTTGTTTAATAAAGATTTAAAGCATAAAGATATTATTATTCGGACTTTTTAATGGCAAATTGGGCTTTTGGGCTTCTATGGAAGTAACGCCACTGATAATAATAAAATAGTAAAACATACTCACACCAAAAGGGGTGGGCAGAGGAGCATTTCATTTGTTTTAAAACCGCTCAAATAGGAGGCGAGCCTATTTTACCGAGCATATTTTATAGCGTGACTATTGAGAAATTCCTACCGGAAAATACGAATAAAACAACCCAGCCTGGGAATCGAAACCAGGATCTCTAGATCGTACTCTATAGTGCACTTTCATCATCATCATCATCAGCCCATATACGTCCCACTGCTGGGCACGGGCCTCCTCTGCAACTGAGAGGGTTTAGGCCTTAGTCCACCGCGCTGGCCTAGTGCGGGTTGGCGGACTACACATCTAAGAAATTCCTAAGAACTTTTAGGTGTGCAGGTTTTATCACGATGTTTTCCTTCACCTTTAAAGCAAGTGATAATTCGTTGTGAATACACACATAACTTCGAAAAGTCAGAGGTGTGTGCCTGGGGTTTGAACCTGCGACCGCCGAAATTCTCGACCACGCACCTTAACCTCGAGGCCATCACTGCTTAGTGCACTTTAGTTCATATTATTTATTACAGTTTACAAGGTATTCCCTGAAAGGTCTTCATAGAAACCAATTGACTTTGAGGGAGGAAAGAAGGTGCTTTGACGGCGGATCGTTTGGAGTAGCCCGCCTTCATAAGACTTCGTGGAAATAATTGTTAAATAACATACATAAACTCACGCCTGTATTCCCCGAAGGGGTAGACAGAGGTGCATTTCTGCACCCACATTTCGCCAGGTATGTATCAGACCCACGTAATAGGGGGCGAGCCTATTGCCATTTTTCGGGCTCATTTCCAGACTCCGTGCTGTTACTGAGAATTTCCTAATGGAAAAACCCAATAACACTTTGCTCGACCCGGGAATCGAACCCAGGCACCTCTAGATCGCACGGCACATACTTGTACTGCGAGACCACGAGGCAGTCAAACGTGAAGTAGCAATGTTCCGCACTCTCATATGTTTATCACCTTGATACCTTTATTAGATACTTGATGAAGTTTAATCGTATGTCAGAGAAGGAAGGATACATTTAAATTATTTATAACTAGCTGACCCGGCGAACTTCGATCCGACTAACAGCCGATTCTTTAATATATATATAAAATATTTTTTTTTAGCCTTAGTTACTCCTTATTACATTAGCTATCTGCCAGTGAAAGTCCCGTTAAAATTGGTCCACCCTTTTCAGAGATTAGCCGGAACAAACAGACAGACAGACGAAAATTGTAAAAAACGTTATTTTGGTATATGTACAGTGTATACATCCATATGCATTTATTAAAAAGCGGTTATTTCAATATTATAAACAGACACTCCAAATTTATTTATTTGTATTTTATAGATACAAATGGTATTTTTCAGCATTTGTGAGTTGTCAGTCCATGCTAGTACTGAAAATTTCCTAACGGAAAACCCCAATAACACTTAACCCGACCCGGAAATGGAACCCGGGATCACTTGTTCGCACGACAGACTATACAAATAGAATAAACTCACAGTTACATTTAATTGTAATTTTTACATTTTTCGTCAAGATATATGCATATTTTTTTAATTTTATGTAACTTGATAGACGCGTAAGGCATGCGTAAGAGACATCGCGAGTTCGCGAGCTATTACAATTTTTCTCATAAAAAATTCTCACTAACAGCACAGAGGCTGGAAATGTACTCGATTTACTTTAACAGACTCGCTCCAATTTAGCTAGGGTATAGAAACGGCGAGGCATGCATAAGACAAAAACCAACCACTTTTGTGATACAAGCTTAAATTGTTGCATATTCTAGTTTTTAGAAACTTCAGCTTCAAAATGAATATTTTTTCCCGTGTTTCCCACATTTTTCATTGATGCTCAACTCCTATTGGCCGTAGTGTGATTACTTATAAGGACATAAATATTGGAGAAGAAAATAACTTACTCCAAGTACTAATCCTGCGCAAATGGTATCGTCATCAGTTAGTATCTTTATAAATTATATCCTATGCGTTATTTAGAGTAGTGACGGCCTCTAGGTTTAGGCGCGCGGTCGATAATCTCGGCGGTCGCAGGCACACACCTCTGACTTTTCGAAGTCATGTGTGTATTCACAATGAATCAACATTTACTTTACGGTCCTAAAAGTCCTAAGTCCTAAAAGTTCTTAGGAATTTCTTAGGTGTGTAGTCCGCCAACCCGCACTAGGCCAGCGTGGTGGTATAAGGCCTATTTAGTTGTAGAGGAGGCCCGAAAAGTTAAAGCGGCACTACGTTTTCTGAATTCTAAAAGTTATTTCAAAGAAGAGCCACATACACGATATTCGTTTTATAGAATGCTGTATCTATTTTCAATATATGCGGAATGTTCAGGCAACAGTCTATAATGGCACACTAATTGAACGCCGAAAGGGCAGACCAGTAACCTCTGACTTAATTTCACTACATATAGCCTTCTATATTGAGATATTGTCGATTTTGCCTAGGTAGTTCGTTTGAAAGTAGCTGTAGTAACACTGAAAGCAGCTTCTAAGGTTTGATTGTTTCTATGGATATCTTGCCTAACTTCTACACTTATTTTAGACAGCCTCGTTGCGCAGTTGGCTAGACTCTAGCTTGCGAAACGAGAGGCCGCGGGTTCGATCCCCGCACCGAGACAAATGTTTGTGTGATCCACAAATATTTGTTTCGGGTCTGGGTGTTTGTGAGACCGAAAAGTCTCTCGTAGTTTCTGATATCCACGACACAGGACTTGTATCCTAGTGTGGGGTCAGAACTATGTATGTGACTGTTGGGTGTATTTATTTATTACTCGTATTTGTGGCATGGGGTATTGCCATAAAAACATTTGCCTTAATTATAAACATTAAGTGCCAGAATATCTAAGATAATATGAGCTATTTAAACGGAAAAAAAACCAAATGTGTCATGCACAAAAATAAAACCCTTTACTTGGTTTTATTGCTATCGCGTTATACCCGTATTACCATCCCGTCGAGCCGGCCTATACCGCTATCAAATCTGTCTGCGCGAACTTATTAATAAGTGTGACCGTTCGAAATAGAATGTTAAATTATAAAACTATTAAACGCTCAATAGAAAGCACTAATTAGTTGAACTACATGTTTTGCCATAAACATATCGCTTTCTCATCATCAGCCCAAATACGTCCAACTGCTGGGCACGGGCCTCCTCTACAACTGAGAGGGTTTAGGCCTTAGTCCACCACGCTGGCCTAGTGCGGGTTGGCGGACTACACACCTAATAAATTCCTAAGAACTTTTAGGTGTGCAGGTTTTATCACAATGTTTTCCTTCACCGTTAAAGCAAGTGATAATTCATTGTGAATACACACATAACTTCGAAAAGTCAGAGGTATGTGCCTGGGGTTTGAACCTGCGACCGCCGAAATTCTCGACCGCGCGCCTAAACCTCGAGGCCATCACTGCTTATCGCTTTCTCACAAAAAAAATAATTAAAACATGCAAATTTTACATTTAAAAAATGCAACTCACACATAATGTGAAATATTTGTTCGTATTTAGCCGGAGACACGCAACGCGTACGTTCGTCTATTATATAAAACACGGCTACTGGGTTATTGGGAAGCCGGTACTGCCAAGGACGGATTATTTTATTCCTCTTTTTTCGGCGATACGACGCCGAGGGCCCGGAGACTATTTGACTTGCAAATACTTGACGAAAACACCGATGCATGGGTAAAACGCGCGGCTACCGGCAGCCGACATCTCTCTCGTTATTTACAAATTCAATACTTCAAGAATATATTTGGGAAGTACGTCATCTCGAATAAATCTCGTATAAATGAATAGGAGAGTCGCTGTGGACACGGGCTGCTGTCGTGTTAGCTTTTTAATGAATTTTTAAGTCGAAAAAAATATATACAGAGTGTATACAGACAGTGATTGAAAACTAAGACAGGCAATGGCCACGGGGATTACAAATAAGGTGACATTAAATAAAATCTCAAAAAAAAATCGGGATTATTTTAATGCCACGTTATTTGTAATCACCGTGGCTTTTTCCCGCCTTAGTTTTCAATCAAGGTCTGTATACATCCTGTATATTTCGGCAACGTAAATAGTCTTCGAAATAAAATATTACAAACCAAGTGTTATTCATATCAAATGGGTCCAACGCATCATAGCAATGAAACAGCATTGTAAATAAATAAATAGCCTGCCGATACACATGTCATCACGCTTGACAACGAAATTATACTTAGTAGACACGGCAGCAGAAGTCCAAGGACGCGGCGAAGGCCACGCCGGCCAGCTGATACGCCGTTATCGATCACACCCGCAACCTTGCTACGTCACTGTTATTGTTTTTTTTATTTAAGAAAATCACCATAGTGCATTCTACATTTAAAAATTTTTTGACAAAAACCATAGACTGTTTTTATTTTTATTTTTTGTGCATTCTAAATTTAAAAACACTCACGTGTAGAGGTCCTCTTCGATGTTCGAAGAGCTGGTAGCCTCGGCCAACACAGAGCAGCTCATCACTGGTTACAATTGCTATTGACTGATATAATTAGTGTCCGATAAGGTAGATTCACACGTAAGCCGGCAAATCCGGGAACGCTGTTGCCATACTGTTGTTAACACTCCAGGTTCACTATTTGCTTGCGCTGTGATGTGGTGATGAACACAATGCCGTATTAAGGTGATAAAGCCTCTTCGTAAGCGTATATCTGCACCGTTGATGCCTTTTAGAAATATCTGTAGGCCGTTGGGGAAGTTTCTGGCGGTGCGCTGTGACTTTGTACGAGCGTCGCGTTTGAATTTAGTTTTAAAACTATATCGAAATGTTCTTGTGGAACAGTTAAAAAAATAGTTATAATATTATAAGCGTGTATAGGAACACTGTAATTTTTTTTTTGTTTAAATTCCAGTGATTCCAAACATTTTGAATTTAAGATAATTTATCATAATTAGAGTTAGACGAACGTTTACGTATTAAACTTCCTAAAATATGGTAATTTTAAGTAAATGCCTCGTATCATTAACAGCGTATCACCAAAAAAGCCAGTAAATTTGACTTAAAACGTTATAAAATAATACCACATTCATCCAATCCGGTCGGATTGCGCCTACAATATATTGAGTTTGCCGGCCGCGGTGCAAAGTTATATCGGCTGTTTGGGGTGGGAACTGCGCATGCTCAACTTTAACCTTGGACACACTTCCTGGTTCACGGGCAGAGGAAAACGTCACACTTACCTAAATTCTAGGTCACTATACCCATACCGTGCGTGTCCATAATCTATTGTCCATCCAAATTACATTAACGGGCTATCTCGCTTCATACAAAGTCACGTCGTGTTTTAATATAAAATCGATTGAGGTAAAATGTCAGGTATTTTTATCATGTTAATATGGGACGGCGGACGGCGTCGTCGAGGGAGGTAGAAAATTGCTGTGCCCTTTGACATTTATCCAGTGACAGTGATAGTTTAATAATAGGCTTGCGCTTCGTGTCTTGTATCCAATTTTATATCGACGAATTGATTTTATAAAACCTATTTTCAAAAACTAATGCAGACGGAATATCTTAAGACTTACTACAATGTTTGCCTAACCAATCGCTTTCTTTTTAATTGAACAAGGTGTTTAAGACGTTGTTTAAGAAAAGGTTCAATCAACTATGTTGTATGTGGAAAAAAAAATAGATAACTCTCAAACCAAATTAATGTGAAGTAGATGTATGTATTTTATACACGATTAAAAATACATTTCAGGTCGCCGAGGTGGTTTCTTGCCCCGGTACTTCTCTAGAAAATACAGCTTGAAAAAAATACATTTTGATTTTGAAAATAAATTCAGTCTGTTCAATGAGATTCAAATTAATTTTCCAAAATAATCTTCAATATTTTTAAGAAATATTATTTATGAAACATTAGGCTTCAAAATTAATATTTTTTTGTCATTAAAGCTTAGCTCCTATTGGTCGACGCGTAATCTTATATTACTTAATTCCTCTCTCGATAAATGGACTACTCAACACAAAAATATTTTTTCAATTCGAACCAGTAGTTAAGTAGAAATAAATTAAGCCAGAAGATCATTCTATAAGGTTCTACAGCTGCACGATTCAATTCGAGACCTACTAAGACGTAATTAGATTCAACGCCGGCAGATGGAACTTGCTCAAGGCTCTCAAAGGGCAGCTTAAAAGCCACGCCGTGGCCTTAAAGAAAACTAAAAAATGCATTAATCGAAAACCGTGTAGAATAAAATGGAAAATCACCGCAAAGACTTAAAGGTTGCGCTTGTCGTAAACGTGTGGGTGAATATTGCATGAGTTGTTCTATTCTCGAAGAGTTTCGTTTTATAAAGACACAACAAGCGGTAAATTCAGTGTCCAAATAGAGCGTCGAGTGGCAAGAAAGAACGTTACGAAACGACCGAATTATTTCGGCCTAATTCTAACATTGGGGATATTGCCATAGTCACCACGCTTGGCAAGCAAGGGCATAAGAATAATGATGCTTTGTTTGCTTTAAATGATAGGTATAGCAAAAACACTGAAAAGCACGTTGAAAAAGAAAAAAGTTCAGAAACAAAAAAAGTTGTTCTTGATACATTCCCCGAGGGCAGTATAATCGTAATATATCGAGGTTTAGGCGCGTGGTCGAGAATTTCGACGGTCGCAGGTTCAAACCCCAGGCACACACCTCTGACTTTTCGAGGTTATGTGTGTATTCACAAAGAATTATCACTTGCTTTAACGGTGAAGGAAAACATCGTGATGAAACCTGCACACCTAAAGTTCGTAGGAATTTCTTAGGTGTGTAGTCCGCCAACCCGCACTAGGCCAGCGTGGTGGACTAAGGCCTAAACCCTCTCAGATGTAGAGGAGGCCCGTGCCCAGCAGTGGGACGTATATGGGCTGATGATGATGATGATGAGTATAATAAACTGCACCATACGCTACATGCATACTATTAAGCACTTTTACATCATTACCACGTCCCGTTTAGGCATTAGTCCACCACGCTAGCCTGGTGCGGATTAGCGGACCACACACCCTATAAATTCCTAAGAATTTTTTGGTGTGCCTTACGATTACGATCTTATTTATTACACTTTATTATACACCACAACACATACAGAAACATAAATCCTTACTAATATTATAAATGCGAAAGTAACTCTGTCTGTCTGTCTGTCCTGCTTTCCTGCTAAAACTACTGAACCGATTTAAATGAAATTTTGTACACAGATAGTTTAGACCCTGAGAAAGGACATAGGCTACTTTTTATCCCGGAAAAGGGGTTTTAAGGGGTTGAAAGGGGTATGGAAATATTGTCATTTTTAAAGCTAGAAGCTTGAAACTTATTTTTTAGGCTGTTAATTAGATATAAATAAATATGACATTAAAAGTTTGTAAAAAAATGTACCCTTAAGGGGGTAAACTAAAAATAGGGGTGAAAGTTTGTGTGGAAATTCGTCATTTTTGAAGCTAGAATGATGAAACGACGCGTAGACGACTGTAACTATGTATATGTAACTATATGTCTGTTATGCTTTCACGCCTAAATCATTTGACCGATGTAAACGATTTTTGATATGGACATAAATGGGACTCTGCGGAGTAAAATAGACTATAACTTATTTTCTTTCTGAACCCAACCCTGTAGTCTACGTAGACGGAGTCGCGGGCAAAAGCTATTATAGTTACAAATAAAATAAGTAAGAAAAGGAGTGGAACAAATGGCGGTCTTATCGCTGAATGCGTTTTCTTCCAGACTACCGTATGATGTTTCCCTTCACCGTTAAAGTCGTGATAATTCGCATAACTTCAAAACGCCAGAGGTTTGAACCTGTGACAGCCGAGATTCTCGACCGCACGCCTAAACCTCGAGGACATCACTACTTCTACAACATGCATACTAGTTAACAACTGGTGAAACGTGAATATAAGAATAACTTTTAAAATAATCATTTAGGGATATACTTAGACGTGTGAGGATACCTAGATTAATTTTCATCCCAGTGCACACGCTGTTTACATATTTACATTTAACGTCATCCATAAGGGCGACAGCTTGGTAATGTTCCCGACGTTAACATCAAACCGGTTCATAGCATTCACACGCCGTACAACAGTACCTGTCTGTGTATTTACTCCCTCAGGGTGCCAGCAAGCGAATAAAAAATAAATAATTTTCCACTGCAATATCAGACCTTTTCAGTATATTGGTTTACAATTGTTCAAAATTAAGTAAATAACAGTTCAAAAACCTTCCAGAATGGCGCTGGTGTAGACAAAGGGTATGGTATGAATTTAATATTATTGTCGACTAAAGTAGTTATTTATTGAAAATGTCAACTACTTGCGTAGTACAAAATAATGTAGTAAATATAACCTTAAAGAGTTATTATGAAAAACGCGTGTAGCTAGAGAGAGTTTATATCCTGAACTGTGAAAAGTACGTTTATTGATTTCCGCTTCCTTTAAAATTTATGTTGCTGATGCTAATGTGGCGCCCCCATTTAAGACATTTTGACGGACACTTTTGCATGTACTAGATTACACTCCTTACCTTTACTCTCCATACCCAGAGGGAATGAAAAACGTAAAAGCTATGAAAACTGCAGCGCCCTCTGCGACGGCCGTGTCCGGGGCGGGCGGGAATCACTGAGTACCAAATAACTTATAGCTTTATAGCCATAGAATTACACGACAATCAGTGGAATTTGAAGGGTTTTTGATGCAAGCCTTTATTGTTTTATCTGCTTAAAGGTACGCGGATAAAAGGACTACATTTCTACCTGATTGCAAGTGCTGTGATACTCTCCAAAAATATTATCGATTGGCGATAAATAGCGAGAGGAACACGACGCTATCACATTGAATCCTGAGACATCTTCCTGACTATTCTTTTTAAAGTGAATACTGATAATGGACGGTCACTGGTTAAAATCCCAGGCACACACTTCTGATTTTTGGAAGTGTGTGTTCACAATGATTTATCACATACTCGAAAACATTAAACAACAGGCCTGCGAGGTGTTATGTTAAAATTCTTCTTGAAAAGTTATTTTTGTTTAACAATTGAATCGGATAAATATTAAGATGTCTAGGGGTCTCATTGTGTTTGAAGATGGTTTTCCAATGTTTCATTAACAGTTAATTTTGCCACAGTGGCGAGACTACCAAAATGCAGGTAGAAAAGTAAACAATTCTAATATAGCATTATAATATTATTTAATTGTTGTATATTAAATTGATCTCTGGCGCTTCTTCGCCATGTGTTAGAACACAAATTCATTATCGAACAAAAATAAAAATGTTTTCTCACTCAAACAGTTTACTTATTTTAAACCTTTTTCAATTGATTTATACATTGTATGTATCTTATCTCACGCCAGTATTTCCCAGGCAGTGTAAAAACGGGCCTCCTCTACAACTGGATGGGGGGGGGGGGGATTAAGGCCCTAATCCACCGCTACTACACACCTAAGAAATTCCTAAGAACTTTTAAGTGTCCTTCACGGTTAAATTACGTGAACATACGTTGTGAATACACACATAAATTCGAATAGTCAGAGGTGTGTCCTGGGGTTTGAACCCGCGATTGCCAAGAATCTAGACCGCGTGACTGAACCTGGAGACCTTCGCTACTCTTGTCGTGAACATGTATTTATTTCGTGAAACCTACGCATTACTAACATTCCCCTACATGAGTAGGTGCATGCCTTCCCGGCTTCATTTTGACGTCATAACAGACACGTGTTTCTGCCGCTGGCAGTTCAAAATGCTTGCGTCAATTCTGTTGGCTTGTTCCGATTGAAAATGTATTTATAGAGGAATATCATTGGAATAGGGACTGATAAATTCATTGTTCTTGCATTTTTTATATCTAAACTGTTATTATAAAGAGGAAAGGTTTGTATCTTTGTTTTTTTTTTGTATGTTAGTTATGAAAAAACTCAAAAACCGATTTGAATTATTTTTGGCATGGAGATAGGTAGAAAAATGTAACGTTCCCGTGGTAATTGGTAGGTATATGTTTTAAATGAGAGAGTAACTATGTATGTATTGCTCTCACGCCTAAACCATTTAACCGATTTGAATAATTTTTGGTATGGACCTAAATAGGACTCTGTGAAGTTATATTGAGTACATTTTATTCTCGGGAAAATGTAATGTTCCCGATTTTCACACATAACTTCAAGCGACCGCCGAGATTTTTAACTCGAATGCGCCCCTAAACTTCGAGGTCAACTAGTAAAAATATAGGTACGTTTATTAAGTATCTTAAAATTTAAGACATACTTGAATTCTTTTGACAGCCCCGTGGCGCAGTTGGCTAGACACCAGCTTGCGAAACGAGAGGCTGCGGGTTCGATCCCCGCACCGAGACAAATGTTTGTGTGATCCACAAATATTTGTTTCGGGTCTGGGTGTTTGTGAGACCGAAAAGTCTCTCGTAGTTTCTGATACCCACGACACAGGACTTGTATCCTAGTGTGGGGTCAGAACTATGTATGTGACTGTTGGGTGTATTTATTTATTTCCATTAATTATATAAAGGAAATTAAGTAGCAAAAAAACATGTGTACTCGACATATGTGTATCAAATTTGTTATTTACATAAAAAGGAATTTGTGGGCACTGGAAGGTTTAGCCGAAGGTGATAGTCGATAGGCTAGCACTTGAATTCAGGTGACTCAAAGAGCTTTATGAACTTAAAACTATTATACATAATACAAAACAGTTCTGAAGGTTCACTTTAAATCCATATTTGATTATCGAGCGTCATATTTATTATCCGAAAAAGGGCGATATAAATGTTGTGACGCAATGACCTAAATAGCCGCGCCCCTTGACAGGCAAGATGCAAAACAAGTCAATGCAATTTATCATTTAAGAGCATCAGCTTTTTTTTTTCTCGAAGGGAAAGCTGGTTATGGCTCTACTTCCCGTCAGCCCTGGGGGAGTGGGGCGGGAAGCGTATGTCGGGGTCACCAGCCTTCCAGCCCGGCGTACGGCGACGTCACGTCCGCGCAGATGTTAATGCCGGGCTGGGTCCCTAACAAAAATCCCTCTGCCGGCATACCGACTAAAACCCCCCGGTGGCCATCTTCGCGCCGAGTGGGGTGACCATGGTGTGTGGGCGAGGAGCTCCCACGATGATGCCACAGTCACCCGAAGCGCCTCCGAGACGAAAATGTCTCAGCCGTCTCGGAGTTGTGGGGGGCGCAGTTGCACCCCCACTACCTTGGTTCGGGCGCCCCGGTTGTAAGTGGGCGCCCGCGACGGACACAGGCCACAGTGCCGCCGCCCCTCTCGGGGTCACTTTCAGTAAGGACGCACTGCCCCCGCAGCGCGCCCAGCGACCCCAAGGCCCCTTTGAGTCGCCTTTTACGACAGGCAGGGGATACCGTGGGGAGATTCTAACGCCCCCTTCCCACAAGAGCATCAGCCTGCTTTGGTGCACCCTTGTACATCTTTATAATAAATAGGTCACATCTATTCGTGGATCACTTTGTATCTGTTACCTATTTACGAGACAGGCCGTCGCTTCCGATGCAGTTTAGTGTCACTTGGGGATGAGACACGGTTTCATGACACATCATCAGCCCATATACGTCCCACTGCTGGGCCCAATTTATCTACAACTGAGAGGGTTTAGGCCTTAGTCCACTACGCTGGCCTAGTGCGGGTTGTTGGGCAATCACAATTAATTTTGTCACATACACACGGAATATTACATGATCCCTGTTCATACACCTTCCCGTCACTCGGCTATTCTAGAAGCCAGATAAGAGCAGGTGACAAGAAATGGGTAATTGGATTAGGCTTCCGTCCAATATGCGGGCTAAATACAGCCTAATAGACTTCGCAGACGTACTAATTTTTTACTAATGAACGATGGTGACAGTCATGACGAAAAGTCTTCAAACTTTACATTATTTCATCAGTTCGTTCCAATTCAATTAGTAAACGCTTAAGAATATTTAATGGTGTTTGTATACATTTTTTCTATTTGCACCGATATTAATTTGAGCAAATTGGTTTTAGTTATAGTTATAATATATATAGTTGTCGAGTAAATTTTATGGAAAATTAAAATTTTTATTGCCGATGTAATTAACATTCCCAATGTCATAAAAAATAGTCAAAATATTGAACCCACTACCCCCGCCCCCCAAAGAAAAGCCCCCCTTGAGTATTTTTTTTCAATAGCAGACGAGCTAGTGAGCCACCTGATGTTAAGTGGTCAACACCGCCCATGGACACCCACAATACCAGAGGAATCATCGGTGCGTTGCCGGCCTTTGAGGAAAATATAGGCTCTTTTCTTGAAGGTCCCTAAGTCATATCCATTCGGAAATACTGCCGAGGAAAGCTGATTCCACAAAGATGTTGTGCGAGGAAGGAAACACCGTTTAAACCGCACTGTTGCTTACATAATACTTGATGACTTAAAATTATTACGCCGCGCAGCTAAGGTGGAACAGGCCTAATGCAATTAATCGTTTTAGTTTCCGTACGGGACTAAAATAAATACCTATAAAGAAAAATGTATGCTGGCGAATATAAGTCAATGTTATTACATATTATGTGTTGCTTTTTTTACTATCACGATAAAATGTCTACACGTAAATATTTCAATTTATCATTTTGTTATAAAACTAGTCCAAGCTAACGCGTAGCGACATCTATCGAAAATAGTTATCACTGATTCCTAGAAAAGGTGCTTAAGCTTTCATTTCTTTGACGAACAAAAATCTAATGAAAAAGTTTAAAGGTTGGGACGAAATGAAACATTTAAAACTTAAATTAATAAAAATAAAATAAAATTTCATTATATTACTTAATAGCTTCTTAGATTTTTCTTAAAATACCATTTTAGCGCATCTATTACAGGGATTTTAAGATCTCATTTTTGGTGATTTTGAAATGTTTCAGACACCCAATGCGAAGTAACCTACACTTTAAAAAAAAACACAGTTGAATTAATAACACTTCTATTCATATGCGCAGACGTAAGGTGTTTTACTTGGTATTGTTGGTAATTGCATATACTGAACCAATAAATATATTTTTCTTTCTACTTATGATTATAAGGGAGTGTTGCGCAGTAGTCTAGTTCGACGCGTCACGAATGACCTTGGCTCCAGGTTCGTTCGGGATCAGGGCCGAAGTTCGCGCGTCCTGCACTTATTGTGCATGATTGTATGATTGTGCACCGGCCGCACTATTGTGTCCCTTCTCCGCATTATTCGATTGTGCGAATTAAGGCCGATGGCAGCCTCTGCGTGCGAAGATAATAACAATTTACAATAGGGATGCATCAACTGCGATCAAGAGTACAAAGGTTATGCGACATAGGAATACATCTTGCTTGAGTTATGATCACAGTTCTGATCAAATATCGCGTATGTATTGAATCTTTTCATTGAACGTCATCTAATTTGATGTTTATTTGTTTACTTCTGAACTTGGTGTATAACTTTAGGTACAATACCAACTAGTATTTACACGATTACGCCTGTATTCCCGAAAAGGTCTGTTCAGGTATTGCGAGCCTATTACAGATTTTTTTATAACTTTTTGCCCGGCTCGGAAAACGACCCAGGGCCTTCTAGTTCGCACAGAAGATACGTCGGATGGAGTCTCCGAGGATAATGAATGGGCGCTTAGAAAATTATGCGAAATAGGTTATAGTTTGGGATTCATTAAAATGATAAGAGACCATTTTGACTTTCTAATTGTAATGATTAACAAACTTGTTAAACTTAGCCTTTTAATTTGTCCCGCTCGTTGGGGAGGAGATCTTTGATTCGATTACCGGGTAGAGCAAATTGTTAGTGGGTTTTTCTATTACGAAGTTTTCATTATCAGCAGTCTAAATATTTACGCGGTAAACATCAATACTCACATCCTACTACAACAATAGCAGAAAAAGTGGGATTGAAGGTAACGAAATTGGAATTGAGCCCTTTGTGAATATGGTCGTTGGTGGTCGCGGTCGAGAATCTCGACGGTCGCGGGTCAAACCCCAGGCACACACCTCCGACTTTTTGAAGCTATGTATGTATTCACAAAGAATTACCACGTACTTTAACGGTGAAGGAAAACATCGTGATGAAAACTGCACACCTAAAAGTTCTTACGTCATACGTCATCAGCCCAAATACGTCCCACTGCTGGGCACGGGCCTCCTCTACAACTGAGAGGGTTTAGGCCTTAGTCTTAGAAAAAGTACTTAGGAATTTCTTAAGTCTGTAGTCCGCCAACCCGCACTCGGCCAGCGTGGTGGACTAAGGCCTAAACCCTCTCAGTTATAGAGGAGACTCGTGCCCAGCAGTGGGACGTATACGGATTGATGATGAAACAAATGTTTGAAGAATATTTTTTTTGGCAAATTATATTATAGTCTGCAAAACACAACTGGCGAAACATGAGTGAATAACAAAAAACTCCCTACTTCTTCAGGATACAGGCGTGTTTATACACAAATGTCATAAAACATATACTTTATCATCTACAAATGAAACTTGAGTCGAGATCCTTACTAATATTATAAATGCGAAAGTAACTCTGTCTGTCTCGCTTTCCTGCTAAAACTACTGAACCGATTAAAATGAAATTTGGTACACAGATAGTTTAAACCCTGAGAAAGGACATAGGCTACTTTTTATCCCGGGAAAAGGGGTGAAAGGGGTTGAAAGGGGGGATAAAAGGTTGTATGGAAGTATTGTCATTTTTAAAGCTAGAAGCTTGAAACTTATTTTTTTAGGCTGTTGATTAGATATAAATAAATATGGCATTAAAAGTTTGTAAAAAAATGTTACTTTCAGGGGGTAAAATAAAAATAGGGGTGAAAGTTTGTGTGGAAATTCGTGATTTTTGAAGCTAGAATGATGAAACGACGTGTAGACGACTGATACTATGTATATGTAACTATATGTCTGTTAAACTTTCACGCCTAAATC
Source organism: Hemaris fuciformis (assembly GCA_907164795.1). NCBI lineage: Eukaryota > Metazoa > Arthropoda > Insecta > Lepidoptera > Sphingidae > Hemaris > Hemaris fuciformis. The sequence goes on from OU015431.1 coordinate 24,569,510, forward strand.
ATTTGACCGATGTAAACGATTTTTGATATGGACATAAATGGGACTCTGTGGAGTAAAATAGACTACAACTTATCTTCACTCTGAACCCAACCCTGTAGTCTACGCGGACGGAGTCGCGGGCAAAAGCTAGTAATTAATAAATTAAATATGACAATAATTAATTAAACATAACACGATTCAAGAATAAAGCAACATTTGTGAAAAATAATCTAGTATCTACCTATATACTAGTTAGAATCGCGTCGTTTCTTTGTAACTATCAACTATACATATTGTAAATGTAATCCACTTCACATTGTAAACCCTATTGAGACGCTAGCACCATCTAGTTCCATTTGCAACTAACTTCTCACTCGGGATAAACTCGAGTTTCCGGCCCGCCTGAAAATTGCAGTGCCCTATTTAATCACGTACCTATTAACGTTCTTTTATGCAAACGCTGTTTGGATACAAGACGACATTATTGTGAAAATGTTATTGATATTGAAGGAAATATCAGAATAAAAATTACTGATTAATATTCGATGAGTATGGCTTTGGAGGGAATTAATAAATATTAAAATATTAGAGACCCAATACATCACTTTTTTTTTTTATTTTTGTATTATATATATTAATTACTCGACTGCCTCGTGGTCTCGCGGCACAAGTATGTGTCGTGCGATCTAGAGTGTGTTATTGGGTTTTTCCATTAGGAAATTCTCAGTAGCAGCACGGAGTCAGGCATTGTGCCCGAAAAACGGCAATAGGCCCACGTAATAATAAGGAGCGCCTTATTACGTGGGACTGATACACACCTGGCAAAATGTGGTTGCAGAAATGTGCCTCTGCTTACCACTTTGGGGAATACAGGCGTGAAATTATGTATGCATTTATGTGTCTATTCATTAATGAATTGTTATTTTTCTTAATTACATTTCACTTTAAATTCATATTTTTTTTTAAAGTTCTAATTCTGTCAATTATTTCTGATTTAATGTCTGTAGTTGACTGGATTTGTGTAACTTTTTCATGATGTTTTGTGCATGCGCTGTTTGCCTGTAAATATGTAGTAGTTACATTTACCCGATAGTGATACCTACAACAAGTAATTATGTAATGTAAACAATAAAAGTCGTGATGGCCTCGAGGTTTAGGCACACGGTCGAGAATCTCTACGGTCGCGGATTCAGGCACACACCTCTGACTTTTCGAAGTTATGTGTGATAAATAAAATATTACTAAAATACATTTACCTATCTTATCAGGAACATGTCCAACTTTTAAGGCCAGCATTTAATTTTTATTCCGTTCAGAAATTCAGTTGCAAATCTCGTGGGTATAAACAACACAAGCATCACACTAAAGGCGAAAATGTAGGACGCAACGACGATGCATTTAGTAAGGCAAATTCACCATCGGTTTATCCGACTGCGATAGCCACAGTTATTCATATGACACACGTGAATGTGACATAGGTACCCGTACACATTTATGATATTGGAGACAATAACATTCACCAAAGTGTAGAAATTCCTTTGTTTTCATAATAAATTATCACTGCCAGAAATTTAGAAAGATAGTAGAAGTAAGAAGTAAGTATTTATTGCTATCACTTGGCTCACTTGCTCGTTTGCCTCCTTTTTCGATAAAAAAAAATAAAAAAAATATCACGATTAACAATAACGAATAATATTATAGAAAAGAAGAAAAATAATAAACACATTAAATTGCGCCAGCAAAAGTACTTACCTCCCATTAAGCTACATACTGCAGTGACCCTTCAACGATCCTGCAACGCTGATTTTCGATGGGCGAGGACTATATTTCATTAGAAAAATAATTAGTTTATACTTAATAATTACTATTGACTGCCTCGTGGTCTCGCGGTACAAGTATGTGCCGTGGGATCTAGAGGTCCTGGGTTCGATTCCCGGGTTGGGCAAAGTGTTATTGGGTTTTTCCATTAGGAAATTCTCAGTAACAGCACGGAGTCTGGAAATGTGCCCGAAAAACGGCAATAGGCTCGCCCCCTATTACGTGGGACTGATACATACCTGGCGAAATGTGGGTGCAGAAATGCACCTCTGCCTACCCCTTCGGGGAATACAGGCGTGAGTATGTATGTAAAAATAATTACATAATAAAAGAAAATACAAAATTTATCACTTTATAATATATACTCGTAAAATTTCTTGAGTTCATGTAAAATATGACAACCCGGCATATGCTGTCGTGGTGGACAAAGAACTAAGCTTTCTCAATCGACGAAGATGGGCTCATGATGATGTCTGTATTATGGATATTATTATTACAAAAAATAAAATTAAAATGCAACTGCATTATGTATGATCGCGATTGACTAACCACAGACAAGTCACCTTTACGCAGACTTTTTTTAATAAAATGTGTACATGTACACTGTACAGCAAAGAGTAGAGCAATGTGGACATCTTTAGAGGAGGCCTTTGTTTGAGAATAAGCCGGACTGAACTATTTTTGCCGAAAGCATTTGACTTTAATTTTTAAAAAAAATGATATTTTATAATTTATTATTTAAAGTACCTTTAGCATACCACATAGCCACACAATGTAGATCAATAGTACCTACATATAGTACAGTTTCTACGGATCGTAAATTAAAAATTATATCATGAAATCAAAATTTTTCATTGCAAATTTCGTCTATATTAGGTTGTATATTCTTATCGAATATTTTAATAAATATCGTATAAACGCTACTTTTTTCAGAAAATTTACCATTAGCATCTATGTAGTTTTAGGATTCCTAAAAGCAAAAATAATATAAGCTATGCCTTTGCCTGTGCATCAATTCTCATTGACATGGATTTCGCCAGTTTTACGTGATTGAGTAACAAACATAATATTATTCATACATATTGCCTTTGAGTAGAATGCTAATAAAGAACAGATTTAAAATGAGAAAAATTGGAATCCATTGAATAACGCAGAAACCTTACAAGGACGAACGAAACTTTTCAAAAGATTTTATGTTACTGTTTACAATTATATTTAATTATTTTTTTAATTGTAGTTAATTAGTTGTTTAATTCCATTGTGGAAATATTATTACCAAAATGAACATAAATATTATCTATATGATTTTAATATGATGCGAATTTTGATATATTTATAGGACATAGACACTAGCCCTCTCTTCTCTATGACACCCGCTAAGATTGGTTTCCTGCTAAATCATCGGTCGCTAGATGCGTTTCCGCCAATTCAGAGCACATTTTATCCAAGCTAACAAATGTAGATACTACTTTATGTTCTATAAATAACACACAGAATGTTCTACTCGTATAATCTGTATTAATTCAAAAATATTCAAATTGGTTTAAACGTCACAAAAAAGATAAGCAACAATAATTATAAATTGTTGATGAAATTTAATAATAAACTGTTCATACAATAATCATTATGATCGCAAGTTAAAATTATCAATGCCAAATAAAAAAACAAATATAAATTGCGTCATATAAGTTTCAAAAGCTCAATTCCAATTAACATTATGACCAATTATACTATCTTAGAATTGTTTCTGATGCATTTCCAGGTAGAAATTTTCATCGTTTCTTTTAAAATGTACCGTTTCATAGTCATTTATTCACATGCCATGTTAGACCATTTCCCGGGTCAAATCCAAATACAGTATGATTTTGTATGTCTGAATAATCTGAGCACCTTTGTACCATATCAAAATACGTGAAAATAAAATAAAGAAATATAATAAATAAACACACCTGTCCCAACTCCGCGCGATGTTGCAACTGCCAAGAGGAACTTCGGATTATCTAATAAATAAATAACACAACTATTATTAAGCTTATCGGAAAATAAACATATTTTTGTACAAAATTATACGTATCACGTAGATGATTTTAAAAGACTCATTATTGGAACAAACATTTCGAAAATAAAGTTTAAATGATGGGACGTTTACCCTGTATGAGCAGCTGAGAGACAATAATCAACGAGCAGACACGATCAACATCAAATACGATGAATAAATGAAAATTACACGTAAACTAAAATCGTTGCCATAAGACTAAGAATAAGCTTGCGATAATTAACTTTCGTAACTTATTAAAGTGAGGGTAGGTGTGTAACAAATAATTTATTAATTGAGAAAAATATCCAGTACAACTTACAGTAATCTAAATCAACTCCAAACAAATATATGTTTTATACACAACTTCTCGGGATTGAATTTATAAACAAAAATATGAATATTTTTGAAAATACGCGGTCAATAAATTATGTACCTTAGAGCAAAGCAAATCTACCACTAGCTATTAATTTTACCCTGATATTAATATTACCACGGTAAGACAATATCTAGCTGCTGTAGATACAGGTAAGTATGGACCTTTGCTGAGTTTAGAACTAGGCTAGTTACTTTTTTCAAAAAATATGTACTACTATGTATTATATTTTGATTTCATGACCACGACTAAATATTTAGGGACGTTATAGAAAACCATCTCAATTTTCGCAAATCATTATTTTATTGATTTACCCAATTTTGGACATTTTTTTGCGTAATGTGGAAGATAAAATATAAAAAGTGTTATTTTGCATGTTAAAAATTAAAATAATGTGTGCCAGACAATCAACACATAACTATCATTATAATTATAAAAAAATATTGATTTTTATTTTCTAATAAAAACAGTCCATTACGGGTACTTGGAGGTAAATTATTTAGCCCATCTAATTGAAGGTTTCCCGTCTCATAGGGACGAAAATTTAGAAGTTTAAATTTCTTCTTACATTATTACATTAAAAATAATTATGAATATATAATACAAATATATTACAATCAAAGAATTTATTTCTTTTATCAAACAATTTAATACACTTTCGTTCTTCATAAAGTAAATACCTATAATTAATTTTTCCAATGAGATTGTTTTTATTTAAATCCTTATTTACTTAACTGATTATTGAGAAGTTTAGTTACAGCATTTTAATGTATCTATATACTTAGTGGGTGTCTTTGCCAATGCCGAAGTAGACAGGGCTACCATTTTATTTTGTTTTATAAATTTAGGAATCTTAGAATTTAATATTTAAAAAAAAAATACAATACCATAGTTTACCATACATTTATAAAATTATATAGCTTGTACCAAATACCATTGCAAGTATTTGTAGCGTAGAAACGAGACACCATCAACCACAACCCTTCGTACGCAACAAAGATGCAAATAGTCGTTACTGAGAAGCGTCGGTGGAAACGGACCGCAAAGCCTTTTGACATTTATAAAACTGTCAAATATAAGCACACGGGTATAGATAAACGCAAGCAAGTTATTGATTTATTTATTTACAAAGGCATTGGTGCACGGTGGTTGTTGTGCTCTTGGACCTGTTTATTACGAAGATGCAAATCTAAGAAGTGCAAACTCGAAACGCAAATGCACGTGCAGAAGCGTGTCCGAACGTCCAAGAAGAAAGATTATGAGGGTGTCAACGGTTCTAATAAAAGTCAATCGTCGAAGAAAATGATGGAGACCAGATATTATGAAGGGTGTGGACGAGAAGGTCCAATCCGATGCATTTTCCTGGGGGAGTTCCATCCGGTTGCTGGGCCGAAAATATCATGCCAGGTAAGTCGTTTGCCCTTGGTGCTTGTAAAAATAAAAGTTTGGTATCGATTTTTCGACACGGGCGGCATCGGTCTCCACGGCGCAAGTACCGTCTGTAGACGCGTGTCGCGTTCTGAACATGGCTGCATTTTGATCTACATATGTATACTTATGATGCTTCATTCTACTGCAATGCGGATTTTTACGATGATATATATATGGACGCGTGTGTAGGCCATGATTCATTGTAAATTAGTGCTTTACGACCATTTGACTGTGTTACATGAGTTTTTTGTGCAGTATTAGTGCAACCCTGCACCATAAATAGATTTAATCAGTAAAACTGACTAAGAATGACTGTAGCTGGTGTTATCTCTAGAATGTGAAACAGGTTTTTGGAATTTTTATATTCCTTACATACTTTGCATGTCCTATCAGCACATTCAAGTGTATACCATTGTTTAATTAATCTAATAACATTGAATGGTTCTGTGGATAAAAAGAAACTTTTGAATGATTGTAAAGGAACTACATGAAATCAAACAAAGGCAAAATAATTTATTTATTTAATGTTTATTGCAGTTCCCCGAAGATTACATCTCAAAAGAGGTGTTTGATTCCATCAGTGCATTCATCATACCCAAACCGCAAATTCAGAAATGCACAATGACCATGTAAGTATTTTAACACCTCCTATGTTTTCTATAACATATTGACTGCACAACATTTTTGCAGTAAAGTAATAATAATCTAAATAACACCATCATAATCGACCCATAGTACTAGTAGTAGTGTAGGGCACCCTCATGGGGTGACAATATTCGCGGGGTGGCTGGCAGCAGTTGGATGAAGAGAGCCGAAGATCGAGCCCAGTGGTGTGCCATAGGAAAGGCCTATTTTCAACAGTGGATGTAATAAAGGCTGCTGATGAATCAGCCCATATACATCCCACTGCTTGTCACGGACCTCCATTACCATTGAGAGGGTTTAGGCCTTAAACCACACTGGCCTAGTGCGGGTTGGCGGACTACACACCTTAAAAATTCCTAAAAACAGGTGTTAGGTGTGCAGGTTTAAACACAATGTTTTGCTTCACCATTAAAGTATGTGATGATTCGTTGTGAATGCACACATGACTGAAAAGTCAGAGGTTTGTACCTGCAACCGCTGAGATTCTCGACCGAATGCCTAAGCCTTGTGGACATCACTGTCTAAATAACAGAATGAGTGTGTTTTCCTCAGTCATCGTCTTCACATAATAGGGCCCAAAATGATCAATACGTTTAAAAATATTGGTTACTTAATTTATTACACAAAGGCTCATATTTATTTTTATTTTTTTTATTCTGGCTCGGCAAAGTGACCCTATTACACCTGATGGTAAGCGTAATGGAGTCCAAAAAAAGTGTCGACCAGCGAGAGATGATGATCTCCCGTTGGTCGACACAATCATGCCGGCCGAATACCTCTTCAACTTTCTTGTGAAGAAGTTTGGGAGACTAATACCATGGTGATAAAAGGACCGACCGCGACAAACCGGCCAAAAAATGCCGGCATGGTCATCCTTTCACCATGATTGAAGCCCCCCCGAAAACCACTACACTGGCTGATCCCGGAACGCGGCACACTTGCATGTGCCACTATGGCGGGTTTTACGCCCTGTGTACGGTGGTCGCTATCCGGGCGGATACGAATATCCTACCACCATCTATTGTTATCCTATCATATAACAATAGATAAAAAAAGAATTGCCTGTTTGGTACACTAAGGCCTCATCCAGCAACTGTAGTGGTACCTGAAAAACAAGTACATTGTGATTTTAATTGAGAGTTAGCTGGTGTTATGACTTTTCAATTGAAATAAATATGCCAACCTGTTCCATAATATAATAGGGAAAGGACTACAAATGACATTGTTCAGAAATAAACACTTAATAAAAATGACGAGCTAATATACTTGTTTGAAACATTTTTTGGCAATATTCCAATATTCTTTAATTTTGCATAAAAACAATGTACTGTATAACAACAAAATTTTTTGAACTTTTTTTATATATACTATACATACTATATACATATACTAATAATTTTGATTTTATTTCTTTATTTTATGGTCTTATGTTCCTCTGTATGTCAAATAACACAATTTTTATTAATTACTTGAATAACCAACATTCCAATCATAAAAAATATGTCTAGTGATCAAATCACATATGTAGTTCATAAATAAAATTAGAATATACATACATGTGTATTCACAGAATAGTTTATTTCAGCAATGCCCTCGGCCACAAGGTTGTGGGGTACCCCATCAGGATAGACAACTCCCGTTACGAACGCAACGTGTACCTTTTCAACTTGTGCTTTGTATGTGATAGTTGGTCCAAGACTGTCCAATATGAGCCAGTTGTCAAGAAACTTGGGGAACATCTGGTAAGGGGACTACTTGTTTTATTGTATGCTTTTGTACTTATGCTTTTGTTTGTACACAATAATTATATCTCATCATTATTATGAAATTTATTTGCCACTATAACAGGACTAAACAGTAAACCCTTTTCAGACTATGTAGATAGAACTATCTAGTTATGACAGGCCTTAAATCTCCAAGTCCTATCGAACAAAGTAATAGATGTATCTTGAGTCATATTGGCTCATATTTTCCAACTCTATGAAATCAAATTGCACTGCGGCTGACTGGCCAGTATACGATAAAAGAAATAAAGGACATTACATTCAATACATTATGTGGTTTTTAATAAATGAGTGTGTTAAAATCTTACGTAAATTTTGCCCAGACCATCATGGAAGAGGAGACGCGCTTCGTGTCGAGCGGCTCGAGCAAGTTGCCTACCTTGTTGGCGCACTTGTTGCACGACTTGAATACACATAGGAAGGCGACTTTAGTCGGTAAGTCAGCTTTGGTATTTTGGCAGGTCCAACTTCAAGAATTAGGTTAAGCGTCGAATCCAACTCGGTTGGGCGGTGTTCTGGAAACTTCGCAAGATCCTCACGTCGAAAATATCTCAGTGCCAAAAGACGATACTTTTTAACCAGTGACGACTTACGGCACTGAAACGTGGCCTCTAACTATAAGTCTCATCAGAAAGCTCAAGGTGACTTAGCGAGTTATGCTCGGAATTTTCCTATGAGATCGAATCAGGATCAGATCAAATTAAATCCATAATAGAATGATTCGCAAGCTTAAGTGGCAATGGGCAGGGCATATAACTCTTAAAACTGACGACCGATGGGGCTAAATTTTCTTGAGTGTAGGCTGCGTACTGATATTTTCTTATCCTTCATATATGAAGAGTATAGTCTCATCTATTTATTTATTTATTTATGGGTTTTTTCCTATTAAGTTTTAATTAATTAAACGTTAAGGATTGGAGAAATTTTAAGTCAGCAACACAACACAAATCACAGTCAATAACCTACATATAAATTGTCACTATCATTATTTTAACAAATTCAGGTTTAAATAATTGTTGTAAGATTTCATATCAACGAGCGCCAATGTGTTTATATTTAAGCATTGTCTGCAATTTAAAGATATTAATTCATAACATAATATTATATAAAAATAAAAGGTGGAGCTTTCTTATTAGATATATTAACAGCACTGCTTTTTAATTTTTTTATCATAAATATAAATACAATGCGCTTACCAAATCTTGGTTACAAATACCAATAGTATCCTGCGAACAAAATATTTTAAGACGTTTTTTTACAGTTTTTTTTTTTTTACTTGGGCTACGCTTTATTCTTTTGCTGTGCGGCAGGTCGCGAAATGACTACGGACTACGCGACTAAAATGATGTTAGGCGTTATGATGTTGAATAAAGTCGTATAAGAATAAACCCTTTCGTCAGTGGAAAGTAATTCATGACTTTCGACATTTTAATATATATTTTATAAAACATAATATTGCTAGCGTTATATTCATGGTCTCTTAAATAACATATTTCGGAAGGAAATATTCTTGACCTACGTCTTTTAGATTCTGAAATGCATAGGAATGCTTGCAGATCACAAGCGATAGAAAATATGCACAAATAGCGATTGCAAAGTAAATTAAAACAATAAATATATTTATAAAATAATATATAAAATATTTTGTAAAGTGCTGGCGTTATTTTCTAAAAATGGATATTTTGAGTTATTAATTTCTATCAACAGAGGGCGACACTGTGATGCATCTGAAAGTCCTCGAGATCCGAAACGATCCGCCGCCAGTTTACGATCACGACGTGCCGGTTCTGTTGTCGTCGGTGGGCCTGCCTCGCCCCGGGCGCCCACGCAGGATTGTGCCTCCAGAGGGCACCGAAATACAAAGCGACGAACACCTAGACTTGGATTCGGATGATGAACCATTCGAAATCGACATGGAGGCCGATTGGGATCTCACCACCAGACAGGTAAGATGTTACTTCGCAATGCTTTTATTTGTACTTATTTTGTAAATATAGGCATCCTTAATTAAAAGCAGGCATAAGCCAGAGGTATTTTCTTATATTCAACTTTGGGGTGATGCATAAATAAAAAATGTAGGTGCATAAATAACAATATGGTGTAATACACACCACTAACTTATTTTCATAGACAAAAAAAATAGATAAAATAGACTGCCTCGTGGTCTCGCGGTACAAGTATGTGCCGTGCGATCTAGAGGTCCTGGGTTCGATTCCCGGGTCGGGCAAAGTGTTATTGGGTTTTTCCATTAGGAAATTCTCAGTAACAGCACGGAGCCTGGAAATGTGCCCGAAAATCGGCAATAGGCTCGCCCCCTATTACGTGGGACTGATACATACCTGGCGAACTGTGGGTGCAGTAATGCACCTCTGCCTACCCCTTCGGGGAATACAGGCGTGAGTTTATGTATGTATGTATGTAAAAAAATAGATATTCACACATACATACATAACTGTTTAACAAAAAAAATTGAAGACATACAATATATTAATTAGACATTGCATTGAAAACTAGAAGTTAAAACTTTATTTTAATATGTGTTCAAATTCTAAAAACTATACACGAATTGGCCGCTGGTGTTCCTTGCTGGGATTACCAATCCTGTGACACTCGGTAATGATTCTTCTGGCATGTGGGTTTTGTGTATAAGTTCATAAAACACTTACCCCACACCTTCTGTACTATTTTAGAAAGTCACCTATACAAAAGATGTTTAGAGGTGAAATTTAACAGTGTCACATCAGATCTACATGAAATACGATCTGGAGTTCCCCAGACTGTATCTTGCTGCCCTGTGGATTAGGGGCGTAAGAATTCTGCCAAGGCATCTTCTGCCTGTAGTAAGAGGCGACTAACATAGGCCCAGGGGTGGCTGGGCGTACTGCGGGGGCGGTGCGCCATGACTAAAAGCAACCCCGGGATGTGCGGCAGAGAGCGTGGTCTCCTGACTGTCGCGGACGTTCACAATAAGGCCAGAGACCTCGAGAAACCCTTATCGGTCTCCCCCGAGGTACCGAGAGGGGAGCTTAAGGCGCTTTCCTCTCGTTAAAAAATTAAGGAGGAGTATCTTGGAGACGGTATTATATCTCATTTCTACAGCTGACACCCACAAACGATAACATCTTAATTGCCACATATGCTGATGACACTGTAATAGTGTCTAAACCGCAATTCAGAAACAGCATCAGTAAAAATAAAGCAGAAGTCGAAAAATAACGGAAAATTTGATGAATAAATGGCTACCAAGTACCTACATAGTCAACTCACATAACTTTTAGCCAAAAAAAAAACAACACTGTTAAGAGTGACTATGATGTCGAACCCTACGCCTATCATAGGCCATAATATCTAGCTAAACTTAGGTATAGAAACACTTCTGCTTCTATACGCACAAAATCTTTGTTTAAATTTTGTAATGTGACTCAATTTCTTTTTGTTCTTGAGCCTATCTTATGCCCAACTTCTGAGCAAAGGCCTCCGCTGTATATTAAATTATTAGCATTGGTCAAAAAATAAATTATCACCATTAATTGATTCATGAAATTGATTCGGAGAAAGCGGTCGAGATTGTTTATTTCCTTTAGAATATTAACATTATTTATAATATTACAGCTCCTCCCCTACATAAATGGGTACAACCACATTGCCAAGATAGCAGCGGACACCAACGTGGAGAAGACCCTGGTGAAGGCTTGCATTCAGAACCTGTTGTACTACGGAGTGGTGACTCTCATCCCGGTGCTTAAGTTCAGTAATATGTACCGAGCCACTCCAAACCTCAGCCGGCTGTTCAGTGACACAGAACTGCAGAAGTCTTGCCTCTCATACATCACCAAGGGATCTGAAGCTAAGGACAAGGTTTGTAATCATTTGTGACAGACCATAGATTATCACATGACCATAACCTTAAAGTATTGTCATTATGTCACATTGCTGAGCATGAGCCTGGTCTTTCAGTGAGAGGGGTCTACTTTTACTGCACTTCTATTTTCTATTTCTACTACACTGGTCTAGTGCAAGTTGATGGACTTAACATAATAAATAATGACTTGATAAATTAGTTACCTTGTTATTTTAGATTATTATTATATTATATAACAGTGAACCGTTAAAGTCTGTGATAATCCACTAAGATACACAAATAACTATGAAATGAGACATAAATTTGTGTTTGCCTAAGATCCAAATCCAACACTGAGTTAATCTTTCAACACATTCTTTTCAAATTTTATGTCAAAACAAACCTGCTTCATGTAATTTTCTGTCTAGCCCACCATGGCCAACGTGTTCGGCATCCTGTGTTCGCTGCAGCAGGGCACCTCGTTGCGGACGGTGAGCGAGAGGTATCTGGCGTCACAGGGTCCACCCCTCGACATCAGGCGGCTCGTGGTCTTCGCCGAGTTGCATGGACTCATTAGGTGTCTCAAAAAGTCAGTATTAGCACAATACCTATAACACCATAGATTGCCTCGTGGTCTCGCGGCACAAGTATGTGCCATGCGATCTAGAGGTCCCGGGTTCGATTTCCAGGTCTGGCAAAGTATTATTAGGTTTTTCCATTAGGAAAGTCTCAGTAACAGCACGGAGTCTGGAAATGTGCCCGTAAAACGGCAATAGGCTCGCCCCCTGTTATGTGTGACTGATACATACCTGGCGAAATGTGGGTGCAGACATGCACCTCTGTCTACCCCTTCGGGGAATACAGGCGTGAGGTTATGTGTGTATGTATGTACCTACAGCATTCATTCTATAATTGGTTAAATATCAGTTATATGTACATATAAGTGAGAACGGAGGTTAGAATCTCAGAACTGAGACAAATATTTTTGTATCCATAATTGTTTGTGCCAGATATGATTATTTGAAGGATTGAAAATAATTCTGTTATGCCTCAGTTCCAAAATATTGTTAGTTTAGTTACTCATTTAAAATATCTTATGAAATGAAAAGAACTTATACTTTCTTGTGGCAATCAGAAGTATTTGTGAGATTGTTTATTTAAATGCAACCAACTATCACACACATAAATACCAGTGGCGGTACTTCCATAGAAGCCCAAAATCGTTACACGTTAATTTTGTAATGTCTAGTTTATAAGTGTTTATAATGGGGTCAAGATATTCTCATTTATATGTCAAATTGCTTTTGGTAAAGCTTAAAGATTATTTTTCGGAAATTTGTAAAGCAAACTGGGCTTTTGGGCTTCTATGGAAGTACCGCCACTGATAAATACTTCTGATATTTACTTAACATAATTTTGCTAACATTAAAATCTACTATTAGACAGCACCAAAGTCATACCACCCAAATATCCACATCTGAATCAGTTTTTTTTTTTTATTTATTTATTTACATATACTTATAAACTTTATTGTACACCATGGAAATATAATACAAGATGAAATTAAAAGGACAAGAAATGATTAAGACTAAGTGACAATAGGCGGTCTTGTCACTGACTGCGATCTCTTCCAGACAATCTAATTTCCAAAAAAATTACAGTCCTGCAAATCCACGCTAATTTTCAGGTTCCCAGTCTACGCCAAGAGCCCGCCGCGCCCAAACGGTTTCAGCAGCCACGGCGACCCAGTGATGGGCATCCGTCGGCTGTTCAACGGTCTCCACTGCACCGACGAGATCTGCTGCATGGCCCGCATCGACATGCCAACCCTCGACCAGATCGTCGACGACGACCCCAACGTCGTCATCATTTGGCGGTAAATGGATCCTTCCACCGGATAAACCAGTACTCAGAAGCAATATTCCCATTGCTTTATTCCGTTGAGTTTTACTTTTTTCTGCTCGAAAATAAGGTCTGGCGATGAAGTTATTTCAAAAAATTTTACATTCCAAATTTTGGCCTTGTAATTTTGGTTTTAAAGAATTTCGCATTTCGTAAATGGTTTGATTTTTTAATTCATGTAACAGTATTTTTATTTAATGCAATATGAATTACCGCATAGTATTCTGGAAATAAACGCTGATTTTTCTGTTTAACAGCCTATGGACAAATATTTTAAACTATTGTTTACTAAATACGCGCTATTGCAAACATATTTTACCGTTTTATTTTTGGCCGGCGTGGAATTTACACAAAAATAACTATATTTCGTCGAGGAATCAGCAACACCACCGAGCTCGATTTTTATCGAGTTATTGGTATCGTTAGATTCGTATTTTCAATTTTATAAATTCAAATGTTACATACAATTTTTCTTTGAGAAAACAGATAATGTCATTCATCATAGATATCGAGAAAAACTTCAGTCAATTAGGCCTTGATGGACGAAAAAATCGTTTTTTTTTCTCTCTCTTGGAAAGTTGTGAAAAACGAGCTTGGTGGTGTTGCTGATTCCTCGACGACGATTTGTCTGTCTGTATTTGGGGATGCGTCTTAAGCTTGTATAACGGACTAACGAATCTGCTAAGATTATTGGTAAATGATATTAAGGGGTTAATTAGTAGCCTTACTTATAAACTTTAGTCAATTTAACTATTACTTAAGCATGGTTTGGCCGGCTCTATTGATTGACCAGTGAGGCTAGAGAAAACGAGTCAAAGTTTAAGTAGTGGTTAAATTAACAAATGTTTGTAAGTAAGGATTTAGATGTTTTTGTGTTACCGTGAATTATTTTATGGTTATTTTTTTAATAGAGTATTTTCAATTAATATTTTTTCTGCGTAGGTAATGCTCTTAGTGTTTTAATATAACAGTGCAGATATTTTTAGGCAATGTTACCGTTTTTAATGTTCAAATAGGTGTTCCCAGTGTTGTAGTATACATACATAGTGTTATATGTGTGATGATCTCAATATTATATCGTATCACAATATATAGTATTATATTGCGAAATTGACGTTACGTCTTTCGAATACTAAAGCAGAGTTATCGTCTTGAATTAGAAGATAGTATGTCCTCCAACCCGCACTAGGCCAGCGTGGTGGACTAAGGCTCTGAGTTATAGAGGAGGCCCGTCCCAGCAGTGGGACGTATATGGGCTGATGATGATTAGAAAATAGTATATCGTAGTATAGTGTGTCGCCCTCTGTACTTTGAAGTGGGACAACTTTTTCAACTCGTGTGTTTGTATAGATAACTTCGGTTTTGGGATAAAAATAAGGTTCTTATAGACTCGTCAAGTGTAGTAGAATCATGTGTTGCAGTGGTGTATATGTGATGAAATGATCACTATTAAATACCATAATATTTGGTACTGAAAATAATTTTATTCCTATGGGAGTTCAAATGCAAATCATTAGTGTGAGTGAGCGGCAAGAAGACAAAATATTTTAAAACTTATGTTTTTGGTATAGTTTCTATTTCAGTTGTTTCGGAATTAATAACAATAAATTATTTTGCTGTAAAATATAAAAGACAAAATTCATGAAAAAACTAATTGATGGCAAAACAGGCTCAAGTTATAAATTATTTTCATGTATTTTGATCTCAAAATTTTCTGTATTTTGAAAGCGATTTGTATCTACCATCACCACTTTCATAACAGTTTCTTTAATCGATTTGATAATTTATTTATTACAAACAGAAACCTGAATCAGTTTTATACCATTTACAAACTTCCATTGGACATAATACATTAATTGAGGATAAATTGATATTGAATCGATATCGATTTTCGAATCGATATTGATATTGGAAACGTTATTACATTTTTAATTTAACAATAAACCTCTCGTATTCTCACAGCCAAACCAGTATTTAAAAGTTGTATGAATTACCTTCTTATGATCGGTTTCAAACAAATATGATCCTGTTTCTTGAATTAGATTTCCTTATGACACTTGGCTAGATCATGTTTATCCTAATACAAAATTAATAATATTTTATTTTTTCTCATTAATTGAATGTGTATATGTAATGAATAAATATATAATCTTTGTAAGTCTAATATTTCATATAGATAAGGTTCCGTAGTATTAAATATGATAAGTTGTATATAAGTAGTGACTGAATATACGTACGTAATATTTATATGTTAGTATATCTACTTCTTAGTAGGCATCGAGTTTGCGTTCTATAGTAAATCATTCGAATATAAGTTTTGTCGAATACATCACTGCAAAATTATAATAAATAAATAAATACACTCAACAGTCACATACATAGTTCTGACCCCACACTAGGATACAAGTCCTGTGTCGTGGGTATCAGAAACTACGAGACTTTTCGCTCTCACAAACACCCAGACCCGAAATAAATATTTGTGGATCATACAAACATTTGTCTCGGTGCGGGGATCGAACCCGCAGCCTCTCGTTTCGCAAGCTGGTGTCTAGCCAACTGCGCTACGGGGCTGTCAAAATTCAATTTCAAAGAATATGGCTACTTTTTCTTACTTTTATAGGTGTACACAAAAATTGATCACAGGTTACTTGTCCTTAATGTTTTGTAATGAAAACAGATTAAATTATAATATATATCGAGACATTCACGGTCTGTTTACACCTTTTATATATATCTTAAAATTACCTTAAAATCGCTTGTAGTACATATATTTACTACTCATATAGTTTTCATTAACATATATTTGATACTAAGTTGTGCTCATAGTCTAAGATGTGAGAGATAGTATTTAAGGAGGTTCATGTCTGCCTACGCTGAATAAAGAATGATATGAAGATAGGATTTAGTATATTTATAAAAATATCAGCCGTACTACAACACTGGATGCGTGTATATAAGCAAAGCATTAATAAAATAATTCACGGTAGCTATTTAATTTGCCACGCGATAAATAGCCTAATATGGCTTGTTATAAAGTTTATTTTAGAAGCGGTGACATGTTCACGCTTCGTCTGCTGAGAGCGCCATCCGCCTTGATATAGATTTAGTGGGTTGACTTCTAGTAACCCTAGTTAATTAAGTATATTCCCTAGATGTAACTAACGGCAAATATTCGTAGGTATAGACATTCGACTTTACACCATCGTTAGCAAAAACACCGAGGCAATTCAAAAGCAATAATCTATACTAATATTATGAAAAGGAAAGCTTCATATTTTTGCATGTTTGTAATTAAAAGCGAAAACTACTTAACAGATTCGAAAATATTTTTTTTATGGGTATAGATGGGAACTTCTGAAGTAACATAAGCTACTTTTTTTTATAAAATTTACGCCCGGGCGGGGTGGGGCAGGATACAATATAAAAAACATTCACAAAAAAATTCTCAGAAAGTTACGACAGGCGTTAAAATTTATTTTCATATTATAAAGAGATTTTTTTTACATTTTCGTAATAAGTATTGCCGTGGGATGAGGATCTCGTCATATTTGAATTATCTAATTCGAAATTGCGCCCGGGCGGAGTTAGTTCGACATAAATAGGCGAAAATTAATAGTACATCATTCAAAGATAAATATGTAGAGGTACACCTGGATACAAATTACTTTTCTACCATGCATCCGACTGTAATCATGACTTGTCAAGTCCCATCTACATATCATTTCTGCAATCACTGTCCCACTTAAAGCTACACCTAAATCGCTTTTTTATACTCTCAACTCACGCCGAATAATTATGGCCATTTTCCAACCAATTAACAGTTAAGTTCATGAACTTTCATCGCGAATTACTCTTTTATTGGTTAGAACCACAAAATCCGTTCAAAAGCTTTTGAGTCTGCGAACAAACAGAAACATAAACAGGCAGGCGACTCCGTTTTATAATGTGTATTGAATTGCGTCGGTGATCTTGAAAAAGATATACCTACCTAAATTTGTGTCCTCTTCTCTGAAATACTTAGTAAGATAAGAAAATAATTTTAATCGATAGTATTAATCCGATATTATACGCACTTACAGTTTAGGAATATATGTATATTTAAAAAATCCATGTCTAACCATTGATGTAGCCAGTTAGGAGGCGTCCGTTGGTAACGCCACGTTCTCATTGGAAATGAGTAATCTTAAAAGATGAGAAATGAGTTATCTTAAAAATTTAGCTAATCTCACTATTTTCTTCACAAGACTGCGGCAAAATCACGCTACATCAATTCACCGGTGGTATTCTACTACTATTTAATGCATCTTTCTTTAAATTATTGAATTTTACTTGCAATAATATAATGTCCTTTTTTTATTTTAAGGCTAACACTAATCGAAATAGATTCGTTTGATTGGAATTCAGTATTAAAAAAAATCTTATAATTTTTGGATGTATAAAGACACATCGAGGCTTGTGCATCACGTAAAGAAATACTAAAATACTCTACCTTTTTATAGTCGACGATACGTGATGAAACTCAAATGATTTCGAGCGGTCTAATACCAGTACTAGTACCCACCGCATCGATATTAATACTATGGACAACCAAACTGAAGAACTGAATTATTGCTACCATCCCATGGTACATTTCGATCAATGACGTCAGTGGAAAACGTAGGAAAATTCAGCATCGAACGTCGACACCGGTTATAAAACTTTTAAAAACGCAGGCTTTTTACATGCATGTTATAATACGTTTACTTCCTTATTTAAGACTATAAAATTATTTTATTATTTTTAGTACAATCAATATTTATTGATAGATATGTTTTTTTTTAAAGCAAAAACAATTAAAAACTTTTAACTTATTTATTCGGGAAATATAATTTAGAATTACTATTCAGGCTAGGGTTTAAAACTTGACATTAAACGAAGCGTTCCACATTTTATGTCATTGAAATATTGGGAAAAAGGTTATTTTGTATCAATTAAAAAACCAAAAAGGTTTTTTACATTCAAGCAAAACAGCCCATATTAATTTTAAATAAGTATATTAAAACAGGTCTTAAGAACCCGTGCCAAGTTTCGCTGTGTCTTTACCGGCTTTTAACTTTATACTAATCTTGTATACACTTTACTATTGCACTTCGTCATAATCAGTATAAATTTAAAGTGATAAATTTCTAAGTATTTTTATAGTTAAGTTAGTGGTAATGTATTTAAGTAATTTTAATTGGACAAGATGGTATTGTCACAAACTGCCATTCACGAAAACGAGTTTAATAACGGTAACTCAAAATGGTTTAATTATACAGAAATATACATTTTACATATCTTCTTTGATTACATATTTAATTATAAATATTTTAAAAAACAATATTCCTCTCTTTACAAAATACATGTTATTTATTTTGTCCTTCTACGAAATCGAAATTTTACATATTTTTTAAATGTCTTTTAATTTGGCCTATATATGAGCAATTTTATATAATTATGACAATATGATTCACAATCGTTGTCTAAACTGCAAACGTCAAAGTAGGACCACTGTCCTACTTCCACACTGTCCTTAATAAAAAAAACTATTACACCCTAAACCCTCTCAATGGTAGAAGAGGCCCGTGCCCAGCAGTGGGACGTATATGGGCTGATGATGATAATCCAGTGTAATAGTTTTTTTTATTAATGATTTAACGTGCAAAAACGCATTTGGAAAAAAAAAATTGACTGACTAAAGAAAATCCGCAAATTTTTTAAAAATATTTAAAAATTTTATCATTCGATATTTTTCTAATACCATCATGATGCACCCAATTTTATTAACAGTAAAAAATATAAAATATTTCAAGCCTGATATGGGATATAAAAGATAGCTGTTTTAATTTTTTGTTTATCGTTTTAGTAGTGTCTTTTTAGACAAACATAACAATCTCATTTAACCTTGTTCTAGTCATTTTGGAGAAAAAAAAAATACTTTTGAAAAAAGAATTTTACTACACTTAATAAAATACCGATAATATATAATCGACATATATTAATAATAAAATATATCTGTAAATTGCACCTAATTTTAAATAAATACAAAAATAAAATGTTTTTGAAATACAATAACTTCATTAAAACAAATAAACTCTGAATTAGTAGTATGGCGTGTTTGTGACAACATCGGCTTGTTTCACTGTACATAACCATAAGTGGTACACACGGCATTCAAGTGCTTTTTTAATTGTGCATAATTAGGGCAATAAATTTGCCTTTTAATGATAAGTGACCTCAACACCCCGCACTGCCTTTCGGCATTTACAATGCAGCTACTCACAAACTAACTGCTACAATTTTCGGATATAATTAGATACTCTACGGTTCAATTACTCTATGTAATTATAAATCACATTTACCAATTTGTATTTCTTACTATGAATATTCCACGCACACCCACGAACTTGTATTAGACAACTTAAGTTAGGAGTCATTGTGTACTATTTTCGTTAACAAAATTTAGAAAGGTGATACAAAAAATATAAACACTCTTTTCGTTTAAATATGAAAAAAATTTTTTTTTTTTTTCATTTAACATTTCATTTCTCTTCCTACATCTCCATTGTTGGGTGTCTGTAAGAGATCGCCTTGTGCGATAATACCGCCTTTTGTCCTAAGGGGGTCATATGTACTACATAGTTTTTATCTCATGTGTACAATAAAGTTTAAAATAAATATGCTAAAAGTGTCCGTTCTCTATGTTCAAAGTTTTATGATATGTCTACCAAAAGTACTCGGAAGTCACATCACAGTAGTTCGTGGAGTACGTTATCGATAAAACCCAGCTCTGTCTAAGCTTGTTAAAGTAATAAAAAATCGTCAATTGATCGTTATACAGTTATATCCGATAATTGTATCGCTTGGTTTGTGTAACTGCACGCTTTTTGTCTCCTAATATGTATTAAGAAGATAGTATATGGTCCTGTTTTAAGTGATTTTGTTGAATAATGAATTCACATTTATGAGTCTAGTGACCGTTGCCAGTTGTTATATATATAGTAGTCTGAGGTATATGTATTTTATTCGAAGATATAATTGTTTTATCACTTTCTAGAATAGGTGTCATTTAGTATATTTTTTCTGTTTTATACCCCTGTGTAAATTAATCAGGTTGTCACAAAACTAATCTATTTATACGACCTCTAAACTTCATAAACATTTAATTTTTTTAATATGTCGACTTTAAAGCCAAAAATTCGAATTTCTCGTAACAAAAATGGGGTATTTTCGATATACACTTAGTAATAAATTGAGTAGATTTTAAAATGGCGACATTTAATGTTAGTGGGTCGCTTCAAATTATAATCGTTTAAAATATTTCTATGTAAAATTAGGGACTTATTAACTTAAAATTATAATCGATAATGTCTTAATAATAATTATAGATGTGAAGCTTATATTTGCAACCTTTTCGGTTTAAAACTCAATGCTTAGCATTCACTAGGTTGCAGATGTCTAAATTGTAACAGAATGCTTTCTTTATTTGCTATGTTCTGTTTCTATTTTTCCCTTGTAGTTTAACGAAATTTTATTGGCAAATCTGATAAGAGCAAATTATTGGCATATTATGGTATTAATGACTAAAGCTTGTTTGCAGAGACCGGATTATTGTAATTGCATATTTATTCCATTTACATCGATAATTGCATATTTTGATTAAAATCTGGAGGTGCATATTTTCTACATTTTTCGGTACTATTGATAAGTGTAAAAAATACTATTGCAAAGTCCGCATAGCTACAATATAAATAAATAACGTTATTGACACTTATAATAACAAGTCTCCCTCTTCCCGCTACATGGTTTTGTTTCGAAGATAATCAAAAATAATTTTTGAAGAGAAATAATTAAATATTGCAATTGTTTTTTCAATTTTACTTTTCAAAAACTGCTATTTATGTCGCATATATTATAGAAATTCGTGCATATTCTACGCATTTATTATGATTATTTTGAGTTTTTATGTTGCACATAATGCGGTCTCTACTTACTTGTTTCAAAACCAAATCATCATTTTGAACAATAGTAATTACCCTGATATGTTTAGGTAACACAATCACTAAATTCGATAAATGTTTTTTTCTGCAACGCATTTTTCAGCATTTAGATTTCCACTCGATCATGATAAATGTACTCTCATAATAACTATAACAACTTTTAATCTCTAAATCACAAAATAATAATAATAAGGAAATTGTAAATAATACAGAATTTGTCCTAAGTTGAAAATTAGGATCTAAGACAAAAATTAACGCGATAAATTTAACCAATGTAGAAATATAGTATATAAAAATAGTCGGTTTATTAAAATATGTTTTACTTTTTGTTGCCATTATGTACTTATTGGTTAAACTTAAATTACTAAATTATCTTTCGAAAATTGAATAAACAAAAATTTAATTTCAAAATCACAGTTTATGGTTATCGTTGCATTAATTATACCTTTGCTTTTTAATTATAATTAATATTCATATGTTAACTTATTGTAATATTAAGGGCATTGTAATAGCTTATATTATTACATTTAACAGTTTCAAATATCTTATAATTATTTCGCGTGGTGTAATATCTTTGAATTTTTATATCTAAGTATTGGGAAATAGATCTATAAATTGGGTCGTCGCACGCCCCTTTGGTATTAATATGTACTAGATTAGCGGTTATTGAATATTTAACGTATATATCTAGTAAGATGTTAGACATAAGTTTTAATGTAAATCTCAATTCCCCATTATGTAGTGAGATGATAGAGCTGTGAAGATAAATTGTTTATTGTACAAGAGTCGGTGTGAAAATCGTTTTTATGTTTACTTTTAATTATAGCTAGGTGTATGTATATACTATTTTTGTCTTATGCATGAGTGGTAATCACAATTAATTAATGTTAATGTAATGTGTAGTGTTTTCTTGGAAGTATTTCGTAGCGATTACTTCTGAAACGGTTTTCACACCCAAGCGATCCGCGGAGGCATCGAAAGGTGTCCACACAAGCAGTATTATGTATTTTTTTTCGTGTACTTATATATAATTGTAGTATTTATTTCTAGTGTGTATCGTAGAGCGGGCATTGACCGTGGTTGTTGTATATATATAATGCAGGTGGCGTGATATATGGATATATTGAAGGTAGTAATAAGGCTCTATTTGGGGGTGGGTGTTGCGCCATCAAACTTAGTTTCATCTGGTTGTATATTCGGAGCATTTAAGGGTACCGGTTAATACAAATTCTTACTTAAATTCATCATTCGTGTGTTTGATGAAGACAGCTTGGCATTAATTAGTAATAAGTAATTAATGTGTTTCAATGTGGCATATATCATGTTTAAAATTAATGTTTAAATTATTCAAGTGTCTCCACTACTCAACGCTCTAATTATTGCTGGGATCGAAACTAGTCGGATAAATAAGTCAGTTAATTCAGTTTTTTGAAGTGAAAGCTTCTTTAGCGGCGCTGTGCACTTTTTTTGGGATGAGTTAAAATGTTGAACTCGCGTCAGACCACGTGACCCTGACCGAAAATGCGTAAGACGCATTATGTAATACAAATTGTCATGTCTGTGTACGATAGCGCAATAAATATCGTATTTTACCACGTAAATAATAGTATTTTTATATTGATAAATAAAGCAATTCGTGCGAAAATATTCCCTAATCATTCCAAAATATTAATGTTGAAGTTTTCACTTCTGCCAGCACTCCCGGAGTGCCAGTGTTAAAATGTCATGAAGGTTCACTTAAAAATACTATCTACATCAGGCCATATACGTCTTGCTGCTGGGCACTGCTGGGCCTCTACACCTAAGAGACTCATAATTAAGTGTGCAGGTTAAAGTACCCTCAAAATTCACCTGTTGAAATGGTCAGATAAAGTTAGATTTTCGAAAAACCTAAGTCAGCAAAATAATACTTCTTGGACTGGACTAGTTTTGACCGCTATTATTGCAATCCTTACCGATTAGTAATCATTATGTATTGCCCATACCAGAACGATTATTCGATGCGTCAATAGTTGTTGAATAAGACGTAATTACAATTTATGTATAATCTATTTTCCAGTTAGCGTATTTCACAATGTTTTTAGCTAACTCCAGTAACTTATTGTGTGGTATGTGATATATTGAGAAGGGTAATTCTAAGTACTGATCGGGACTGTCTATTAGAGAACTTGCTCTTCGTAATCCTATTGATTGTATGGTGTAAGTAGTGTTGTAACTTCGTAGAACAGTTGTATCGATTTGAATTTTATGTAGAACGATTAGTAACATATCTCAGTACTTTGAATAATATTTATTTTTGTATGATTTGGAGATTTTTCTCCTTATTCTGGAGTTTCTCCTGTGTTTAATTCTCCACTGCCATCACTGTATTTCGTGTGTTAAATTTATTTATTCTACATAATCACACCCAGTTATTGTGTTTAGATGTATCTTCTGTGCGATTGTATCCAACTATTTATTGTGCTTATGTAAGATGTAACCAGTAATGTAACGCTGTTTTTAAGAAATAATCTTGCGATTGTCAAACGATTGGTATTAGCGAACGCGTTTCTTACAGTATTTGTGACTGCGTTTGGTTTAGCAGTAGTATTTAGGGCTTAGGTATTTATTATTTTATAGTAACTGTAACCATTTCGAAAATAAAAAACTTTCTAAAAGTCATTTGTTTTTTATTGTTTAGCACCCTTTCTACCACTTCGACTGTTGATTACAGAATGTGGTTCCTACATACGTACATACAAACATTCGAACTCACGCCTGTATTTCCCGAAGACAGAGGTATATACCTGAAGAGGTATATATGACCTTATATACCCGACATACGCTTCCCGAAGGGGCTGGCGGGAAGTAGAGCCATAAACAGCTTTCCCCTCGAGAACAAAAAAAAGGGTTGGAAATGTTACAGAGAACAATTCCATACGTTATCAACTTTTCCATTAATATCTACAAAAACGCCGAGAAGACGCACATTTAAAGAGACTTTAATATTTTGTACACAATATGCTTATACACCTAACACGTTACGTCTATACAAATGAATAAAATTGGAGTATCTTTTTTTTATTTTTTTTCACGAGAGGAAAGCGCCTTAAGCTCCCCTTTCGGTACCTCGGGGGAGGGCGGAAGGGGTATGTCGGGGTCTCTGGCCTTCCAACTCGGCGCGCGGAACAATTGTCCGTTTACCTGAGTTTAAAATTGGAGTGTCTGTTTATAATATTGAAATAACCGCTTTTTAATAAATGTATATGGATGTATACACGGTACATATACCAAAATAACTTTTTTTTATCAATTTTTGTCTGTCTGTCTATTTGTTCTGGCTAATCTCTGAAACGGGTCGACCATATTTAAAGGGAACCATATTTAATAAGGAGTAACTAAGGCTAAAAAAATATAACAATCAACTGTTCGGCGGAACGAAGTTCGCCGGGTCAGCTATTAATATCTAATAAATAAATACACGCAATAGTTCTGACTCCACACTGAGACACAATTCTTGTGTCGTGTGTATTAGAAACTACGAGAGACTTTTCGGTCTCACAAACACCTATATCCGAAACAAATATGTGCGGATCACACAAACACTTGTCTAGGTGCGGGGATCGAACCCGTGGCCTTTCGTTTCGCAAGCTAGTGGCCCACTGCGGCTCGTGGACTACATTAGTAGAATTGCGATTTACTAATAACGCAAAAGTCATAAGCTAAGAACTGAAATGAAAAATGGATAAATAAAACTTCGCACTTATGATAACTCTAATAATATATTGATGCGCTGTATCACAGACATGTTTGTCACAATTTACATCTTAGCTCTAAACCTGTGTGTATTAAAGTATAACCCGACTAGAACAATATCAATCGCGTAATAGAACTACATAAAATATTGTTTGTACGATGTTCCATGACAGAAATTCAGCATATAATGTTTTTAGTCGCGATAAATCTGTTATTTAATTGTACATGTTAACAGGGAAATAATCATATATCATATACAATAATCAGTGTATATCCGGTTTTCGGGGGGGCTTCAATCATGGTGAAAGGATGACCGTGCCGGCATTTTTTGACCGGTTTGTCGCGGTCGGTCCTTTGATCGCCATGATTGATAGTCCTCCAAACTTCTTCACAATAAGGTGAAGAGGTATTCGGCCGGCATGATTGTGTCGACCAACGGGAGACCATCATCTCTCGCTGGTCGGCACTTTTTCTGGACTCCATTGCGCTTACCATCAGGTGCAATGGGGTCACTTTGCCGTGCCAGAATAAAAAAATAAAAAATAAAATAAAAACATCAGATACCATTTACTGCTACTTTCATGAAATCAACAGTATCTGAGTAATTTAAAAACTGTAGTCTTTCTAGAAGGTCTGCATACAATAACAATTGATGGGAATTAAAAACTACCATAGCCACTCTACAACCAATAATAATTTCTTTTCCAATGTCTACAATATTTTACCTAAATGTGTTATCAGTAAAAAAATCTATAAAGAATTCTCATCAGCTTCAATTATCGAAATCGCTTTGTCTTATGACTAAGTAATGTCAAAGTCTTAGTCAAAGTCAAAATATCTTTATTCAAAAAGACTTTTACAAGTTCTTTTGAATCGTCAATTTTACACATCTTAATTTTTTTAAACTATTGCCGCTTCGACGGAATGAAGTCTATCAGTTGACTTAGAAGATACGCAGTTTTCTTAGAAATCCACTAGTATACAAATATTTGTACCTTCATTCGTATGTATATTCATTCTAGTCGGGCTTTACATGAATCTGTTATCAGATGATTTTACTTATATAAATTATGAAACGAATAATTGCCGCACAAACATGGCAAGGACGAAATTGTACAACAAATAACAAATCTTATCATGCTATTACATATATTAAGACACTAATGGCCGAATACTGAAACGCTACTTAATCTGAGGGCGACTTATATTTTATTGTCTGTTATAATTTAAGCGGTATAGGTACTGAAACATCATTCATCGGTTTTATTACTGTGATGAACTAATTCCCACTTAAATTTCCATAAATGGCAACATGACCACAAAAAGTTCTTTTACATGACATTTTTTAAGTATATACCGCTTAAATTATAACAGCCACTTAAATATAAGTCACCCTCAGATTAAGTAGCGTTTCAGTATTCGGCCATAAAACTACTTAATATTTTGCAGTTGCCGTTGGTCATTATGTATTGATGACCCGGCCTCTATACCAGCTACTTACAAATAACATTATGCTTAGAATAGTAACGTAGACACACTAGCGCATTTTGCACAAAAAATATTTCAATAAAGGAACTGAGCTGAAATTCTTCTCTATGCATTTAACTGCGCCTTTTCACTTTTCATTAATTCAATGCAATAAATAAACAAAACAAACGGTACTTTCTTACGTTCTAATAAATATGGATAGTTAAATATATTAAAAACACATTCTTCATTCTTTAGAATTAATCATCTTGATGTCGAGGAAGGAAGTTTCGTATTCGATATTAATCATGTTTTGAGATTCCAATATTTTCATTATTATTCCGAAAGATCAATGCTTAGACAATCTTTAACAAAATATATATGGATTTTAATATATGCCTTAAAACAGATATGGATTTTACAGATGCTGTCCTCACATATGGTGCAAATTTGAAGCAAAGTATTTTTTAAGGCGATTATACTGATACATTAATAACCATATAAAGTAGTTTTTAGGCTCCAAAAAAACCCTATTTATTTAATAATTTTGTATACTGGGAGAGAATACAAAGCGAGCCCTATGTTGGATGTGATACATTGGTCCCCACAAAAGGGTTTTTGTTTTTATTTCTAATGGCAAAAAGACAAAACTGCATCTAAGAATCTATATAGAATGTTTATATAAGTCTTGTTTATATATCTGTTCGAGACATTTGATTGGTACGATTCATACGTTTTTAAAAATAATTCATTTATTTATTCATTTCCCAATAGAACACAACACTTCAGCTCATTCCTTCGCTTCGCTTCATTTCCTACCTTTTTTTCGATTAGGATAATATTCAGAGTAATCTCCCTAGAGCAGACATAAATAACAAAACTATAATTACACTGGGTGTAAATAGACCGTTGTCGAAAACTAAGGCATGCAGTAGTTACGGTGATTACAAACACATTGGCCCTTATCAACCCTGATACGACCGAAGGGCGATTTTTTAAACTGCATATACCAGGTACCATTTTCAAGCTCTGTCCTAAAAATCAATTAAATAGGAGCAGTAGTTTAGTCATAAATATTTTAAGTTTTTGCTCCATTTGAACACGATGTAGCTTTTCTAACAGCTGATTACGTCTAACGGCAAATCCTACTCAAATCTACGCGTTGTTGCCGCTCTGTACAACGACACCACGATAACACACGCCGCGCGCGACGTTGCCAATTTGTACAGGTTTGTGAAATTATTGCTTGCGTATTACTCTTATTTGTAAGCTATTTAATTTGTTTGAAACAAAAAAAAACTCATTTTTGGTATAATTAATTTTTGTGCCGTGTCGAATTAGTACTAAGGACGTATAGTATACGTAGTGTAATTTATCGCCCTCCTGTCGTATCAACCCTAGATATATCTTGAAAAAACATAACCATTACTTGTTTCAGTTATCGATCACGATCTGTTTACAACCTGTATGTTATATTAATAATTTCTTCCATTTAAAAAATATATTTAATTCGGAATGACAATCAGGCGCTAACTACCATCACATATTCTCTATTTCCTTCGACACAGGGTATGCAGTTATTAAGAAATTGTATGTGGATTTGTGCAACTGCAACTCGGTCTACAATCTACATTATATCTTGGACACATTATAGGGCCTGATTGCTAAGGTTGGAGCAAAAATACTTCGTAACACTGACTTAGCTTATCTTAATGTCAAATAATTATTATTACACTGGTAACCCGCAAATCACGTCATATTTTATGTATTGTTTTAAGGCGACTTGGACCTTCGATTTTCACAAAAAAAAACCTTGTAATATAAAAGAACTGTGTGTTATCATTAAAAATACTAATACGATACCTAATAGTTATAACATAATGGTGTTATTTGAATTTATATTTTTTTCTAAATCAACACTGCACATAGAGTCAATGCAGTTGTGTACATTCATCTGGAATATTTTTATCAACATATTACATACGAGAGACAAGATTTTTATATGTATGATCAATAACACGAAATCTTAAATTGTTCATAGCATCAGTAATTCCCTGCAAATCCTTAATACTAATTATTTCTCAAGATGATATTGAAATTATTCTTGAAACGCCCTCACAATACTGGCAACACTTTCATAGGTTCCCGTGACGAATACGAACAAACCTAATACAATAATGAAACTGTCCTTGATTGCCATGAAAATGGAAATGCCCTGAGGTTTCTGTGATGCTGCAACGAGTTCCATGAGGGGCGGGAACACAAGAGCCAATGCTGTGCTGCTCACGGCACCGACCAACGAGATAAACAGGCCAAGTTGTGGTATTGACTCCGCCAGGATAACTGAAAAAACGTGAAAATTAGTTAAAAAGGATAGATCCCAAACAAGAAGTACAAAGGCGGAAAGTTATAGAAAAAATAAGAATAATAAATGATGGCGTCGAGATTCTCGGCGGTCGCGGGTCCAAACCCCAGCCCACCTCTGACTTTTTATACTTAGTTATGTTTAAATTATAACGTACTTTAACGGTGAAAGAAAACATCGAGAGGATACTTGGCGGTTGGCCACTTAAATACTCGTAGTATTTAGGAATTTCTTAAGTGTGTAGTCATCCAACCCGCACTAGGCCAGCGTAGTGGACTAAGGCCATGGCACACGGCGTATTTAAATCCCGATTTTTTCGTTTGTATAGATTCAAACGCGCGTAAAACGCGATACAAACGCGCGTCTGAAACGCGTTCGCTGCACGTTTTACATCAAGGTTTTGCATCTTCTATGTTTTACCAACTTTGTAAATGTTGTATTGTAATGATCACACAATCATCTTTCACTCGTAAATAAGTCCATCCAATAGATGCGCTTATTTTTACGTTTTTTTTTCTTTTTTAACAGCAGTGCTAGACCCAGCGTAAGCAGTGTAGTCTCAACCGACGCCACTGTACAAGTGATCTGATCAAAACGTAGAAGCTACGAGCGACTACTGCGCCTCTGTATCAGTAGACGCGCATTTCATGATCACCCGTGTGCCTAGGGTTGCAAGGTTGCGTTCGAATAGCGCTTGAAGCGCGTATACGCGCGTCGACTGCGCGTTTAAAATACGCCGTGCGCTAGGGCCCTAAGGCCTAAACCCTCTCAATGATAGAGGAGGCCCTTGCCCAGCAGTAGCAGCAGGACATATATGGGCTGATGATGATGATGATGATGAGTTAATTCATCCAGAACTATATATGTACCTTTGAACCGACCGCGCGCCTAAACTTCACGACCATCACGACTTATAAGAAAATCTTTAACATAAATATTATTCTTTACCATAAGTTCAATCACTTTTTTGTTTACACCCTTAATAATGTAAGCACATACACTCACGGCCGTATCCCCGAGGGGTGGTCAGAGAAGTTGATATTGTATTATATTTATGTGCTTACCATCAGGTACAGTGGAGTCACTTTGCCGTGCCAGAAAAAAAAAAAAAAAATTTTACGTCAATAATATAATTTCAAGTGGCAACTCACAAGTCAGTAGAACCAAGAGGGCTCTGTAGCCGAGCTCCTTGGCTATGGGTGAAGTCTGGCCGAGCTTCTTCTTCAGTGGTGGCCAGGTGATGCCCACCGGTACGTAGAACTGCAGCGGGTACGTGAACAGAATCGCCAGAGCTATCAGGGTTTGTACCACGTTGCTCATCCTACAACAAACATTTTGACTTAGTTGTCGAAGTAGTTGTTAGTCAAGATCTGCTACCGTGATCCATAAGCACCAATATATATTTATAAAAATGATTAAAAAGAGCCAACAGTTAAAAACTTAATAGATACGAGTGAATTTATTATTATTTTATTCTAGCTTTAGCTACCTTTTTACCTTCAGGTGTGTTTTATGTACATACATACATAAACTCACGCCTGTATTCCCTTAAGGGGTAGGCAGAGGTGTATTTCTGCACCCACATTTCGCCAAGTATGTATCAGTCCCACGTAATAGGTGGCGATCCTATTGCCGTTTTTCGGGCACATTTCCAGACTCCGTGCTGTTACCGATAATTTCCTAATGGAAAAAATAAAATAACACTTTGCCCGACCTGGGAATCGAACCCAGGACCTCTAGATCGCACGGCACATACTTGTACCGCGAGACCACGAGGCAGTCACCGCGAGACCACGAGGCAGTCGAGTGTTTTATGTATGCAATATAAATTGATAAATTGATGAATTTGAAGAAACTGGAGCAGTACTCACACTTGACCAGGCTGAAGATTCAAAGTCAGACTTCCCGCGACATCCTCGCCCCACTTCAAGTACCCGAGGAAACCGACTGTGATGAAGATGCTGCCGACACACACCATCCCAATATTCAGAACTCCGAATGGCTTCTGGAACTCTTCAGGGTTCTTCATCTCATTCTTCAGGGGTAGCACCTATGGACAAAAATGTTATTCTTATAGAAAAATCCAAGAAGGTGTGCAGGTTTCATCACGATGTTTTCCTTCACCGTTACACTTAATGATAATTATTCATAGTGAAAACCCACATAACTTCAAAAATAAGAAAGGTGACAGTTATGGTGATTATAAATATAAATAAATAAATATAAATACACCCAACAGTCACATACATAGTTCTGACCCCACACTAGGATACAAGTCCTGTGTCGTGGGTATCAGAGACTACGAGAGACTTTTCGGTCTCACAAACACCCAGACCCGAAACAAATATTTGTCGATTACACAAACATTTGGCTCGGTGCGGGGATCGAACCCGCGGCCTCTCGTTTCGCAAGCTGGTGTCTAGCCAACTGCGCCACGGGGCTGTCAAAAAATGTCAAAATATTTATTTATTTTTGGGGACTTTTTAGCGTTAATGTGTTTTGTAATTATTGTAAATATAACCTGTCTTAGTTTTCGATCAGGGTGTAAACCCTGTATAGTTTGAAATCATTAAAGCAACTCACCAAACCAATACCCTCGAAGGCATAAACCGCGGTACCGAAGTACAGCGGCAATTGTTCCCAAGATGCCAAATAAGTCCTGGTCGCCACAGGAGGAAGGTCCTGCGTGGCCTTGTAGACGACCACGCTGACGCCAACCGCCATCATTATATTGGCTATCGTGGAGAAAGGAGTCAGGTACTTGAGGTTCCGCACCATGCAGGACAGCAGCACCGGCACCACGACGATTATCATGTGGACCGACAGGTCCATGTGGAAATCGTACTGATCGCATATCTGGAATAATAGATAGGTACATCATAGTAATTTTATGTGGCTAAGTGATTATTTGAATGCTAGTTATTCAAAAACTACCAGTCGGATTGAAAAGAATATATTTTCTAATTATATTTTACGACCTACTGCTGCCCGAAACTTCGTATGCGAAACTTCGGACTTGGGCCAATGGAGAAACACTCATAGAAGTCAAATTTAGGGATGGGTCGTCGACGTGTTTAACGAAACGAGAACGTTTATCTGCGTCCATAAATGATTTGATAATGATTCGACGGTCGATTTAACTAGTTCGGCCATTTTTTTTAATATTTAAGTCCAAATACTTAAACTCAATATCAATGTGATCCGAAAAAGATGCGTATTTGTGAAGTAACTGTCTAGACTGGTATGGAATGCTATCTAAAGGTAAGGATGTGAAAGACTCGTCTGTCGTTTAAGGCAAAGGTGTTAATTGCTGTTTAAGAGAATCTCAGAATCTTCACAATATTAGATTCGTATGAAATTATGTATAATAGTATGTATGTATTTGTATATGCAGTTTTAATATAGTCAAAGTCAAAGTCAAAATCACCTTTATTCAAATAGACTTTTACAAGTGCTTTTGAATCGTCAAGTAAGTTTTTTTTAAACTATTGCATGAAACGTGTTATCGCTGTGGAGAAGAAACGGCAAGAAACTCCCTCAGCAACACGAAATGACTTTTTTTTATATGATAATTTTTAATTATAATTACATTTTTATTTATTATATTTAATTAAACCTCATACATGTCATAACGATACAAATTGCAGCAACCTCCGATAATTACTCCCAGGGCTTATTATCCTCAATATAATCTGATATTTTATAATAAGCTTTTTTATATAGTTTTTCTTTAATCGATTCTTTAAACTTTTTCAAAGGAAGCTTCGGAAGTTTGTTATAGAAGCGTATACATTGCCCCATAAAAGAGTTATTAATTTTCCGGAGACGAGTTACGTGTTGTACAAGATTACATTTGCTCCTAGTATTTTTATTATGAACATCACAAATTTTATGAAATTGACCAATATTTTTTTGGACGTACATGAGGTTTGCGTATATAAACTGACAAGTAACGGTAAGAATATTTATTTCCTTAAATTTTTCCCTAAGTGAAGCCCTGGGACCTAAATGATAAATAGCCCTAATAGCTCTTTTTTGCAAAACAAAAATAGTATTAATGTCCGCAGCTGCTCCCCACAAAAGAATACCATAGGACATAAGGCTATGGAAATAGCTAAAGTAAACCATTCTTGTCGTTTCTTCGTCAGTCAGACGTCTGATCTTCTTTACTGCATAAGCCGCTGAACTCAATTTACTTGCCAATTGTTGAATGTGCGGTCCCCACTGGAGTTTTGCGTCCACCGTAATGCCCAGAAATGTGGTTGACGCAACAGGATCCAGTTCTTCGCCGTTTATTTGTACAGTGGTTTTTAATTGTTTAACATTGGCATTG
This sequence comes from Hemaris fuciformis, assembly GCA_907164795.1. Taxonomy (NCBI): domain Eukaryota; kingdom Metazoa; phylum Arthropoda; class Insecta; order Lepidoptera; family Sphingidae; genus Hemaris; species Hemaris fuciformis. The sequence goes on from OU015431.1 coordinate 24,603,239, forward strand.
TGAATTTTATACATTTAGTTTTTTTTGCATTTAAAAGTAGATTATTATTATCAAACCACTGAACAACTTTACGAAGTGCATTGTTTACTTCGTCAAAATTATTAAGACGTCTTTTCACGTTAAATATTAAAGATGTATCATCCGCAAACAATACTATTTCGCTTTTACTCTCAACGTAGTAAGGCAAGTCATTTATATAAACAAGAAACAAAAAAGGTTCAAGAATTGAACCCTGTGGCACTCCTATGGTAACCGACGATCCTGGAGAAAGTTTTCCATTTACGTCAACCCTCTGAACTCTGTTATTCAAATAGGATGTCAGAAGATTGAGGGCTCCGTTTCTAATGCCATAACGGTGAAGCTTCCTGACAAGAATGTCATGTTTGACACAGTCAAAGGCTTTGGACAAGTCGCAGAAGATGCCAATAGCATCCCGCGACTCTTCCCATGCCTTGAACAGTTTTTAAAAGTTCAACCCCTGCATCGATAGTTGATCTACCCTTAGTAAATCCAAACTGTTTCCGATGAAGTAAGTTATTTGCATTGAAAAAGTTCAATAATTGATTAAGTATATTTTTTTCAAAGAACTTACTAAGAGTTGGTAAAACAGAAACAGGTCGAAAATTTGAAGGGTCTGAGGTATTACCAGATTTAAAAAGTGGTATTACCTTACTAAGCTTCATTAACTCAGGAAACACTCCAGATGCGACGCAACGATTGAACACAGCTGCCATGTGAGGTGTTATAATATTGATTAAGTCTTTTTTTTATTAATTTCTTTAAAGGCCTTAAGGATATCATGATGACTAATCGCTGTAAATTCAAACATTGCGTCACATTGCGGAACATTATCTTCCAGAAGTAACACAGCACACCTACAAGACGACTAAAGATGTTGAGTAGTTACTATTGGAATGTTAGTAAAAAATCTTTCAAATTCAGTGGCCACTTCAGTGTCTTTTGAAACAGTTTTATTATTAATTTCTATACTAAATTCTTTGTGGTGTGCTATGTGCCTTCCCGATTCCGAATTGATAATGTTCCAAGTGGCTTGTATTACATTTGTGGCTGATTTAATTTTGTTTTTAAGATATATTGATTTGGCAGCAGAACAAACTCGTTTAAAAACCTTAGAATATAATTTTACATAGGCAATAAATGCCGGATTTTGATTTTACATTCTTTCAGCAAATAAATCATATAATTTATTTCGGCTTTTAAATATACCAGTAGTTGCCCACTCACTAAATGTTAAACGGTTCTTCAAATTAATGGTTTTTGATTTAAAAACTTTATTATGCTCCATATTTATATGACCAAATAAGGAGTCATAAATTTTGTTAGGATCCTTATGAGAGGACAACTTGGGTAGATTTTGTTCCACATTTGTTTTAAAATAATTTAAGCGGCTAGCAGTAATAGGAACAAATGTAATACTTTTGCTTGATACTTTACATATATGCATAGGTAAAGACACCAACTGGCCACAGTGATCAGAATCAAAATTATTAATAATAGCGCTTTCAATGATTTTAACATTGGTAAAAATATTATCAAGGCATGTTGCACTTGTGGCAGTGATTCTTGTTGGCTCAAAGAAGACATTATTCATGTTATATGATTTAAAAAGATTTATTAAGTTAATTGTTGCCTGAGAGTTTTCAAGAATATTTATATTAAAGTCTCCACAAATAATCAACCCTTTATTTGAATTACATATTTTGTGCAAGGCATCTTCCATGATTTCTATAAATGATGTAAGCAATGCACAAGGTGGCCTGTATACACTTAGAACAATAAACTGATCAGATTCAATACAGGCTATTTCTGTAACACGTTCAACAGAAAGTCTCACTATATCTACTCTTTCTTTGAATTTAAATAATTTATTCATAATTATTAAAGAGCCCCCATGAATCATATTTGTTCTGTTGAATGTGCTAGCAACATGATGGTTATCAAAGTTAAACATTAACTGATGGGACTTCAGCCAATGTTCGGTTAAGCACAATATATCAATCTTTGTATTTAAAAATAATTCTATTTCCAGTTCTTTATTGTTTAAACCTTGAATATTTTGATGAACCAAATTAATAGTCTGCTTATTATTACTGCAATTTATATCCAATTTACTAATATAGCCAGAGTTTGTCTCTGTTGTCTTATAACCTAATTTAAATTAAATATCTTATTATTCAGATTGCTATACTCTGAATTTATATTGATCTGCTCAATAGAACATTGTCTATCAGCCAAGTTATTGGCTGATACCCTAATATAATATGATAGCACATCTGCTATCTGTCGCTTAATATAAAATGGGAGATAAAAATTATCTCTTGTCCTAGAATTAAATTTACTAACATACTTGTTAGTGTCAATTACATGAAATAATTTATTATTATTGCACATCATGTGCATTGTTAAATTTAACTTATATCTAATATTGTTTTCCTCCGCTGACATGTTTTTACTATAGGGTAATGTAAACATAATTATCTCTTTTAAATTTAATGAACAAAGTTGTTCATAGAATGTTAATAACTTATTTTTGTTTAAATTACCCCTATTGCCAATGAACACTTCTAATTTAGTGTTTGAGTCAAACATATTGTGATTAATTATGCTTTTAGCAATTTCTAAATAGGGCATGTTAGGCATACAATTATTTAATAGCGTTTGCCCCCTTTCCAAACTAACTAAGGCTCCCAAGTTCTTACCCATTTCGTCGCTGTACATAATTACATTTTCACTTCCTTTGTATGGAAGTTTCTGTCTATTGGAGTTATTGGCTGGTTCAGTATGTTGTGGCCTGATACATAAAGAAGATGTAGATGAATGATTGAGAGAAGGAGCATTCATAGGCTTTAGATCATATACTTTATTACGATAAAGTTTATCACATGTTATTCATTGCTCCTTTTCTTTCCCAAAACTATACCTATATGTAGCTTTGCGTTCATACATGTCGGCGGCATTGTGCCACCCCAGCCGCACCTTCAAGTAACTGCGGTAATGTTTACTAACTACGTACTACGTGTACCTACCTACATTATACAATTTTACAACAGTTTATTTCTTAGAAAGTTTTGAATGTGACGTGATTTGACCACACGACTGAATTAAAACTTATAATACGCCCAACAGTCACATAATTATGTACACACATAGTAATATTAGTTCTTATTTTACACAACATATTAAATTTCTGAACGCACTCATAAATATTTAACAACTAATAAATAGGTATGTCAAAACCTTTTTATTACTGTCACTATTCTACATTTTTTAAATCTAAATTTTTTTTTAAGGTAACTTGACGGTGGTGGGCGCGCATCGTAAATATTATTTACTCTCGTCATTTTTCGCTAACGCGCTTACAGAAGTAAAACTTCTTTTCTTAGTCGGCCCGTCTTTCTATTAGTTTGCGCTAAGATTACCTTACCTTTTTTACCTCTCAACACAGGCTTTCCTAGTGAGAGGACCATGTTAAACTGTTACTTGTGGGACAATAATTGATTGCTTGTTATCATCTTATACTTTTTACTACTTGTATATAATGTACGTGTTTAATTGTATTAAATAAAAAAATAAAAAACGATATGGCGGGCGTGCTGATGTAGGGCTCAACTTGCTGGTTTACGTCTCATACTAGTAAGGTTGGACTAACAAGATTATAGAAATAACAACACCCTTACGCCTATATTCCCTAAATGTTATTTCTGCACTTACTATGACTAGTCATGTTCCACGTGATAGGAAAAGAGCCTTTTGCCGTTTTTTTTTCTACTGTAAATATCGTCTTCACGTTAACGTATACGATTTCGGTCCTCAACTTTAGTATAATTAGTTTGTGAAATATTTGATAAGCGCCAGGAACTCGCGAGCGTGGCCCTTGTAGAGATTAGCGAGTAGATAGCTAGATGGCGCTGACTAAAACGTGCCCCTTTTCTGAATCGCGGTGTCAAGATTCTCCCCGAAACAATGACCTTCTTAATAGTGTATTAATGAGATTGACTCTTCGGAGCGATCGCTCAATTATTTTTGGAAGCGGGCCCAGCTTGCACACGTCAGTGTGGGCCTGCCATATCCCCAAATAAAGCTTCTCATCTAACAAACGATGCATCTGAAGCGACAGACACTGCTGTTCAGGCAGTGTTACCAACCCTACTGTTTTAACTTTTAAGTTTTAACAGTAGATTTGCTGTTTTCATTTCATGTTGATGACCCTGTTTTCTGTTTCATTCCTAATATTTACTGTTTTTCAATGAGCGTTCAACGCTAACTATTAGAGTTTAGACTATGCAAGTATTTCTTAATAATCACCACATAATAAAACTTTTGTGCCTACCCAAATAGCAGCGCTACCGTGGAAAGATTATTTCCAGTTTAAATATTATGAAAACCAAATTACGCAACAGAATATCCACTACAACTAAAGGAGTATTATACCCAAATCCGAAATTAAAATAACCGATTGCAACTCATTTGAAGCCACACACAGAAAGGCACATAAATAGATTTAATATAAATATGCACGAATTTAAAAAGGAAAATGAGATTGAAAATATAGAATCAATATTATAATAATAACAATGTATGTGAGTAATAAAAGTAGGTGATTGTTTTAATTATAAAAGAAAAATATGAAATCTGCCTTTTTTTCTTAAGCTACTGTTTTCTACTGCTTTTTTATTAGTGAGCTGCTGTTTTTTAGTTTCTTGGGGTTGACAACACTGTGTTCAGGTCAAGTCCTTCCATCATGATCATAAGCAAGCAATGTAGGTACGCCGGGACTGCAAGCTTATGAGTTTATCTGTTTAGAAGTTCATCATAGGGGTTATAAACTAGCAATAGTGACACATTCGTTCACTTTCACTGCCATATATTTTTTTATTAATTTAAAATCGAATACAAAGTAATTTTCTTATGTTTACGCGAATGTTATACATTAAATAAATAAATACACCCAACAGTCACATACATAGTTCTGACCCCACACTAGGATACAAGTCCTGTGTCGTGGGTATCAGAAACTACGAGAGACTTTTCGGTCTCACAAACACCCAGACCCGAAACAAATATTTGTGGATCACACAAACATTTGTCTCGGTGCGGGGATCGAACCCGCAGCCTCTCGTTTCGCAAGCTGGTGTCTAGCCAACTTGAAATTTACTTTTATGGATTTTATTGCGACTTATTTGTTATTAAGTATATTTAACCTGAGTCTACTCTTGACCATGAAGGCTGTAAAAGTAATCCGACAACATTGGGTTAAATATAATAAGAAAATACACTGTGTTAAAATCCATAAAAGTAGTTTAATGTCAATCAAAGTAATAAATTGTCAATATGTGATAGGCAGAGTTTTTGGTAACAACAATTTCTTCCAGACAAACAGTGCTTAAAAAATAATCATGAAAGTTAACCACCCTAGCTTCCCATGGGTACCTACACTTTATTACAGACTTTTCCAATAACTTTAGTTCAGGCATTCTTATATGATCTGGATGTTTATAGTCGTCATTTTAAACTCCAATCTGCAACACTGTACTGTATCTGGAATTTGTAACACTACCTTATTTAGAGTTGCTTATACATATGTTGTTTTCTTATTATATGGTGTACAATAAAGAATAAATAAATAAAATAAATAAATAAATAATTCCTAGTGAGCTGAATTTTTGTATACACCTTTATTACGGTGTTATAATGGAGATGTGAAAAATCGACATTGATATCGTGCCGGCTAAAACAGTTATAACGGTCAAAGAGTTCCGAAAAGTCGCTTTCTCAGCGCTTTACTCCAAAAGGGCTAATTTTACAGAAAAATTCACGAGACTTTTTTTGTAGATAATTTCACGACAAACAATTCTTATGATGACTTCTTTGACCGCCGAGCAATAGGTCGCGAGATATTTGCGAAAAACTGATTTTCGGAACCCTTTGACATCTATAACTTTTTTAGCCGGCACGATATCAATGTCGATTTTTCACATCTTCATTATAACACCGTAATAAAGGTGTATACAAAATTCAGCTCACTAGGAATTATTCCGCAGATAAAACCTAAAATGACTGGGACTATTTAGTTGTTTTTTATTTATTGATAAGTCTTCTTAGAATTGTTTTCATAGATTATTTTGCGAACATTAAACTACATATATTTTTTATTTTCAGCTGGGAATTGTGGGTGAAATATATTTTCCCAGAAAGAGATTACTCTTCAACAGCATTGCAGATGAAGCTACACAGTAAACACAGGATACTTTGTTACAAACATTTTATTGATGCTGATTTTACTGATGAGTCTAAAAGCAAGCTACTAACAACATCTTTACCATGTGATGTAAGTACAAAATTAATGCAAAAAATATTAACACTCACCAGCTAAAAAAAAATCTTAGTAAAATACTATCCTGAATAGGAGATAAAATGTAAATGTATCACATGGATATCATATATCATTAAATAAAATGTAGTTATCAGTGATGTTGCATTGTGTACCTACTTCAATTTTGTCATCCTTATTTTGATTGAAATTGATGTTAATTGTAAACACTAATTAAACAAATAATAATAATATAAGGTAATAGCATCAGTAATTGACCACTTAAGGACACAGAAATTTCTTTTTTAATGCCTAACTTTAATCATCATTCAAATTCAATGAGTGTTTTGTTTTGTTAACTCTGTGCAAGTCTTTTAACGAAACGAGCTAGTATTTTTTCTTGTACAATGGTTGCATTCAAGTAAAAAAATGAAAATAAAACTTAATATAAGAGATTTAGTAGTTGACCACCTAAAAACTAGTAGTTGACCATGTTTTGCATCAGTAGTTGACCATTCAGATTTTTTAATTATTTGTTAAATAAGAAGGCAAATTAAGACAACTTTGCGTTTTATTTGAAATATAATAACAATAACATCCCCCGCTCGTTAATAAATGTTCTGGCCATTTCCACAATCGACCATTTGCTTTCATCGATGATATTGTAGCTGTTTTTTTTATAGCTTTAAGTACTTTTCCGGGATAAAAGTTATTATCGTACTTCATCATCATCATCATCATCAGCCCATATACGTCCCACTGTTGGGCACGGGCCTACTCTACAATTGAGAGGGTTTAGGCCTTAGTCCATCACGCTGGCTTAGTGCGGGTTGGCGGACTACACACCTAAGAAATTCCTAAGAACTTTTAGGTGTGCAGGTTTCATCGCGATGTTTTCCTTCACCGTTAAAGTGCGTGATAATTCTTTATCAATACACACATATGCAACTTCGAAAAGTCAGTCATGTGTGCCTGGGGTTTGAACCTGCGACCGTCGAGATTCTCGACCGCGTGCCTAAACCTCAAGGCCGTACTTAAATATGACAAATTCAACATTTACTTTTTGCCGAGGCTTTTGTCAGATTCTTAATCAGACAACAGTAGTTGAAAGTTTACGCATATTTTCAAGCATATCGTTAGGACCTATGATGTCAAATTGATCTAGAGTGGTTTCAAATATGTCATCAGCAATGCTAATTGCTGGTGATCCTGGGATCGTCACTAGCACTAGTTCGTCACTAACAGTAATATGTACCGCAGTTGCCGATGGTTCCATTGTGGTTTCCAAAACACCATCATTATTGTGAGAGGATTTTTTTTCAGCCGTTCTTATGGGTGTTTTATGAAGACGAACGACATTTACTGCTGAGAGCATTGCAGCTTCAGTATAATTTAGGAATGTACCCCTTTTCCCAGACATCTACAAGGTGAAAATTTGGCTTTAGTAACTGATCGTACCTTACAATAAAGGTGGTCAACTACTAAATAAAATTAAGTTATTGTAAAAGTAAATAAAATAGTTAATTCTAATTGATGATGCCCTTCATATATTATTCCGTACAGTACATTTACATGATACAGAAATTCATCAGAAGTTGACCATCCTGGTCAATTACTAGAAAATCATGCTAAAACGAAATCAGTAGTGGACCACCCCCACATCTCAATCTTGTAAACAAATTTTCGTATTTTAAATACCCTGTTCCCTCAATTAATCCCTAACGAATAAGAAAAGCAAAACACTTATCATCAACAAGGTGACAAAGTTGTTAATATTTAACTTCAAACTTTTTCAATCCTAAAGAAAAGTATGACAAAAAAACGAATAATAGATTTACGGTGCGTCAATCAACAAACAACTGGAGGCTATTTTTAATATTTGAAAATAATGGAGTCGTAGTTTGCGCGCTTCGTAGACCACATGACAGTACTGACTACTCAATATGAAATTAGTTTAAAAATATGCCGCGAATTCTTATTTTATCTGTTTATGTGCATTGGTGGTCAACTACAGGTACATGGTCAACTACTAGTGCCATTACCTTACAACTCACACACAGCCATCTGATTCCATACTAGGCAGAGCCTGTATTATAGTAACCAGACAATTGATCATCATCATCATCAGCCCAAATACGTCCCACTGCTGGGCACGGGCCTCCTCTACAACTGAGAGGGTTTAGGTCTTAGTCCACCACGCTGACCTAGTGGGGGTCGGCGTTCTACACACCTGAAAAATTACTTTTAGGATTGAAGGTTTTATCACGATGTTTTCCTTCACTGTTAAAGCAAGTGATTATTCATTGTGAATACACACATAACTTTGAAAAGTCAGAGGTGTGTGCCTGGAGTTTGAACCTGCGACCGTCGAAATTCTCAACCGCGCGCCTAAACCTCGAGGCCATCAATTCTAAATTATTGATGTTATAGATAAATTAAACTCAGACACAGAACAAATAATTATGCTATTCACACAAAGATTTGTCCTGGGTGGGAATCGAACACATGACCTCCGGTTTAGCAGTCACGGTCACTAGCTACTATGCCAAAGGCCAGTCAGTCAATAACTACTAGTAAATTAAGTTTTTATTTTTCCAGACTGAACATGCGTTGCCTTTGCCCTTATATTCTGCTGAACCTCAAGCTGGTCCTTCACAAAAAGTTTTTAGGTATTTAACAGATGTATCCACTACACAGAACACTGACTGAGCCTATTGCTGGAATGTTCCGAGGTACACATAAAATCAATATAAAAAGAAAAAACAGACAAGGAGAAAGTTTTGTATGCCAAGTGTTGCAAATATTTGAAAATAATTTGCCAACTGCGCAATCATGTCAAGAATTTAAAGTCCAAAGAAGTTTTAAAAGCAATTAGTGGTGACATGGCTGTTACAAAAATGTATTCTAAGATCTCTCCTGCATTTGCTCTTTTACTACAAGGGCAGATATGAAATTTCAAAAAGAAAGTTACTTGTCAAAGATGAACTATATGAATGTAACTACTCTGTACGTCTGTAATCTGTTTTCTTCACTTTTAAATTGTTATATTACTGTCATATTGTATGTAATTACTAATAAGTGCAGTACCTATGTAAACTAAGGTTGTTAAACCAAATAAATAAAAAAGTAAATAAAAGCCTATTGGATGTAACTACTATGTAGTGTGTAATCTGTTTTCTTCACTTTTAAATTGTTATATTACTGTCATAATGTATGTAATTACTGCTAAGTGCAGTACCTATGTAAACTAATGTTGTTAAACCAAATAAATAAAAAAGTAAATAGAAGCCTATTGGATGTAACTACTATGTAGTGTGTAATCTGTTTTCTTCACTTTTAAATTGTTATATTACTGTCATAATGTATGTAATTACTGCTAAGTGCAGTACCTATGTAAACTAAGGTTGTTAAACCAAATAAATAAAAAAGTAAATAAAAGCCTATTGGATGTAACTACTATGTAGTGTGTAATCTGTTTTCTTCACTTTTAAATTGTTATATTACTGTCATAATGTATGTAATTACTGCTAAGTGCAGTACCTATGTAAACTAAGGTTGTTAAACCAAATAAATAAAAAAGTAAATAGAAGCCTATTGGATGTAACTACTATGTAGTGTGTAATCTGTTTTCTTCACTTTTAAATTGTTATATTACTGTCATAATGTATGTAATTACTGCTAAGTGCAGTACCTATGTAAACTAAGGTTGTTAAACCAAATAAATAAAAAAGTAAATAAAAGCCTATTGGATGTAACTACTATGTAGTATGTAATCTGTTTTCTTCACTTTTAAATTGTTATATTACTGTCATAATGTATGTAATTACTGCTAAGTGCAGTACCTATGTAAACTAAGGTTGTTAAACCAAATAAATAAAAAAGTAAATAGAAGCCTATTGGATGTAACTACTATGTAGTGTGTAATCTGTTTTCTTCACTTTTAAATTGTTATATTACTGTCATAATGTATGTAATTACTGCTAAGTGCAGTACCTATGTAAACTAAGGTTGTTAAACCAAATAAATAAAAAAGTAAATAAAAGCCTATTGGATGTAACCATTATGTAGGCTGTAGTCTGCTTTCTTCACTTTTAAAACACAAATTGTAACATTTTATGAAGCGAACCCTTCGCTGTAGTTGTCATGCCACAAAAATATAGCTGCAAATCTAAATCATTTTATTGCTAAGGAAAGTGCTGTGCTGAAAAGATGTTAAATAATATTCATACTGCAGTCAATGTCAATATTAAGAGCTGATAGTCCTCATTGGCCAACTAGATCAAAAGCTATTTAGAAATATTCCTGGACTCGGCTACATAGATATGAAATTTCATATCAGTGGAGGATTTTGATATTAAGTCATTTCGTCATACTGATCCACTACCAGATTTACTTGCGGAGGAATTGTTTAATGTTAAAATATAATAATAAATATCATCATCAGCCCAAATACGTCCCACTGCTGGGCAGGGGCCTCCTCTACAACTGAGAGGGTTTAGGCCTTAGTCCACCACGCTGGCTTAGTGCGTGTTGGCGGACTACCCATCTAAGAAATTCCTAAGAACTTTTTTTAGGTGTGCAGGTTTTATCACGATGTTTTCCTTCACCGTTAAAGCAAGTGATAATTCATTGTGATTACACACATAACTTCGAAAAGTCAGAGGTGTGTGCCTGGGGTTTGAACCTGCGACCACTGAAATTCTTGATCGCGCGCCTAAACCTCGAGGCCGTCACTGCTTCTTTAATAAATATATGACTTTGTAAACATATTGCAAAAATCTAATTTACTCCATATTTATGTATTCAATAAATAAAGTTACTATTTTTGTATTTATCTTGTTTTATTTCCCTGGAAAATGATATGGGAACTTTTACTTGTAAGAAATTCATGAGCGATTATGATATAAATTCATATTTTCTTTCAAGTGAAAATTCCCATACTAAAATAAAACTTTGGTCTTTGGTTATATTGGCACATGCAAGTGTGCCGCGTTCCGGGATCAGCCAGTGTATATCCGGTTTTCGGGGGGGCTTCAATCATGGTGAAAGGATGACCGTGCCGGCAATTTTTTTGGCCGGTTTGTCGCGGTCGGTCCTTTGATCGCCATGATTGATAGTCCCCCAAACTTCTTCACAATAAGGTGAAGAGGTATTCGGCCGGCATGATTGTGTCGACCAACGGGAGACCATCATCTCTCACTGGTCGGCACTTTTTCTGGACTCCATTGCGCTTACCATCAGGTGCAATGGGGTCACTTTGCCGTGCCAGAATAAAAAAAAAAAAAAAAAAAAAAAAAAAAAAAAAAAAATTTACTGGCTGGGTGCGCGATGACAGCGCCAACTAGCGGTTACGATTACGGCGGACTTTGAATTGTCAAATGGCTGGCTGTCATTGCGAAGACTAAGCAAACAAACAAATAATTTCAATGAAAAGTTGTAATTTACGTATATTCTACTCAATCATGTAAATCTATAGTGTCGATAATAATGTTGACCTTTTTTATGTCTCTTCTAAAATGGCACAATTAATAAACTTCAGGTAATACACTGGACTTTTTCATAGCTGTCTTAACGAGAAGTAAGTAAATAAATAAATAAATTTAATCGAATAACGCGTTTTATATACCTATATTGCAGACGATTATTTATGACTGTAGAGTGTAGTGTCGTCAATAATGCAGACTTTTGTGTATTTTCAGTTAAACATAGACAAATTAATTACAAAAACTGGATTGTGGGCAATCACACACGAGATCATTTTCGTCAGACATCAGTGACATCGACGCTATTAAAAATACCCTTAAATATAAGCACTAAGCAGTTTCTTTCTGTTTTTGCAATCTTTGACGTAGTATATATTGTTAGCCTAAATAGTAATATTTAGTAATTATAAATGTATTTCGTTATAATACCTTACAATATTAATATATTTCCATAATTAAAAGCTTATGCGTACAGACCTTTTACTAATAATTATTGTAGTAATAGTAAAATTGCATATTGATGATTTTATTACTTATAAGTATAATTAAAATTGTCAATAACTTTAATGAGAATATAATCTTGATTAATATAAATTAATTATAGGACTTTATAAAAATATTTAAAAATAAGACCGTCAATTGATGTGTATAAAAATGGTGTCGCTGAGCAGTTCGAGCTCAGTCGTTGGAATTGTCAGTTGCAAGACGGATTAATATTTTAAAATATAAAAGTTGAAGACGTACTTGTTTCTCAACGAGTGTTACCCTTCAGCTTCAGAAAACAACTTCAATTGTTTTCGATCTACGCCTGGATATAAGTGACGTAAGTGATTCGTACACGATTTTTTTCTCCACATTTTTGTGTTCAGAGTAATTTAAAGGACAATCGTAAAACTTAAGTTTTTGCCGGTAACACTCAATAGTAGCCGTTGAGATATAAAATGTCATGTCTAACTAGGTAAACATAAAATTTTCTTAAGTACCTACAAATGGAGGATATATTATATTAAAGCATAGCTCCACGGAGAGACTAAAAGATTTCGGCCCGATATTAATGAAAATGATGTTTTCTTATCTAATTCCGTTTATGACTGTGAACAATGAACATGAAAAAGCTAATGGCTGTAAATAATCCCGAAGGCTGTAAATAATAATACGACCTGAAAGGTGATAAACAATTAACGAAAATAGTTGTATATAGAGAAATCTTATTATAATTAATCTGTGATGCATTATAGAGAATATTTATGATTATTTCTTAATCATTGCCAACATCTCGGGTGAGTACTCACTGCAATAGTTTTACTTGGCTTCTCAATTTTATTTATGATTTAGTTAATTTGTATAAAGAACGGCGTGATTAAAAAAAAATATAATTTAATTTTATAATTACACGAGGATTACGTGTTATACATACAACTTGTAACAAAAGAAGTATGGTCTAAAATAAATTACTGTATGGGTTTTTATATTGTCTTATCCTAATAATGTGTGCTGTTACATATGCACACATGCGTGGGTAATCTGGACCATCAGGTGCATTTTACCGAGAAAGCATCTGATGCAAAGCAATTGCTTAATCACTTTAATCTGAACTAAAGCAATTGGTTTTATTTGTTTTGACATAGTTATTCTTATGGTTATTGATGATGTTATTATTAAGTGCGAACATCGTTGGTGGCGTGATCCGTTTCTATAGTACTACCATCGTACGATGTGTGGTATGGGAATGCATAACTATCTACATTATAATAAACCTTAAAAGCTATTTGTTTTGTAAATTTATGTAAAAACTTTTGCAGTTCTAATGTACTGTGTTTAATATGCACAATAAACGGTGCTATGGGAATCTATGCCTTGCTTTGCCTTTAATAGTCCTTGAGAACCGATAACTACAGAGGTACCTATCCACATGTGTATTATGAGTAACATTTCACCCGAGTGAGGCCGGGTTTTCATCTAGTGTAATTATAAATGTTATATGAAGTGTTATGACATTTCTACTGTGTTTTAAGCCGGTATGTCAGTTTCAGCTCTCGCTATGGATCTCGAGAAAGAGGGTGTGAACAATTCTGAGCATGAGGTACCGGTTCGTAACCAAAGTAAGCCCAGATGTGTAGACCGGAATTTAGACCAAAGCATTTCGAGGAGCGAGAGACAGGATCGAGACCGAAAGGTTCTCAGGGGTGAGAGCCGTGGTCGAGATCGAGGCTTTCTTAGAAGGAATAGCCAGGGTCGAGACCGAAAGGTTCTCAGGGGTGAGAGCCGGGGTCGAGATCGAGGCGTTCTTAGAGGGGATAGCCAGGGTCGAGACCGAAAGGTTCTCAGGGGTGAGAGCCGGGGTCGAGATCGAGGCGTTCTTAGAGGGGATAGCCAGGGTCGAGACCGAAAGGTTCTCAGGAGTGAGAGCCGGGGTCGGTACCGAGGCATTTCCAGGAGTGAGGGCCGAGATCGAGACAAGCAATTAAGACCGCTACGGGTTGTACATTATCAATGGTCAGACGCGAAGAGGATGCTGCGCACACCACAGCGATCTTTGGAAGATAATATGGCTACTTCGAGCCAAGGCGACGAGATATGGAACAACTGAAGAGTCGTAAGTTTGGAAACCAGGTATGTGAGAACAGAATTACATGATTTTTCAAGAGACGCTAGTGTATTGCATAGAACTAGTTTAGAAAGATCAGAACTTACAAGTTTCAACAAATACTGTGTTGGATAAGTTTTTGGCACTTTTGAATGAAAACTCTTTAAACGAGTTAAGAATCTTATGATCATTATTATTATGCTAAAGTAAGTTTATTAAATAGATCTATAAAATACGGACTGGCTTGGCCGTTGAATGCTTGTTGAACAGCGTAGAGGATAGGGCTATTAAGGTAGGCGCGTAAGCTGCTCAATTTTCAGAACCGGAGCAGGTTTTGAAATACTTTAGATCCGTGAAGGTAGGACACAATAGTAAGTCCAAAGTGAGCGTAAAGGTGGACCGATTCCGCCCAAATCCGATATAACCTTAAGGTTAACATGCTATAACTGTGAACAATTTGGACATCCAAGTTATAGATGTGATAAACCTCCATTAAAATGTAGTACTTGCGATAAGTTGAGTCATTTATCCTTGCACTGCTTTAAGAATAAAGTCAATCAAAAAAACCATGAAAAGGATCAAGAAAAAAAATGTGAAACAAGTAGCCTAATTATGCTTAACCGATAATATCAGTTATATTTATCATTAGTGTTTGTCACTCGGACCCGGAACGTCAATAGTTGTTGTAGAGCCTAACTTAATAACGCCAATCGGGATGACAACCGTTACAGTAGAAGTACAGGTAATAAAAGAAACAACAATTTTTTATGTAGTAGAAGACTACGTCATTAATTAGTCCGTTCTCTTAGGCCACTCATTCGCGGAAATACCAGATATTGTAATAATGAAAAGCCCTAGCGTGATTATATTTAAAAGAATTACATAAGGTACTAATGGGTCGCAACTAATTACCGAGAAAGTTATGAGTTACACGAGCAGTATCTTTACAGAATTCTTCACTTATGTATAATTCAATCAAACACATGCTAAACGCTAACTTGGTACGAATAGACGATAATTTCCTCGTGAAGAGCAGTCACAGTTTAAAGAAGGTACTTCCCAACGATATGAAGCAGCAGACATGAGTCTGTTTTTGCTTTAACTAGTTTGTAGAAATACGAAAATTAATAAATAATTGTAAAAGGGTGAACTGCCTCGTGGTCTCGCGGCTCAGGTGTGTGTAGTGCGATCTGGAGGTCCTGGGTTCGATTCCCGGGTCGGGCAAAAGGTTTTTAGTTATTATGTGTGACGTATAATAGTTGTGTACATATCGTGTAACTGTATGAATATAAAGAGGTTGCATTAGCATTTAGTTTTAAGATAATAAAAATAATAAAATAATAGTTTATTTAAATAAAAATAGATATTACTATTTGTAGTTCATTGCTATGTATTAATTTAATTTAAAGTAAGCGAGGGGACTCGCTTCTAACAGGAAGGCCGAGTTGTTAGCCTAAATAGTAATATTTAGTAATTATAAATGTATTTCGTTATAATACCTTACAATATTAATATATTTCCATAATTAAAAGCTTATGCGTACAGACCTTTTACTAATAATTATTGTAGTAATAGTAAAATTGCATATTGATGATTTTATTACTTATAAGTATAATTAAAATTGTCAATAACTTTAATGAGAATATAATCTTGATTAATATAAATTAATTATAGGACTTTATAAAAATATTTAAAAATAAGACCGTCAATTGATGTGTATAAAAATGGTGTCGCTGAGCAGTTCGAGCTCAGTCGTTGGAATTGTCAGTTGCAAGACGGATTAATATTTTAAAATATAAAAGTTGAAGACGTACTTGTTTCTCAACGAGTGTTACCCTTCAATATAGGTACATATTACGATCCATTTCAATGTAATAATGTAGTAGAAAGTAAAGTAATAATTAATTTTTTTCGTGACGTATGTTTTTGAAGTTATACTTCTTTTGGCGCGTTAGGGAAAAATGATGAGAGTGATTTTTTACGATGCGCGCGCACACCGACACCAAAAAGTTATTCAGAAAAAGTTTGCCCGCGCCTGGCTCTTCACCCATAGAAAACCGCAAATTATCACAGAAACCATTCTGTTCACCTTACCCCCGCCCCCTCCGCCCCTAGCCTGAGACACCCTAATTTTATTCGTTCATCCTAATTTTAAGATTAAGTAAAAAACTTATTGAAGAAGAAAAACCGACACCATGAAGTTATTAAAATATTATTTTATAATATATTATTATATTATTTAAGAAAATATATATTTATGTATGAAGTATAACTTCTAACGCGTGTACATAAGTACACTCACACACTTTTTTTAAATTTATACGTAAATTTCGCTGGTAAAAAATAACAGTTGGTCTGTTGAAAGTTCCCTTTTTGGCCACGGCGCGCGCTACAATCGATTCGTGGTTCCCCCACCTCTTACTTCGCACCCAGCCAACTATATTTCTTAACCCCTGATTTAAATTTCCCGCCGTAGTGGCGCGCAGCACGACGTCATACGAAGGTGCCTAGGGGCTGGCTTAAGATGGCGCTAGCGAGATCCGTCTTCTGTTTTTGTTTGAAGTTGACATTCTTCTTCGCTAGGAATATAGTGTTCTTTGAGGTTGGCTATAGACGTTTCATTTAAGATGGTAAACATCGCGCTATGACCTTTACAAGGAGACATTGGCGAAAATAAGGCGCAAGTGCTATGATTGCGATGGCAATTCATAATTTCTGTTCTACATAGTAGCTCAGCTATGGGCGTTGAGTATAAAGTTTGGTTTATGGTTTATTGAAAATGAAACAATGTCATACAAAACAAGGCGCCAGAAACTCGCGAGCGTGGCCCTTGTAGCGATTAGCGAGCGGATAGCTAGATGGCGCTGACTAAAACGTGCCCCTTTTCTGAATCGCGGTGTCAAGATTCTCCGCGAAACAATGACCCTCCCCATAGTGTGATGTTAAGTTGCTAAACCAAGGCGTAAGCCTTTAATTTTTGCAGCGGGCCCCCTGGTTCACGCCAGAGCAGTGGGCCTGCCAAATACTCAATTAATGTAATTCACAATCGATACGTCTGAACTGAAGCAACAGACACTGCTGTTTCAGTTGTTATTAGAGAAAATCGATAAGGATTTAGGGTTTCTCTTCTCGCGACTAAATGCCCTTTTAATAAGTAGTGATGGCGTCGAGGTTAAGTAGTGTCACGGTAATAGTATCATACAGTAGTTTAACTCGGCCGCATTTTTGAAATAAGTACCTACAGCCGCGCGGTACGTAAACATGCGATAGGGCTGCGAACCTGCAGAATTTTAATTCAATCTGCCTACTTTGACTTTCTATCTATTTTTGTGATTGTAAATATTTTTTATTTAATCTAATAAAATATTTTGTGAATGGAATAGGAAGTGTTCAATAAAAATGCATGTTATTTTTTGATTGGAAGATTTCATGCAACCAAAAACAGCACAATATGTAAACACAATATATACTTGTCATATTAAATAGGCACTTGCACTTATTTTGTATTTTGCTCGCGACTCCGTCCGCGTAGACTACAGGGTTGGATTCAGAAAGAAAATAAGTTGTAGTCTATTTTATTCTACAGAGTCCCATTTATGTCCATACCAAAAATCGTTCACATCGGTCAAATGATTAAGGCGTGAAAGCGTAACAGTCATATAGTTATTTTCTCATTTATAACATATAAAACCAAGGAGTTTAAAAATAAATTTCTGAACGCACGCATAAATATTTGACAACTAACAAATATGTCACTCCCTTTTCATTACTGATTATTCTACATTTTAAAATGTAAAATGCGCAATTGTTCGAATATTGTGGATATATGTTGTCGATTCAAAACCTTTATTTAAATACGTTCATTAATATGAGGGGACCATTAACCGTATTGGCGGGATAAACATAAAATGTTTGACGTACGTGACGCGTACGCCAAAATAGCCCGCAGATAGCAGATTTTTCCCGACTTACTTGACAATTATCGTTATATTTTGGACAATTCACACACTATCTTTAAAAAGTATAGCCTATGTGTTATTCTGATGTATAAGCTATATTATTGTAAACTTTCATTACAATCCATTCGGTAGTTTTTGCGTGAAAGAGCAACAAATATCCAGACATCCAGACATCCAGACATCCATACATCCATACATTATTACAAACTTTCGCGTTTATAATATTAGTAAGATAAAAATCGCGCGATTACTGCTTAAAAAACAACACCACCCGTTTTTGTTTTTTTTGTTTTTTATTCTGGCACGGCAAAGTGACTCCACTGTACCTGATAGTAAGCACAGTGGAGTCCAAAAAATTACTACTACCCGTTTGTCACTGCGGCACTTTCGCGACTGCCTGGATCGAGGCGCATAGGTATAACTCGCGTTTCGCCCGTTTGTATGAAGTTAAACTACTGTATGATAGTATTACCGTGGTAGTGTGTTAGCTGGGCTATATGCGTTGCATTTAAGATGTCAAACATCGCGCTATGACCCTTACTAGGAGACATATTGGAGAAAATAAGGCGCAAGTGCTATGATTGCGCTGGCCATTGTAACTCCGAAACTATCAAACCGATTTTAAAAATTCTTATGACAATAGTAGCTTGACTTTGGACGTTGCATTCAAGGTGACTAACATCGCGCTGTGATCTGTAGAAGGAGAAAATATGGCGCAAGTGCTATGATTGCGTTAACCATTGTTCCTCAGTAACTATCAAACCGATTTTGAAAATGAGAGATATTGGGGAAAATAGGGGAGGAAATGGAAATGGAAATGGACGGAAATGAACTTTGGACGTTGCATTCAAGATGACTAACATCGTGCTATGATAGTTACAAAGGGATATATTGGGAAACAAAAGGCGCAATAGCTATGATTGCGCTCGCCCTTGTAACTGCGAAACTATCAAACCGATTAAATGACAATAGTAGCTTGACTCCGTATACAACTTCCATACGTGGCATTTTTGTTGAATATATGAGGAGATGTATTGGAGAGAACGATGAGCACGTAAAATATCGAGTTAACTCTAGCGCCGCAGAAGCCCTTCAAGACTTGCACATACGATACCTAACATCATCATAGTAAGAGAGGATTTGTCGTCAAGGCAACTGCAGATCTATATAGCAAGAATTACCGGAAGATTTTTTAAAAGTCAGTTTAATTTTCAACAGTCATGTGTCAAAACTGCACAATAAAATATATATTTCTTACCAATTAATTTAAGAAAACTTCAGAATGTCCATAAACATATTATAAAAACGGCAAAAAATCATGTCTGTTGTATAAGAGCCCCTATTAAATATTTATTAATTCTGTTTTTTAATATTTGTTGTTATAAAGGCAACAGAAATACATCACCTGTCAAATTTTTAACTGTCTATCCAGTGGCGGATTTACCAGCAGGCTGAGTAGGCTGGAGCCTAGGGCGGCAGATTTTAGGGGGCGGCAAATTTGTCCCATTTTTTTTTCTTACAGCAATAAAACCCGCTTAAAAAAATATTCCAAAACAAATTAATATGCACTAAAAGGTAAAAAAATAATTGCGTATTCTTTAATAACTTAATAATCAACTTAATTTTTCTCTTCACCAATATGTAGTAACGATCTATGTACGATAAATAGGTACCTATCGACCAAAAATTTAACTCCACACATACCTATGAATAATAACCAAAACACATTGCCCTGGCCCTGCATAGAAGATTTTCGGTACCACATGGTGCCGCCCTATCTCCGAAGCCTAGTGCACTCATAGGTACCTTTCCAGCTGGGATGTAGTGTATCCGGGCGCTGACGGGTGGCACTGGTAGAGAAATGTCGTGCGGTGTTCCACAGGGGTCGGTCCTAGGATCTCTTCTGTGGAACGACTTTCGGGTACGACTGGACCCAATCTCCGGGGCGTCGGCGTAGTTTGTTAAGCTGACTTTGGTGACAGTGTGTGCCGGGAAATTTCCGAAGGCCGTCAACCTCGCCGCGCTAGGCATAAGCCACCTGGTAAGGAAAATTCGGCGGCTGGGCCTCGCGTTGGCCCTTCAGAAATCCGACGCCATCTGCTTCAACGGGCCACGGAACTAGCCTTATGCAGGGGCCTGTCTGACGTTAGAGGGCGTAGATATCCACATCGGCTCCACGATGAAATATCTTTGCGTTGTGTTGGATAGCCGGTGGAATTTTTGCGCCCACTTCGGCAGATTAAAGCTGAAATTTATTAGGGCAGCGGGTGCGTTATCTACTCTACATCCCAATGTCGAAGGTCCCTAAGTCCCTGAGCAGACGTTGCGTGGCCCTTCTGTGACCAACGCAGCGGGTAGTTGCGCAGCGGATGATCAGGGGCTATCGCACGATTTCTCACGAGGCAGCCTGCGTTTTGGCCGGTTTCTTTCCCTTTTTTTTCCGCGGGGAAAATCCATTTACGGACCATCCCACCCCCGTAGATGCGAGGGTGTGTCGGACTCACCGGCGCCTTCCGACCCAGCATAGATGTTACCGCCCGTGTTTGCGGGCGGCCGCTGGGCCGGGTCCCTACCAAAATAATTGCGCCGTAATACCGACTAAAAACCCCGCGACGGCCACCATCGGCGCATTCAGCGAGACGGCCCCGGAATACCCTGAAGCCAGAGCTATGGATTGACCCGGGACCGCCTCTGCGCGGTGCCAAAAGGCACACCGACCTGACGCGTGTGGCGTCTTCATCTCGGGGGCCGCCAAGGTAGGGACGGCGGCCCCGTGTGGCCTCTGGGCGCCGGGCTACGTGTTGACCCGGCGCCTCCTACGTCGCCTGTTGCGACGAGCGGGATCGGTCTGCTCCCGATCCCGCTCCGCGCTCTCCTTCTGCGAAATGACACGTTCGCAGAAGGAGAGCATAGCTTTCCACGACCTCCGGCTGCCGACCATGGCGGCGACCACAGTCGGCAGCGAGAGGTCTCTCCCCACGACCGCTACGAGAGCGCTGCGCTCCTCGTCCCAGGCTGGGCACTCCTCAAGCGTGTGCTGGGCCGTGTCTTCACGGCAGTTGCCACAATGGTGGCACACGGCGGTCTCCTCCACTCCGACGATGCGACACAGGTACGCACCGAAGCTGCCGTGCCCGGTGAGCACCTGCGTCAGCCGGAAGGTCGGTTTCTTTCCCTGGGATCCTGACACCAGAGCCCTCTCGTCAGTCTACCACTGGCGAGAGGAGGCGTCTCGTTGAGGGGAACGACCGGCTCTTTTTTTTTTTTTTTTACATGGGGAAAATCCTCTGGGATCCCCGCTTGCAGGACAAACGGGGTATGCCGGACTTTTACCGGCTAAAAACCCCATGATAGACTCCCTCTACACTATGGAGGGTCTTCGGGAACTCAAAATGAACGCGCCGAATCGCCTCCAGTGCCTTGCTTATGAAGCACACATCGGCCTAAGCAGACTTACTACTTAGGCATATTATTGCCGTTAGGCCCTCGAATTGCGGTCAGTGTTGCCTCTTCTTCTCTGGGCAGAGTAGGCCCCCTTTCTGTGACGCTCCGCAGTCTCTTTCTTTACCATGACGGTTTCACAGAAAGCGACTACGGCGTTCCAGTTTGAGTCTGCCGCCAACATGGCCGTCATGACTGCCGGTAGGGAGAGGTTAGGTCCGATCTGATCCACGAGGATTTGACGCTCTAATTCCCATGCAGAACACTGCATGAGCGTGTGCGTGGCTGAGTCTTCTTCGCCGCTATCGCAATGAAGGCAATTCGCCGTGGCTTCACGACCGATCTTATTCAGGTAATCACTGAAGCATCCATGCCCAGTAATTATCTGAGTAAGCCGGTAAGTGAGTCGACCGTCTTTACGTTGCATCCAGGCGTCAAACACCGGCAGGAACGACCGGCTCTAAGGGAGGTAGAGACCAAAAGGGCCTCCCTATGCTTGGCTGCCATGGAGGGGTGGCGTTCCAGGCTGGATAGTTCCAGAGCTGGTCCGTCGCAGCAGTGCGTCCTGTCCTTAGTCAGTGGTTCGATAGGCGCCACGGAGTGATGACGTTGCGTCTGTCACAGGTTCTGTCGGGACATGGTTGTTTCGGCTGGATCCTGTGGCGGGTGGCTAGAAGAAAAGAGTCCGCCGTGTGTCACCACTGTGACAACTGCCCTGAGGAAACAGCCCAGCACACTGTCGGATTGTCTGGTCTGGGATGAAGAGCGAAGCGCACTCCGCGTAGCCGTCGAAGCGGACCTCGCGCTCTCGGCCGTGATTCCTTCCATGGTCGAGAGTCGGAGGTCAATGTGGCAGGCGAAGCTCTCCTTCCACGAGATTATAATATGACAGTATTTAGAGCGCTTCTCGCTCTGAGATGCCGTAAAACCGCCAGAAATGATGGTCACCGAGAGGTTTAAGACGGTGTGCTGGCGCAGGATTTTGGTTAGGGACCCAACTCAGCTAAACGGACAAATGCTCCGCGCGCCGACTTGGAAGGCCAAAGACCCCGGCATACCCCTAACGGGCCTCCCCCGAGGTTCCGAAAGGGGAGCTAACCTTTCATTAAAAAAAATATGGCAGAATTTAGTCCAATTTAATCGGTCAAAGAAAGAAGTTTGCGCATTTACTGCTAAGAAAACTCCCTTTTCTTTATATTACCTCGGTTCATTTGGCGCTTCCCTTGGTTTCTCGATTAGTATTGGAATCCTTGGGGTCTATGTTTCGAGTACCGTCCAGTTCTGTGGTCATCTGGAAGCTAAAGCCTAGCTGGCTCCGAAAAAGCTTGGTGTGTTCAGCAGAGCGAGACATTATTTCACGCCGGCTCTGCTCCTTCAGCTGTATAAGGCGCTGGTTCGGCCTCATATGGAATATTGTTCTCATCTCTAGACTGGAGCCCCGCAGTACCAGCTTCTTCCATTTGACCGCATTCAACGACGTGCCGTTCGAATCATCGATAACCAGATTCTTTCTGACAAAATTGATTCCCCGGCGTTTCTCAACATTGCGGTTCAAACGGTGTTTCCTTCCTCACACAACATATTTGTGGAATCAGCTTTCCCCGACGGTATTTCGTAATGGATACGACTGAGGGACCTTCAAGAAAAGAGCCTATATTTGCCTCAACACACCTATAATTCCTCTGGTATTATGGGTGTTCATGAGTGGACGGTGTTGACCACTTGACATCAGGTGGCGGCTCACTAGCACGTCTGCCTCATTTCTCATTAAAAAAAAATTGTCTTTTAATTCTAAAATATACAAAAAAAGGTAAAAAAAAAATAGAATTAAAAGACTATCGAAAGAGATCGAAATGCAGAGGCCGGACGGGGCGGCAAAATTTGAATAGCCTACAGGCGGCAAATGTCTTAATCCGCCACTGTGTCTATCTATCACGGTTCATGAGGTACAGCCTGGTGACCGACAGACAGACGGACAGCGAAGTCTTAGTAATAGTAACCTAAGGCACAGAAGTGCACAATACGCGGTCTCTCGCATGTTTTATAAGTCGTGTCGTCACTAGGCGCATTTTAACTGTTATGCCTTATTGTATTTATTTTATGCTCATACTTTTGTGGGCTTAGGCCTGCGTCATCAGATTGTTGCTTCTATTCAGCTGATGATTCAACTCTTATTTTAATAAATAAATGCATCGCGGAAAAGCTTTACAAATAACATACCTTTTGTGTCTTAGTCTTAGTAAAATTTTCAGCTTATTAAAAAAATCAACTAACCTACAAATTTCGCTGAATGGTACTATACAATATAAGGCTGGTGTTGAAGTCTCGTGGAATAATAATTGCACTAAATTTTAGCTTAGATATGTTCGTCTATGAGCCCGTTTTTAAAACACTTGTCTGGCGCGCTCCAAATATTCACAGAATATCCACAATTCACTATCAATAAACATACTAAACTCGAGTAACCACTCATTTTTACTACGACTATCAGGTGTTACTCGCAAGGAATCGATCAAGCAACGTCTCACAATGACGTATTAAGGGCGACTGATTGGACTCCCCGGATAGGCCAAAAATGTGAAAAGGGTGAGGGTGCATGGAGAAACACCGGGCAGGGGCTCGTGCGGTGCAGCGCGGGCGAAGCGTTCAAACTACAGTTTATTTCTACGAAATTGTTACCAATTTGAGTAATTATACATCAAATGATACAAATATTAAAGCTAAATAGATACCATTTAACTAATACCCAGAAGTTCGTTGTATAATCTATTCATTATTTTCATCATCAGCCCATATAAGGCCCACTGCTGGCACGGACTTTCTTTACTGTTGAGCGGGGCTAGTCCGCTATGCTGGCCTAGTGCCGGCTGGCAGACCACCCAATAATTGGATATCTACTCACCAATTTAATGTTGTTAGCGATGAACACAATGTAGACGCAGCAGAATCCGAGCTGAGTGATGCAGAGGAACGCGTTGACGAGAAGCTTCATGGTGTTGGCAAGGCGACGCAGCTGCGCGGGGCCGTGGGCGAATACCAGGTACACGGTGTCCGCGAACCCTGGCGGCTTGTCTCGCTTCGTCTGACGATGCATGTCTTCCGAGCAGTTCAACTAAACAAGAATTTGATTTGCCGTTTATTTCTTTGTTCTTCGACTAGAGAGAAATGAGATTATTAAACACTTTTACTCCTATATTAGAGATGGAAACTAAACTAAATAGCTTTTCTATACGATTCTTGAGCCACGCCGAGAATCGCTGCTGTTTTATACAGTACCTTTACAATTTAAAATGTTAATGTAAAAGTTAAACCTGCCGCTTACTACGTAAAACTATGGAGATATACATGGAAACTAAACGACACCTCTAGATCAGTGGTGGTACTTCCATATGGAAGTAGGCTTCTATAAGCCCAAAAGCCCAGATTTCCTTACAAAATTCCGAATAATAATATTTAAGGTTTAAATCTTTATTTAACAAAAGCAATTCGACTTATAAATTTAACCAATTATACATAAATACATGCAGAGGTGAATTTTCTACACCCACATTTCGACAGGTTTTGTATAAGTCCCACGTAATAGGGGCGAGCCTATTGCCGTTTTTCGCGCACAATTCCAGACTCCGTGCTGCTACTGAGAATTTCCTAATGGAAAAACCCAATAACACTTTGCCCGACCCGGGAATCGAACCCATGACCTCTAGATCGCACAGCACATACTTGTGCCGCAAAACCACGAGGCAGGCAATAACCAATTATACTCGTAAACTAGACATTACGCAATTAACGAGTAACTCTTTTGGGTTACAATCTGTCTACTTACAATCCACTATAAAAATAGATAGTTACCAGTAAATGCTGCGCATGAACGCATATAACTCCTAGAATCCCGGTCATGATCGGCGCGAAGATGATGCCTCCGTTTTTGAAAGCATCTCCCATAGCCAGCAAGCCGCTGCCGATATTGCCTCTGAAGATGTGCAGCATGGTGTCCAAGTAGCTGCGAACAAAAAATACATGAAGGATATTCCTTGTTCTGACTACGACCAACGTACATAACATGAAAACCCTAGTATTTTGAACAATGCAAGTACCTATGTAACGTTCCGAGATGAGCAAGACCTAATTCTGTGATTGGTTGAAGATAGTTGTGGTAATTTGCGACAATGCATCTGTATAAATCAATGTCTGTTTGAACCGCGATGCGGTTACCATCAGGTGATATTGTAGTCTACCGCAAGTGGAATTAAGCCCACGTCAGATGGTGTAGAACGCTTCTTTCCCCTTTCCTCTAGATCTGGCGGAAAGTAGCTTTTATCCCGACAAAGAAATAAATCCCGAAGACATTTCTATAGCTGCCTAATTGTGTTTAAAAAATAAATAATATAATGGGCGTAATCTTATTTAAAATTCCATTTATGACCTCATACTAATCGACATTAATAGCCTAAAATTTTAGGTCTAAACCTATGATCTTGATCTGTTTCCTCAATGGCTGTTCATGTAATTAAACGTGTAATTAAACATGATATAAAACGTAATTGTACTCGTTTTTCCATTATTTGTGTCCATTTTGCCTTTCCTTAGTACTAAAGCAACTATTTTAGTTACATCTTTCTGACGAAAGTGAAAGCTAGACAATTCTGATTTTCTTTAAGAAATTCTTAGCAAAATTGTGGAGACTGGGAAAAATCCCGAAAAATGTGAAAATGTGTATTCCTGCACCCACGATTCGACAATATTTTTTTGTCTCATGTAATAAGGGGGATCTTATTGCAGTTTTTAGGTAAGTTAATGAAGTGACTGAAAATATGCACTTACGAAGTAGGGTGCGTGACTTGGTGCTCGGCTTCTCCACCAACTTCCAGCTCCAGCTGGCTCTTGCTGTCAGGCCGGATGATCTGCTCGCGAGACTGGAACATTCCGTAGCCTTCCGATCCATTACTGGAAAGAACAGACACTTAAGAACACAAACCTTTGTATTTTTAATCTTCCATGCTCCCGTTTTGAAACATAGACGAGTGGGCTAAGTATAGACTAACATGCAAGTGCTAAACTGATAGCAATTTGTAACAAATAGAAGCAATTTGTTCGAAATCACTACACCTATTAGAACTAATAGGGGATTTTTCCATTACAACCACATCCTGCCTCTTGGTAACTTCCTGATCATTGTTGTCTACGACTATCAACTGAACTAGTTGTTTGTGTTACCTTCTACTTCAAGTTTAGAAATGATAACACAAAATACTACTAATGTCTTTTTAATTTGGTGTATTACTTTTTAAACCGATTGTTTCATTCCCCAGCGGCGCAAATATTACCGTGCGATTTAGGAGTCCCGGGCTCGTATCCTGAGTCGGGCGCAGTGTTGTTATTGAGTTTTTTTTCATTAGCATCACCGGTGTCTACAAGAGACAGTGCTTGCGTGCGTTCGTGCGTACGGAGTATAGAAGGGGCCTTATAGTAGTAATATTCATTCATAATGATAATTTAATATTTACTAAAGCACTCGATGGGACAACATAGTTATAGAACGATTACTGGATGCCAGGGCAACCCAGTATTTTCATATTGTTTTACACCAATTCATGCGTGAGAAAGTTCGGCGTTTAAAAATACTGAAGTACTAATTACCAGGTCTAATGGTAAAGATTGTAAGCTCGGCGGGGTTTATATTCCCAACTTGTTAGGTAAACCATAGTGCGATAAAATTCGATTGTGATTTTACCTCTTGGGAGAAAAATTTAATTCTGGGAACTATGTTCTATGTTTAATTCTAAAAGTTAGTTATGTATGTATGTATGTGCATTTCAAAACCGTTCGAAAGCATTGCAAACAATCATTTATGACGTATATATATTATTTTTTTTATACCAAAAGTTTAGAAAATGCCTTTAATTCTGATTGTAAAGGAAAAACGTATGAGTTTTTCTTTTGAAATAAACTCTGACTTAGCGAAAATAAGATGAATTATTA
Organism: Hemaris fuciformis; assembly: GCA_907164795.1. Lineage (NCBI taxonomy): Eukaryota > Metazoa > Arthropoda > Insecta > Lepidoptera > Sphingidae > Hemaris > Hemaris fuciformis. The sequence goes on from OU015431.1 coordinate 24,631,019, forward strand.
TATTATGAACAATGCTATAATTTGTCATTCTCCCGCTCTTCCCTATTTTATTTCAAGTTAATAAACATTAGCTATAATTTAATTTGAACCAGATTTATACTATTTAAATGTCGCTGGCGAATGACAGATGTTTCCCGGCCTCTGTTGGCATTCAATAATAAATAGGGTTCTTTTAAAACTCACTGGACCATTGTATCCGTCTCCCCTGCGATTGAGAGGGTCCAGTCTCATCTATACTAAACAAGAATAAACAGCAGCTGAGCCCTGCTTGCAAGGGTGCAGTATTAAACTTTTACGTATTTACCGAACCCCGATTAGAGACTAAAATACGGACAGGAATCAGCCATTCCTTGAGGACCTCGCCACGTGTCCATCCACGAACTCCAACAAATCATTTATAATTAAAATTGTGAAAGTAATATAAAAATAACTGCACAATGCGTTATACAACCGGTATTAGACGATAAGGCAACATTTATGTAACTAAATTTTTAAATCAATCTCAGAGGTGTTACAAAAACTATTGCCGCTTTGACAATTACAATAGGACACAAGAATTGTTAAACCTGACGGCCTTCTTAGTGGCAAGCGAGTTTTTTACATTGTCATGACATCACCATTATAGGCCTGATGGAAAATTGACATTAACAGAATGTTTAATGGCGAAAGGTACGCATATACTCACGCCTGTAACCCTGAACGCATAGGCAGAGGCGCATTCTGCACCCATAGGGATGGTAATAGAGGGCGAGCAAATTCCCATTTTTCGGAAACATATTCAGACTACGTGCTCGTACTGAGCATATACTGATGAAAAAACTCAATAACACACACGGGACCGAACCCGGGACTTCTAGATTGCACAGCACACGCTTGTGCCGCGAGACCACGAGAGTTAATATTCAGTTAATTAAGACAATTGGTGTATAATATTTAATGAAACACAAATTGTACAAAGTAGTCATGATCTCAAAATTTAGGTGCGCGGTCGCGAATCTCGGCGGTCGCAACTTCAAACCCCAGCACACCTCTGACTTTTCGAAGTTATGTGTGTATTCACTATGTATTATCACGTACTTTAAAGGCTTCATTCAATATTATGGGATAACGAGTAGCCCATGTGTTAATTCAGGATGTCAGATACCTCGAAAACAAATTTCATCACAATTGGTCCAGCCAACATTCGCCTTTGTAATATTAGTGTGATATGACAAATGTGTATAATTGACTTTCGCATTGACCATAATGACGTCGGCGTAATAATAATAACTCAGTAAATATTAGTTCAAATACTTGCGCAACTCAGAAATGTATTGTATAGATTGACAATCGCTTCGCTTGCAACATTTGACACTGTCGCTGTGCATTTGTGTTCGCATACATTCGCTCAGCTTATACCGATACGCTTCCACCGCAATTTGTGTTAGGCCTTTCATCTTATTTTGTCTCTAAAATGACAATGTACGTCAAAATATTTCAAAAGTATGAATAAAGAAGTGTACTATATCTATACCAATATACAAAGCAGAAGAGTTGATTTGTTTGGTTGAGCAAGTTAAAGCCAGGAACTACTGGGCCATTTATCGAGGAAGGTTTATAGGCTATATATATTATAACGCTACGCTACCAACAGGAGCTGAGCAGCAATGAAAAATATGTGGAAAACGGAAAAAATCCTTTTAAAATTTCGCTTATGGATTTGCGGGCAACAGCTAGCTATAAATATAAACTTTAAATAGTAACAAAGTAGTAAATGGTAATGAATGACGTAGACTGAGATGTAATAATCATCATCATCATCAGTCCTCATACATACGTCCCACTGCTGTCACGGCCTCCTCTACAATTGAAAGGGTTTAGGTCTTAGTCCACCACGCTCGCTTAGTGCGGGTTGGCCTACTACACACCTAAGAAATTTCTACGAACTTTTAGGTGTGCAGGTTTCATCACGATGTTTTCCTTCACCGTTCAAGTGCGTGATAATTCTTTGTAATTACACACATAACTTTGAAAAGTCAGTGGTGTGTGTCTGGGATTTGAATCCGCGACCGTCGAGATTCTCGACTGCGTGCCTAAACCACGAGGCCATCATGACTTATATGTTTTAAGTCCCACGTAATAGTCAAAAAATATCCCGATCGAAAAATTGAGCCTGGGACTACTCGATTGAACGCCGCTTAGCGCAGTAGGCTTAAAATAATACATTTATTAAATTTAATTAATATTTTATTTAAAAAAAACGTAACACTATAAAATACTTATTGTAAACTTATTGGACTATAAATACATTTAGTTAATACAACACACATGCGATGAACTCCGTTTTAATGAATATTATTTATAGACTTTTCGGTCTAAAGTAGCACTAGACTAGACTATACTATTAAACATATTTCTGACGAATTAGACTTAGCTTTTTGTCATGCAGTTAATATTATTGTGACAAAACTCAAAGCTGTTTTGTTTTTATGCTAAAATACTTTACTCCTATCCAACATAACCCAATAAATTCTAAGGACGCTAAGATATCAGGAGCCAACATTCGAAGTGGAATAATACTCTACATAGAATCTGTTACTGCAGTAATCAATATAGACAGAGGCACTAAAGCTACATTAAAACCTATTAGGTGTTTTCAAGATCAAGTGAAATATAACCAGTAGAAATATTATATCTTGTAGTAGGTAAAAGTCATTTTGCTCTTTATGACGACGTGCTAAGCCAAAAAATCTCCGATTATGCAACACCGCATACAGAACTGGTTTAGTTGGACTATTTAACAGTCAAAGAGGCGTCTCAGACAAAATTGACGAATGAACTAATGTAAAAGAAGTATGCAGATTTGATGGTTTGTACGCGCGTAACTTAAGTTTCGAAAAAATATATTACCAAGCAAAGTCAGCCATTCTATGAGACAATGGCAAATCCTACAACGTGATTTTGTTAAATGGTTTGCTTCTATTTCACAAGTAGTCGGTGTGCCGTAATGGTAAAAGTTGCAATTAGTATTTGGGGTATTGTTTTAAGTGGAAGGTTACAAACATATTGAATAATTGATATAAAAAAATAGCGATGAAGAAACGATTTAAACGGGTTTTGTTCGACTATAATGCAACGAGAAAGTGTCCAAAATAGGACAAAAAGATGAACACTGCACACATTATAAGCTTGTCTATTCATTTTATCAATGTACTTAGTATATATACATTCTTACCAATTATAGAGGTAAATTCTTCCTTAGAACTAATTTTGTAGCATATTACGCGAATGACGACTATGGACACTTTCTTAAATAGTGGATACTTCTCAACTACGAGTGTATTACCATGTAGCTGAATGATTTGTTTCACTACTGCGATACGTAAAAAATGAACTATCGGCTGTACACATTCAAGTAACTCGAGAAAAAAATCTATTTCATACCAAATTCCCCACAGTAACTCAGACTTTTAGTTAATCCGATTGTCAATACGATATCACTTTTATACTCTATAACACACACATTAGCCACCAACACAGTCTTTTTAAAACAGTTTGTAAATCGGTCGTAGAAACTGATTAATTTGCCTCTGAATCTTCTTGGGCCGGCCGAGGTAGTCGACAAGAGCCGATCCAAAGCCGGCAGTAGCCGCTGACACCACATTCTGGAACGGTCTCACTGGTGGATAGTATCCTTGCACTGGCGCGTAGCCACCGTACTGTCCTTGGTTGTAATAATCTTGACCTTGACCATGGTGACCATGGTGGCCATGATGACCTTGATGTCCGTGATGACCATGATGTCCATGATGTCCCTGTTGCTGGTTAATTTGAATGGGATAGGGCTGAGCTATCGGTGCTATAGGTCCTCCACAACCAAAGAAGTAGTTGTTTACTGGAGCTGAAATGTACGTATGATCTGATCCTCCGAAACTCCTTCCGTAGCCTCCAAAGCAAGGATTGTTGTACTGTTGGTGCTTCTTCCGTTTTCTATGTTTTCTCCCAAGATCATCTCCGTCTTCGTAGTCCAGATCTCTGGTTTCCTCTTCTGCCATTGCGTAGAAGATGGCACATTGTAGAAGAAGAAGAAGTAATGCAGTGTTCTAGAAGGAAACAAAATGATGAAATATAGGAATAGAGACAATTGCAATGTACGAAACTAACATTACGTGCCCTATACAATTTGCATTGGTTACGGTTACCAGTTTTTAAGGTTATTAAAATTACACAGTTGGCCATTGTAACTTTTTATACATATGAAGAAACTATAGCATAATTTTGTATGATGTAAAAAATAAGTGAAAATATGGTATATGTGACACGGGAGTATAAAAATGCTCCAAAATAAATTCACGTACACATACATTACTGAAAGATTGACCATTTTTATTTATAAAATATATTAATATAACTGGCAAACATATTTAATATTAAGTAATGATAAAATAAATATATGATTAAGTACTTACCATATTTAAATATAATTTGATCAGCCGCCAGGTTTGGACGCCGGGTCGCGACTGCTGATAGTCTCCCTATTCGGCGGGATGTTGTTGAAAGTGAAAGTGTGCTACCAATTCATAAGCAACAATAAATATGTCGCAATCCACTATGGTAATTCCGAGATACCGTCCGATGCACGTTGGGCAACCGGCGGAGGAAGCCCTCGGAGGAGGGGTGAGCTCGACGCGAAAAAATAAATAAAAAAGTATCGATGGATTAAGCCTCTTTGAGGATAGTTCTCAATTAAAAAGATAAATTAAATTAGTTAAAAGTATAAAAAGACTGCCTCGTTGGCCTTCCTGTACAAGTTTGTGCCGTACGATCTGGTGGTCCCGGTTCGATTCGCGAGTAGGCAAAAGTTTCATTAGGAAGTTCTCATTAGCAGCACGAATATTTGTCCTGGAACTTGCAGTAAGATCGTCTTGTAATACGTGGTTTGTAAAGTAATACGCCTCCGACTACCCGGTTTGTTTACAAAAGAATAGCACGAAGATTTATATAAGAGCAGATTTAGAGAGGTAACAAAAACAATCGCTTGTAAATAGGGTTGCCAACTATCTTTACAAGAAATAAAGTATATTTAGGTCTTAGAAGAATATTGAACAGTATTTTAGAAAAATGAACAGTATTTTATTTATTTAATGTTTCATATACATATTTTTTAGAGCTTTTCGCAGAACTTATTAATTTACTACATTTTTTCGAAAACTTCATATGCCTCTTAACAAATTTGTGAGCGTCTAAATCTAACACTTTAGTGTTAACCATTCTGATGCTGAAAACAGTATTTTGTATACTTTATTTTAGTTCAACAGTAAAAGGTATAATGTAGTGAAAAACAGTACAATACTGTTTAAAACAGTATAGTTGGCAACCCTACTTGTAAACATCTTTGTAACATTTACCGTTATTAATGTTACTAGACTAAGGACAAAGGAATATATATTAACTTGAAATATGACTTTAACAGAAACAGTTATGCAGTGACGACACTTCCATAGAAGCCCAAAAGCGTTACACGTTAATTGTGTAATGTCTAGTTTATAATTGTTTATTGTGCGGTCAGTATACTCTCATTTATATATCAATTTGATTTTGTTGAATAAAGATTTAAAGCTTTAGATTATTCGGTATTTTTTAAGGCAAGCTGGGTTTTGGGCTTCTCCATTGAAGAACTTAACTTATTTCCATAAGTACCGCCACTGCAGTTATGCTCTGGCAATGCAACACAATATTTAAGGAAACAAAAATTAACGATATTTACGTTAAATATCTTTAAATATCATTCTCGTTAAAAATTAAAAACATTTCAAAATCACATTATCTGCCAAAGGATTGAAAATTTCTCAAAATACAATAAAATTGAAGCAAAAACCGCTTGGTAGTTTTACTAAAAATCGCAATTATATATCTTAAATGTTCGTTCTGATAACCATATCGCGGGGCGCTCAGCCCCATTTTCTAGGTAAATGATAATTGTCTACTGTAGTCTCATACACTCTATATAAGACAGCCTACCCGTAAGTTAAAACAGCGTGTAAGTAATGATGAGAAGTCGACTATTAAGATTCACTAATCCGCATTAAACTAACTTAATGAAAAGAATAAAAAGCGAGTGCATGTTGTAAACGTGAGATGTAACCGTCCCCGGTGGGTCAAGGTTCGACGCCGGCGTCGTATCTCGTCACGCCGCGCCGTGGGCGAGTGTTTGTAACTGTGGCGAAAACGGTATTCCCAAAATATTATTGTAATTTGTTACATAGTTAGCCTTGGGCCACGGGTTGTCTCGTTTCGGAGTATGTCGTAATGTAGAAAATTGTAATAGGCCTTATCTATGAATACATTTATTTTGACATCGGTAATTATTGTCCTTAGCATAATATCACTGTTTTTATACCTAATTGAAACTATATGCCCTAGTTAGATGAGACTACGATACGAATAAACTATTTAGACTGAGACACTGCCTTCACTGGACCTCTTCAACTCTTTTTGATCACACAAACAATTGTCTCGGTGCGGGGATCGAACCCGCGGCCTCTCGTTTCGCAAGCTGGTAAGATATTGGTTTGAACACAGCTGTAAATTCGGAGATTCCTTTTCTGCTGAGCACGAACCTCCTCCGTAATTGAAAAGGGCTAACTAAGGCTTTGTACCACTAAAGTGCCTAGTGCGGGTCTACGGACTACACACCTAATAAATATTTTTTAGGTGTGCAAGTTTACTTTCATATTTAAACTATACACAGGGTGTATTCAGACCGTGATCGAAAACTAAGGCAGGTAATAGCCACGGTGATTACAAATCTATTAGCGCTAAAGAAAATCCCGACAAAAAATAAAAAAATTGACGTTTTACATACAACCATAGGTATAAAATGTATGTCGTTGTTAGGAAAACGTCAATTTTTTTTTGTCGGAATATTTTTAACGCTAATGGAATTGTAATCACCGTGGCTATTACCTGCCTTAGTTTCCGATCACTGTCTGAATACACCCTGTATTGGAATTTATTGTGAATATACACGAACTACGAAAAGTTAAAGGGCTGCAATTAAAATTCGCGACCGCCGAGATATTTTTATGACCACGCGCCAAATTCACGAACCCATTTCTAAGACCTAAGCCCATAATAGTACAAACCAGCAGTAGGAATTACGGGTTGATATAGATATTATGGTAAAACTTCGAATATAACACGAGAGAACCTGACACAAGTTACTAAAGCCGACAATGATTTCTAAAAGCGAGTAATAATGAGCAATTATGTAGGATTACGATCTAGGAATTGTGTTAGCATTTAGCCGTGAGAAAACTTGTTGCCGAGTCTAAGATCCTCATTAACATACAAAGGTACTTTACAGTGTTTGTCGGTCAACGAGAGTTGTGTGTGCTGTGAAATACTACTTGTAGACGTGCGCGACTGACAATTGGGGGTATATGCTTTTTTGTAGGTAATGCTGTGAATATTGTATTCACAGATTTGCATGGCAAAAGCAACTACGTATTCGAACGGAACAGAACGGTAACGCCGTCCATAATTATTTCATTTATTCATTCATCATCAGCTGATATACAGCTACAACTGAGAGGGTTTAGGCCTTAGTCCACCACGCTGGCCTTGTATGGGTGGACACCTAAGTAATTGTTATGAACTTTTTGGTGTGACATTTCTTACGACGTTTTCCTTCACCGTTAAAGTACGTGATAATTTATTGTGAATACACACAACTTCGAAAGGTAAGGGGTGTCTGCCTTGGGGTTTGAACCATTTATTTGAACCAATATTTGAAACCATCAACTAAATGACACACGGTAGAATTAATGAAATGTTCGCAAAGCTGTTTCTCGCTGGTCGGTATTAATTTTTTGGACTCCACTGTGCTTACCATCAGGTACAGTGGAGTCACTTTGCCGTGCCAGTTTAAAAAAAATAATAAAAAAAAAAGCTGTGCTTGAATGGACAGAACAGTTCCATAGGTAATTGTGTTGTCTGCTCACCTCCCGTCCTGGCTCATGGTGACTATAGTGCCCGTGATGTGGCTCACTTCTACTCTCGGTTCTTTTTCCTTCATTTTAGTACCTGTAATGACACAAAAAATATTTTATATATTTTTATACAGGGTGTATAAAGACCGTGATCAAAAACTTAGGATGGTGGTAGGATATTCTTATCCGCCCGGATAGCGACCACCGTACACAGGGCGTAAAACCCGCCATAGTGGCACATGCAAGTGTGCCGCGTTCCGGGATCAGCCAGTGTATATCCGGTTTTCGGGGGGGCTTCAATCATGGTGAATGGATGACCGTGCTGGCATTTTTTGGCCGGTTTCTCGTGGTCGGTCCTTTATTCACCATGGTATTAGTCCCCCAAACTTCTTCACAAGATAGGAGAAGAGGTTTTCGGCCGGCATGATTGCGTCGACCAACGGGAGATCATCATCTCTCGCTGGTCGGCACTTTTTCTGGACTTCATTACACTTACCATCTGGTGCAATGGGGTCACTTTGCCGTGCCAGTATAAAAAAAAAACTTAGACAGGCAATAGCCACGGTGATTAAAAATACCGTGACATTAAAAAAATCCCGTCAATTTAAAAAAAAAAACGTTTTCCTAACAACTACATACATTTAATACTCGTTATTGTAATCGCGAAATCCTTTTAATATTATTAAAGCGAAGATGATTTTGTTTATTAAATATCCTTTTACATCTAAACAGTTCAACTGATTTTGATTAGACGGATTAATGGTACTTTTTGTCCTGGAATAATAATACTTTGTAATATGGTTGTTAGTTCATTTACTCCTAAAAAATGTAATTTGTTGCAACTAGTATACATAAAAAAATTTATTTATACTTGATACGGAAAATCGTATTTAATAAATATATAATACATATTTATAATTCGAGAAAATGTAAGTAATATCCAATGTACAATGACCGATAGTAGATCAGCGCTTTCTGCCAATATAACGCTGCACTTAGATAGAATGAGAAGTTTCGTCATGTACCTACCTACTTTTAAAACTGCCTTCATTCGTAATGGACTATTATGCAACTCTTAAATTATAATTAGAAAAGGGCGCATTGTCTTCTAACATAAGTATCAGATTATAGTACTTAACAATACCAAATTACGTACTCTCCGTTTGTTTAAAATTTATCTTTCATGCCTCTATCTGTATTATCCCCCAAATAATTCTTTACTTTCTAAGTTTATTTTTCTTCTATTAACCTTGATATAAAAACAATAAAACATAATTTGAAAAAATAATTGAGTCATATTACCAAAATAAACATTGATTTGAACTTTGACAAAGGTCAAATTTAACCAAGTTGCGGAAATAGTTTTTTGCTTCAATAACATAATCTAAAATTGAGATGACCTCCAACAGTCAATAGATTAATTATTCATGGTGTCTGAACACATAAGTGTGTGTTGTGTGCGAGGTCATAAGTATGAACTTATGACCTCGCACACATTTTGGCTATATAATTTTATACGAGTACATGCATGTAAAAACAACACTACAGCATCAAATGATTAATGGTTCACAGTCTTGAGAGACCACACCTAAAAGTTCTTAGGAATTTCTTGGGTGTGTAGTCCGCTAGCCCGCACCAGGCCACAGTGGTGGACTAAGGCCTAAACCCTCTCAGTTGTAGAGGAAGCCCGTGCCCAGCAGTGTATATGGGCTGATGATAAACCCGTTATTTACGTTTTATTAAATCACTATAAGCATTGTCGAGAATTTCGGCGGTCGCAGGTTCAAACCCCAGGCACACACCTCTGACTTTTCGAAGTTATGTGTGTATTCACAATGAATTATCACTTGCTTTAACGGTGAAGGAAAACATCGTGATAAAACCTGCACACCTAAAAGTTCTTTGGAATTTCTTAGGTGTGTAGTCCGCCAACCCGCACTAGGCCAGCGTGGTGGACTAAGGCCTAAACCCTCTCAGTTGTAGAGGAGGCCCGTGCCCAGCAGTGGGACGTATTTGGGCTGATGATGATAGTCTGTCTTAGGTTTCGATCATGTTTTGTGTACACCGTTTTTATATGATAATCAAATGACCAACAACCACTCGACTGTTTCTAGATCTTTTCATTCGACATTTGCTGTCCAAGAAGAGCATGAATGGTGAGTGGCTCCTGTCTCTTGTGACTCGATACCCTCATGCTAGCCGGTTGTCAGCCCCGTGGCGCAATTAAGGATACCGACGGCGACGAAAAATGAAGTATCATAAAAAAACAAGTTGTTGCAACAAATAGTTGGCTAGATACCAGCTTGCGAAACGAGAGGCTGCGGGTTTGATCCCCGCATCGATAAAAATGTTTGTGTGATCCACAAGTGTTTATTTCGGGTCTGGGTGTTTGTGAGACCGAAAAGTCTCTCGTAGTTTCTGATACCCTTTTTTTTTTCTCGAGGGGAAAGCTGTTTATGGTTCTACTTCCCGCCAGCCCCGGGGGAGGGGGGGCGGTAAGCGTATGTCGGGGTCACCGGTCTTCCAGCCCGGCGCGCGGCGACGTCATGTCCGCGCAGGTGTTAGTGCCGGGCTGGGGCCCTAACAATATACCTAAACCGGCATACCGACCAAAACCCCCCGGTGGCCATCTCCGCGCCGAGTGGGGCGACCACGGTACGCGACGACACAAGACTTGTATCTTAACTATGTATGTGACTGTTGGGTGTATTTATATTATAAAAAGAAACAGTTCTTAAGGCATAAATCTACCCAGTTTTCATTACTTCTACATCCACTTTAAGAAGAACTATGCCCCGGTCTACCGCAGCTGCCTTAAACATACCTTCAATTTTATAGTAGACCTACCTCCTTTCCTCGTCTCTGTTATTTTTAACAGTCAAAGCACTATTTACTTTTAACTTCTTTAAAGAAACTCTAGATATTACCTGGCAACCAAAATCAAAGTCTCTCCCCGTTCATTCCACTCCCAACTGGACTGTTTCAAAGCGTAACACCATATTATAAACTTGTGTTGATCATGTTTGTTTGTGTGCTGTTAATAAGCCAATTACCACGACAAAGCACGTTCAACTGTTCAACGTCAAAATTAACTGCCCATACAGCACCTGACATTATTATTTCAATTATGGAAATCGTGACAATTGTTAGAAAGCAATTGGTATGTATCGACAATATTCTAGTGACGTGGATTAATAACTGATTATTTTGTCGTGTTAAGTAAAAAATTAAGAATCTACTTACATCATAAAATAGCTTTTTAAGTATATTAAATTTAAGAAATGGAACGTTATTTAGTACTTGTTAAAGACCTCAGCATAATAGACATGGTTTAGTTAATATACAAGTCCCGTATTGCGAGTAGCAAACGACTTCTGTTCTGACTACACACTAAGATACGAGTCTTGAGTATCTGATATTTGTAACAAACTACGCTACTGCGTCTCTGTTCCTTACTTCGTTCGCAGAATTGTAGATATTATATTAAAGTATCGCAAGAATCCTACATATCCAGAAACACGCGGTAAAATTAAAAATATAACAGCATTTTCTGTTAAACATATTATTGGCCGAATACTGAAACGCTGCTTAAGCTGAGGGCGACTTATATTTATGTGGCTGTTATAATTTAAGCGGTATATGCATAAAAAATGTCATGTAAAATAACTTTTTGTGGTAATGTTGCCATTTAAGGAAATTTAAGTGGGCATTAGTTAATCACAGTCTTAAAACCGATAAATGATGTTTCAGTATACCGCTTAAATTATAACAGCCACTTAAATATAAATCGCCCTCAGATTAAGCAGCGTTTCAGTATTCGGCCATAGAAAACTATTGTTGCGAATATTTCGTGCGGAATCTGATAAACGAATCTTAACGCAAAGAATTTTTTATTGCGCCATAAAATGTGGCGATATAAAGGTAATAATGATATTTGCATTCCTCTACGATTTAACGGCCATGAATAAATTTATGTTCAATAATTCAACTATAGCTTTACCCTTACGGTCTTAAATGTCAGTTTATTTAATTACCACTTAAAAATGCTTCCTCCCGTTTTGTCTAACGTCGCGGGGCAATCAATAGAGCAGGACAAGGCATGTTCAACTTAAGTACTAATTAAATTTTCGTTTTTAAGTGATACCATTAGTTTTTTTTCGATTCGTCAGAGTATGATTATGGTGTCATAGATTTAGTCACTTTTCAAATTATATTGTATTTATTAGAGAAGAACCGGCGAGAAACTAATTATTGCTCTTTTTGGAACTATTTCCAACTCATACATCTTCACTCCTGTATTCTCCGAAGGGATAGGCAGAAGTTCATTTCTGCACCCACACATACTCCCGTCATAATTGCCGTTTTCCGGCAGTCCGTGCTGCTACTGAGAATTTCCTAATGGAAAACCAAATAACACTGTACGACCCAAGAATCGAAACTGGGACTTTTAGATCGCACAAGACATAACTAACTAACTAAGGTGGACTAAGGCCTAAACCCTCTCAGTCGTAGAGGAGGCCCGTGCCCAGCAGTGGGACGTATTTGGGCTGATGATGAAGACATACTTAAACCACCACGCAGATTTACTAGGCAATGATATATATTACAGTTTTTATTGCAATGTAGACGAATACATTGACAAAAAACTTACTAAACTACAAAAAAATACATGATTGAAGTGATGACGTATGTAATGGTGGTGACATTTTCACCGAAATTTAAAATTAGATCGTGGCTGACGCAAGCAGCATCTCATTAATTATTTGCGGTTGTGGTGAAGAATTCATTAAATTATTATTAGTATTTTACCACGTGATTGCCTCGAGGCTTAGATGCACGATCTGTTGAGATAAAATCTCTATAGTCTAGGGTTCTAACCCCATGCATACACCTGCAACATTTCGAAGTCATGGTTGTATTCACAACGAAAGCATGTTGCGGAAAATAATGACATCGTGAACAAACTAGCAATGGGCAATGGGCCGGGCACATAGCGCGGAGAAACGATGGCCGATGGGGCCAAAAGGTTCTCGAGTGGAGGCCACGTACCGGAAAGCGCAGCGTAGGACGTCCACCCACAAGATGGTGCGACGACCTGGTGAAGATCACAAGGTCACTGGATGCAGGCTGCCTCCAGCAGGTCACTATGGAAGTCATTGGGGGAGGCCTATGTTCAGCAGTGGACTTCCTTAGGCTGATAATGATGATGATGATGATGAACAAACTAGCACGCCTGTGAGTTCACCACAATTGAAATCGTGACTAACGGTATTGAAGGCGTTCGAAAAGTCCACCAATGCATTTACCAGCCCGAATAGCACTAGTAACTTTTAGAAGAACGTTATAGGGGGTTGAAAATGATCTAAAACCTACCACACTGCCGCCACTGTAAATCCTGTGCAACAGCGGTGGCAGGCACAGTATTGACGCCAAGCACTAAAGATCAGCGAATCAGTGGGAACCTAACTTGTCGTGATCCCGCAACAAAGCTAAACTTAAAAAAAAATTAAAATAGGAGCTGTAAAAAAAATATAAGCAGTGATGGCCTCGAGGTTTAGGCGCGCAGTCGAGAATCTCGGCGGTCGCGGGTTCAAACCCCAGGCACACACCTCTGACTTTTCGGAGTTATGTGTGTATTCACAATGAATGAATCACTTGCTTTAACGGTGAAGGAAAACATCGTGATGAAACCTGCACACCCAAAAAAAAAAAGAAGTTCTTAGGAATTTCTTAGGTGTGTAGTCCGCCAACCCGCACTAGGCCAGCGTGGTGAACTAAGGCCTAAACCCTCTCAGTTGTAGGGGAGGCCCGTGCCCAGCAGTGGGACGTATATGGGCTGATGATGATGATGATGATGATGAAAAAAAATATTGTCAACTAACAATATACATATTTAGTATATGGTATATACCATATGGATATGGGCACATTTCAGGGACAAATTTCCTCAGCGAAACTGGACGACGACAAGGAAGATACAAAAACAAATACTTTTCCCTTCGAGAAAAGTACTATTAGTCTGAAATTTTAAGGTATTAAGTAGTGATGGCCTCGAGGTTCTCGCATCTAGGCGGTCGCAGGTTCAAACCCCAGGCACACCTCTCTGACTTTTCGAAGTTAGGACTGGTGGTAGGATATTCGTATCCGCCCGGATGGCGACCACCGTACACAGGGCGTAAAACCCGCCATAGTGGCACATGCAAGTGTGCCGCGTTCCGGGATCAGCCAGTGTATATCCGGCTTTCGGGGGGGCTTCAATCATGGTGAAAGGATGACCGTGCCGGCATTTTTTGGCCGGTTTGTCGCGGTCGGTCCTTTGATCGCCATGATTGATAGTCCCCCAAACTTCTTCACAATAAGGTGAAGAGGTATTCGGCCGGCATGATTGTGTCGACCAACGGGAGACCATCATCTCTCGCTGGTCGGTACTTTTTCTGGACTCCATTGCGCTTACCATCAGGTGCAATGGGGTCACTTTGCCGTGCCAGAATAAAAAAAAAAAAAAAAAAAATGTTATGTATGTATTCACAATGAATCATCACTTACTTTGCGGTGAAGGAAACCATCGTGAAGAAACCTGCACACCTAAAAGTTCTTAGGAATTTCTTAGGTATGTAGTCCGTTAACCCTCACTGGACCAGCGTGGTGGACTAATGCCTATTCTCAGTTAAAGAGGAGGCCCGTGCCCAGCAGTGGTTCGTATAAGGGCTGATGATAATGATGATCATATTGGTATTCGCAAGAGTCACGCTTTCTCTCTATAAATAAACCATACCTACAAAAAATGTTCCCATTAAAGCTGCTTGATGTGTGCTCGATGTGTAAATGCCCACTTCCTGACCTTAAATATCAGGCGATGATATCATTGCGTAGACACCGATTAGTCGAATCGCTTCAAGGTGATCAAAGTCAGAGGCAACAGTCGCCCGACAAAAAACATCATTACTACAATTAACAATTCATTCTACATTACCATTTAAATACCTTCATAGCACGATAGATGTGAAAAAAACTATTTTAACAATATAATGCGCTTTAAAGCAGTGATGGCCTCGAGGTTTAGGTGCGCGGTCGAGAATTTCGGCGGTCGCAGGTTCAAACCCCAGGCACACACCTCTGACTTTTCGAAGTTATGTGTGTATTCACAATGAATTATCACTTGCTTTAACGGTGAAGGAAAACATCGTGATAAAACCTGCACACCTAAAAGTTCTTAGGGATTTCTTAGGTGTGTAGTCCGCCAACCCGCACTAGGCCAGCGTGGTGGACTATGGCCTAAACCCTCTCAGTTGTAGAGGAGGCCCGTGCCCAGTAGTGGGACGTATTTGGGCTGATGATAATGCGCTTTAAAGTATAATATCTCGCAAACGGATACCTAAATCAAAAAATCGTCTAAGCAACCTCTCAATGTTTTCATAAGATCTATCTAATTACATCCTAAAATTATAAAGTAGACGCGAGCAAAAAATCATCCCCACATTACCTTCACTCTACGGAAAGGAAACCTACGGAAAAAAGCCTGATGTAGAGGTTGTAAAGTACTGTTACTTTTACCTGATCGGAGGCTTACCTGGACTCACCACACACGTATGAAAAGGGATGAAATTACCCCAAGATTCAGAAACTTGCTCTGGCTGATGGGTAGAAACTCAGCATTGTTGATAATAAATTCGACTTATACAACGCAGTTTTGCAAGCTGGTGCCTAGCCAACTGCGCCACGGGGCTGTCAAGGTACTCTGACACAAATCTCCACAGTAGGTATACTGCACAGTCACACTGCACGGCAGTATCAGAATGCTTGGGATCTGAATTCTTTCAAGTAATTAAATCAGGCTTTCGCCCGTACAAAAATTCATATAGGAAATTTCCTATATGGTGTTGAGTTATATATTGGAATTTGTTTCTTCAATCATAGAGCAGTTCACTCCGGGGGTCATTAAATCGCGGAGAATCTTGACATCGCGATGCAGGAAAATGCGTGGTTTGAAGGAGCGCCATCTATCGATCCCGTCGCCACTTACACCGAGGGACGCGAATGGTATCGAAGCCAATACGGCAAAGTTGGACAAACGGTACGGCAGCCATTACAAATACGCCGTGCTAAAACACTATTACTTATGTTTTGGTTTTTGCAATGCGTTATGACGATAGCTGTAGTTTTGGACACTAAAGGATATTATGACGGTAAATGTATCCTAACAAATAATAGCCAATGTAAATTATATCAGAAGAAAACACATTTAACGGTAAATACAACCTAAAGTATAATACAATCGCTTTGACGCACTGGGTTAAGCATTTGCTTATAAGTAAAAATGTTTGGACACATTGTAGTGATTGGTATTTTTTGATAGATACTTGCTTAGAAATACCAGTTTACTTTTAAATAGGACAAAACATTATTTTGTGTTTCATGCGATACAGAGGCGACAGTTCAAGTCTCGCCTCCATTACGTCACAACATAAAATACAGCTCGCGAAGCGTGGATTCATCGAGTAAGTAGAGACCTACTCCGTTGGGGACGCAGCCGTGATGTAAGTCATCATCATCATCAGCCCAAATACGTCCCACTGCTGGGCACGGGCCTCCTCTACAACTGAGATGATGTAAGTATCTATCCTTTTTTTTTACTATTAGTATAAACTTATAAAGCCGTTTAAATCTTATCCGATTGTAGGCTTAGGCTTTATGACTCGCCTCTTTACTCTTAGGCTAGTATACTATTCTTCAGCCTAAATAACTCTTGTCTAAGACTCGATCTTGTACAACTTATGTTTTATGGTAAGCAATCACAAAGACATCACTACAATAAATGGAATAAAATTAACTCTTCTAAATATTTTAGTTTTAAAATTAATATGATTCGATCATTGTTTCAATTGTATATTTAAGTTACTCATCATCAGCCCATATACGTCCCACTGCTGGGCACGGGCCTCCTCTACTGCTCAGAGGGTTTAGGCCTTAGTCCACCACGCTTGCCTAGTGCGGGTTGTTCGACTACACATCTAAGTAATTCCTAAGAACTTTTAGGTGTGCAGGTTTCATCACGATGTTTTCCTTCACCTTTAAAGTACGTGATTATTCTTTGTGAATACAGACATAACTTCGAAAAGTCAGAGGTTTGAACCCGCGACCGTCGAGATTTTCAACCGCGTGCCTAAAACTCGAGGCCATCACGACTTATTTATCACGTATGTGCCGTGCGATCTAGAGGTCCTGGGTTCGATTCCCGGGTCGGGCAAAGTGTTATTGGGTTTTTCAATTAGGAAATTCCCAGTAGCAGCACGGAGTCTGGAATTGTGCCCGAAAAACGGCAATAGGCTCGCCCCCTATTACGTGGGACTGATACAAAACCTGGCGAAATGTGGGTGCAGAAATGCACCTCTGCCTACCCTTTCGGGGAATACAGGCGTGAGTTTATGTATGTATGTATGTATTTCATTTATAAATGTGATAAATATAATCAGGATCACATGTAACACGTCCATCGCAGTGGGTCTACAATCTAGATCAACGTGAGTCCAATCGAAGCAGAAGTGTCGGTTCGTGCACGTATTGCCAATCTATTCATAATGCATAATATGTCACGGGTGTCGCCTCGACCTTCACACAATTGTCAATGAGAGAGGGGTTGTCGTGGGAAAATAAACACGTTCAAGTGTTGCAGAGGTCAAGATGGCATGATTTTTTTCAATTACATCTACCCTCTTATGTAAATTAAGGAACATTTCGCACTTTGCTGAACAGTCACCTCCGAACCCACACTAAGATACGACTCTTGTGTCGTGGGTATCGGAAACTACGAGAGACTTTTCGGTCTCGCAAACACTCAGACCTGAAACATATCAGGGTGTATTCGAACCGTGATCGGAAACTAAGGCAGGTAATAGCTAAGGACTAAGGTGAACTGGCGTTAAAGAAAACCATAGGTACATATAAAATGTATGTGATTGTTAGGAAAACGTCAACTTTTTATTTTTTGTCGGGATTTTCCGATCAAGGTCTGAATACATCCTGTATATGTATTTATTTGTATAAATAGAATGTTACGATGATTATTTTTTTACGCCCATATAAGTAAGATGACAGACCACTAAGTTTATTATTATGTCACCGATGATATCACAAGAATGAATATGTGAATAAATATCTGCCAAGATTTCTTCAACATACATATATAGATAACGTTTGTATTCCCCGAAGGGGTAAGCAGAAGTGCATTTCTGCACTCACATTTCGCCAGATATATCCCACGTAATAGGGGGCGAAGCCTATTGCCGTTTTTCGCGAACATTTCCAGACTCTGTGCTGCTGCTGAGTTTCCTTATGGAAAAACCCAATAACACTTTGCTCGACCCGGGAATTGAACCCGGGATATCTAAATTGTATGTACCGAGACTAAGAGGCAGTCAATCTACAATCTATAAATAGGTGGCTTATTTTTAATATGGATAAAAAATACTCTTGTGTGAGTGATAGTGGCATGACCTTAAACTTTATTTTCCTGTTTCTGACACCGCGCAAGGATACAAACAAACCATGAGATTACATTCACATTACGCGAAACTGAATAAATGGAATTCATATATTTCAAAGCAGTGATGGCCATGGTTGAGGCACGCAGTCGAGAATCGCGGCGGTCGCGAGTTCAACACCAGGCACACACCTCTGACTTTTCAAAATTATGCGTGTATTCAAAATGATTTGTTACTTTAACGGTGAAGGAATACATCGCGAGAAAACCTGCATACCTAAAAGTTCTTAGGAATTTCTTAGGGGTGTAGTCCGCCAAATCGCACTAGGTCAGCGCGGTGGACTAAGGCCTAAACCCTCCCAGTTGTAGAGGAGTCTCGTGCTCAGCAGCGGGACATGTATAGGCTGATGATTATATATTTTTAAGTGAGAGTACCTACCGCGATGTTGTCTCGTTGAACTGCAGTAGGTAAGTACACAGGGACCGGTTTGACCGGAGTAGTAACTAGTACCAATTTCTCATAGAAAACGGCAAGCTATATTATTACTTTACCCTAATTTGCTGGGGCTCGGAAATTTGTATCTTCACGGATAGCGACCAACATAATATTTAATAAAAAATGTATAATAATATAAATACATATTATTAACACAAAATTGTCAAGTTGTTGTTACGTTTTTACCGATTATTAATAAAAAAATTATATTTTGTGATAAATAACAAACTTATATGTTGAAGCAATAAAATACTGGAGCGTACTAAAACTAATAACTAATATCAGAAAACATGCCACGTCCAAGTACTAAGGACCTTGTTTATTAAGAGCATGTGGTTTGTGAACTTATTTGCTCTGGTGGCACACCTGAACATAAATAACATAACATAACCTCACGCCTGTATTCCCCAAAGGGGTAGGCAGAGGTGCATTTCTGCCACATTTCGCCAGGTATGTATCAGTCCCACGTAATAGGGGGCTAGCCTATTGCCGTTTTCGGGCACATTTTCAGACACCGTGCTGTTACTGAGAATTTCATAATGGAAAAACCCAATAACGCTTTGCACGACCCGGGAATCGAACCCAGGACCTAAAGAACACACGGCTATACTTGTGCCGCGAGACCACGAGGCAGTCATGAATTTCTGGGAGAGATACGTTATACAGACGGAACTTTCGTATATAAAATACAACCCTCACACTATGAACGTATGTTTAGGAACTTCTGGCACAAGTATATAAATAGGCCCTAACATTAGAATTTTATATTACAATGTTTATATTAGTTATATTTAAGTTGTCTGTATTGCAGAGAGAGTGAATGTTTAAATATTAGTTTGGTAGTATTGCTTTTAACTTTCTTTCCTTAGTTCGTTCACTCACTCTCTTTGCCCTCCGGTCGCTGAAGTGTGTAGATGTAACTCAGATTGAGAAATAAAATATATTCCAAGTTGATTAAAATATCTGCTTTTAATTATTATTAAAACAACATCAAATATGTATGTCGTGTCCAAAAATTAGTTTTGTTTATCAAACCCACACAATTTTGTCGCCTGATGGGTAGATTACCGTATACGTTTGAATACTTTTCGTATCGAACTGCAAATACCATGATATATCATTACCGACATAGACATATATAAATTCTAGTTTCTATGAGGCACAATTCTCATAAGCTTTATGTTATACTAAATTATAGAATTTAAGTATATCACGTGCGTAGCATTAAGAATAAGTTTGCTCATAACTAATTCATTTGCATTTATATGTCCTGTTACTATAAGACCGCTAAATCGGTTTATGTAGATATATTTGTTTTTTTTCTATGATGATTTATGGTGATCCGTAGGACTTACGAATAAATAAAATTAATTAGGTGCTAAGGTGATTATTAAATAGTATTGTTGCGATGTAAAATAACTATCACTTCATATCAACAAGCATTCATTATTTACCAAAATTCATCATCATCATCAATACATATATCCACTGCTTTGATAGCTACGTTGCGCAATTGGCTAGATATCTGGCTTGCGAAACGAGAAGCCGCGGGTTCGATCCCCGCACCGAGACAAATGTTTGTGTGATCCACAAGTATTTGTTACGGGTCTGGGTGTTAGTGAGGCCAAAAAGTCTCTCGTAGTTTCTGATACCCACGACACAAGACTTGTATCTTAATGTGGGGTCAGAACTATGTATGTGACTGTTGGGTGTATTTGTTTTTTTTTTACTGCTGGGCACGGCCTCTTCTACAACTGAGAGGGTTTAGACCTTAGGCCACCACGCTGGCCTTTTGCGGTCTGGCAGTTATGTGTGTAGTCCACATACATAAGAAAAACCTAAGGACTGTGCAGGTTTCCTCACGATTTTATGGTATGTGATAATTTATTGTGAATACCATTACGTAGAACGTAAATAACAATTGCCGAACCGTGGCTGCAGAAATGCATCAGTCTACACCTTCGACTTTCAGCTATCATTTGTTAAACCTAAAAATAATTTGATATATGAAATGAAGACGAATAACAAGCCAATTACTAACCACGCCAGAGCATCACTTTAAGGATATTGTAACTGTCGGCGCATGTCCTTCTTGGCAAGGACAGTGCCCTCACAAACACATCCGCAAATAACCTGATCACAAGAAGCGCAACCCGCATCTTATTACTTTTTCCCTCATTGCATTTCCTTTCTTACGATAAAGCCGTCGTGATCGCCATCTATATGAATACACCATGTGTCAGTCAGTTTGTTATGTTGGAACAACTATTCACAAAATCAATAACAACAATGATTTGCATTATTTTACATAACACTTTTAATTGTGTTGTTATTAAAAATAAGTTACTTTTTTATTTTCCGAGGAATATATGTTTCCGAAAAAAAAATTATTTGTGAAAGTAGGTAATTTCTTATTCTACTTTAACAATTTTGATACTTTTTACATATTTTATTTAATGTTATATTAGTAAGAGCTCAAAAAATTTGAACCGTATATTGGAATTTTGTAGTAGGTACTGTTATCGATTTCTAGTTGTTTTAAAACAGTTATTTTAGAAATTCCAACTATATACGTCAAACTTATTCATTCTTATAAAAACCTGAAAAGTTTTGATCGTTGTAAGAACTCGAGATTGGATTTTTTTTTTTTTTTTTATTTTTTATTCTGGCACGGCAAAGTGACTCCACTGTACCTGATGGTAAGCACAGTGGAGTCCAAAAAATTACTACCGACCAGCGAGAAACGATATGGTCACCCGCTGGTCGACACAATCATGCCGGCCTGCACAAATGCTTCTTCACGCTTCGCTTAAAGGATCCAGGATCATAGGAAGGAGGGAACACGTGAGCTGGCAAACTATTCCACAGCTTGATGGTGCGGCAGAGGTAAGAGTTGATTAAGAGGTAATTGCCTTGTAGGTTTAGTTTTTAGTTTTGTATAATCTTAAGAACTTATCATTATCCCATCATCGTGTCTTCGCTATATTTGTTTATCCAATTATAAGGTTTTTAAGTTTGTAATGATACACGACAAAAAATAACATGATAGCAGAAAGACGCAAAAAGGATCGCAAATTTACCGACATCAAATAATTGTACAAAATATAACTTAGTTTTTTAACACTTGGACAGCCTCATTGGCGCAGTTGTTTAGACAGCAGACTGTGTGAGACGAGGCCGCATATTCGATATCTGTCTCTTAGTCTAAAGTTTGTGTGATGTTTCTAAATTAAATATTGCAATTACTATTTGTACCCCTTCGGGGAATACAGGCGTGAGTTTATGTATGTATGTATGTATTTGTATATTTGTAGAGTTTAATCTCATTCATCAAACATACTTTTTTTGAAATTCAAAATAGACATACATACATAATCTCACGCCTGTATTCCCCGAAAGGGTAGGCAGAGGTGCATTACTGCACCCACATTTCGCCACGTATGTATCAGTCCCACGTATTAGGGGGCGAGCCTTTTGCCGTTTCTCGGGCACATTTCCAGACTCCGGGCTGCTACTGAGAATTTCCTAATGGAAAAACCCAACAACACTTTGCCCGACCCGGGAATCGAACCCAGGATCTCTAGATCGCACGGCACATACTTGTACTGCGAGACCACGAGGCAGTTGATTGTTGGTTTGGCAGTAATTTTCAAAATAGAAACAATTAATAAACCGTCTCATAATGATAGGCAGAAGTTACAAAGTGTCACAAGCTACAACACGGTACAAATCAGTGGTGGTACTTCCATAGAAGCCCAATAAGCAATTAGCCTTTCAAAATTTCGAATAATACTTTTTAAGCTTTAAATCTTTTTTTAACAAAAGCAATTTGCCATATAAATGAAAATATCCTAACCCCACAATAAACAATTATAAATTAGACATTACAAATTAACGTGTAACGCTTTTGGGCTTCTATGGAAGTACCGCCGCTGGTACAAATAACAAATTAGTTCAAATAAACGTCAGAAAAATGCATCGCTTGAACGACTAAAGTGCAATGACCCAGAGTGCACACAGGAGATTTAGCTCAGGCGAATTCAAAGCGTGCCGAGTACACTGCGGAAGTACCAATTCGCGCGATCATGTGGGTGGCTTATGCAGATTTTTTTAAAATCACAGGATGCAATACTTTACGCCCAAGGAACATAATAAACACTCACATAACGAGATAAAAACAAACAGATGAACACAAAGGAAATGCGTTTTTAATAGTCGAGATTGTATAAGTACTTCAAATTATCTTGCAATCAACAAAAAACAACATCTATTAAATTGCTTGAGTGAATATAAAATGAATTGTGCATTAATCACTTGACGTATTCAGACACGTGTTATATTTGACACTGCCTAATACCTAGAAGAAACTTCCATTTTCGCTAATGATTATATAGGGTTTACTCTCGAATGAGTTAATTAAAATATTAATTATCTTGTTAAAATATTAATTAAACCTCTTGGTCTCGTGGCACAAGTATGTGCTGCGTGATCTAAAAGTCCCGGGAACGATTCTCGGGTCGGGCCTTTGCCCCTTATTAATGTCTTCCATTGGTAAATTCTCAGTAGCAGCGCGGAGCCTGGAAATGTGCCCGAAAAACGTCAATAGGCTCGCCCCCTATTACGTGGGACTGACACATACCTGGCGCAATGTGGGTGTATATATGCACCTCTGACTACCCTTTCGGGGAATACAAGCGTGAAGTTCTGTATGTATGTATGTACGTTTTCTCGACTTGTGAGTTTGAGTTCTTTTCAAGGATTAAGGGACTGGAGCAAGACTGAACGTGACTTTCTTCTTTTTTCTACGAAAAAGAAAGGAGCGAGAGAGATAGAGACAATTGGCTCATTATATTGTAATTAACTCATTTGAGTATTGAGCCACTTTTGACCTTATTCCAAGCGTAGAACGTACTTTTTTAAGTGGAACTAGTTAATCAAGTTCGTCTCACTTTTAGACATCATAATGTATTCTTCCAGACAAGCGTCTTTTTATTGAAGTTTTAAAAGGTGCTTCCTAGTTACTTATAGTGAAGGAAAAAGTCAGAAAAATGAGCTAGTAATTATCAGATGGTATAAAGTGGACGCTAAACCTCCCTTGCTAGACATATGCCTCGTCCAAAGCCTTCCAAACAATCCTGTTGAAAGCATCCAGCATCCAGCGACGTACCCCGTTCTGTCAGCTATCATCATCATCATCATCAGCCCATACACGTCCCACTGTTGGGCACGGGCCTGCTCTACCATTCAGAAGGTTTAGGCCTTAGTCCACCACGCTGGGCTAGTGCGGGTTGGCGGATTACACACCTAAGATATTCCTAAGAACTTTTAGGTGTGCAGGTGTCATCACGATGTTTTCTTTCACCGTTAAAGTAAGTGATAATTCATTGTGAATGAATTGAAGCCTGGGGTTTAAACCCGTAACCGCTGAGATTTTCGACCGCGCGCCTAAACCTCGAGGCCATCACTACTTCTACTACTCTAATAGTAGCTATACTTCTATTTAATTTACACTAGTACTTAGCAGTGGCGGGACTTCCATAGAAGCCCAAAAGCGTTAAACGGTTATTGTGTAATGTCTAGTTTATATTTGCTTATTATGGGGTCTTTATTTAACAAATTGCTTTAGTTAAATAAAGAATTCAAGCCTAAAAATTATTATTTGGAATTTTAAAAGGCTAACTTGGCTTTTGGGCTTCTATGGAAATACCGCCACTGGTACTTAGTGCTGCCGATCGGAAAATCTAAAACATTCCACAGTCTACGTATTGTTAAACGTTTTTATCATCGGAATAAATAATATTTGAAAACATAGCCAAGTGTTTGTAAACAGATCGCGTCTCTCGCCTCGCTGACAATTCTTTAACTTCACAATAGATTCTAAACAAGCTTGGATTTATTACGCGCTATTCAATTACTGGCTGATTTGTGACTTTTGGACATTTCTATATTAACACATGTGATTTACTTTATGCTACGAATATTTCTTTCTAATTATTGTGAATACACTCATAACTTAGATACATAAGTATTCAACATGAAATAACACGTATTTTAACGGTGAAGGAAACATCGTGAGGAAAGCTGCACCCCTAAAAGTTCTTAGGTATTTCTTAGGTGTGTAGTCCACCAACCTTAAGCCTAAACCCAGTCAGTCTCAGTTGTAGAGGAGACCCGTACCCAGAAGTGGGACGTATATGGGCTGATGATGATTTCTAGCTAAAACAATTAAACTATTTCGACCTAATGCCTGAAGCATTCTCTGATTGGCAAACCTTATATTGTGCAGAGATAAAAATCATAGGTGCTTGAATAAACTTGTGATTTATAATAATCTAACTGTGTTCGCGAGTTAGACCGGGCGGAATAGATAAATCTAAAATAAAAGCAGAATTAGTTTCTCCTCATTTCACACTGGCAGATAGTCAGATATCTGCCAGTGAAAGTCCCGTCAAAATCGGTCCAGCCGTTTCAGGGATTATCCAAAACAAACAGACGGACCAAAAATTTTACAATACATCTATACGCATTTAGTAAAAAGCGGTTATGTTAATAAAGTCAAAGTCAAATTATCTTTATTCAAATAGACTTTCACAAGTTCTTTTGAATCGTCAATTTTACACTTTTTTAAAACTATTGATATTACAAACAGACACTCCAATTTTATTTATTTGTTTAGATTCTACAATGCGTAAAGAGATATACATACATACAATTATAAAACATAACTTTAACGAGTAATGTCTCATCGACACTTTTTTTCCGATAGGTCCATTTCTGCAACCACATTTCGCCACGTTCGTTAAAGTCCTACTTGAAAAGAGGCTATTGCCTTCGCAATGGAAAAATCCAATAACATTAAACCTAAACCAGTAATCGTTCCGCGGACCAACGAGACATTAACAATGATGATGATGAGAAGAACTATTAATTTATTCGGAGAATTTAAATAGTTTGCTCCACATAGACCGTAACGTATCATATGTCTTGGACATATGAAGAGTGCCTCATTGGTCTGCAATATAATTATGTACTGTGTTCGTAGTACAATCAAGAGGTCCCGCTTAGATTCCCTTGGGATTTTTCCATAAGGAAATACCAATAGCATAGCACACACGGAAAATACAGTGGTGTGTAAGGGGGTGCTCTTAATCCCTCCCTTTTAATTGGAAGATAATCCAGAAAAGTGGATTATATAAAAACTTCGATCTTCCTCTTTAAAGAAACAGACGCGAGAGATTAAATAAATACACCCAACAGTCACATACATAGTTCTGACCCCACACTAGGATACAAGTCCTGTGTCGTGGGTATCAGAAACTACGAGAGACTTTTCGGTCTCACAAACACCCAGACCCGAAACAAATATTTGTGGATCACACAAACATTTGTCTCGGTGCGGGGATCGAACCCGTTTCGCAAGCTGGTGTCTAGCCAACTGCGCCACGGGGCTGTCAAATGAGACTATTATGTATGTACAACGCAAATGTTATTATTAATTAAATTCTTAACTACAATCACAATTCTTTAATAAAATTATGTCCCTGTTTACGTCAGCCGCGATATAATTATAAATTTCGGCGAAATTTTCAATATAACGTGCGTCATAGTTGACCAAATCAATCCGTTCACTTGTTGACGCGTGTTTTGTTGCTTTGTCCATTTTCACGGTCTAATCAAGTAACTTATAACGTTGCAGAACAGGTATACACGTTTGTGTCCTCAATGTGTCAGGCAGAGATTAAATATAAGGTTCACTTCACGACATTGTCCCACGTTATAGGGGGCGAGACTTCTGAAGTTTTAAGTCTCTTTTCGTTACGGGAAAAGTCAATACCATTTCACATCGCTTTTCACTATTATTAATTTAGAATAATAGTTAGTGTAACGTGGAAGTAGTGATGGCCTCAAGGTTTGGGCACGCGGTCAAATCTCGGCGGGCAGGAGTTCAAACCCCAGGCACACACCTCTGATTTTTCGAAGTTATGTGTGTATTCACAATATCACTTGCTTTAACGGTGACGGATAACATCGTGATGAAACCTGCACACCTAAAAGTTCTTAGGAATTTCTTAAGTGTGTAGTCCGCCAACCCGCACTAGGCCAGCGTGGTGGACTATGGCCTGAACCCTCTCAATGGTAGAGGAGGTGCCCAGCAGTGGGAGGTGTATGGGCTGATGATGATGATGATGAGTTAGTGTAACAAAAAAATGCTTTTATAATAAGTAAACTGCTAGACTGATTTTAATGAAGTCTTTGTAGAAACAGGTGGAATTTATGTACCGTTATATTCTACTTTTTACATAAACACTAAAGCTTGTATCCCCGAAATGAAGAGTGGATTTGACGTGGACACAGATGAATTTCTGCAGCCGCAATCGTCAGTTGTGCTTATTACCAGTGGTGGTACCATCGTTAAACTATACATATTTATTTAACATGTAAATGAGAATATCCTTGTCCAACAATCAACAATTATAAACTAGTCATTTTTTTTTTAACTGGCAAAGTGACTCCACTGTTCCTGATGGTAAGCACAGTGGAGTCCAAAAAAATAATACCGACCAGCGAGAAACGAAGGTCACCCGCTGGTCGACACAATCATGCCGGCCTGCACAATTGCTTCTTCACGCTTCGCTTAAAGGATCCAGGATCATAGGAAGGAGGGAACACGTGAGCCGGCAAACTATTCCACAGCTTGATGGTGCGGCAAAGGTAAGAGTTGGCGAACTTACTAGACATTACTCAATTAACGCTTTTGGGCTTCTATGGAAGTATCGCCACTGCTTAACACCGTTTCCAGACTTCGTATTATATATTGCCACTGAGAAATTCCTACACAATAACGCTATCCTATCCTAGAACAGAATCCGGTTCCTCTAGAGTCTAGATCTCACGACAAAGAGGCAGGGTGCTTTTTATTCCAATATTTTTTTAGATTGCCATAATCCTGTTATTACATACTATTACTGGACCAAATACATGCCCACTGAGTTGGACTCGCTGGATCTACTCAGGTGTGGGTCGCGCCGCGTAAATTCCAGTAGTAAAGTGAGCCCGCTGAGTTTGTTTCGCCGGGTCTTCTCAGTCAGGGTCGCGTTTGGATCCGGTGGTACCATTAAAATAATACGTGACGTTTCGGAAATACACAAGGTCCATCTCGTTATTTACTTTAAAATAATAATAATAAGATATTATGTATTTCCTGATGAAAACTAAAAATAAATTATAAAAAAAACCGTAAATATTTTTGTACAAATTATATAAAATGAACCATAGTTAAATTATAATGTAATAATAAAAGATTTTTCTTTTCTGTATTGACTTGTCATAAGTGCTATTTGATTGCCTACGTGACCAAATAAAGCAATTTCATTTCAATTTCATTTCATTTCATTTCATTTATGTAAGACTGTTCCGAAAAACATAAAGTACATAAATATTACACAATGTAAACGATAGGAGCATACAGTCATCTAATTGGCATACAAATGGATGTACATATCAGTTGGATTTCATGCGGTCGTCAAGGGCTTGCGGTTGTCACCACCGCGGGACTAATATTAAGCGCGCGACATGCGACAAGACCGTTACATCCTGTACAATCCAGGCAGACGTCTTTCAGATCCAGTTAAAGTGCCTTATAAATCTGCTCATTGTTCAATTATTACGTCTGATTGGCTCTAAAGTATTTGCATGTATTTCTATAGTTATGTAGGATGGAGCTCGTCTTCCAGCAACCCACACATTTCCTGATGAGTGGGCTGTGTGTTTCGCTGGGCACAACGTTTAAACAATTAATTGTTTTTAAGATCGGTTTCTATTAAATAATTAAGCTAAACTATGCTTAACAGTCAAGCACTCACGCATTTACGCCTATAACTCCGAGATACAAGCAAAGGTATATTTCCTCGCCCAAGTTTCGCGAGCTTCTCTTAGTTCAACTTAGTAAGAAACAAAGCTATTCCTGCCTTTTCGCGAAATTTCCCAAAAAAATAATCCCAAAAATACTCAATCCGGTAATTTAAACCTTTAGACGGCAGGGTCACGCATAAACAGCAGGATTTACGAAGCAGTCTGTAATCAACTTTCTCATTTTCGTTATTTTCAGTCGTAACAGACCATAAAATGGACCGGTTTCAGCTGTTCACAGTGTGAACTTTCCGCGAAACGTTTTTGCAAGGTTTTTAAATAATTTTATTTTTTACAATTTTTAGAAGTACAGACTACCAGCCTTCCCCTGTTCTATCTGCCAAGATACTTTTACACTGCTGACCCTTTCACCGCTTTAGTGTCATACACCCCCCCCCCCCCCCCCCATCGCCGCTCACGTTTCAATTTGACACAGCAATTTGTGACAGCCTTAAGTATATCAACATTAATGACAAATAACATTAACGTGTAGCGCTCATTTAATGCTCCGCTTAAAATATTTATAAAATTCAGTTTTATATGCTAAATCTGATAAACACCAAGTTTAACTCAAAAAGCATTGAAATTACCTTTTTTGTTTATTAAAAGTATTTTTATGGACTAGATATGCCTCCATCATACAAAGAAGGGCTAAATGCGCATATGAATAATATATAAGGTACTGCAGATGACGTCACGACAATATCGACCTTACTTGTAAAAGTTAGTTAAGTAACTACTACTCGAAAATTCTTTGTCTCGTTTACTCTGACATCACAGGTCAATCAATAGAGCAAGTCAAAACGTGTTTAAGTGATAGATAAGTTATTTAAAGTCGTATAATAATAATCTATAATTAAGGTCGTATAATAATAAACATTAGTAATAGGTTCTAACCACAATTGCCTTTTTATTGATTACGTTTCAACGAATACGATTGGGTATAATCACTCTTATGTATGTATGTATAGTCGTGATGGCCTCGAGGTTTAGGCACGCGGTCGGGAATCTCGACGGTCGCGGGTTCAAACCCCAGCCACACCCCTCTGACTTTTCGAAGTTATGTGTGTATTCACAAAGAATTATCACGTACTTTAACGGTAAAGGAAAATATCGTGATGAAACCTGCACACCTAAAAGTTCTTAGCAATTTCTGAGGAGTGTAGTCCGCCAACCCGCACTAAGCTAGCGTGGTGTACTAAGGGCTAAACCCTCTCAACTGTAGAACAGGCCCGTGCCCAGCAGTGAGACGTATATGGGCTGATGATGAATAGACTGAGACCGACTACCGACTGACTACGACCACCCCGCAAATAGTACGGCTAAGAAGAAGATTCTTGAACCGGGTTCTGTATCTTCACGGACTATACACCTATGTATAGCAAGACCATCTGTATTAGCTTATTTGATCACTTGGTTACAAGTATTCGAAACAAAAATCGCATCTTGAATTTTATCGAGTAAATAATACATGAGTTAATGTTTGTTAGACAATTCAGCCGCCGACCGACTCGCTAACGTGGCACACGCAGCAATTTTTTTTTTATTTTATTTTTTTTTTTAATATTTTTTTTTTAAACTGGCACGACAAAGTGACTCCACTGTACCTGATGGTAAGCACAGTGGAGTCCAAAAAATTAATACCGACCAGCGAGAAACGAAGGTCACCCGCTAGTCGACACAATTATGCCGGCCTGCACAAATGCTTCTTCACGCTTCGCTTAAAGGATCCAGGATCATAGGAAGGAGGGAACACGTGAGCCGGCAAACTATTCCACAGCTTGATGGTGCGGCAAAGGTAAGAGTTGCAATTGTAAGCAAATATATGAACAGTGTCTTAGATCATCGTCAAACCTCTTCAAGATGTGTCTAAACATCTACTTGTGTACAATATCTACGCACTACCTTCACAAATTGTTTGTATCGCGGCAAAAATTGACCCGAGCGACTGAAACGTCCCAAGTTTGTTTTTTTCGACTTACAGAGTGTTAATATGATTTTCCGTTAGTAAATTTTTAGAAGCAACTCTAGAAATATGATCAGCAAAAGGCTTGCCCTGTGTACCTAATAGCAATAATTATAACTTATTTATTACCTTAGAACTATGCTTTTAAATGTAGATACAACGAATACTTCTAACATAGTTCTAAGCAAACACAAAACAAATATTCCATGACCTTTGCACTAAGCTTGGCCCATAAAATCAAAATTATTAATACGACACATTATGTTTTCAACAAAACGTGCTTGCATTTAACGTATGCAGAGTTCATTGACCCCTATACGAGATCGAAAAGGATAATTCTCATGTTTTAAGTTAATTACTTTCAATGTGGGGCTTAAGTTATTTATTGTTAATTAAAAGTTATAATATCATGTTTTTTTATGACCGAGGATATCCGAACATGTCCGCCTTCATCCTTTCCGGATGCTGGCAGATTGAATCGACAATCATTGAGTTTGTTGTGCTCTTAACCTTGTTGGTAACTTGTTTTTTGCCGAATCTCAACAATCATGTTGCGTTGTTCAATAATAGTCCTTATGTGCATTTGTTTAAGCAATATTGTGGAAAACTTCGACTTGTTATTGGCACAGTGGCTAAGAAGTTAACTTTTAGCACGAAAAGTAGCGTTTGGTGTACAAATATTTGTAATTGTACGCATGTTTGAATTGTAAGTAAATACTTGGGTATTAGCCATGGTCATTTGGTTGGATACGAGAGGTCTACCTTCGCCCTGAATAAACACACAAGTCACTTGACTTTGTGCTGTGCGTATTAGAAACCTCGAGAGACTTTTCACTACCAAAGACCTGTAACAAGTAAGTAGTGATGGCCTCGAGGATTAGGCGCGCGGTAGAGAAACTCGGCGGTCGCGGGTTCAAACCGCAGGCACACCATTCTGACTTTTCGAAGTTACATGTGTATTCACAATGAATTATCACTTACTTTAACGGTGAAGGGAAACATCTTGAGGAAACCTGCATACCAAGAAGTTTTAAAAAAAATCTTAGGTGTGTAGTCCACCAACCCGTAACAGCGTGGTAGACTAAGGCCTGGACCCTCTCAGTTGTGAAAGAGGCCCGAGCCCAGCAGTGGAACGTATATGAGCTGATGATGATGATGATGATACACATAGCGTTACATATTTATTTAACGTTAATACGAAACCAATGCTTAACCTTGCAGAAAAATTCTCACGCTCTAAAAATAATCACAAAGTAAAATCGAATAAACAAAAATCAATAACCAGAACGCATATGTTTGAGTTAAGCATATTCTCGCGTTGAAACGTAGAGCTGAATATATTTATTAAATAATACGTAGTTTCGTGCCTCGTGGTCTCGCGGTACAAGTATGTGCCGAGCGATCTAGAGGTCCTGGGTTCGATTCCCGGGTCGGGCAAAGTGTTATTGGGTTTTTTCATTAGGAAATTCTCAGCACGGAGTCTGGAATTGTGCCCGAAAAACGGCAATAGGCTCGCCCCCTATTACGTGGGACTGATACATACCTGGCGAATACAGGCGTGAGTTTATGGATGTATGTATGTGTACGTAGTTTCGAAGCACAAAGTGCCGTTCAATCTAGGGATCCCGACTTTGATTCCCGGGTCAGGCAGCACCTGATTTGTTTAATATGCACTCGAGAAACAATAGGTTAGCCCCCTTAATTAGGGACTTAAAAACACTTTGATGTAGAAATGCAACATCTGCCTAATTCTTCTAGGCTAAAGGCGTGAAGTGTATTTCTGTATGTTCCGTTCGTACAATATTATCCCATCACATAAACCCAGGTATTCCCAGGAGGGGTAGGCAGAGGTAGCACATCTGCACCCACATTTTGAAAAATATCGGTTTTTCGGGCACGTCATATCCAGACTCCATCCTGCTATTGACAATTCCCTAATGGAAAAACCCAATAACACTGCTTGACCCGGGAATCGAACCCGAACCCTCTAGAACGCACGGCACATTATCGTGCTGCTAGACTAGACTAGACCATGAGGAATTTATCACCCCCTTCCGATCTACCTACTCAAAACTATTTAGATCTATGCTACTCCAGTTATATTTTCATATAATAATTTATATTCTAGATTATGTCATATCGCGTGATGAGAATACAAAAACGCAACCTTTGAAGATATAATTAACCCAATGATCTCGAATTAAAGCGAAGACCTATCCTATTTTCTTACAAGTCGTTCTAATTGATTCGAATTGTGGCATGCATTAGTCGCTACACTTATAGAAGCACCAAGATGGCATTAAGAGGTTAGCAAAAGAGCACTTCTATAACTACGTTTTGTCAGCTGCATTTTCTGTTCTACGTTGATACTACTGAGAAAACGCTTTGCCTGGCCAGGGTATCGAACCAGGGACCTCTAGATCGCACATCGCACACCCTATTCCGGGAGAAAACGAGGCAGGACTTCTAGATCGCACGCAATATTATTTTTCATTTAATTTGGTGTTATAAGAACAAGAACTTGTATACCAATAAAGTAGACATGAGTACCATCTGAGAGATAAAGCCACCGAAATGTATGAAATGATTCGAGCTCGTGTACCAATCAGTCTTTCATTACATCGTTCACTTGTACCTGGCGTTGTTCCACTTAGGATCAAGTGTTGTATCAGTGACAAACGTTATCGCAAATCGTCTGTACACATGTAATCTCTAGCTTCCGAATAATGACCGCAGTACGGCGTGTATCAGCGAGGAAATTTTCCTACGATTGACGTTTAGATAAATTTTGATGGACATCATAGCTACGAAATAGACTGAGTACGTATAGCAATATAGTTTCGTGATATTGATCCTCTTTTTCCATTTACATCGAAAGGGACCAGAATAAAATCTAATGCCACGTAGTTAGGAAGTCAAGAAACATAAATCGCTTTTTTTTTTTAACTATCTACTTGATAAAATTCTGTACACCCACAAAAAAAAAAAAACGGAAACTCAGAATGGAAGATCTAAAGTCGGGCAAAGCATATATATATATATACTCAGCCTATCGCCGTCCACTGCTGGACGTAGGCCTCCCCAAGAAAGCGCCAACCACCCCGGTCTTGAGCAGCCCTCATCCATCCGTTACCCGCCACCTTTCTCAAGACGTCGGACCATCGTGCTGCAGGTCGTCCTACACTACGTTTGCCTAAGCGCGGTCTCCACTCAAACACGTCGGACCGTCGGCAGACATGGCCAGCCCACTTCCACTTTAGGGCGCTAATCATGCGAGCAATGTCAATGACTCTGAATCTCTGGCGGATGACTTCATTACGAATTCTATCCACCAGAGAAACTCTAAGCATTGCCCGCTCCATAGCACGCAAAGCATTACTGTGGTATAACATGAGAAAGTTTTCAGTTCTAGCAAGAGGTATAATTTGGTGTAAAAATATAAGACTACTCCTAAATATTTTTTCCATGACCTACCTCCCATTTGACATGTAACGACAATAATGGCAAATCTAGCTAAAACCTTCTATATCCAACAATTAACAAGATTAAGTAGATCTCAACTTATGAAAGTGTCATCGATATCCTTAATAACCTCTAACATAACAAGTACACACAAAAGTCACATATAATTCGGACTTCACTCTAAATACAAGTCTTGTGGGCATCAGAAACTACGAGAGACTTTTCAGTCTAACAAACCACCAGACCCTTCACAAACACTGTCGCGGTGCGAGGACCAAACCCACAACCTCTCGTTTTCAAAGTTAGTGTCTATCTCGCCACGGAGGCTGTCAATTGGTGAAAATCACTATTTATCTAAACGTTACAAATAAATAGATGCTCCGATATCTTGAGTTTGAGTGTCAGTGGATTATGTGGGACTTGCCTTATCTGTACTACGCCACACTGATTACGTTCGTGTTTCGTAATAATTGAGTACTGGTAGCCTCTTGGTTCGGGGCTCAAATATGTGTCGTGCGGTCTAGGTTAAAAGTCCTTAAAAGCGCGAATGTGGCTTACCGCAGCAATCAGCGCTTGAATGTCATATGATTTAAATCATAATGGCTTTAGTTTTATAGTTTTATTGCAATGAAAACAAAAAATATAATTTACACCTGCAAGAGTATTCTAACTGGGTCACAGAAATCAAGCGCCCTCCTAGTTCACGATAATGAACAAATATCCTAGTGATATATTCAATATTGACTGCCTCGTGGTCTCGTGGTA
Source organism: Hemaris fuciformis (assembly GCA_907164795.1). Taxonomy (NCBI): domain Eukaryota; kingdom Metazoa; phylum Arthropoda; class Insecta; order Lepidoptera; family Sphingidae; genus Hemaris; species Hemaris fuciformis. Next base: position 24,666,067 of record OU015431.1, read on the forward strand.
CAAGTATGTGCCGTGGGATCTAGAGGTCCTGGGTTCGATTTCCGGGTCGGGCAAAGAGTTATGGGGTTTTTCCATTAGGAAATTCTCAGTAACAGCACGGAGTCTGGAAATGTGCCCGAAAACGGCAATAGGCTCGCCCCCTATTACGTGGGACTGATACATACCTGGCGAAATGTGGGTGCAGAAATGCATCTCTGCCTACCCCTTCGGGGAATACAGGCGTGAGTTTATGTATGTATGTATATTCAATATTATAGAAATATGTGAAGACGTTTCATAATAATAACCTTCGAATCTTCAACAGTTGAATGACTCCGTTAATGAGATACTAAGCCATAAAAAAATCTGGTTTATGCCATACCTGTAAAACTAAATAGCAATCAAGTGCGAGTTTAGTATTGTGTCCGATGATCTCATTCACTTACTGCCTCGTTGGCTCATATACATGTGGTATGGAAGCGAAAGGTTCCGGGTTACATTCCCTGGTTAGGCAAACTATTTTGGGTTTTCCATTTTGAAATTAAAAAAAAGTATTGATGGTCTCTCAGCGGTCGCGGGATCAAACCCCAACCACACACCTCTGACTTTTCAAAGTTATGTGTGTATTCACAATAAATTATCACGTACTTCAACGTTGAAGGAAAACATCAAGACGAAACCTGTACATCTACAAATTCTTAGGAATTCCTTACGTGTGTAGGCCGCCAACCCACACTAGGCCATTGTGGTGGACTAAAGCCTAAACATTATTTTGTCTTTTCTTTTGTTGTAGAGGAGACCTGTGCCCAGCAGTGGGACGTATATGGGCTGATGATGTTTAGAAAATTCGCAAAATAGCCTTAGAGAATAAGCTCAAAACACGCCCATATTCTAGGATGTTTTGAAAGACAATTATTTATCAAACGCAAAAACTCCGTCTAGCCCCTCTTGGATACAGGCTTGAGTGTTAGCGAAAGGAACGTGTCTTGAACGAGATAATATATATTTAATGATATTTAATAACAATGAATGGTCTGATTAGAAATGTTTGCTGATGCGTCTGCGTAGTGCGTGGAAAAATATGCTTCAATATTTACATTACTTTTGAGATTCGCTTTGCTCACTAATATTGGCAAAGACTTATCCTATATCGCAATGCGCTATATAAAATAACATAATCCTTCTGCCCAATGTATGAATTTCCCAGGCGTTGTTGTTCCATTCAGAACCTTGTTAGGCGGCTGTTGTGACGTGTTTTGTTGGATGTAGCACCATCTACCTAATTGGAATTTTGTGTCCATAGAATTGTATACATTGTGGTGGAAACATGAGAATCCGTGATGTCTTCTAGGATTGAGCGTGCCGTCGTGACAAAATCTAGACGATCATAGGCAATATTAGGCACATATATCTTTTCTAATCTCACGTCGCGCCAGCTGTCCGGTTTTCTAATGTCATTGTTAATTACTATTTTATGTCTGCCCCTGTTTTGTTATGGCGATTTAACATTTACCGCAAAACTAGACGTGGAAAGCAGGTCTTTGGCTCAATCGATTCTTAATAGAAAAGATAAAATCCTCATATTGTGTACATTAGCGCCATAATAAGTTGCGGTGTGACCAGAGACTAAACGTCGCGTTTTTAGACCAAGGCTGTCTATGGAAAAGTAGGTAATGAGTTCTAAATCTCGTTCCGTCTTTACTCTGAAGTATAACACTTCACTAGTAGTTACTGTTATTTAGAGATAATTGATTTTTTTAGTGGATATTTGCAACAATAATTCTTGTTTTTTAAATAATAATAGGTAAAATTTTTTTATACACACTCACACTCACACTCACGCCAGTATCCCGGAAAAATTAAGAAGTATCGCGTAAGCTCTATTTTTAATTTTTAATCCCACGTAATAGTGACGAGTTAAGTGTCGCTTCCAGGCACATATCCACATTCCGTGCTGCTACTGAAATTTTTCCAACAGAAAATATCAACAACGCTTCCCTATACTAGGGAATTGAATCCGGGTCGTCTCAACCGCACGCCGCACTTCTAATATAATGTTACTTCAAGTATTCATCCTAATATTACATCTATTCAATCCCAATACCGAGGCCACTGGACATTGGCCTTACGCCAGGACATATTTCCTTCAAAATTGATCCTTAAGAACGCACTACACTTCCATCAAACACCAGTACAATAACATTGCTATACGCATATATAGAACATATAGAAGCAGTGATGGCCTCGAAGTTTAGGCGCGTGGTCGAGAATTTCGACGGTCGACGGTTCAAACCCCAGGCACACACCTCTGACTTTTCGAGGTTATGTGTGTATTCACAAAGAATTATCACTTGCTTTAACGGTGAAGGAAAACATCGTGATGAAACCTGCACACCTAAAGCTCGTAGGAATTTCTTAGGTGTGTAGTCCGCCAACCCGCACTAGGCCAGCGTGGTGGACTAAGGCCTAAACCCTCTCAGTTGTAGAGGAGGCCCGTGCCCAGCAGTGGGACGTATATGGGCTGATGATGATGATGATGACGCATATAAAACTAATAAACCAGTAAAGTATTTCTAAACGCAAACCTAACAAATAAGTGTTGTGTCGTCAATATCAGAAACTATGAAAGCGCTTTTGGTTTGAAAAGACCCCGACTGTTAATATCTGTGGATATTACAAACATACATTACATTGACTGCCTCGTGGTCTCGCGGTACAAGTATGTGCCGAGCGATCTAGAGGTCCTGGGTTCGATTCCCGGGTCGGGCAAAGTGTTATTGGGTTTTTCCATTAGGAAATTCTCAGTAGCAGCACGGAGTCTGGAATTGTGCCCGTAGGCTCGCCCCCTATTACGTGGGACTGATACATACCTGGCAAAATGTGGGTGCAGAAATGCACCTCTGTCTACCCCTTCGGGGAATACAGGCGTGAGTTTATGTATGTATAAATGTATTACAAATATTTAGTGCGGGAATCAAATTCATAGCGCTTTGTTTCAAAGTTTGCTATCTAACCAACTGCGCAACGGAGATCGTCAATATGTTAAGCTAAATACAGATAAACGTTATTTATAATTGGTTGACCTAACTACGACTTAAGCATGTTCTGGCCTGTTTTATTGATTGACCCGTGACGTTATAAAACGAGACGAAACTTGTTTAAGCAGTAAAAATAACGAACCTTTATAAGTAAGGTTGATATGCTGTAAACTGGCTATTGTAAAACACTTACAAATACTATATAACTTCACGCCTATATCCTCTAGAAAGTATGTCAGCATCCCCTATGTAGAGATGCATTTCTGCACCCCTATTAGGCTACCTATCAGTCCTACGTACTAGGGGGCGAGCCTGTTGTCGTTTTTTCGGCACTTTCCAAACTCTGTACTGCTACTGATAATTTGCACCAAAAACCCAAAACCACTTTGCCCGGCCCGTGATACAAACCCGGGACCTCTTGATTGCACGGCACACTTGAGCTGCGAGACCACAAGGCAGCCACAGTAACACATTTATTATTTGAAGCATAATATTAAAATGCAAGCAATAAGGATGTAAAGTATGCAAATTAACAGTTATTACCGTTTAAATATTTGTGTCCGTGTTTGTAAACGCGCCTCACGTACTCACTACAGACACAGTGCAAATCGTGTAATAGGACCTATTACGCATAAGTTTATTACATACAGAATCTACTTAACATAATACTGATTAAGCATAACCACGACCGAGGATTGCGACTGTTAAATTGTACACTTTTCTTACAAATTGCCTCCTATTTCCCGAGAGGATACGATGAGGTTTTAATTTTTACTCAGAATTTACTAATTGTATGGATTGGTGCACGGCCCTTATTGTACATTTTAAAGGGAAAGGCTCACCGCAGCAGCTCAGTGCAAGAATTATCGGGGTATCAGCCTCTTTAGCGTGGTAGGAAAACTGTATGCAAAAATCTGATTAAAAGAATGATTCGTGGGAAAGAAGATAAGATTTCGGATGTGCAAGGTATTTCGAAAGGGAAGAGGATCTTTGATTTACGGTGCATAGAAGAGAAGGTCTTAGCAAAACATCTGAAGGTCTTCTGCGCCTTTATCGACATAGAAGAGGGTTATGACGGTGTGGCGAGGGATGAACTGTGGTCAATCAATCCCACTCCCAGTTACATCTGACCAGACCCGTGAATCCAAACCGAAATGTAATTCATTATCAGAATTAGTAGACGTTTGTGTTTAAAAACTCCATTTATACATAAATAAAGGAACGCAAAAAAGTATCCTATTCCATTCAGGTTCATTATCTACGTGGAATTCCACCCAAAATGTTTATTTTTAAAGAAAGGACAGAGCTTAATGCTCCACTTTCGGTATCTCGGGGAAGCCGAAAGGGGTATATCGGGGTCAGTGGCGATACTTCCATAGAAGCCCAAAAGCGTTACACGTTAATTGTGTAATGTCTAGTTTATAATTGCTTATTGTGGGTTCTTTATTTAACGAATTGCTTTTGTGAAATAAATATTTAAAGCTGAAATATTATTATTCGGAATTTTGTAAGGCAAACTGGGCTTTTGGGCTTCTATGGAAGTAGCGCCACTGATCGGGGTCTCTAGCCTTCCAACGCGTCGTGCTGAACAATTGTCCGCTTAGTTCAGTTGGGTCCCTAGCCAAAATCCTACGACAACATACCGTCTAAAACCTCTCGGTGGCGATTTGAGCGGCACTACAGCATCTCAGGGCGAGGGGCGCCCTGCATTAGTACCCGCTGCCGCCCGGCGCTCCGTTCAATTATGAACTCCTCAAAATTGAACCCAAAATGCTTAGCTATTTTTGCTCGATTTAATATCAAAATATCCAAGCATACAGCCTATCGGTCTGATTATTCTGCTTTTGTGGGATCAGAATAAAATTAACTAACGATTCTTGTAAAATAATTAATTAAAATTATTTTAATAAAACAATGCGTATGTAACTTGCTTTACAAATTGAAGTGATTAATTCTGTACATGATTTACATTTACAAATGGCTCGTGGCCTTCACTTAAACTCCAAGCTTTAACATTATTTCTTTAATACCTTGTAGATACTGCGATATTTGATTTAATTAGCATTAAATTATCTTATTAATTATATTAATCGTTCTTATTTACATATAGTTTACATTGTATCATTTAGTTTAATAAAGCCATACACCTAATTACTCTTTGTTAAATCATTAATAGGATGTGTGTAAGTAATTTTCTCAACATATTTTTATCCATTCGACAAACACAGACCCATGACAGATTTCAATAATAAGATTGTCAAAAAAAATTGCTTTGTATATTTATTTTTGGGTTTCTTTTTCTATTTTTAAATCGTAAGCCTATAACTGACTTCTGATTGGTTTTCATAGTTCTTGATGCTACTGAAAATATTCTACAGAAAAAACTCAACAACACTATGCGTGAAGAAGCATTTGTGCAGGCCGGCATGATTGTGTCGACCAGCGGGTGACCATATCGTTTCTCGCTGGTCGGTATTAATTTTTTGGACTCCACTGTGCTTACCATCAGGTACAGTGGAGTCACTTATTATTATGTGTGTATTATAATTCATAGAATCATAAGTGGAAACATAATTCCAGGGTCGATTCTGATTTTATCGGGTTTTTCCATTAGGAAATTCCCAGTAGCAGCACGGAGTCTGGAAATGTGCTCGAAAAACGACAATATTACATGGGACTAATATATTACTGGTGAAATGTAGCAGTATGCAGCAATGCACCTGTGCCTACCCCTTTGAGGACTACAGGCGTGACTCGTGAGGTTGTATATGTATGTACTATATATGTACCCATCTATCTATCTATAAATACGACCTGACAAATTAATTGTATGTCATTAGAGTCGGTTCAGTCACGTGTTGAAGTAGCCACTATGTGTCTGTAACACGTGAATAGCTTAGGCGAGGTCAAGGTTTCGCGTCCGCTTACAAGCGATAGCTCCTTTCATTAGAGGATAGGGGAGTCAATGACCTCAACACATCAAATGTTAAATATCAGACAGCCTAAATTACTGTTCATAAAACATCTAATATCTATCTATATCTATTTGACTGTCTCGTGGTCTCGCGGTACAGGTATGTGCCGTGCGATCTAGAGGTCCTGGGTTCGATTCCCGGGTCGGGCAAAGTGTTATTGGGTTTTTCCATTAGGAAATTCTCGGTAACAGCACGGAGTCTGGAAATGTGCCCGAAAAGCGGCAAGCTTGCCCCCTATTACGTGGGACTGATACATACTTGGCGAAATGTGGGTGCAGAATTGCACCTCTGCCTACCTCTTCGGGGAATACAGGCGTGAGTTTATGTATGTATGTATATATATAAAAAAAGTAGTGATGGCCTCGAGATATAGGCGCGCGGTTGAGAAATTTGGCGATCGAGGGTTCAAACCCCAGGCACACACCTGACTTTTCGAAGTTGTGTGTTTATTCACAATGAATTATCACATACTTTAACAGTGAAGGGAAACATCGTGATAAAACCTGCACACCTAAAAGTTCTTATGAATTTCTTAGGCGTGTAGTCCGCCAACCCGCACTAGGCCTACGTGGTGAACTGAGGCCTAAACCCTCTCAATGGTGGAGGAGGCCCGTGCCCAGCAGTTGGACGTATATAGGCTGATGATGATAATATGGAAAGAAATACAAATAAAAATTATAGGTACTTATACTGTAACAGCTTATATATCCCACATGCCTCCTCTACAACTGAGGGGTTGGGCCTTATCCACCCGCAGGCTGTGCGAGTTGAAATGAAATGAAATTGCTTTATTTAGTCACGCAGGCAATCAAATAGCACTTATGACAAGTCAATACAGAAAAGAAAAATCTTTTATTATTACATTATAATTCAACTAAGTATGGTTCATTTTATATAATTTGTACAAAAATTATTACGATTTTTTTTTAATTTATTATTAGTTTTCATCAGGAAATACATAATATCTTATTATTATTATTTTAAAGTAAATAACGAGATGGACCTTGTGTATTTCCGAAACGTCACGTATTATTTTAATGCTACCACCGGATCCAAACGCGACCCTGACTGAGAAGACCCGACGAAACAAACAACGGCGGACTACAAACCCAGAAATTTGTCATGTAAATCTCTTAGGTATGCAGGTATTTTTACGATTTTTTTCCATCACCCTTAAGTGGACGATAATACACACATAACTTCGAAAATTCTGATACATGCTTGGGATTTGTGCCCCTGACCGCAGAGATTTTGTTCCGACAGACCGCGTGCTTTACCTCAAAGCCATAACGCCTTCATATACAATGTAAATACTATTGCCCTTGACCACCAAAAGGATTGCAACAGCTGTATGCATGAGGTACAACAATATTATTATAACGTGGTTGCGTTCTTTTAGTAACGTATTTAGCGGTAGCTTTGTTCGACTTTTCCTTTTAATTTATTATTAGATATTATTATCTTCATTTATTTTAACTTATTTTTTACATTTTTAAATATAAAGTTTTATAAAAAAAAATACATTTAAAAATATAAAAATAAAATGTTTATACCCGCAGATGGCGGGGTCTACGACCCAAGCCACCGGTGGTTAGAATTCAAGAGTTAGAAACCGCCTCACGATACGTGCCGTGTCCAATAACACTGCTTTTTGTATCTGGGTTTTGACCCAACAACCGATTGAGAGCCTCCGAAGATGTTGGTCGAGGCTCTTTGGTATCAACCCATTGGCAGTAACGACTATCGGAACAATAACTGTTGAGTCTACATCCCACATATCAGTAACCTCGTGAGCCAAATCTTTATTAGATATTATTAGATATTATTTTTACCATAATTATTATCTATCCTTTATTACACACTTTTTAGTTTGTTGATCGGTAGCTATAAGTGAAGACTTAATATTGGCTTATTGTTAAAAAAAATCCTAGTTGTAATAGTTAGTCTTCCACAAGTAAATAAATCTATAAATAAGGTAAATATTTCAAATTGTTAAAGAATTTCTTTTCGCGACAGCCTTTGTGTGACTTTAGTGATAAATGGGTGACTAAAAACGATATTGTACCGGTTTGAAGATAAATTAAAGTCAGTAAACCAATCAGCATCCGGTATAAAAAGTACTTAGCGTGTTATCCAAAATATAAACTATTTATGGAAAATGGAAATTTATTCAGTAGCTCGTGTATTAATTTTAAAATATGTCTTATCGAAATATGTTAATTCTTGGGCGTTCTACTATTATAAGTGGTTATGGCCGTAGTGGGGGGCTTCATTTCACATACCTGATAACTGACTTGCAGAAAATACTCAGTAATCCAGATATTCCAAGTTTTCTTTCACCATTCAAGGAACGTGATAATTCATTAATAATTCTTATATTAGATCAAGAAGTCAGAGATGGGGTTCGATTTTTATTATTAATGACTGCCTCGTGGTCTAGCGGCACATATATGTGCCGAGCCGATATCTAGAGGTCCCGGGTTCGATTCCCAGGTCGGGCAAAGTGTTATTAGCTTTTTCCATTAGGAAATTCTCAGTAACAGCCCGGTGTCTGGAAATGTGCCCGAAAAGCGGCAAGCTCGCCCCCTATTACATGCTGGCGAAATGTGGGTGCAGAAATGCACCTCTGCCTACCCCTTCGGGGAATTCAGGCTTGAGGTTATGTATGTATGTATTTAATTATTAATAATAAACTCACGCCTGTATTCCCTTAAGGGGTAGGCAGAGGTGCATTTCTGCACCCACATTTCGCCAAGTATGTATCAGTCCCACGTAATAGGTGGCGAGCCTATTGCCGTTTTTCGGGCACATTTCCAGACTCGGGGGATTTTGGGTTTTTCCATTAGGAAATTCTCGGTAACAGCACGGAGTCTTAATTATTAATGTAATTTTATAAATACACCGTCGTAAAAACTACAGCAAACTTGAAGCTGTCAAAGTCACGGTCATGACAGCCAAAAATATAAATGATACATCTAATAGTCCTTACAGCCTCATTAATTCAAACGGCATGCGCTGCGACGAGCAGGAAGTATCTTGCTCAACGGCGTAGACCATTGCTGGTCGTCGTCCTAAATGCAAAGGTTAACAGCTTACAAAACCGGACATGGAGTGACTATGAAACACATCTCTGCGTTTGAACATGTGTCGTATCACGATGATATAAAGGTGAAAGTACAAATATAACATATAAACATAGGTGTATTCTCGTTCAAACGGCCGAACCAATTTGCATGAAATTTAGTACGGAGGTAGCTGATATTCTGGATTAACGCATAAGCTTTTTTTCATCCTGGAAAATTTAACTGGGTCTCGGTTGGAACAGCTAATTATTCGAAAATATAAATATGCACTCGAGTTTCTGTATAAAACAATAAGAAATACTATAGAGGGCCTTTTTGGATCTGCGTTTTCCTCTGGTCTTCTTTCCCTGCTCCACGATCTACATTCACTCGATAAACTCTAAACCATCTTTCTATCATAGTCGCCACATCACCCTTTATCTTACAACCATCTCTTATCACACTAATCTTCGATCATAGACATCCTGAATGTTAGTGGTTTTATCTTTGACATTGTTGTAAAGGAACTATGCAGACCTGTTTGTGTCTCACGTATTTATGTATGCACTCACGCCTGCGTAGTGTGGTAGATAGAATAGTATTTCTACTCCTAAATATTGACTACTATTGCTTTAAGTTGTATGTAATAGGAGGAAAGCAACAGAGGTCACAGGCGTATACCTGGGATTTGAATCTGCGACCGCCGAGATTCTCGACCGCCCAGCAAATCCTGGAGGCCATCACTACTAGTACACCAACATACTATGTATGTATGTGTATATACAGAAGTAACAGCCGATATTATATTATTGATATTATATTATCCCTAGTTACACATAAATCGCTATAATTTACCAAAAACATGTTTAGCGGACGCGCTGTCAAATTAACTTCGGCCCTAAAATAAGATGCTTTTTATACTTATCGGGCGGCGCAGTGTGTAATCTTTTTTTTTTCTTTGATACCAACCAACCTAGTGTGGGTCAGGGCTGTGTGATTGTTAGATGTAGGTACTTATAATATTTAAATTGTAAAATAAATAGTTTATGAGAGCTAATCTTGTTATTCAGGCTTTAAAGGACAGTTAAAGTATGTCAAACAAATAATTGCTCGTCGTTGGATAAACTTAAGAAAATGGTTTTTAAATAAGCTTTCCTTTCAGAGAATAACTTATAATTTCTACATTTGTAATCAACGGGGAATTTGTTTTTCGTTTCCTACCTTGCGGTTACTCATAATCACTTCAACCATCCTGTCCTACCCCATCTAATCCCAGTCAGTATGTAGTAGCCAGTTCCTACGTTTTTACTTAGAGTTTTTTTTAGTCATCATCATCATCATCATCAGCCCATATACGTCCCACTGCTAGGCACGGGCCTCCTCTACAGACTTTTAGTAAAAAGTTTTATTACAATTTCTATTCCCTCTAAATCTAATGACTTCCTTGCTCGCGTCTGCATGAAGATTAAATAAATACACCCAACAGTCAAATACTTGGTCCCTTTGCAAAAATCCTACGCCACCATACGGGTAGCATTGGGCGGTACGATATGGCTATGAGTGCCCTTAATTGTTTCCCGCTAGCGCTCTATGCAATGTGGACTCCTCTGCGATAGAGGGTTTTCAGATGTCCCCCACTGGACCCTGCTGGGCACGGGCCTCTTCTAAAACTGAAAAGGGTTTCGCCTTAGTCGGTGGACTAAGTGGACTTATTACCTGTGTCTTATTGGGTGTGTAAAAGCATCTTATTTCTATATTAATAACGACAGAATGATATCATGTTTATTTATATTCGCAATAACTTAGTACTTTAACTGCAAAGGAAAATGAAGTGAGGAAAGATGCACATTATTTATGAGTAAAATCAGGATTTTCTTAGGTATGAGATGTCCACTTATTCGTACAAGGCCAGCGTGATGGGCCAAACCTTTCAAAAAGCAGTGTTATCCAGCAATGAGCAGTGTTCTGTAAGATATAGAAACAGTCTTCTTCTACGGTTGAAAAGCCTCAGTGCTGATCCGAACCCTGGCTAATTGCCAGTGGCGGTACTTCCATAGAAGCCCAAAAGCCCAGTTTACCTTACAAAATTCTGAATGATTAACCTTTAATATTTAAATATTTATTTAACAAAAGCAATTTGACATATAAATGACCCCACAATAAACAATTATAAACTAGACATTACACAATTAATGTGTAACGCTTTTGGGCTTCTATGGAAGTACCGCCACTGCTAATTGCAGCTTATCAAACTTGACATGAATAAGCCCTTCGTAGCCTCCCATGTAAGCAGATCTTCTCAAGACATTTTTATTTATCTCTTAAAGCAACGGATTTTTGTTTTCAACTTTACTACTCCATGAGATGATATCATGCAATGTAGAGGTCCAAGGTTTGATTATTAACTCGGTAAGGTGTAATTTTTGTCTATAGCAGCAAGATGTTTGGATATGTGGCCGAGAAACGGCAGTAGACTGGCAAGGGGGAGGGGCACCTACTACGTGGAACTTTAATGCACCTCAGCCTACCTTTTTGGTTACACGGGCGTGGTGTTTGTGTGTCAAAAGTTTGCTACAACAGGTGTTCTTAAAAACTATCAACTGAAGTATGTAAGTAACTGTATTTCTATACGAAATATCTGTTTATCGTTAACTGATAACAAATTATTCAACATTTTTGTAGGCCTCTTTTACAAACTACAAAATTTGTTATACGCTTTATGAGAAAATCTATTAAATCCTTTGCGTAAGGTTATATAATCAAACATACATACATAGATTCACGCCAGTATTCCCCGAAGGGGTAGGCAGAGTTGCATTTCTTCACCCACATTTCGCCAGGTATGTATCAGTCCCACGTAATAGGGGGCGAGCCTATTGCCGTTTTTCGGGCACATTTCCAGACTCCGTGCTGCTACTGAGAATTTCCTAATGGAAAAACCCAATAACACTTTGCCCGACCCGGGAATCGAACCCAGGACCTCTAGATCGCACGGCACATACTTGTACCGCGAGACCACGAGGCACGAGGTTATATAATCCTGCGATAAAAATACTTGGAGATGTTGATGCGGAAATGCACCTCTACCCACCCCTTGGCAAAACAGGCGTGAGGTTATGTATTTTTTTTTTCTCAGTTGCACGCAAGCCAAGTCAAAGCGAAAAGCAATTTTTCATTCGTTTTAAATTACAAATAACAATAATTTTCTCATAATGGCATGCAAATGATTATTTACAATATACAATATGTTATAAGGTAAATAACGCATAATAGACAACACGCGGTCGCAACAGTCATTCTATATAAACACGAACTGCAATAACAAACCGTTGAGGACGTTATAAAACATGATTCCTTATTTAAGTAACATATGTTTTGTGCTCTTTACTTGGAGATATTCCGGTTTATGGATACCAGCCATGAAGTGAAGTCGTGATGGCCACGAGGTTTGGGCGCGCGGTCGAGAATCTCGACGGTCGCGGGTTCAAACCCCAGGCACACACCTCTGACTTTTCGAAGTTATGTGTATATTCACAATTCACAATGAATCATCACGTACTTTAACGGTGAAGGAAAACATCGTGATGAAACCTGCACACATAAAACTTCTTAGGAATTTCTTAGGTGTAGTCCGCCAACCCGCACTAGGCCAGCGTGGTGGACTAAGGCCTAAACCCTCTCAATGGTAGAGGAAGCCCGTGCCCAGCAGTGGGACGTATATGGGCTGATGATGATGGATACCAGCAGCATGGTGGACTAAGGCCTTAAACCCTCTCAGTTGTACCCCTTCGGAAACGCCTGTGAGGTTATGTATGTATGTAATTGTAAATACATCCTTTTACTAATATGCAAGGATTAGTTTATAATTGCGATACCCTGATTCTGAGACGAAAGTTGGCAGCAATAATGCATTATTGTATGCTACTCCACAATAGTGTAGATAACCCAATGGTGTTGGAGCATTTCCACCTATATGTACCAGATATGTATGTCCGCTCTGGAGTTCGACGAAGGCATCAGTTGTTCACAGATTTATCTCCAGTGCGCTCTCACTACGTGGGCAACTCTCCGACAGCTCGTGCAGTCTCACTGTTAAATGGACTTACAGAACGGGTTCAGGATGTCGATGTATTTTTTGACGCTCTCAACGTACTGTTTGCGTCAGCAGTCGCCTATCTGAACTTGACATCAGAGTTCTATAATTACTGATTTTTATATAAATTGTGTTATATATAATTTAATTCGTTCTCTTAACTTGTCATGTAAATTTAGTTTTAGTTTTGTGTGGATGTGTTATGGATAATATTATACAAACATTTTGGTGTATAGGTACTGTAAGTTTGTATAAAGCGCTTGATAAATAAATAAATAAATAAAGACCTCAAAATTGTGTTAACAATAAGCACTATCGTCCGTTTGCCCTCGTCTCGACAATACATAAATAAATTTGGTGAAAGTCCTGCAGAACCGCGCCTTAAGAAACTCTCTCGTAAACTTGTTTGTGTCGTAGTGAGGACACATTATTAAAGTCAGTCTTTTCGAACAACAGCCAAGCGGTTCTATTTCCAGGCACAAGCAACTGCCAATTTATATTATGTGTATACATAACGAACTATCACGCATTTTAACTATGAAGAAATACATCGGAATTTTACGGTGTTGTTATAAAAAAAACGCGTAGAAGAGTTTAACTTAATTTTAATTTCTCTAATAATATTTAAGTAATTTAATGTATTACGTTTTTGAAATAAAATAAATATATCCAGGGGCTAATTTTTATTATTGTTTTGTTTTTTAAATATTGTGTAAAAAATAATATTTAGATTGTTTTTTGTCTAATATGAAATGTAGTAGAACTATTGAGGAATAATGTTCCCACTAGTTCCACTATTCGGTAGTACATTTAAAAGTAGAACATACATACATAAACTCACGCCTGTCTCCCGTTAGGGTAGGCAGAGACTATAGAGCGCCAAATGCCACGGTCCAGACACACCACTTTCGCTTCCTCCACTGACATTATCCTCTTCATGCATGCCTCGGTTTCGAGGACTCTTAAAAGTAGAACTAGTGGGAAATAAAAGTCCCATTAGTTCTACGGTAGAACTGTTTAGTAGAACTATTGAGAATGAACCGGCTTGATCTATAATTTCTCACCGTAAGTGCTAACAAACTATTGTTTTAAAGTGCGGCACAGTAAGTGTATAAACAAATCTAGAAGTAACTAAATGATTACCAATTTCCTGCTAGCTTCTAGGAACTGAAGTTTCAAATTGTTTTTGACCGGCCAGCGGTCAAGTGTTGATTTAGTCTACATGACCCCCTAGACTTGAGACAAAACGTCATCATGCCAATCTGGTCTAGTTCTCAGATTATACCTACCATCGTCATCCTCTAGTATGCTTTGTTGGTGTGAGAAGTCCACGGCGTGTAATCCATTTTACGAGGGACTAAACACAACTTTTTGGGTGCAGTAACACACCTCTACCTATATCGAGGCAGATTTTTTTTAACATTCACGCTTTTATCCGCGAAAGGATAGACAGAAGCCTATTCTACGCCTACGTTCCCCACTTACATTTTTAACCCGCAAGTCCAGACTTTATGCTGCATCTGAAAATTTTCAAATAGAAATATTTCCCGATTCGGGATAAAAATCCAGGTCTTTTGTATCGAACGCCGCAGATCCGAACATTATACACGTTGTATTCAGATCGTGATCGGAAACTAAGGCAGATAATAGCTGCAGTGATTACAAACACCGTACCATTAAAAAAAATCCTGATATTGTTTTTTTAAAATACCTTTTCCTTACAACCACATCCAATTTGTGCAGGCCGGCATGATTGTATCGACCGGCGGGTGACCAATTGGCCATATCGTTTCTCGCCGGTCGGTATTATTTTTTTGGACTCCACTGTGCTTACCATCAGGTACAGTGGAGTCACTTTGCCATGCCAGAATAAAAAATAATAATAATATCTATGATTGTAAGGAAAACGTTTTTATTTTTATTTTTGTCGGGATTTTTACCGCTTATTTTAATTGGGTTTGTAATCATCGTAGCTATTACCTGCCTTAGTTTCCGATCACGGTTTGAATACACCCTGTAGAATAAGTATGTGCTCGCTGTGTTATCGTCGACTGCTGGGACACCCTGTATATATAATTGGAATCTCGGAATCGGCTCCAACGATTTTCATAAAATTTAGTATATAGGGGGTTTCGGGGGCGATAAATCGATCTAGCTAGGAATCATTTTTAGAAAATGTCATTTGGAAGAAAAATAACAAAAAGGAGGCGTTGGAGTAGACTCTTCCTGACATCTATTGGCGAATTGGCGAATAATAATACTATTTTTTGTGAGCAACCAATTGCTTTAACGATACAACAGCAGATGGCGCTGTTAAGTAACATTATTCATATTTCATCATTTTATTAGTAATTCGTACTTACTTAAATATAATTTCCAAAAAACACAATTTAAAAAAAAAATATCCGAGCAAAGCTCGGTCATCCAGGTACTTGTCTCTTAAATGTAAACGGAACAAAAATGTATTGTCGATGTTAATGTTTCGCTCACGACTTTGTATAAAATACATCAATTACATGGAGTAACGACATAACTCGTTTGTTTTGAATTAACACGTCACGTGGTGCGCCACGGCCAATGGGAGTCGGACAATGTCTGAAAATCATGCAAGAAATCTATAGGCAAAAATATCTATATAAAATAATGTTTTTCATTTTCCAAACAAGAATAAAATCAAAATACGTAGTTTAAATAAAAATAAAACATACTGACCAGTGTATTTTACGGCAGTTAAGTATCATCATCATCATCATCAGCCCATATACGTCCCACTGCTGGGCACGGGCCTCCTCTACAACTGAGAGGGTTTAGGCCTTAGTCCACCACGCTGGCCTAGTGCGGGTTGGCGGACTACACACCTAAGAAATTCCTAAGAACTTTTAGGTGTGCAGGTTTTATCACGATGTTTTCCTTCACCGTTAAAGCAAGTGATAATTCATTGTGAATACACACATAACTTCGAAAAGTCAGAGGTGTGTGCCTGGGGTTTGAACCTGCGACCGCCGAAATTCTCGACCGCGCACCTTAACCTCGAGGCCATCACTGCATCAATGTTAACCCGGCGCAAATGACGTGAAAAAAATTACTAGGACGATGACGCTGGGTCATATTGACCCGAACTTTTAATGTTTTTTTTTAAAAGAACTTTAGTTACTAGCCTTAATTTTAATTACTGTTTATTATAATGATTCTTTGCTTAGGCAGTAAAATAAAAATTTAATAGATAGGTTCTAGAAAATATACTTTTATTATTATTTTTAATAACACATGCAAAATCAACTATAAAAACGTAACATGTTTATATTTTGAGTTTTTGGTAAAGTATTCTTAGCAATAATAGGAATCAATAATCTTATATACTAATAAAGAGATCAAATCAACTTTATAATATGAAAATAAAAACGAATCAGTCTTCTACGTCATCATTGAGGCCCACGGAGCTGCTGCAATTGTTGCAGTATGGAATCAAATGGTCAGGGCAAACGTAAATATGGCACGCATTACAAGTATGAGACGTTTTCTTATACTTTTTAGATGAACAATCTTGTCACCTCTTCTCTTGAGTTCCTGGTACTTTTTGGGGTGGTTCTTTACCAGGGTCATTCAGGAAATCCGCTATTCTTTTGCGCAATTGACGAGGTAAATTTACACGTGCCTTTCGATTTTGTAAATGCTCGTGTACTAGAGCGAGTCCCAGCTTTATGAGGAAATGTCGTCTTTGAGTACGTGTATCATTGTTATTGGCCCGATGTATTATGCCATAATTATGATATATGATTACACCAGGCCTTTCACGTAATATATTTTTAGATCTGGACCGTACATTTGGCCGTGTAGGTGCTTTTTGCCATATTGTTCCATCCTTCCCTTTATAACATTGTTGCCGTAATTGGTGTTGTAAGGACGCAACATCGATATTATCTGAATCTGATCCCGTATCACTAGCTTCTTGTTCACTTTTATCGTCATTGAGGCATTCAGATAAGTGGTCGTCAATATCCACGTCTGAAGCACCTTGGGAGTCTTCATTTTCAGAATCAGACTCTTCTAAAAACGCCAAAATTCTAGCACGATCATTTGTCAATGACATTTTTACTCAAAATCTACAAAGAAAACAAGGTTAATTAACAGTAAACACTAAATAAGCAAAAAAACGTATGTTACGAAATTACTACGCCAGCGATGACGCTGGGTCATAATTACCCGTTTTCTCTCGACGCACGTGTATCTCACAGCGCACGCGGCGTTGCACTGAGCTTTCGTAGTAAATGGGTAGAGGGGAGCCGTATCTTCAGCTACAGAAACTTTCGAAACACACGAGTGACGCAAAAATAAAATATGTTAGTTTAAAACTGCCTCGGGTCAATATGACCCAGCGTCATTGTCGCCGGGTTAAGTATGTTTCAATTAATTTTCTTTTTTCTTTTTTTATAAACATGTTTTGATGTATCATAAGTGTTACATTATTGCCTGCATGATAAATAAACGAGCATTTCGATCATTTCAGGCCAGCAGCACTGACTCGACTGTTAGGAGTTATCGCAATTTCGTACCAGTAGGTAGACGCTATCTGGATTGTATTGCACAAGAAAAATATATTCAGGCTTCGATTCTCAATTAGGGCAAAAATGGATGAGTTTATATAAGGCAAGCCTTACAAGGATTTTATAGACATTACTTTTGTTGCATATAAGCGTAACGAGACTTTAGAAAATATGTTCAGGGTTCGTTTCTCAATTCAGGCAATCGTGTACATGAGTTTAAATAACACACCACTAACAAGGATTTTATAAAAAATGTTTTCTTTTTACATAAAATGGTAACGAGAACATTATTAAATAATATTATTAAATAAATTCCCGCAATTTTATCACTTTTGAAATATAACGCACATAACTATACATAGATACCACACCATCTAAAATGTAACCCTGATTTAAATACATCGCTTAAGTGATAATATTTTTTGAAATATTTTTTGAATAATTTTGATGTTTAAAATAAAACCTGTAGTAGATTTTTCTATCAAAAACAGATTTGCAAATATTCAAACATTTTCGACACAAGAACCACGGGAGCTAATAAAAGCCTAGTTATAAGTAAATATGTGATTGAACTTTAATTGTCCAATCACGGATAAAATTGGTCATTCAAAAGGTTTTCTTGTTACCGACAAAATTCTCGGAACAGATGCTGGCGACCTCGGAAGTAGGAGCACAATTGCCGAAACATTTTATATCGGTTAAATGACTTCACGGCTTAGCGAGTAAGTTAAGTGAGCATTAAAATTAAGCGACATGAGTCCAAACTTCGTATTTTCAATATAGCAGTTGATAATTAATAAAAGTGGATTGATATCGACAGCCCCGTGGCGCAGTTGGCTAGACACCAGCTTGCGAAACGAGAGGCTGCGGGTTCGATCCCCGCACCGAGACAAATGTTTGTGTGATCCACAAATATTTGTTTCGGGTCTGGGTGTTTGTGAGACCGAAAAGTCTCTCGTAGTTTCTGATACCCACGACACAGGACTTGTATCCTAGTGTGGGGTCAGAACTATGTATGTGACTGTTGGGTGTATTTATTTTATTATTATTTTATATTCTTTCCGTTGATAATTTTATATATAAACAGGTTTATAATAATATTCTGACTTAATGGCACAGTAAATGAGAAACTGTTTCGTCTACGTCTACGCACATTAGATTCGACCAACCAAAGTGTTTTTTAATTAAAAACCTAAAGTGCGGTGCAATTTCTCATATTCGAAACACTACTATGTAATTAAATAAATAAATTTTTTATTTGTATTTATAATGTTAAAAGCATAACGTAAATTTAATTAATTCCGCAAATTGTACAGAGAATGTTAATAAATTTCAGTTTTATCACTTTAAAAAAATAGATATTAAGTAGCAATTAATACTAAAATTTGATAAAATTAGGCATAAAAAATGAATTCTGTATTTAAATATATCAACTATATAAAAATTGTTATAAAATTCGCTCAAGAATCATTCACGCGGCATCGTGGTGAACCGTAAATGTTACTCGTAAGGACACAGTTAAACTCGTAAACCTGTCGCAATAATGTTGTTTATTTATACAGCATTACAAATGTCCGCAATCACATTCCACTAAAACACCGTGTTTAAAAAAAACATCGGAATCGCACTTACTTCGCTATATACTCATGCTATTTCAAACTATTAATCAATACTTTCAATTCTTTCGCTATTTTCCATAATAATTTGGGTTGAAGTAAATAAATCACGCATTTTATTAATTGAACACAAAGTCACATAGAAGCGATAAAATATTTCGAAACGGCAGCCTTGGTTAGGTCCACTCACCGTATTTCTGCAAGAGCGGGATGCTATGGGGGCGTGCACACGGCGCACTCTCAGAACACTACTGTACGGTCGCGCGCGCAGCCTCACCAGTTGTGGCAGACTCACCGGCAGCTAAACCTACCACGCTGTGCCGAATACTTCGCGAGACAAAACATTCATGTATCAATTACCCTGTAATAATAATCAATCATAACTTATTGACTAAATTGGCGAACGATGCCTTCAAGAGATTCGCTCCTCGCACCGGCTCTATATTATCGTATTTTTTTTAAATAATATGCAGTAATGCAGTATATTTATTGGCTGTTTTGCCAATTATAAAAATAAATAATGCCCTGGCAGCATTTGCAGCGCAGTTGGCTAGAAACCGGATTGTGGAACAAGAAGTTTTGTATTCGATGTTTCCGAGCAAATATTTGTATGACCTACAAATAATTATCCCGCTATGTCTTACAAAGTCCTTAGCTCGCTGAATTAATTGGTGGTCAGTTGGTGTCAAGCTTGATGAGAACCAAGAGCCTGTGAATAGGGCTCTCGTCGAGAAGAATATGTGTGAAATATTTTCATATGAATAAGTTTTGCGAAAATTAATTATCCCATTTTGAAAATATAGCATGCAAGAAGACATGTGAAAATTTCCGTTATTAAATAATTTTACTATACTACTTTTCCACACTAATGCGTGGAAAGGCAGCAAGCAATTCTAATTATTTTAATTTTTGGATATAAATAAATACCTGTTATCAAAATCAATTAAAAACTTGACTAACGTTCGTATCGACAACGAAAAAACTGCAGGCAATGTGCCAGGCTGATGTAGTACCTTGGAAATAGGAAGTTTTCAGAACTTAGGCATAGGGACAGGAGCGGAATATGGGTTAGGGACGGACAAGCTGGAATCGTGGAGCAGGAGTAGTTACTTGCGCTATATAATCTATTTCGACACTCATTTTTAGTACTTCATATTGTATTTTTTATTGAGATTAAAACGTTGTAATTATCAGTACACGAGAATTGAATTCTGATCAACAAGTATTGAAGTATAACGAAACTTTACTATTAGGTAAGGTCTAGTGAAGTCTTAGATCTGTATCACCTGACCTTAAAATATGTATTGTATTAGTATTAGTCAAGCCTTAAAACATTAGTTGATTTAACGTCTACCTAAATATACTTTGTGTCAGTTTCTCTAACGTCACAGGTTATTCTATAGAGCAGGACTAAGCATAGTTAAGTTTTATTTTCCTAACTAACTTTTATAGGTAAGCAGGTAACCATTTATAGTTGAATTTTAACCACCAGTTGACCAATCCTTAAAGGATAACAGATACCTAAATGTATGTCACTATTTGACTGTGTGTCATGACAAAGAACTGTGTCTGTTGGGAATTGGCAAAGTTACGGTAAGTACTGTCCAAATATAGTGTTAAATAGCAAGAAACAGCTGCGGTTGGCTGTTTCACTGAAAGGCAACTAACCTACTTGATAAAAATTCATGACGTGAAGGAGAATCCCATTACCAATCCATTATATATCTCATCTCTGCTATACATTCTACAACACAAGTGTGTGCCGTCTGATCTAGAGGTCCCAAGTTCGATTCCCAGGTCGGGTTAAGCGTTATTAAGCGAAAAATATGTTATTTCACAAGCTAGTCGGCACGCGCATTCTACTAGACAGAATATGATATTAGAAAAAAAATTACGAACCAGACAGAATACAAGGTCATTCAATATCTCTTTCATATTATCTATAGAGTAAATCACTAAATAAACACATCTTGTTTTATAAAATGTGATCTCAGGCGGAAGCAAAAACAACAACACAACAAACAAAAACATTGCTCGCCTACAAGACCGGATTGAAAAAATTTTTCACACCAAAGTATCGTGTGTGTCGTGTGATTGAGAGGTCCCGGGTTCGATTCTCCAGTCAGCCAATGTGTTATCGGGTTATTTTATTACAAAATTCTGAAAACACTAACTCAGCAAAAATGGATTCCTAAGAAACATTGATAAACCAACCGCCTCTTTGGGGTTACGAATATAGCTGCAATACAATACTGGCGTAAACGTATGAAATATGACTTCATATAACTTCAATTTCAATTTCAAAATTTCATTTCTCCTTAGCTTTAGCGTCAAGAACTGATGACGATCAGGTTCGTATTTTTTTTCATCTATACAAATATATGAAGCTAAAGGGTTTGTTTGTTTGATTGGTTGAACATGCATTCCTGCATGGATCGAATTGAAGAGTTATATTTGCGTTGAATAGTCCATCCATCGAGGAAGGATAGAGGAACTGCATCATATTTGGGATAGTGCAGGTAACTTGGAACACTTCGATATCTAAATTAAAATAAACTCCATCAATGTTGTTATGTAAATACCTACCTATAACGTTATACGACACACGAAGCCATCGAATATTAAAAACAGGACAGACACCTTCTTGAAATTTCGGCTGCCAGCCTCAAGGAAGTGAGATAAGAATAAAAAAAAAAGAATACATTAAATCTTCTTTGTAGTTATTTTAACTTTTAAGTGGCATTTTTTATAGACAAAAAGATGTGACGACGAATTTCAGGTTAAGATGGTATGTTGTTAATTTGGAATACAACACCTTCTCATATTTCTCCGGTGCGTGATTACTTAATAATTAGATATTGTTACTTTAGTCTATTTGAAAAAATAATTGATTACCTAGATAGCTATATTATAAAGATAATAAATCTATTAGTTTAAACTAAGCTTATTTATTTTGACAATAGTCAATGAAAATACTATATTCCAAATTACCTGCACTCAAAGTCAAATCACGTTTGATACGCATTTTCATAAGGTTTTTGGTTTTTATTATATTTGATTATTTTTATTAGTAAAGTTTTGTAAATTGCCATTAATGTCACGTATGTTTCATTGGGCTATCCCCTTTCTCTTTAAATTTATTTTAAAAAACAAACTATTATTCCAAATAGCAGATAGAAAGCAGTGATGGCCTCGAGGTTTAGGCGCGCGGTCGAGAATTTCGGCGGTCGCAGGTTCAAACCCCAGGCACACATCTCTGTCTTTTCGAAGTTATGTGTGTATTCACAATGAATTATCACTTGCTTTAACGGTGAAGGAAAACATAGTGATGAAACCAGCACAACTAAAAGTTCTTAGGAATTTCATAATTAAGGACTATAGGATAGGACGATAGGACTAAGGTCTAAACCCCCTTAGTTGTAGAGGAGGCCCGGGCTCAGCAGCGAGACGTATATGAGCTGATGATGAATTATCATTTACTCAAGTAAATATGTAACTTTAGCTGTCCCACGCATTAACGCTCTTCAATTTCTATTCAATCTATTATTCTCTAGAATGCGCTCCTGCTCGAAATGAGGACGCCTACCAGTTGTTGTAAGTGACGCGTTCAAAATGAGAGTCCGAGAACTAATTTTCAATAAATTGGCAGAGTCATATTAGTGAGGTCTATATCTATTTATGCCCTTATTGCTCGTCAGAAAGTTCGACACAAATAATTTCTTAGATACTTGAATTCTACCAGCCGGCTTCAGGTCATTGTGGTGGAACAACACCTATCTACTTAAGAGATTTATATATAATACCTTTTCTATGACGTACAGGTGTAAATACCGTTTCTACGACTTATGGCCTATACTGAAACGCTACTTAATCTGAGGGCGACTTATATTTATGTGGCTGTTATAATTTAAGCGGTAAACTGAAACATCATTTATCGGTTTTAAGACTGTGATTAACTAATGCCCACTTAAATTTCCATAAATGGCAACATTACCACAAAAAGTTATTTTACGTGACATTTTTTAAGTATATACCGCTTATATCATAACAGCCACATAAATATAAGTCGCCCTCAGATTGTAGCGTTTCAGTATTCGGCCATTAGAGATCTAATTAGGTGGCATATTTTGATTTACTTTATTTATTTTGATATAGTCCTCGAAACCGACGTGAATTCATGAGGAGTATGATGGCGGTTAAGGAACGGAAGAAGTGTGTTTCAACCGTAGCATTCGGCAACAATTACTTATGTAGACACCACATACTCGCACTCTAAAAGGATTTACAATTTTTTTAAGATGAAGTTGTAATTTAGTGAGGTATAATAAAAAAAAACGCATCTTGATCAAATAACCTACAAGATGTGTATAGGTCGTATCGCCTAAGTGGGTGACTGACTTCAGAAAAAAAAAAGTTTTGCTTGTACTCATAACATACATACATACATACATAAACTCATGCCTGTATTCCCCGAAGGGGTAGGCAGAGGTGCTTTTCTGCACCCACATTTCGCCAAGTATGTATCAGTCCCACGTAATAGGGGGCGAGCCTATTGCCGTTTTTCGGGCACATTTCCAGACTCCGTGCTGTTACCGAGAATTTCCTAATGGAAAAACCCAATAACACTTTGCCTGACCCGGGAATCGAACCCAGGACCTCTAGACCGCACGGCACATACTTGTACCGCGAGACCACGAGGCAGTCATAACAATCAGTTGTACTCAGTTGCACTCATAACAAATTATATAATTCCTCAAAGTGATACTAGAGGTGATAACGTGAAATGCAATGGAACCAGGTTAATTATTGTACTACGATGGCCCACTTAGAAACAATGCATAGACAATATGCTCTAAATCGTCCTCCTATTTGTTGTTTTTTTTTTTTTTTTTTCATGTCGTTTTCTTAAAAGAGCTATCACTACTTGATGTACTACATATAATAAATAATAATAAATAAATACACCCAACAGTCATACATAGTTCTGATCCCACACTAAGATACAAGTCTTGTGTCGTGGGTATCAGAAACTACGACAGACTTCGGTCTCACATACACCCAGACCCGAAACAAATATTTGTGGATCACACAAACATTTGTCTTGGTGCGGGGATGTAGTTTACATAGAAAAATACAAATGTGTTATCACTCAAGGTAATCTTACAAGCAACCATGGCAGTGATAAGAAAGCAAAGGAAAGGGCATTTGTTACTAAAAGATAAGTCTTTGACTACATTGTAACACACTTATGTGAGTATATATACATTTATAGTTTATACTCGTGCCGCGGCTGACGCATACAACACTGATACCCAGCGTTACACGCGCAAGCCCCGGAGAAATTATATTCATCATCATCATCATCATCAACCTATATACTTCTCACTGCTGGGCACGGGCCTCCTCTGCAACTGAGAGGGTTTAGGCCTTAGTGCACCTCGATGGCTAAGTACGGGTTGGCATACTACACCCCTAAGAAATTCCTAAGAACTTTTAGGTGGGCAAGTTTCATCACGATATTTTCCTTCGCCGTTAAATTAGGTACGTGATAAATCTTTGTGAACTTCGAACAGTCAGAATTGTGCGCCTGGTGTCTGAACTTGTGACCGTCGAGTTTCTCGTACGCGTGCCTAAACCTCGAGGCCATCACGCCTCAATTCTATTAATATGGGTTTAAACAAAATGAAATAAATTGCCTACATTGGCCTCTCTCCAATTCAGACACAACAACTGAGAAAGAGGACCAGTAGACGCGTGTCAGAGCTGTAGACTACCCAGGGGTACACATTTTTCTTCTGGATAACTAATTTTTCGAAGCTCGAGACACTGTAGCTCACGGCGCCTGGTAAGAACAGAAGACAAATAGATAAATTTAAAATGTTAATAAGCGTCACAGCCCTCGAAGCGCAAATTGTTATAAATTTTGCCAGGAGATCTGCTTTTTTACTTGAAAGGTGAGCCAGTTGTTGCAGAATTTGACAGCCCCGTGGCGCAGTTGGCTAGACACCAGCTTGCGAAACAAGAGGCCGCTGGTTCGATCCCCGCACGGAGACAAATGTTTGTGTGATCCACAAATATTTATTTCGGGTCTGGGTGTTTGTGAGACCGAAAAGTCTCTCGTAGTCTCTGATACCCACGACACAGGACTTGTATCCTAGTGTGGGGTCAGAACTATGTATGTGACTGTTGGGTATATTTATTATTTATTTATTAATCAAATTATATTAAGTCAATAAGTATCACAGGTCTGCAAACGTTACTATTTTATTAATACTGCGAATAAATAGCCAATTATAATTAGTCGGAAACCAATTGCAGCAACTGTGTTACGTAGTTTTGATGTGTGTGTGTGTGGAATTATCTACGGTGCACTTGATGACAAATGTTATTAAACCACTCTTTTTAAATTGTTAATGGCGTTATCTTGCCACTCGACTCAACAATGCCGACCGGCTAAGTGCTTCTTCATATTTTCAAAACCCAGGGTTAAAATTTGTTTTCATTATTAGCCCATATACATCCCACTGCTGGGCTCGGGCCTCCTCTAAATCTGAGACGGTTGGTTGGCTGACCTAGTAGGTACGGGTTGGCGGAATAGACACCTAAGAAATTCCTAAGAACTTTTAGGTGTGCAGGTTTCCTCATGATGTTTTCCTTCACCGTCAAAGTACGTGATGATTTATTGCGAATACACAAAATTAATTTTACTTTCTTTTATAAGGTTCACTAAGAAATAAAAGAAGTCGTGGAGAAAAATCTGTATAATACTTTAATCTTAACGGTATTAGCACTTTACGAAATACATACTTTTTATAATATAAAACAAAAAACTAAATACACTTAACATTAAGCCAACAGGTCGTCTTCATCCAAAAAATCCTGGAAAGAGAAAAAACAAAATATAAATAACTGGAATTTATTCAACTATATACCGATCATGCATGTGGGTTTCGGCTGTAGGCCAACATCAAAAATGGTCAAATGAGTAGGAAAACATGTAATACTTTTTAAATCCAGGCAAATGTACCAGCATACATTATCATTATATCGTCTTTGAAGATTAAATCGATTTATATCATTAATATAATCGATTATACTACGGTAATAAACAACAAATGAGGAACAATTATTTGTAGATCAACATATGAGCATACATATATAAAAAAAACGTGTGTGTGTACTTATGTGCACGCGTTAGAAGTTATACTTCATACATAAATATATATTTTCTCAAATAATATTATAATATAATATTTTAAATAACTTTTTCGTGACGGAGTGCGCGCGCATCGTAAAAAATTATAAAATTAAAAAAGAAGTATGACTTAAAATAACAAAAAAGTGTGTGTGTGTACTTATGTGCACGCGTTAGAAGTTATACTTCATACATAAATATATATTTTCTTAAATAAAATAATAATATATTATAAAATAATTTTTTTTATTTTTTTATTTATACATAAAATTTGTTAATATACCAGAAATAAAACAAAACGAAAAAAAATTTTTTTTTAGATAATAATGTAATAATTAATTAACGATGTAAATAAATTATGCATACCGACAATTAACCTCAAATCTATAAATGCACTCAAAACAGTTTATTCAAATTAGTTTTATCACTATTATTCAATATATATATATATTGTCAGAAATAAGTTGGTGTGGGTGGCAACACTGCATTGGCGAATATAGAGCAAGCGCGGGAAAACGACACAGATCGTATATTTTCTTGATCGGCCTGAAAGTTTTTACGCGTCTTATTATTTGGTTACTATAGTTACGGCATCAGGTCAAATAACAGTCATTTTAAAAGATTTGAATAATTAAATTTTAGTTTCTAACAATAAAGATATACTAATAAATAAATAAAATAATCAAAACTACTTAAAATTAAAAAAATATGTCAATCCCTTTTTATTACTGTCACTATTCTACATTCTTAAAATTTAAAACAAACTTTTTCTGAATAACTTTTTGGTGTCGGTGTGCGCGCGCATCGTAAAAAATTCACTCTCATCATTTTTCCCTAACGCGCCAAAAGAAGTATAACTTCAAAAACATTAGATGTCTTAAATGTAATATTAGATTTTAATAGTCTGTTACTGGTACAGTTGCCCTGTCGACATGGTGTTTGGTACAGAACATTTTATTTATATATAATATTAATAATACTTTATTGTACGCAGGGACATAATATAGCTAGAGAGACATAAGATACAATAAAAGCACAAATGGCGGTCTTATCGCACGAGGCGAGTTTTTCAAGACAAATTTGGGATGCATGTAAGTAAAGAGAGAAATAGAAGGCAGTCAGCGTGAAAAAAAAATAAAAAATAAATAAAAAAACTTAAGTAAAAAAAGGTTGAAATTTTTAAAGTTCCTGATTTTTCACGAAAAAGTTTTTGTGCGATAAAAACTGAATATTTAATTTGAATGATCAAATAAATAATCTTCTTATAAAACACAAGCAATTGCGCACAGTGTATTCACTTCAAATCTTTATTGTAATTATCAAATTGCATAATCTTGTGATGATTAGTACAATGTACTATTGTATTTATATTACTATTATGTATATTATATTTAACAATATTTATACCATATATTTATTGAGACATATTTTACATTTCTTTTTTGGATGTTAATTTTAAGAGCTAATCTTTCACTGTTAATTAATATAATATGTTTTAATTAACAGCTTTAGAAATATGTCACAATCGCGAAAGCAATCAAAACACAACTTAGCTATAGAAAAAATAACATTAAAGTTAACTGTAAGTACACTTTAAATTCAAAATGCCAATAATAAAAATAAAGCATTGTATTTAAAAATAAGTATATCAAATGAGTTCCATACCACGCACCAATTATATCGGGAAGAAGAAACATTTTTCTCATTTAAAATGTAATTGTCAATGTGAAAACATTCGTAAACACAGTAAGTTGTAAGTAGGGTTGCCAACTTTTTTTACAAGAAATAAAGTATATTTAGGTCTAAGAAGAATATTGAACAGTATTTTAGAAAAATGAACAGTATTTTATTTATTTATTGTTTTATGTACATATTTTTTTGAGATTCTCGCACTACTTATTAATTTACTGTCTTTTTTAAACTGTATCTGACTAAATAAAAATAATCATGTGAGCGTCTAAGTCTAACACTTTAGTGCTAAGCATTCTGATGCTGAAAACAGTATTTTGTATACTTTATATTTGTTCAACAGTAAAAAGTATAATGTAGTGAAAAACAGTATAATACTGTTTAAAACAGTATAGTTGGCAACCCTAGTTGTAAGGAACAATAGCGACATACGAATGGAGTGAACACAAAGATTTCTATGACGAATGATACACGAATGCAACATTGTACATTTCGAATATATATTATCGTGAATAATACACACGGGTGAGGCATTATAAAATATTTTCAGTGCACCAACAAAACGAGCACAGCGGTTATATAACTAGAAACAACATGAGTTGTGTTTAACAGATTATTTAAATAGTTTTCTTAATTTGAGCTTGTGAGTAAATAAATTGGCTCTCTAATAAGACATTAGACATCGATGTTAGGTCTTGGCATCAATAATATAGTGAAGATAATATTAACACCTCGACAATACTAAAATTGTCGAAGATTCCACCTACACTTGATAAAACATTGGTTAAATAAAATAAATTATTGACAATCAAGATTTTAGAATCCACGTAGTTGCAATAACATTTTGGAGGGGTAGAGCCACGTCGCAGACAGCTTGGCGGTGCGAACGAGCCGTCTCAACTATATATCAGCCTAAAGAGGTCTACTGCTGAACATAGGCCTCTCCCAATGACTTCCACTGGGACCTGTTGGAAGCAGTCTGCAACCAGCGACGTCCCGCGACCTTTACTAGGTCGTCCGACCACCGTCTCAACTAGGGTAGTACCATTGTTTCATAAAAAATCGACGCAAATTGTTGCGTTTCTTTTGGTGAGCGAGATTGCCGAGGCCTAAATTTGTTTGTTGTAGAAGTTAAAATATTCTAGAAAAGGGTTAATGAACACTACCCTACATTGTTGAAGTTCAAACCGTCTATTCGTCTTTAAGGTCGGTCCAAACCGTTAAGATTATCCTCCAAATCGAACCGAAGTTTTGCCCTCACCCGCAAATCGCATATGTACGGGTCATCAATGATGATGCCCCCTATTTTTCAATCGAGACTCATAAATGCTTCCTCTAGTGGGTTAACAGTTTCGGAGAAAATACAGCTTCCTGTGTTACCCCTCTATGCAGTTGGATTGGTTCTAGAATAGCTCGTCTCATTGTCTCAATGTCCATACGAGGGCTGGCTTTTAAGTCGTGTCGTTTGTCAATCTCCCAAGATTATTAAAAAAAGAATTCGAAAACAAAAGAATGTTTTCTGATTGGTCGAATAGTTTTACTGTATCGTCTATACAAAGATGACAAGTCTGTTCAACAATCTATGAAAACGAACTAAGATGGAAAAATCTCTAGCCCTACCAAATCAACTCTGTATATCAGTTTTGTATGTACCTACTACATTGAAGCCATGATTCAAGCCTGCATGTATTTATTTTGCTGAAGACCTCAACTGCATGATAACTTGTTCCAAGTGGCATACGTATATTATAGCTATATGAACAACGTACCAGTTTCCCTTGGAAGTAAGATACTTTAAACTTTCTACTGAAATTTGAGAGAGTAAATATTTTCTACGTGTATTATTTAAAATTTACATACCCAAGGATATATTTTTTTTTAAATACTAATGGATTGGAAATATTTTAGTCGTATGCATTTCGAGCAAACACGCTCACTTAGATACATCAATAACAATCATCACACCTTTGTTTCTAATTATAGCCGTATTGCACTCATTTTATATAAATATTCATTTGCACTGAAAATAAGACTAGCAAATTCCAGAATGACTGAGATACTGCAAAATTTTACATAAAATGTATGTGCGTTTAAAATGTAAATGTGCATACATTTATATTTCATACAACTTATAAACAATTCGTGTGATAAACTTTTACGTATGAATCTCCAATAACATCTACTATACCAACCCGTAATGCGTTGCAAAATGTTGTTTTAAAAAAAGTTTTTTTACCTACCCGCAAAGTGTTTTTTTTATTTTATCGTGTCTTAAAAAAATAACACAATTCAGAACCACCAATCAGCATTTCAAGATAAATATGAGGTGTAAAACTATTTGGCGCGGAATGTACAATGATCGGAGAGCACCGAGTGCCGCTGGTGGGAGCTACGGGTTATCAACTCTAATGTATATTATTCACGACATGATTCCGCTGAACATTGATTGAAATCAAAACTAGCACGTTTACATGTGGGGAACATCTCAATAGAACATTTACGATCCTACAAAGAATATTTGTGGAACCAAAATCAATGGTAATGAATCAGCAAGATGTTTTGCTATTATCAATGCATATTTTTTCATGATAATTAGGTCAATAAACGTTCAGCTTTTGAATAATTTTGGGGCTATGGTCCTAAATGGATTTCTCTACTAAGGGAACATCAATCACATATATGTATAACAGCCGGCCACACTGAATCCAGCCCCGCATTGAAACAACACCGATCATTTTTGAAATATCACAATACGTGCTACGAGTGCGTCCCTTTAAAAGAGAATCCAACTGTAGTGTGGCAAGCTCTTAGAATAAACTTACTAAATTGGAATATTACCTTCTAAATCCCTTATGTATTTTTTAGAAGAAGAAAAAATATGTTTTAATAAAATGCATCGAATTTAATTAACACATCCACTATTATATGATCCTATACTATGTTAATAATAGATCAAATATTTCATTTGTATCCCTTAGTGTCATATTGTAACACAATAGTTAACACCGAACCATGAGTTCGGCTAGAGTTTAATCTTAAAGTATTATTGTCATTCAAATAATTGTTTGATTATTGATTAAGCTACTTGTTACAACGTAAATATTACAGCATCCAGTAAAGACGAAGCTAACTACATGACACTGAGGGCACCAACTGTTAATATAAACTTGTATAGATGCATCCGTATACTATGGAAGTTGATAGAATATCTAAAATACAATATGTACACATTAATAAAAAGCTAAAATTTTGAGTTATGTACCTGTGGTCGACGACTACCCACGATGATTAAAATTTACAACAAGCATCATTACAATTTGGAAATGGCGTCATTGGCATGAGGTGGCTGTGAACATTCCTCCAACGTCATTCGCAACAAGGTTTTATTTGTGTTACTCAGGTAGCATTCATTAATTGCGTAGGTTATTTTACAATCTTCTTAAACATTTTTTTTTTTTTTTAGAAATTCACGGTTTTAAATCGTGTTTACTTGAAATTTAGATGTAATAGCAATAATACACATTAGAATCATAGAAATATTAGTATTTTATTCACTTTATGTAACCTACCAAAAAGTAGCACGTAATTTTACTTTTTCACCGTTCTCCCCCCATTTTTATTTAACGCAATTAATGAATGCTCCTTTAAGAAATTCTGATGAATAGCATTTTGGTTGCCTACGAAATGATTACCAAGTGATATTTCACTGCTAATATCAGGAAAATACACTCCATCGAGTGATGCGAATGAAATCACTCAACTAGAATTCCCAGTATAGACTGCATGGAAACGGGAGCCTCATGATGCTACTATTCGTGATGCCATTGCAATGATTGTGTCACTGGCGGTACTTCCATGGAAGCCCAAAAGCGTTACAAGTTAGTTTGTAATCTCTAGTTTATAACTGTTTATTGTGGGGTCAGTATATTCTCATCTTTATATTGCTTTGGTTATATAAAGATTTGAAGCTTAAAGATAATAATTTGGAATTTTGTTGGGCATGCTGGGCTTTTGGGCTTCTATGGAAGTGCCGTCACTGGATTGTGTATATGTAACCGCTGGCTGAGGGGTGTTCATATGCTACACTTGGACATAGTTACACGAAAAGGATCCAATCCACAAAAAGTCAAAAATGACTCAAGTACACCAAATTGATGCTAAATATCGATCAGGATCAGGTCAGTAAAAAGACCCACGTAAACACAGCTGTTTTTTATTGATTATTAACATCGGAAGCAACCCACATTTATTGGCACATATATATACTTTTAATTTTTTTTCCAACCGTATATATTTATTACACATATCTCATCAAATACAATTATTGGGTATTAAATTGTACTACAAACAATTAACAATAATAATATTATTCTACGTTAACAACATACTCATATTGTACTATAAAATTAATATCCATGAAGAAATACGTTATAGACTTCAAAATGTCAATATCTCTAAAATATTTCTGTGTATTGGATCCTATTCATGTAAGTACGTCCAATTGTATGTTACAAACCAAGCTCCTAACGAGAACCTGCCAACTGGTGGTACTGACGCGGTGGTCTGGTGGTCGGTGGTTCAGTTCTGGGTGCGGCGCGGCAGCCGACGGCGCAGGCGGCTGGCACAACCGAAGCGACTGGCGACGGCCGGATGCCGCCCAGATGTGGATCAAAACTGCGCCAGACTCACCTCCGAGTCGATGTTGTTCTCGAGGACGATGTCGTCGATCTCCCGCTCGATCTCCTCCATGATGTCGAGCGAGTCTCTGCGCTTGAGTTTGTCGGGCGCCGCCTGCGACGTCTGTATGTGCGAGGGACTCTCCGCCGCCTCTGACGTGCTCGACTCCGCGAACGGACTAACAAACACACAACATTTTTTAAATGAAAAATACAAGTAGGTAGGAGCAACTTCGAGAAGGAGACCCAAAGAAGAATACAGCTGGGTTGGGCAGCGTTTAATAAACTTCGTCGAGTCTTTTCGTCACCCATACCACAAAGCCTAAAGACAAAAGTCTTTAACGAGTGCGTCCTTCCTGTCATGACATACGGAGCCGAGACGTGGACACTGACGGTGCGACTAATCCACCAGTTCAAGGTCGCTCAGCGAGCTATGGAGAGGGCTATGTTAGGAGTTTCTCTGAAGGATAGGATCAGAAATGATGTTATCCGACAGAGAACCAAGGTTATCGACATAGCCCAAAAGATTTGCGAGCTGAAGTGGCAGTGGGCAGGTCACATCTGTCGCAGAACGGATAACCGTTGGGGGAAACGTGTTCTGGAGTGGAGACCACGGCTCGGCAAACGTAGTGTAGGACGCCCTCTGGCTAGGTGGGGTGACGATATCCGCAAGGTGGCTGGCAGCGGTTGGATGAGGAGAGCCGAAGATCGAGCCCAGTGGCGTGCCATAGGAGAGGCCTATGTCCAACAGTGGACGTGAAAAAGGCTGTTGATGATGATGATTTTTTAAATATTTTTTTTTAACGAGGGGAAAGCATCTTAAGCTCCCCCTTCGGTACCTCGGGGGAGGGCGGAAGGAGGATGTCGGGATCAACACCATTAATAATAACATACATAGACAACAGTCACTTGAACAGTTCTGAACCCACACTAATAAGACTGTCTCGCAGACTCGCGATACAAATACGTGCCATGCGATGTTGAGGTCCCGGGTTCGATATAAGTATCGAACCTAGGTCTGGCACGGTTTTTGGGTTTTTACATATATAATTCTCAGTAGCAGTAAAGAGTGGAATTGTGCCCGGAAATAGAAAATAGGCTCACGTGGGACGAAAACACAATTGGCGAAATGTGGGTGCAAAAGTGTGTGTATGTGTATTATTAATAAGTCAGGTGTCGTAAGAACCAAAAACTGTGATAGACTGTGGCATTACGCAAAAACGAGCCTAGAAGCAATATCTAGAGTTTTCAATGAGTAAAATTGTCAAGTCACCTTTGTAAAGAGATGAGCGCGGTCGTGTACTTGCTGAGCTGCAGCGCTTGCTCCATCTCTTCTTCGAGGCTCCGGTCCAGGTTACTCCGCTTGGAGTTGTCCTCCAGGTGCGCCAGCTGGGTGCTGTGCTCGAACCCGAACTGTTGCTGGAACTGCTCCAGTTGCAACGACTCCTGAATCATACACACACACGTTACCGTAGCTGTTGTACCACCATGTATAAGAGATTATTTTTTTTGGATGATTTTTAATATGGCCAAGATGGGACCTAGGATAAGGACCTGGTCTGGTTTATGAGTAGGTATTAAATTGCGCCAAGAGGTAATTGGTTGTCTCACCATAAATAGTATAACTTGTTGGTGATAACATATGGGCATCGATTGGGTAGCAAACACTATACGAGGCTGAGTCTGCCATAGTGGCCTGACTATAGTACATTCGGTGTCGTCGAGGGTGATTGTCATATGGCATAATGTTTATCATTAGCCAGTTCACAACTGTCGTACAAGGGTAACAACCTGAAAAAAACAGCTTAACCGTAGGCCGCTCAACCGCTTCTCCGTATCTCTTAGTATGTGGATAGAACAGACACTCTATGACAGTGCCCATAAGGAGGTGAGGTCTTACAGCAAGTGTGTAAAAACACAACCATTTTCAGAATAGAGTTCCCTAACATCCACGGACTCCAGACGAGAGGACTCTTTAAAAAGGTTCGACCAGCCCTGCCGACGAAGCGCACGGCACCGACGTCACAATTAAATAGTAATCAAAGATACCCAACGGAGCACCTAGCGTCACTGCACAATCAG
This sequence comes from Hemaris fuciformis, assembly GCA_907164795.1. Classification (NCBI taxonomy): domain Eukaryota; kingdom Metazoa; phylum Arthropoda; class Insecta; order Lepidoptera; family Sphingidae; genus Hemaris; species Hemaris fuciformis. Next base: position 24,701,016 of record OU015431.1, read on the forward strand.
CCAGGTCACTCGTCAGCAGAAGGTCCAGCGGAGAGGACTCATGACATGCCGCATCTGGGACCCTGGTTGTCTGGTTGTCGAGCTGCGTCAGAGCGAATGCATGGGCAGCTCTCCCAGCATGGTAAATCCTGGCAGTCCCTAACCACAACTCATGACGTCCATTGAAATCACCCAGAACTACCCACTCCGCTGTCGGGAACTGCCCCTGCGCTTCGTCCATCGCCCAGCTGATGCTATTAAACAGCCGAGATTTCTGATCATTTGTATCTATGGGACCTGTATAGGCACACATAGGTACGGCTTTGAGCCAAGCTCGACGTTCACCCACAGGGTGGAAAGGGACGGGTCCTCCATCAGCGCAGACAGCGACAGCAGACATCACACCGAAAATATAAGTATACCACGGCCCTAGGCTTGAAGCTTTTTTCACGGATATAACCGGGGTATTGAAGGTATGATGTTTCAGCCGGACGAGAAATATGTGTCCCTGTCAAGCAGAGTAAAGCAGGCTGGGCCATCTCAAAATGGTAGCGGACGGCATAAAGATTGGAATGGAGTCCGCGGATGTTAGCGACTTCTATTTGAAAGCGGTGGTGGGGTTATGCACAGCAATTGGACCTGGAAGCGGTCAAAGGGCAGGGTCAGAGTATTCAAATGGTCGCAACAAGTACCGATCCACGAAAAGAGTTGAAAGAAGATGAACTGATCTGCCGGACAAAATAGCCCGTACCCTCCCTGGATAGACTGCCGGGACCCCAAATCTTGTCACCAACTTGCACAACGGACCCACCCAAGATTATGAACGGCATGGTGGGGCAGTCTCTAGTAGTAGTTAGCCACGATCTGGCCCCTGTACTTTACCGCAGGCGGTCAGCGGTCCAACCGTTTCTAAGGTCTCCTTAGCCGGCACGTCAATCCACTTACAGCTGACTATGAACCGACTCATGATATTCGATGCAGCCAAACATCACACCCCAACGCCATGCTCTCGACGAAACCATGCACAGGCAGACCCCGGAAGACGATTCACTTGCGTAGGCTACCATGGCGGGTTTCCACCTTGTGTGCCGTGGTCGCCAACTCGGATACGAATTTCCTACCACCAGCTTTCACGTTCCGTTCCGCTAATAAAGAGCCTGCTGATGTGGGATATTCATCATTGTGATGTATCAAACTCAGGCGAACGACTGTGTCTATTCTGATATCCAACCTGGTGGTACAGTTGCAGGGGGGGGGGGGGATAGAGCAATTACACTGTGCATATCCGGAAGAGGACAGCCTGGCATAATTGAGATAAGTGACGAGATATAACCATAAGCGTTTTTAGCTTGCCAATATTCTATTTTCAATGCACTGTGACTCATGTATCAATTGTTTTTTCTTTAAAAACTGTACTCTCCCACTACTGGGCAAAAGAAAACCATTTTGATAGAAATCTTTGGATACAAGGAATGCATGTGTATTAAAGATAAAACTAAAACACATTGAAATGGCATAACAATACAAAACTGAAAATAAAACTGATGACCCATCTCGGTGACTATCATAGAAGAGAAATTTTACACAAAAAATATCTAAAAATAGAATTTTGTGATTAAATATTACATAGAAGAGGCAAGATAATGGAGTTCCTAATTACTTCTCGCTTTGAAGTTGAATTAAATACTCATACATTACAAACATTCCGAGAAAACCTACATACCGAAGAGATCTTCACATGCAACTTCTTAGGTGTGTAGACTCTACCCATAGGAACTAGGTCAATGTGGTGTACTTAGACTTGACTACTTACAACTGTAGAGAAACCCACCGGTTTCAACCCAAGTGATCAGATGAGTGACATAAAAACGGATCATAGTCATCCCAGTTATGTTATTTACTTAAATAAGCTATTTACTTTAATAAGCTTAAATTTGTAATAACAAAAATGCATAATAGAATTTTATTCAAAGATATCTGACTAGATTTAAATTGTACTAACCGAAAATTCAGGGAAAAGATTCTCATAGTGTTGAGGGTCGGCGAGTGACTGGCCAGACTTCTTGTTGGTGGCCCCAACCGATTCCCGCCACAGTTTAACTACCTCGCACATCTTGGATGGAATGTATGATCTGAAAACAACACAGGAGACAATAATTATTTTAAAAAAGTATATTTTTTAAACAGGAAAACAAAGAATTTAAAATCTGGTGTTAACTGCAGACCTACAGGTGTATTATTTGGTACTCCTTCCCAGACGAATAGTTGTTCATGGTTCCCCTCAAAGACACATAATGAGCCTGACTTGTATACATAGTCTTATTCAATGTGTTTCCAAAAGCAATATAATATAATATGTAAAAGGGATGATCAGAGTTGGGGGCCCAGGGCAGATTCTGAGAGCCAGGACTATTGTATTGCATCCTCATTGTCGCAAACTCATTAGAAAAAAAGAGTACAATTTATTTGTAGCTTATCAGTTTCCTGTGACACATAGATGGCTCATAATATATATTCCTAGCATCAACAAGCTGCCGGACATTTTTACTTGTCTAGGCAATTATACATAACATACCCTATGTATATGCAGCAAGCAACAAAACCCAGTGGATAAGCGATCCTAGTTTGTGTTTACCCCAGCTGTTAATCTGATTGCTGATTGTCTGACATATGTCAGCAATATATTTATTAAATATTCATTTCTAAACCAGAACTAAACCAATTTCAAAAACATCGGACCTGGGTAGATGTGACTTCAGGAAACAGCAATAGGCATTTTTTTTAAATTCCAGAATACCGTTACTTTCAGTAGATAAAAAGATCTACACAATGGCAACTCAAGCATTGGTCAAACCATGAAATACATACAGAGATTACATTTTTCACATCACTGTCCTCAACATCAAGTGGAGTTGCCACATTGAATGTAAAAGTCACCTGCATTACTAGAATAGTTTTATTTCTTGCTTTGCTATTGACGGAAGTGGTCAAATCTCTGTTTTCAACTTATTCTGATTAATTTTGTAGTGAATGCAAAGTAGGATCCCATAGACTCACTGAGCTTCAGTGCTTGGTGTCAATACTGTGCGTGCCATTGTCGATCATGGAGCACAGAAATTATAGTGGCGGGTATGTGGAGGGAAAAGGCAAGGGCAAGATCACTTTAAAGGCTGTTGAGTATTAACCTGGCAAAGAAGGCGGCTTCTGGCAGTTTACCCCTGGAGATTAGCAGCTGCAGACAAGCGTCCAGGTTGTTGAGCGTGAAGTATGCCACAAAGGCAATGTTTTCATCGCCCTGCTCAGCCGACATGCGTGCAACCTCCTCCAGCAACCCCTTGTCACCTGTACATGACAATACAATTAGTAAAACACTGTCAGTGCCCCCAGTTTCACCCGCTACAATTCCGCTTCAAAGGGAAATGCCCAAATCACTATGGATCTTAGTATCGGCAAAAATATTTTTGTGCCAAGTTGAAAACTGCTGTATAGTGTTGGAATTAATATACACTATCAATAAGGACTATCATAATAAGCGGGGTTCATGGTAACTATGGGGTCAAAGAATAATATAAACACTGCACACTAAGAAGCAGCAATGCTAACTATATGGAGTCTCTTACTCAAAATCACTACCTAAATAAACACACCTGTTATTAATAAACACACGATGAATATAAAAAACATTCATATATATGTTTATGCGAATAACAAACGCAACTGCAGTTCTTGTATACATATTGGATAACATATGACATTGACAATTGACATGACTATGACATTATCCCGCCCGCCGACCAATTTCAGTGTTGCCAAGTGCATAAGTCGATTTATTATTGATTACTTTATAATCGATATTTCTCATGATGATCATGTTGAAAAAAATATCTTTGTATTGTCATTATATTATCAGGATGTTCAAAGCATGGTTCCTAAGTAATATGCAGCTATCAGAATAGTACCGAACTTGTTAAATCTATTATTAATAATATCTAGAAGTAGAGAGCTATTAATTGATGTAATTGTTGCAAATAAGCACGTCGATGAAACGCAATGTGCGCAAAGACAAAAATCTGTGAAGTGCCTGTTTCGAAAAATGTTTGCGTTTGATAGCAGAAACGAAATACTATGGCAAACATCATCAACCATTGCTTAAGAATATGTTACTTTTATTTAAATAAGTCTTATTATTAACATTTCACGCTAGCGAACACACTGGCATGAGCTGGCGATAACTTACAGCAATATTGTTATTTCTTTTTAATAGTAAATGATCAAATAAATTAAAATCGATTTGATATCCTATTTATCAATAATCTGATATCGCGTGAACAGTTTTTTTGACATGGCAACATTACTTTATGAACTGACTACAGAAAATGTAGAAACTAGGTAAATAAATAGAAAGACTTATTATCTTAATTTATTTTATCCGGCAAATGTAAGATCAACTAATCTTTAAAATCTTTGCTATTAAAAACAAGAATTGTTGATATTACTAGCTTGTGGCACAACTTAAAAAAATGCGATACTGCTTTTGGGCATTCTCTTTTGACTGCTCATTACAATCTTTAGATCCCCTTTTACCTCCTCAGAGGGTGAATTGTCAAAAATCCCTACTTAGTGCCTCCTTAAGTGTCAAATAATGAATCCAAAATTACGCACCACTAAAACCAGCCGTTTTAGCTGTACATTAATCTTTAAATCAGTCAGTCAGCTTCAAAACTTGTGTTATGAATATTCACCGAACCCACACTGTTGGGGACGTTGGCTGAGATATATTGTATCATGATTCTATAAAAACCTCTTAAATATATTATAGCTTTACTTTCCAGTAAGGATTAGTATAACTATATTTTAACTGTAATATATATAAAAAAAGTAAAATGCAATAAAAAGAAGCTAAGAAATTATTCAGTGTGAAGGCAACAGACCGATGCCATGTCAATGATGTGGACGTGCCCATACCCAGCATCTGGACGTTAAAACACATTCAGTAAATCCTATTCAGAACTCAACAATTATTAATTTATGATTGAATCATCACTATTTTTTGTTATAACCTAATTGATCAATGTCGATCAAACATTATAATGGTAATTATCTACATTAATTTAGCTATTCTTTGTGTTTTACGGATATATAGGCTATTAGGGCTGGTTGATCACCCATGACTATGATGTATTTCTTCCGTTACCACAAGAATACAAATCTTATGCTGACAAGACAAGTAGTAGGCACTCGGCACCAAGTGGTAAATGCTGCACTGCATAGATAGTGTAGACTGTCTCGGTTAGAGACAAGAAGCTCTATCCCTAATTATTTCATACAGTTATGCCAGGCTGATAGCATTTGAACTCTGTCTCGCTGAGACTGGAACGTCATATTTCATACTTTTGGGTTTATGGATGCCAGCATGTTACAATAATGTGGACTTTATATGACATGGAGTTGCTATCAGGATTAAGATGTCCTACCATCAGCAAATTAAGGTTTAATTGTGAAGTTTTTTTTGACCATAGAACCACCCTAACCATTTTACTTTAACAGCACAATGTAAGCTGTAGCTTAAAAGATGGCGGTAGATATACACTTTGAGGTTTACTAGTTTTACTGTAGTTTTCTTGATATGGATATAGCGATGACACTTACTAAAATCAAATCGAATCCAGGACCTGACCTGAAGCCTTGGCATTCGTCAACCAACCTTAATGCTCACACTGACATCAATAGTACACATACCGGTGCTAACAGCGAAGAGTAACAGCGCGCTGTAATCCCTTGCGTTCTGGTAGCATATCTTGGTGAGTTGTGTGTCTGCTGCGGCTGATGCGGCGGCTCCGAGTCGCGACCAGCGCGCGGCCGCCGAGCGGGAGAGCTCCCCTCCATCCACCACCGCCGCCTCCGCCGCCAGCTGCTGGGCGCGCCGCAACTCGCCCAGAGACAGCGCCAGCTCGAACTGGTGCTCCGGCTCCGTGGACACTGCCAGCGCTTGCTGCTTGAAGCCCTGGTAAACACGAGTTAGAGATAAGCCCACAGATATACTGACTGGGTACTGGGCCAGTACCCCCAGATACGAAAGATTAGACTTGGATACTGCTAGAACTTGCTTGCTGAAGCCCTGATCCAGACAAGCTACCAGTTAGCAAACAGACATACTGACAACTATAACGTTCCCCTCTTTTCCTCACATACCTGGTACACACAAGTTAACATTTAGCACTCAGATATGCCACAGTCAGAGCTATATCCCGAAACAAGATTTAGAGGTAAGGGTGCACTTGTTCGTTGGAACATAATATGTATTCCACCAACTATATTTTTCCCATGACAAACCTTCTACTCTTTTTGAGCATGCTCCAGACATATGTACTGCTAGTGAGAATGTCTTTATGGAAAAACCAAATAGCACTATGCTTAAGACCGGAGGAACAGTCAGTTACAAATGAGTTTCACCCAACTAGCCCGGCTGATCTTGGGAAGTGTTTGAATGAAGATATGTTTCCCCATAATCCTATTTTTGGGGACCAAAACGTAGTCAGAGCTATTCCCACATTTAAAACTTAAAATTTGGGCTATCTGAAGTGCATTGTAAATTTTTACACATCGGACAGTGGTGTATTTGTCAAACGGCAAGAATTACTTATGCTACTAATGCAAAAAAAATCTGCATTGTATAGGGTATAGAAGCTCTACATGTACCATCAGGCAAGATATATTCTCGATAGAATTCTGGCCCTGGAATTTATAATGGTGCAATATACATACATAGTCTCAATGTTCGGCACAGGTCTACTGTACTGAGAGGGTTAAGAGTTAGTTCAGCCCGTTAACCCAATCTCAAACGTCTCAGTACTACTGAGCATGGGCTTCCTCTAGTAGGGTTTAAGTCTCGATCCAGCACGAAGATGGACGATGATGGATGATGATGATACTGACTTGTTTCTCTAGGAAGTGCGCGACCCTGGTGCGGTGGTCGTGCGGCACGGTGGGGAGCACCCGATCGGCGGTCTCGAAGTCGCCGCGCATCACCGCCGTCTGGTACTCCAGCACCGACAGCAGCACAGAGTACGACACCACGTTCAACTCCTTGTCGTTTAAGTACAATCTGAAATACATAAGTTAATTAATGTGTGGAGAATTGGCAAGTTTCAGATCATATCATAAGTAGGCAGAAGTGCATTTCTGCAATTTCGCCGAGTATGTATCAGACCCACGTAATATGGGACGCTTTGGGTGACATCTTCTCTTCGGAATATTTTCCAAGGGAAAAGGACAAGACACTACGTCTTCTGCTGTTGTGATTGGCCACGATGGGGACCTATGATTGGTGAGTTGCACTGCGTTATCTCTTGCCCGTCGTAAGAGGCGACTAGGCGGTCACCAAGAGCGATCTCGAATCGGAAGACAGACCGAGAGGTCCCTTCCTTTTAGCAGTGCCCGGAACATTGTCAGACAGTGAAGTGGGGAGCAATTCAGGATGCTTCTCATGCTGTGACATCTCGAACCCTCTATTGAAGCATGATATCCATCGAGAGAATTTAGTTGGTGTGTCGGAGTAGGGTTGAGACAACTCGAAATCTAATCGAGTACATCCCTGTGGTACGCCGAGCTGGGCGGCCAGAGACCACAATATACCATTTTGGTTCCCTCTCAGGGTCTCAGAAGGGGGTTAAAAAGCTGTCTAATCAGCAAAAAAAGATTTTTTGGGTTATTCTAGTAAATTTTTCAAGACACCCAATGGCAATTGCAGTAGGGTCCAATAAAGTCGATTACGAACATCCCTCATCGTCAATACGAATTATGCGAATCAGATTTACATAGGCTGATCCCGATACCAGACACAATTGTTTGTGTCATTAGTCCTCGTTTTACACCTTATTTACGACTGACGCTAACCGTTTAAATGGGTCATTTAAAAGGTAACAATCATGTCAATAAACTCATCCCCGCCAATCGATACTATATTTGGACCGCGCTGCACCACCAACAAAAGACCGTGTGCCTCACCTGTTTTCCTTGGCGACATATCCGAGGATGTACATGGTGTGGTCGAGATGCGATATGGTGACGATCTCGCCGCCCACGTAGTAGTTGATCCTGTTCAGCGAGTTTGTGTATATGAAACAGTCTCCCACCCACAGCCCGGTCTTAACGGTCTCGTTCACTTCCCCCACCACCTGTATGGAAAAGAAAGTTGTAGTATAACTGTGATCACACTGCATTGAGAGTAATCAAGCTCAGTCCTTCGATCCATTGTGGTTTGGTGGACTTTATATGACATAATTTATTACAGGAAAATTTGAGTTCACTGGGCCTTAACCCGTACTTGGCCAGCTTGGTGGACTAAGGCCTTACCCCTCTCATTTATTGAGAAGGCCCTTGCCCAGGCAGTGGGACGTATATTGGCTGATGATGTTGGGATCCCTTCAAATATTGAAGTCCCTAAACACACCATTTCGAATACAGATATTGCAGGTTGTCTAAGACTACCATACCCAATTTTATATTGTTTTTATTTTCATATACATACGTATACATTGATGTTTTACACGGCATCTTTATTAACCTACTCTTTTATCGACTCACAATTTTTTTTGCTCTAAATATTTATCAAACACCAAACCAATATTAGGAGTCCTCCAACCAGTTGTTCTCTACAAGTCTACTCCACCATCTACGTCTAACGCAGCCCCTAAAATGATCTATAGAAGTGCATTTACCTCGAAGGCGTCTTCTATACCGTCTTCGGTGATGTCAGTGTTGGACTCTCGCGCTCTCGTCACCACAGCGGCGTTGTACTTCAGCACGTAGTAGGTCTCATCAGTGGCGAGACACACCAGGTTGCCGCTCTCGGACCAGTACACGTTGCGAGGCTGGATCTCGATGCTGTAAACAACATTACACTTTAGAAGCTTCGAGAAGGTTCTAGAAACGTGGCGCTTGATAGAGATAGATATATTATGTGCCTTCTCTTTTGTACGAAAAGCTCGACGTGACTGGTGCATAGAATACTATCATATGATTGGTTACTGCAAGCACAAAATGCAACATTAATAAAAAAATATTTTTCAAATATAATTGCAATACACAGCAAAACTTCAGTTTTAAGACAGTCATTATCAGTCGGTAATATTTTTATTCTTTTATCTACGAATAATTACGCGATTTAATTTCTTTGATGTTTCAACACTGCGCGTGCGACGGTCAAACCATAAGATGGACGGTCGTCCTTTTAGTGGCCGAACGAACTTCCCTGAATATAGGCCGCTTCTAGCATGTCACTTTGGGAATATTTTGGGAAGACCTATATGATATGCTCAGCAATGGAGATATCGTAATAGATAATCGTCATTTTTAATCCTCTTTGTAAATGACATTTAGCCCTTTCAACATATCGTAAAGGTCAAAGAGTAAGTTGGCATGGTTGTATTATGATAATTGTCTCTCGCATGTCGATACAATTAAAGGGCGCACGGTTGACTTAGGTTAAGCGTGGTGATTAAAAACATCGAAATGACCATCATCATATTAGGATTGGCACAGTTATAACCCATCTACTAGACAATACATTTATCTTCATATTTGTTAAATCTTTCACATTGAACTACACTAAGATAATATTGTGTAAAGCTGAAACTTTTTATTCGGTTGATTGAACAAACTGATCTTAGGAACTACTGGTTCGAATCAAAAAAATATTTTTGTGTCGAATATTAATAAAGAAAGGCATGATCACGCTACGGCCAATACTAGCGGAGTAGTAATGAAATATGTGGCAAAATTTGAGAAAAAAAAATTCGCATACAAAATTGTGGGCAATAGCTAGGATAAACATAGGTCTACGAACAACACAAATAATACAACACAAATATGCAGACAATGAATTCGCAATTCATTTCACAGACTGGATTGGAACCCACTTCTCCACATAGTGTCTATACTAAAAAACTTTATGTGAAAATGATGAATCACGCAAGCCATTTTATTGTTGTCGCCTTAACTATTTAAGGGTGGATAAATAGTAATTGATTAAATGTTCGTCGGTAGTTTGAGATGTTATTGTCACGTTATAGTGGGGTGGTCTCTATATAAGCACGTTCAGTGCTAGCAGGAGTCGATTGCTGTATCAAGTCTTCGGTTGAACAGACCTAGATTATGTACCATAGTGTTATTGTATATATTATATTGTGTGTCGTGTAATAGTTATGTGTTATATTGTGTAATTATATGAATATAAAGAGGTTGAGATAACATTATAAATGTTCATTTGTGGTTGCAATATATGTCTTAATTAAATAAAACGATACAATTTTATTGCATTCAACAATGCATCACTTGCATAATATGCAGGTGCCACAAAAAGCAATGCTTACATTCGCATGATATTTTTTATGTTGCATAGGCAATATATAATTAATCGAAATACCGGTAAATATGTAACTATTTAATCTTATTGAACGCCAAGCATTTACATATGTACGTATATATGTACTCAATAAAAACAACCATTATTCTTCTTAGTGTGAATAATTTGGTCTGATTGAACAGTGGCGGTACTTCAATAGAAACCCAAAAGCCCAGTTTGCCTTACAAAATTCCGAATAATAAATGTATAAGCTTTAAATATTTATTTAACAAAAGCAATTTGACATATAAATAAGAATATCCTGATCCCATAATAAACAATTATAATCTAGACATTACACAATTAACGTGTAACGCTGTGCTTCTATGGAAGTACCGACACTGATATTGCTTATTTACCAGCTCACCACTCAATGGTTGTGTAATACTCTTATAACTGCAGGTTATAAGGTATATATATTACTTATATATTATATTATTCTTATACTTAGGTCATTAAATTATACAACACACCAAATATTATAAATATTCGCCAGTGCAAAATACATGCATTGTACCATAAATAAAAAAATATAATGAGAAGCATAAATAGAAATAGATTTAAACTTACTATAAAATAGTCTATAACTATAAAATACTTTCGCATTTCTGAACAAAGCATACAGTAAAAGTAATTTAAAATGATTAGTTTTGAAGTACATGTGAAACCGTGACACATACCGTCTGATCAGTTCCAGATTTTCCCAGTCGTAGAACGAGAACGCCATCCCACTGATGGATTTGACGCCCAGCATCACGCCGCCGAATATCCCTGTTACAAACACAAAATCATTATATGATTTTAGTAAGTGGATGAAAATATTATAGATACAAAAATCATAAGAATGCCAAGTCGTTGACGTTACTTCCATAGAAGCCCAAAAGCCCAGCTTGCCTTAAAAAAAATCGAATAATCTTTATATATTCATTTAACAAAAGCAATTAGACATGTAAATGAGAATATCCTGATCCCACAGTAACAATTATAAACTAGACATTACACAATTTACATGTAACACTTTTGGGGTTCTATGGAAGTATTGCCACTGTGCCAAGTATGGTAATAGGCACATGATTAACTATTATTTTCTAAATACATAAAAACAGAACTAAGCATAATTGAGACCGCTGAGCATTAATGACATTTCAAAGCAATCCATTTAATTTCATGTAATATCATCAAAGTGACCAATATTTGATAAAACAGCTTCTATGGGAATTTATCTAATAGTGGAATCCTGTAATAAATATACTATTTGATAATATTTGTAGTTGTTTTCAGAAATAAACAAATCACTATACCCTAATTTATCTTCTAACCACAGCGCAAATAAAAAGTGTACCTTCAGCTCCATACTCTGGCTTGAAGCTCTTCCTCTCCTTGAAGTTCTTGAACACCTTGATGGTGCTGGAGTTCTCGAGCGTGGCGTACTCGGAGCTGTCGAACGCCCACACGAACTCCTGCGCAGTGCCGAACGCCTTGTTCCTCAACGCCATGGCGGTGTATATGATGTACTCCCCGTCACCGCACACCACCACGAACCGACCGTTGGGATTGTGGGCGATCGTTTGTGGGTAGATCTCGCACGAGCCCATGTCCTTTGCCACCACTGGGACACGCTCGCCGTCTTTTATCTCCGTACCTACAAAGAAATATTGCTTAACTTAGTAAAAACTTTCTCATACATAAATCTGTGACTTCCTGTTGGATCTCCTGTTTTTTGAGCATACCATCCTTATCTAGTTAAAGAGATATTTTTTTGTAATGACTGTTGCATCAGCTTTACTTTTCCCTAAAGAATACTATCACAGGTCTTAAAATTAAATATTTACCTAATTGAATTAAAAAAAAACCATATTATGGCAGAACGGTGAACTACGGCTAACTAACTACTAACTTGAAAGAATACTTAATAAATAAACACGGAGGTCAATCTTACCTTCTGGAAGCGCTTTGAGGTTGACTTGTTGCATCTCGGAATGTCTGGCCCAAATAATCTTGCCACCATTCACATCCATAGAAATGGCTGGCTCCTCACGACCCACTTTGATCATTATTGTCCCTTCATCATAGCTGCGGAAAATATAATACAATGTTATTACTATATGGTGAAAATTTAGTCATGCTTCAAGACTAATGTTTACTATAGGAAAGATTAAATTGTAATATTGATTAAAGATTAACAAAATCGATCATAAATTGATGATTATTGGTTTCAAATTTAAATAAATGTTTTTTATTGAATGATCATTAATCATATCTTTGTTCAAACCTGTTTGCAAAAATCCAATGGAGGATTTAAAGGATAATGTCACAAAATTGGCAGTTTATTGGCATTGCTAACAAATACATATTGATCAAGGTACTGCTGCTGACCTATGGTACCACAGCTATGTGGTAACTTGATTATTTGTCCCCAAAAGATTACTGTATCACAGTTACAATACAAGTACACTTGGCGTGCCATCATTTCACTTCCCTTATATTATATGGCAATATTAAATAAGTTAAAGCTGTGTTTGGCTCTAGTATTGAGAGCCTTCTCTTGCTACATAATATCTAAAAAAACAGTATATGTTCTTGCCATCAGAATCAGATGTGGCTCTAAGACAAACACTACGATTTTGATATCAGTAGCTTTATAGTATTTAAACTGACAGTTAACACTGTCTACAGGGAAATTCCTGTTTCAATGTTCAACACCGGTTAAGTATTTTAAACAACTAATACTTGTCATATATATAATTTTGCTAATAATAATTACATACACATACATACATCACAACACACAGTAATCTATTGCGAGACCATACCAACTCACCCTATAGCGACATTGTTTGATCCGTGCATGGAAGATATAGTCCAGACCCTCTCGAAGCCATAGTTGAGCGAGAACTCGAGGCGGTACGTGCCCGCGTGCCATATCCTAATGGTGCCGTCCTCGGAGCCAGTCAGCAGGATCGGCAGCTCAGGGTGGAACGACACAGCAGACACGTTCTGCACGTGACCTGCGTGATATACCAATCATCATCATTATCACTACAATCATCATCATTATCACCACTACCATCGTGGGGCTGTAGCATTCCATTTTATATCATCATCATCAGCCCATATACGTCCCACTGCTGGGCACGGGCCTCCTCTACAACTGAGAGGGTTTAGGCCTTAGTCCATTTTATATATTCGTGTCCAAATATATGCCACTGTCCACAATGTTAATATAAGAGTGTCAGGTAAGTCTTATTGAGTGCAGAATATGGTACGATCAATGCACCGGGACAAATGTTTATGTGAACCACTCTTATTTATTTCAGGTATACTTGTGGGCATAAAGTATCTGGTAGTATGTGATATCACAATTCTAATATCCCAGTGCGTGGTCATGAAACTTGGATGAACATTGCTGAATTAAATCTATTCAGTAACATCTTGCGGACTCTAGTTAGCTCTTTCATCCACCTTGTCAGTGGACGTCCAACGCTGCGCTTGCGACGCGGTATCCATTCGAGACCATTACGTCCCTCTTTGTGTTATGACAAGAATTCAATTTTTATAGTCTTTATAGCTTGAAATGCCATGAAAGATGGAGTAATGAATGAAAACTTATTTACTTATAATGATAAAATCTGAGTAATTTAGTAGTGTAATTAGTATACCTTCAAGTGTCTGGACACATGTTTTGTTCTGATAATCCCATATTTTGACAAGGCGATCATCAGCACCGCTTATGAGGTATGGTTTGTCGCCGCCATGGTAGTAATCTACGCAGTTCACACCCTTATCGTGACCCTCTAATGTAAAATTGGAAATGGAAGACCCTAGTTGCCACACCTGCGGGAAACGAACTATTTTAGAATATCTGTGAGCGATTTCGTAGTAGTATGTGACTTAATGTACATTTTAATAGTTCTTAGCTACGGCCAAGCCAAGCCAGCAGCCAGCATTTTAGTCTGCAGCGTGTCCGTCACAAATGACGGTCCGGATCCAGCAAGGGACTTTTTACACTAATAAAGATCAGGATATTAATTCTGTGTCTCATTATTAAATAAGACACGTTAACTAAATGATTTCTTAAATATCAATAGGTTCTCAATTATATTAAGAAAATCAATCAAGAACTGTACAACACGACACTAATAGCAGCTTGAGTCTAGTAAAATGAATGGCTTGTTTGAGACATATTATTTCTTTCGCAAGGGAAGAAATTATATCAATGCATACTTTAACGGTGGTGTCCAGACTGGCGCTGGCGAATGTGTTATTGTCTTTTGGGTTGATGACGATCTGCATGACGTAGTGCGTGTGACCCTCAAACACCTGCTGACACGCCCAGTTGCGGTCCCAGTTCCACAACTTGATCAGCAGGTCATCTGCAACATGATTGTGTGGTAATGATCAATGTTCCCTCCTCTTTGTCCTGAATCTTTTAAGGGTACCATAAATAAGGATCTTAGCAGACAGATGAAGGATGAAGTCTCTCTCTCTTGATTGTTCATTTGATGCCTCTGTTTGAACAGCACCTTATTTACCATCAGGTGAAAATTAACTACTTGACTGTGCCATCCAGAACAGCTCCAATTAGAACAGCTTTTAGTATATTACTAGTTCTAGCTTGTACTCGTAAACTCATCATTATGGGATTCGGGCTAAGTTCAAAACAGAAATAATCGTTATTAATTAAAAGAGAAGTTTTAGCATAAATTGATGATACGTATGATACGTCATCTGTTTGTATGGGAAATTTGCGTTTAGCCAGGGTTATAAACTATTTACCCAATTCAGCCTTATTGTATTCAGCATTTAGATTACTACTACAGTAAATCTTATACCTGAAATCGCCAATTTTTTAATTAAACTGCGTATATTTAGTGATATCAAACGAACCATTGGCGATTGAGAAGTTGAAGCAAAGATCAACTAATAGTTAAATAGCTCACCACTGCACGTTAGAATGTATGGTTGTGTGGGGTGAATCGCTATGCAGCGTATGTAATCCGAGTGCGCCTCGAACGAGTGGACCCTCTCCAGCGTGTTGTAGTTGAACACGCGGATCTGCATGTCATCCGAGCCGGTGATCACCCAGTTCTTGCGAGGCACGAACTTGGCCGTCCTTACGGGCAGATCGCATACCTGGACACAATGATGCGTCACGATACATTTCACAAATTCTTCAAATACAAGTCGCAATACAAAAGTATTATGATAATGGCTCAAAACACTCGTTTCCGTTTTTCTCACGGAAATGGAAATAGCTTCCGCAGAACTCAACTTATGTGTAAAATGACTTCCGCCTGAAACAGTTTATACCTTGTAGTTTTGTCTATAAAATGTTCTACTATAACATATCTTGACGAAATCTTATTGATTTGGCATTGTGGAGAGGACATTATACTTAATAAAGACAATAACTGCAAACTCCATTGCAAGTAGCTTTTTTTTTTTTTTTTTTTTTTTTTTTTATTCTGGCACGGCAAAGTGACCCCATTGCACCTGATGGTAAGCGCAATGGAGTCCAGAAAAAGTGCCGACCAGCGAGAGATGATGGTCTCCCGTTGGTCGACACAATCATACCGGCCGAATACCTCTTCACCTTATTGTGAAGAAGTTTGGGGGACTATCAATCATGGCGATCAAAGGACCGACCGCGACAAACCGGCCAAAAAAATTGCCGGCACGGTCATCCTTTCACCATGATTGAAGCCCCCCCGAAAACCGGATATACACTGGCTGATCCCGGAACGCGGCACACTTGCATGTGCCACTATGGCTTTAATCGTTCAGTCATTAAGTTCATTGCAATAAATTTGTGATCAATTTGAGATTGTTGTAACCCACTTGAATTGTGTTTGTTAAATATTGTATGTTGATACATACTCTTTTCATTGTCTCAAAACAGAATTCAAAAACTTAAGTGTAATGTCCTCATCTGAATCACTTTGATTCAACAAATTTTAGGAGAATTCTTCAAGAATCACAACAGAAAATTGTCTAATATATGAATCATAAAACATTTAAATCTCAAAAACATCATGTGTCAAACAACAATTTGTTTATAGGTTGGTATAATACCAGTCCACTAAATAAAGATAAAACAAATATCTGTTTGTACTTTTAAAATTAATGTTGGAGTTGAAATTGCTTCACAATATGCATTATAAATATAACTGTTACAAATTGAAAACACAAATGGAGGAAGTAGATTAATGCTGATAACAGTGGCTTGTGACTAGTGGAACAAATTTTTATTGTTCAATATTACTTGACAGTTCTTTGTTTATATTCTGGATGTGTACTCAATAGAGAAATGTTTACTGTTTCTCTTTGTAACTTGACAAATTATAGGCAGTCATGTAAAGAATATGTTCCCATACAAATCACTAGTACATTTGATGAAATGAACCACAAACCAGAGATAGAGCAATAAGTAACACAGGGCTATAAAATATGAAACTTGAGAGGAATTAACTCTGTTCTTCTGGAATAAATTGTGTTTGTAACATTAATTAATTAAGTTGTGATGGCCTAGAGGTTTAGGCACGCGGTCAAAAATCTCAACGGTCACGGGATGAAACCCCAGGCACACACCTCGACTTTTCGAAGTTATGTGCGTATTCACATTGAATTATCACATACTTTAACGGTGAAGGAAAACATCGTGATAAAACCGGCACACCTAAAAGTTCTTAGGAATTTCTTGGGTGTGTAGTCCGCCAACCCGCACTAAGCCAGCATGGTGGACTAAGGCCTAAACCCTCTCAGTTGTAGAGGAGGCCCGTGCCCAGCAGTAGGACGTATATAGGCTGATGATGATGATGTAATATTAATTATATACCAACATACATTGGTAATGTAAACTAATACAGTTATGATAACCATCAAGAACTAGGTTGTTCTGATAATAATTCTAATGATCTTGTCAAGATAATCTTACTCAAAAGTGAATTGTGGTAAAAGTTAAGTAACCATGAAATATTTCTATATTTTGTTTTTTAAAAATGACCAATACTAACAGAATGTTTAGTACTAGAAAAAAAAACTAGAATGGTTTTTATTTAAAACAATTATATTCAATGCTACTATTTTATTGATTGTAAAACTTTGCAAATGTTGCATTATACTACTGTGTCCAAAAAATAAGGTGACATTGTATTTATTTCGAAAATTCTTTATTTATTCTTCCAAATCAATTTCATCCCCTTCAAAGTAATCCCCTCCCGATGCAATGCTCTTATGCCAACGGATTTACCAATCTTCGAAGCACTGATTGTAGTCACTTTCCGGGATGGTCTTCAGTTCCGTCTTCGCTGCGGCTTGAATCTCCTCTATCGTATCAAAACGGTGTCCCCGGAGCGATCTTTTGAGCTTGCTGAACAGCCAGAGGTCACACGGCGCCAGATCAGGTGAATACGGTGGTTGCGGAACGATATGGGTTGAGTTTTTGGCGAAATGATCACGAATTACGAGTGCAGTTTTCGGTACCAGTCGAGATTTGTCGCGCTTGAGGCCCAAAACATCCTTTAAAATAGTATTGACCGAGCCTTTCGATATGCCAACCTCATCAGCAAGGTCTCTAATCGTTAATCGACGGTTTTTCAACACCAAATCTTTGATTTGTTGGACGTGAGCTTCGTCGGTTGAGGTTGATGGTCGCCCAGGACGCTCTTCGTCTTCGACACGTTCACGGCCGGCTTGGAACTCACTATACCACTTGTAAACAATTTTTTTAGACATAGCCTCATCACCAAAGGCTTTCTGCACCATCCTCAACGTATCCGCAGCAGAAAATTGATTCCGCAAACAAAATTTAATGCAAATCCTTTGCTCAACAAATTTCGACATCGCGAAAAACGAAAAACTCACTTTTAGCAGCTCACAAAATGACGCGTATCTCAAACACTAATGAATATTTTGACATGTAAATTTGACATAGATGTCACGGACAGTACTACCAATCAAAAAAAAATTAAAATTCTCCAAGTCCTTTGACGCGCGCCGTTTAAATTCAAATGTCACCTTATTTTTTGGACACAGTAGTATGTCATGACATTTTGTTTATTGATAAAGATAATTGTCTTTTCATGTTTAGATAACACATAACATGGGAAAATTGAAGAAATAATACACTACTACTTATTCAACTCCAATAAAAAGGGATTCCATTTTGAATACCAAAATTAATTTTAACACATAGATGACTGTTTTTTTTTTTTTTTTTTTATGGAAAAAGGAGGCAAACAAGCAAGTGAGCCACCTGATGTTAAGTGGTCAACACCGCCCATGAACACCCATAATACCAGAGGAATCATCGGTGTGTTGCCGGCCTTTGAGGAAAATATAGGCTCTCTTCTTGAAGGCCCCTAAGTCGTATCTGTTTGGAAATACTGCTTGTTTCTTTTATCTCAACATTACAAGCAGTATGTTGGAATTCTTACAGTCATTTCAATGTCACTTTCACTCATCATTGTCACCTATATTTAATTTCACAAATAAAAAAAAATGGCTATAAATTAAGTTTAGAAGCTAGCACGAGAAAAGGTCTAATTGGAAAAATAAAATCCTACCCCCTAGAGAAACAAAAAAATAAAAAACGTAAGAGAAAACACTGGATAACTTGTGATGATTAATGATGCATTTGATGAGTTTTGTGAAAATATTGCAGTGGTTAAAAGGCTTACACTGCTTTTAAAAACTTTATTTCATTTAAGGGTGTGACGAGGGTAGTTCAGGTTTTAATGTCGGCCTTACCTCGAACCTCTTGATTTGTGCATGTGTCTCGTAGTTCCATATGTTGACGTCGCCACTGTACAGCGAGCATAGGAGCCATGGCTCCGTCGGGTGCTGATCGACACATTTGACACGGTCAGACCGCGCCGTGAGCTTCCTCTTGATATCCAGACGCAACGGCTTTGGAAACACAACCATACACGTTACGACCATCGCGTACAACACGTATAAGAGCAAATTTAACAAGTATTACATATTTTTGATGCCGACATTACAGAGATGACCAACTGGTGACGATGCTTGATCTACGTGGCGCAAACTTTAGCATTTCATAATTATTGTAACACGCATTCGTTTAACTATATTATATTGTAAATGTAATATTTCTTACCATTTTTAATAGTTAAAACATGAAAATTTGTCATGCAGAAACACGGGAATATTATAAGTTTGACAGGGTGAGTGGACGTGTCACTTAAGTTTTTTCGAACGCATCTCCGGTTTTGGATACACATCCAAAAAATAAAATTTACCGGTAAATTCCGGTTATTTTTAATTAAAATATGTATTTAATCTTCATTTTCTGTTTACAGCTTATGTTTTTTTTTTCAATATGAAATTTGTTGATATTGTCTTTGAATGAAATAAAAGATTATTACATATCCTCTACAGTGGCGGATTAATATATTTGCCGCCTGTAGGCTATTCAAATTTTGCCGCCCCTTCTGACCTCTGCCTTTCGATACCCTATCAGACAAAAAAAGTTAAAAAAAAAAATGGAATTAAAATACTTTTTTTTCTTTTTTTAATGAGAAAGGAGGCAAACGTGCTAGTGAGCCACTTGATGCCAAGTGGTCAACATCGCCCATGAACACCCAAAATACCAGAGGAATTATCGGTGGGTTGCCGGCCTTTGAGGCAAATATAGGCTCTTTTCTTGAAGGACCCTAAGTCGTATCCATTACGAAACACCGCCGAGGAAAGCTGATTCCACGACGATGCTATGCGAGGAAGGAAACACCGTTTGAACCGCACCGTTGAGGTTCTCCATTCATCCAGATGGTATGGTATGGATGGGGGTCCCTGACCTTCCAACTCGGCACGCGGGTCAGTTGTCCGCTTAGCTGAGTTGGGTTCCTAGCCAAAATCCTACGCCACCGTCTAAAACCTCTCGGTAATCATCACGCGCATTTGGGGCGTTTTTACGGTATCTCAGGGCGAGAAGCGCCCTAAATGGTCCGCTGCCGCCCAGAGCACCGTCCAATTATGGACACCTCAAAATTTGGACGGCTTGAGATGCCCTTCACTCACTCTATTTTGGACGCTCACTTACACTTACTGTCCGCGACAGTCAAGAGGACACGCTCTCTGCCGCACATTTCGCGGTTGCTTTTAGTCATGGCGCACTGCCCCGGCAGTCCACCCAGCCACCCTTGGGCCCCTGTTAGTCGCCTCTTACGACAGGCAGGGGATGCCTTGGCGGAAATCTTACGCCCCCAATCCACACGGCCGTTTTCGGTTACCCGGCGCCTCCTTCTCTGCTGGCAACGGCGGGCGGGATCGTTCTGCTCACGAACCCGCCAGGAACTAAGGACAGGACGTTCTGCTGCGACGGACCTGGAGCACCCCGTCGTACCCGATGTTCCACAGAAGGTATCCTAGGACCGACCCTTGTGGGACACCGCACGACATTTCTCTACGGTGCTACTCGACCAGTACCCGGTTGGAAAGGTATTAGTGCACTACGCGTCGGAGATAGGGCGGCACCACGTGGAACCGAAGAGCTTCCTATGCAGGGCCAGGGCAATGTCGAGTGACACCGCCACCATGCATTTGCCCTGGGCTACTGCCTCCTCCGCGTGCGTCGAGCCCAGGGGTGGTGTTCTTTCTCCGCAGCCGCAGTACTGCTGCCTGAAGCTCCTCAGGCATAACGCCTGGAATTGGAACCTCCGAAGTCTCTCACGCCGAACACGTAAATAATCCGAGCCTCATCGACCACGGGTGGCATCGGTGGAAGAAAAATAAAATCCGGGGTGGCCATGGAGCAACAACGACTTCACTTAGGTGCTCCGGTCGGAGACTGGGTAAAAGGGGGGCGCCGGTGGACGCAATTTATTGAATGCCAACCCGAACGGCCGCCCCAAGGATCACGATCCAAAGTCACGGACTAAATTCTGGCCGCCCCAGTTTGCGGCTTGATCCAACAAGTAGTCGATTTCCGAAACAAGCTTATTCCGGTACTCATTGACTTTTTTTTTCGAGGGGAAAGCTGGTTAGTGCTCTGCTTCCCACCAACCCTGGGGGAGGGGGCGAGAAGCGTATGTCGGGGTCACGTCCTCGCAGATTTTAATGCCGGGCGGAGTCCCTAACAAAATCCCTATGCCGGCATACCGACCAAAACCCCCGATGGCCATCTTCGCGCCGAATGGGGCGACTACGGTGTGTGGGTGAGAGGCACCCACAATGATGCCGCAGCCACCCGATGCGCCTCCGAGACGAAAATGTCTCGGCCGTCTCGGAGTTCTGGGGGGCGCAATTGCACCCCCAATAGCTTGGTTCGGGCGCTATTGTGGGTGGGCGCCCGCGACGGACACAGGCCACGGTGCCGCCGCCCCTCTTGGGGATACTTTCAGTGAGGACGCACTGCCCCCAGCAGCGCGTCCAGTGACCCCAAGGGCCCCTTTTAGGCACTCATTGACTTGTTCCTGAGAGAAATTTGCGCGACCAGTATATATAAGGGATCCCCGGTACTATGATCCGCATAACTATGGATGTTATTATTAAGTAACAGGTCATTGATATATGCAGAAGGAACGGAGTCGGGGATAGCACACAACCTTAAGGTACACCAGCGTTCACAGGCCTAGAGTCCGAGCTTGAACTCCGACCTTTTCAGATTGATTCATTTCATTTTACTTAGGAGAACTCTAATTTTTTTTTATCATTGTTTATTTTATTATTCATAGGTATGTATTGAGTTAAATTTGAAGTAAATAGGTACCTACCTATCTTCTTGCGTGGTAAACACATAGATCGTATTAAGTTATAGAAGAATACGCAAGATTTTTTTACTTTTTAGTGCATATTAATTTCTTTTGGAATAGATTTTTTTTTGAAGGCGGTTTTTATTTGTGTAAGACAAAAAAAAAATTGGGGCTAATTTGCCGCCCCCTAAAATCTGCCGCCCTAGGCTCCAGCCTACTCAGCCTGCTGGTAAATCCGCCACTGATCCTCTATCATGTTATCTATCTAACTACCTTGGACTATCCGAAGAGACGCATAAATAAACGTCTAAGCTAAAACTGAACATTCTTTAAACGCAATAATTTAAAACTGTAATACATGAATTTATAGCAAAAGTAATTTCAATAATAAAAGAAAAATCATTTCCAGTTACACGCAGTGAGGGAACTTGAATGATACACAAATTCAAATTTAACTACTACCATTCTAAAAGTGTTATCATTCCAACAAGGGTTATCCAAGTGACCTTATTTGTTGTAATGCTTGATGAAATATTCAAGAACGTTATGATATGTATATTAAATTTTAGTAGTACTCGACATGAACAATTCGAAGCATATTGTATAAAAAAATAAAAATGTAAAAACATTAAATTGTCCAATCATTTCTGGGATCTAATAATGTTAGAGGTAGACAAATAAAAAGAAAATTTCCCTCAACACAGTTTATTTTGACCATCAAAGTTTAAAACAGCAAATATATACCATAACACATAATGAGAACATCTACATTGATAGCCAATAAATGCAGCTATATCAAATCAATAGTAATAATTGTTGGCTACTTATGAACAAAAACACAGGTGTTTCTACAAAATAAGTACATATTTAAAAGAATATAACTTTTTCGTATATTCCCTTAGATTAATACATGAAGCATTTTACCATAAACTTGGTTTAAATAACAATACACAAAATCATAATTTGACCACAATTATTTGAGCTTTAATATACAGTTACTAATTCATTGTCTCAACATAAATCACAACATGTTGTATGTTAGCAGAAAGTTTTTTAACTAAATAGTATTTAACAATTATGGCATAGACATTTGTTTATTATTGCATTCTGTATACTCAACTATTATATTAAAGCATTTGTCTAATTGTCACATTAAGCATAAATATGAACTATGGCTATTCATAAATATGATATTACAACACCAAGGACGAACTATAAAGTTAATATGTGTTATTATACACAAAGCTTATTTTTTACTAAAATATCTTTTAATCAAATTACATAATTTTAATTACACAGTTTCAGTTTGATGAGGTCACATTTAATTGATCCTCCTGATTCTTTACCATGATTAAGACTTATCAATAATACAGGCCAGTTGGTAAAACATCACTAAAATTTTCCTTATATACCTAACACACAATGTTCAATACAGTTGAAGGCGAGAACCAGTTAAAATAAACATGCCCCAAGGGTTTTCCAAGTAAATAAAATATAATCAGAATCAGTGTCATTACTGTTACATAATAGAATGGTTTCCAATAAAATTGTATTTAAAAAAAAGCAATCATTTAGCTGAAAAAGGAATGTATCAAGAGATTTATTAGGTATTTTTTTATGTCAACTTTGGTTTGTTATATTAAAATTGTCAATGTGTGTTTGGGTTCCTTCGAAAATATAATATAATAGCCTATGTTGTACTTTTGTCTAAAATAAAGCAGTTATAACTAAAGTTATGTATAATATATTCATGAGTGATGACATTCATATGTTATTAGAACACAATTATATGAAAAAGAAATGCTGTCTTAATTTGCAAAAAAATTACATAAAAAATTTAATACAATAAAATCTTTTGACCCTGTACATATTCAATTTTTTAAGTCCGCTAAAGTCGGACGGATCCTAAAGCAGTGCCAATATATTATTTATTTAATTTTCGAGGGAACCCTGTAACACCAAAATGTACAACCATTTAGAGAAAACTTAAAATAACTTATATACTAATCTATACAGATTATTTACAGATAAAACACACCTCATGTGTGTATTAATAACCAAGCAAAATAAAAAAACATAGCAAAATATTTGTTCCTACGTCAGTTCGAATCTATTCTACATGTTATGTACAGTCAAGTATTCTAACTATACGGAGCCATAATGAAGAAAGAAGAACTGCTTCGAAATAGCTTTCTATAGCTTCTTATAGTGATATATATATAAGTTACTGATGATATTAAGAAAATATTGGTGTCTGAATTATTTGTATTAAAATTTGATCAACATGTGATCTCTGAACATTATACTAATGTGGTATATTTTACTGATCTTTAGATTTCCTATATTTTTTTTTATATTTACAAAGATAGGAATCCATATATTCCTGTCAAGTTGGATACCACAGTGGCTACTCCTCCAATAGTAAATTTACAAATTATTGGTTGCAGATTCTTTGATGTGGCATCACTATCTTTAGTAAGCCCATTAGCAACAGAATTGGTTTTTAGCTTCCTTTTCGCTGGTCACGCAATTTTAAATTGCCGTTTTAATTGCTTTAAAACAAAATTGCTCTTATGATGGTAAACATAAAGTCAAATCATAACAATAATTAATACTTAACCTAAAATATAACAAGTCTGGGGGATAAAATAACATATAATGGCATTTGTTGCCAGCACGCAATGTTGCATGCACAATATAAACTGAAATATACAAAACTAAGTGTCCATAAGGCGCAAAGGATAATCTCTAATACAATATATAATCCACCAGATTTTTTTTATATCAGGCTTTGTCTCTACAGATCGAATGATTCGCCTTTTATCAGATTGAATTGATAAGAAAAAAATCCTTTGCGCTGTTTACGGTTACCTAATGGACACATAACATAAAAGAGCAACGGTTTGTCCGCACCGCACCTGGTGTTATGAGTAAACATTTTATGTTTTTGCATCTGTTTTTGCACATACATAGACTGATTATATTAAGGTGACCTGTAACTCTTTGATATTGATGGATTTATCGGCTGTATGTGCCAGATGTTCAAATGGTGCGATTACGTGTCAATGAGGCGTTGCTCAAATAACGTTTCTCTGAACCGGCTTAGGAATCCGAATCCTCGGCGAACCAATCTGTGCAGTGTGCCTTGGGTCACTTGAGATAACTCTTATAGAGCATGGTCGAGTGCGAGGTGTCTTGCTCCTGCTCCAACAGGAACACCATGTCGCGGTGGTTGATCCTCTTGAGTCGCGTGCGCAGAGCAAGCTGGCTGCGACCGGTCTGTTGAATTTAAAATAATATTAATTTGTTGGCTATTAGTAGCTCTTAGTTATTTATTCACTCATTTAAGGCATTTCAAAGAATCATCTTATGAATAAAAAAAATATTAATAACTGCAGTGGTGATTAAAAGTTAATACCTTTCCTTTTTTTTAACACCATATCCAAGTGAAATGAACTAATCAACCAAAAGCATATGTGTGTCTATTTTCTAAATAGGAATTAGAAAAGTTGTCTTCTATAGATTGATGTATGGAGCAAGTTAACAACAAAGCGTCTTATGTACTTACGTTGCTAAATCCGGGGTTGCTGGTGACGCTATTGGTCGTGGTATCTCCGGCGCCGCTCAAGCTGGGCCCGTCGAGCCTAGGCTTCTTGCGTGGCCCAATGGCCTGCAGAGCTGTCAGGTTGGCTTCACGTTGGCGCAGCTCTTCCAGCTCAGCGCGCTGCATCTCCTTGGCCTGCAATTAACCAACAGATATTGCATTGTTTATAGACACATCAGAAATAATAATCGTATACATCATAACTACCTCACTCTATCTTTTATGAATACCGTTGCCCATGAAACCAGTAATTTTTTCCGGAACAAACAAACAAAAAAATCAAATCTTTTTTTATTACAAGTAATTGAAGTTAAGACTAATCAGTAATCACGATCAAATCTAATTTGACGACGTTGTTTATTGCCGTTTTTCGTGCACAATTATTAACTTCATACTGCTATTCAGAACTTATCTAAACCGTGTGACCAATAAGGCATTATTTCTTTAATTTTACAAATTCTTGACTAAGAGTGTAAGTAGTGACGGCCTTGAGCTTGGCTTGGGCACACCGTCGAGTGAAAAAAAAAACTCGGCGGTCGCGGATTCAAGCCCCAGGCACACCTCTGACATATCAAAGGTACTTTAATAGTGAAAGAATAAATAGCAAGGAAACCTGCACAACTAAAATGTTCTCAGAAATTTCTTAGATAGTTAGTCTGCCAACCCACACTAGGTCAGCGTAGACTAAGACCTAATCCCTCTCAATTGTAGAGGAGGCCCCTGCCCAACAGTGGGATGTATATAGTCGGGTGTAGTCTTAATCAGGTCTCACCTTAGCCTTCAACTTGGCCTGTTCAGGATCCTCGGTCTTGGAGCGGGACTTGGCGGCCCGCAGCAGCATCTCTCGCTCGGAATCTTCCCTCCGCTTCCTGTCCACCCTGTCCAGCTCCTCCAGGAACTTCAGCTGGCACTTCACGTCCTGCGTCACCTCGTACCGGGCGTCAGTCTGGGGAAAACAAGACAATATGCTTGAAAAATGTTATTGAAATCAATAAATTCGCCCAGATGCAAGATCTACGTGATTAGGTAACCAACATTCAGTGAGTAACAAGCTTTATTGACTTCATTCCACGGCCAAATTTGATAAGTGGAAATATAACGGTTTGAAATATAAAAATTGTGTAGTAAAAAGGGGAGTCCCCTATTTTCTTTTTGGGGATAGAAAGAAGTAAGGATTGTAGAACATCATAATTCTATTACATAACATTTAATTCAATATAGAAGAAATAATTTTTAACAATAAAAATATAGAGACATAACAATTAAACTTTTATTCCACAGCGTAATAACAGCTGTAAATGTGGATAAAATTTTATATAAAGGGTGCTCAAGATGTTCTTCTCATAAGTCGCATAGATGTGTAAGCAAGACTAATATACGGCCACAGAAAATACATAAAGTACAGCAAAATAATGTTTACCAAAAAAATATTCGCAAAATTGCTACAACAGCCACATTAGCCATCTATGACGGAGCAATCGCTATTGCAATGCAAAAGAATGGAGATACGTCTACGAGAATGTCAGAGAGTTACCTCACGATTTTCCTAGACGAGGCAATAGCTGTGTTAACGCAGAGCATATGTTCTCCTTGGGCAGACAAACATCCATTACTGATATCTTCACTCACAGTCGTCTTCACACCTACTTATGCTCAAATATTTTTATAATATTATTGTCATCAGCGATGCTTTCCCAATTAATTATTCAAATTAAATAAATATTCTCCTAAGTACAATAATCATTTCAGAAAATTGGGGGTATTTTCATGTTGAACACCTACACTTATATCAATAGACATTATATTATAGATGGCTAGTACAGATCTGACCTAATTTAACATACTTTTAACATTTAAGTAACTGTCAACTTCTCCCAAAATAAAGCATTGAGCAATGCATTACTTTGTTGCCATTAAAATCGGAATGTTACATGTTACATAGGCTTCATGAGCTCTACATTATGGTCTATCTACCCAGCCCATGGTATGGTCTTCTCCGCTACATACCTTAACAAGGAGATCGATCCTGTGCTGTGCTATGGTCGCCAGTTTCTCCACCAAGTTCTTGAGCCTCTCGTGCACTGCATGGGTGACCAGTCCGGCCACCTCCGGAGACGGCTCCTCCAGATTGTGTTTAAGGACAGCGGCTTTAACCCGCGCTTGCATAACACTCAAGGGAACCAGATACTCCTCTTTGCACGACCTGAACCGAGTGCAAGCATCATTAACAAATATCCCCAACCATTCAAGGGTTAGATGTGTACAGACCACAGCTTTGCCCACCTGATCTGTGTTCCGATAAGCTCTGTGGAGCCCAGAATTCTCTGTGTCTCCTCCGCTAGGTTAACGCCACCCATAGCAGCAACGTCATTGATGTCGTCATCGCCAGCCATCTTGTCATCAGCATAGGGCTGTGAGGAAAATTGCGACTTCTTCTCCTTCTCTTTCAGCAACGACTTGCCCGGTGTTAGGACAGTGGAGAGTGCCGCCGAAGGGACCCCAGAGCGGGTGAAGTTGTTTTTACTGTTGACCGTCATGGATTTGCCACCACCCACTTTGCCTACGTTGATCTTCGTGTGGACAGGGATGTTCTGTAGCACGGCGATAGTGCTCCCGGACTTCGGCGGCGGTTTCTATTGAATATTCAAACTAATTAGATGCTGTCAAGTTAGAAAGAAGTTACATTAATGCAGTGGCCAGTCTAAACAATCAATAAGGAACATTAAGGTTGCCAATGTCGCTTAATAGCGTACACTACTTATTCAAAATGTAAAACACAAATTGATCCATTTTTACTTTAAGTTTTTTCTCAATTGAGGGGTAAATGAAATGACTATTGACACAAACATAAAAAAAATAGTGTTCAGAGATCAATTAACAAGTTTTGACATTACTCATTCAAGTAATACTGTAGTAGTAATATAATTACTAAGAAAAATATAACTGTGAAGCAAGTATACAATTTCAACAAGACAATGAACAATTAACTCTCAATTGTACATTAAAACTTTCATGTAATCAAAGGGGAAATTTAGATAATAACATTAATTACTGTACAAAGTTAACATCGACCAAATTAACATCAATTAATTACTACAAGGAAATTATGAACCGACCAGAAGCTATTACTTAACATTAAATTAATAATTACATTTTAATGTCACAGTATTGAACACCCACAGCTAGGTCAGGAAAATAGATAGTTTTGCCGTTTCACATATTTATTTTACTGGCAAATTAAATTCAGCTTTATCTGAGGTGAATCTGTGCAACAGTCATAGAGTATGAATATTTTTTGTCATGCAAATCTTTATTGTTCATTATGTATTTTCCTGGTCGAGCCGTTTTTGCAATAGTTTCTGATTAGTTTTTCAAAGGAAAAAAAGAAAATAATCATTCGCTTTCATTTATTACATGAAGAGTAAAACTTTAGTTAGTTAAAATAGCATTATCCACAAACATTAATTTATTCCTTTATCAGGCATTCAAGGCAATCATTCTCATGTTCTGCATTATAGCACAAAATCAATCAAACTGTTATATTTACATTAAAATATAATCAATAGAAATAGTGTATGAATATAAGTGTATACATTGGAAGTTAATAGTTGATTATTTAAATGTTATACTATGGGATATTAGATTAGTTATGTATATTTAGTAATCTCTAAATGATTAGAAAGTTTTATCCGTCATGTAATAACAATTTGCACACATAAAACATCATGCAACAGATTAGATGTTTAAAAAAAAAGAAATAATAGAAATTTAAATTGATGCCACCTCTCAACTATTGAAGGTTGATAAAATTATGTAACCGTATTCTTGGCATACAACTTATTAGCTGTTAGTCAATTAGTGAATGATTTCAATTGTACATTAAAAACAAATCCAATTTGGATGGAATCTTATCTTGAGTATTTGATCCCGTCTATTTTTATTTCATAAAATAGAGGCACAAACATACTTTGTTGGTATTCTGGTATGTTTAATTTGCACGTAGTTAACGTGCCTATATATTATATTATATACTTTGGTTTATAATAAGCAGCTTATAAGCGTAGCTATGTTGAAAAATATTTTTAATTACCATCGCAATTAATTTGTAAAATCGCTATCCATATTTAAATGGTATTCGTTAATATTGAAGGCGATTTTATGTATTTAAATTAACGCTCGAATATTAGTAATTTTTTGTAGATAAGATTATGTTATTAAGTGTGGGTGTCATCAGAGTTTGACTTCTGTATGACACCAATACAGGCGTGGCTTAGAGCATGCATGAGCTGATGAAAGCGAGCTATCGGATTATTCAAAAATATTTACAGCCATTGAATTTAATTCATATAATGTAGCCACGTGTTAATCTATAATATTATTACTTTTTTAAATAGAACATAATATTTTAGGCATTAAAATGAATTTTGAATAATCATCAACTTTGCCACCTTGACGGTGACAACAAAGCGTGAATCTAGCCATATTATGACTCATGATGACACAGTCAGAGATGATTCGAATCGATGGAAACCTATTTAGTCCTTGCTGATCCTGTACCAATGCATGACCACGTTTTCGACAGTTGACACATTAAATCAACAAAATTATGGTTACGGTAATAGCAACAATAAGCTACTGAGCAGTAACTGTCGGGAACGTGATGTTTCATTGATAGCACAAAGCGAAACAAAATAAGAACATCAATAAGCCAACGTAATAGAAAAAAAGATATGTTTTGACACAAACGATTTCGACAAACAACGAGGAAGAATGAAAGTTATTTGCATTTCCATTGATACTGGCCACTGGACAGCACGAGATGAAGACTGCCTAAATGCGAAAACAGATGGCTGCGCACGGACGCGGCTCGAGCCAACACGGTGCAGGTCCGCGCGCCGTGCGCAACTATAAGTTTCGCACTAAAAGCATACAGATATCCAAATCATTAACTGGGAGACAATGCCCATTGTCAGACAGAGCTGCCATCATACACTTCTCTGAGCGGGAACGCATACCGGTACAAGATTAACGGGCGTCACTGGACAAGGTCCGACGCAGCCGAGCGACGGGCAAGGAGAGCGGGGTACATACAGGTGTGTTCTCGCCAGAGCGGACACTGACAACCATGCGGAAGCGGAGGAAGCGCTCGTGCTGGTGTTCCAGTGAGGGCGCACTACGCCACACTACGCCGCACTACGCCGCACTACGCGAGCGAGCGCGCTCGGTTCGAGTGTCGGTGGCATGCTGCACAGTGATGGCAACTCCGGGAAGCGACCCACCTGCGCACAGTTGGTTGGCGAGGCGGGCAGAAGACTAACTGTTGATGGCACAAAGGGAGGCGCCGGCACGAATGGCATCGGGGGCGGCAGGAGGGTGGTAAAGGTCGGGTTTGTGGTTTCCTTATCAACAAACTGAGGTAAGACGACCAATGTTAGTAGCAATTGTCACACACGATAAACGTACCGCTCAACTTTACCTGTCACTTGAACTAATAGCATACAGTTGGCTCACCCAACTCAGGCTGGAAAGTGAACACTCGAGTAAGTTTATCGTGTGATCGCAAATCATACATTAGGTTGAATCAACAATGTTTAGCACATGACAAACGCACTCATACGGATCTCTTGGCAACTGTAGAAAAACAAAACATTATTATTTGTCATTATCATATGAAATAAATTATTGAAGGCAGCAAAGAACCGCTAAGCGTGAGGAAGCGCTCTCCTCCCTGTACGTTGTTATTGTGCGGTATGTGCCAGCGGGAACAAAATCAAGTCTATGTTTCGTTAAGCTAAGCCTTGCGGTAATGGTACAGCTACGCGGTTATTTGGCACCTCGCTGCTCAACCTGCTCCACCATCACTTATCACAAACAGTTAGCACATGTGTACAGTACCTAACATACTTTGAGACAGTCACTTTTAATATATTGTAGGCTCCACAAGTATCTTCCGCACCGTCACCAATCACAATTCCCACAATCACTCTCTTTGCGACATGTGTGTAGCAAACTACATTCTACGAGTATATGAAATAGATAAATTTTGAAAAACCATCCCAAGCGCCTCGTCACAATGTCGGGGTGCAGCAGTGTTGATCGCAGGGATCGTTCAATTCACCCAGGATGCAAACTGTATGCCAGCACTTCGACATCAAACGGTTGGTCGGCCGCGGTGTTAAAAGGCAACATACCAAACGGTTTCGCGGTATTAGTATTGCAAAATGAACGAAGAGAATTATTTAATGCCAATTTCAGAAATGCAGCGTACTTCCAAGCATTGCACTGCGGTTCAAATGAAATAAATAAACTCTTAACCTTGCAAAAATAAAGTCTCATATAACCGAAGACATGCTTACGACAGACATTCATAAATATTACATGTGTATTATTCATAAAAACCGCAGTTTTACACGAGGTATATTCTTGTGGAGTCAAAACGTGACGTAAGTACATGTGTATCACTTTGTGTGTGTGTGTGTGTGTGTGTGTGTGTTTGTGTGTCGTGAACAAACCTGCATGTTCGCCTGCATGGACATAGCGTTAATGGATTTGACGTTGGTGACGAGAGAGGGCGCCGGCGGGAGGGGCAACACGGGCGGCAGGAGGGGCGTGAGCGTCGGGTCGTCCTCCATGGGCTGCCCAACACCGACCGCTCGTTAGTCGCACGTGCACGCTCGCACAGGATAAAACTTACCGCTAACGCCCCCGCGGGGGCCGCAACTAGCCCGCTTGTACTGCCGCGTCACAGTACCCATACTACTCTACCACTCTTGTGCGACACAACGTTCCAATTCGATTCACGTTTCACAATTGCCAATTTAGGAAAATGTTAAAAAAAACTTCCCGTGTGAGATTGCAAGCCCATTGTAACGTCACGATTCACGAATCGCGAAAAGCACGTAACTTTTATCCTGTACAGATGTGAACATGGCATTGCATGGCATAATTAATATATTCAATTCCATATAACCATTAACCACTAACGTCCGTCTAGATACATCCCCGCGTGACCTCGTGTGCAATATTAAACACACGCACTTTAATATACCACAACACAACATTACATCGGGGGAATGTCCCTACATCTGGACATATTTAATAGTGCGATAAGAAACAAAATATAAAAAACAACACAAAACAAACAAATGAACATTAAATAACTTGAAGATGGACAGAACAAAATCGTTAACAACTGTGGGAGGCAAATTGGTATTGAAGAACTCCGTGGGGGCGTAAAACGTAAGTTGACAGTGAAAGTCCTTCGGTAAAATGTGCACTCAACATTATTTCCATTGGAATGCGGGAAATGCAGAGTGCTGGTCACGGGACGCGACGGACCACGTCACACGACGTGCAAAGGTAACAATAAAAATAACACAATATAAGTGCGGAACATATTGTCATAAATGTAATAAAATCAATAAGTAAAATTCGTTACAAACTAGGGTGAAATTTCAAGATTCGTAATACAGCGACCGCCACCCATGACGGTACCAACAGGGTATCGTAGAATCGCGACTTATTTAAAAAGCTTAGCTTTCCACTGTGCATATGATCAAGTCATCACAAATATATCACGTCTTGAAATTTCAATAACAGTCGATTTGTAATTTCATTTTGTGATTTTTTGCCAAATTGATTAATTATCGCAGCGTCAACATCCAATTCAATGCATCATTACAAATCGGCTCTTTCGCTATGTTACAAAATAATTACTTAAATTAATGTAATTAATAATTGTTTTGGTGCTCACAAAGGGGTTGTACGGCGTTCCTACCATCTGCACGTTGGAGGTGGCCATCACCGGCTGCACGGGCGCAGGGATGGTGGTGAAGGCGATGTGAGGCGCTGGCGGATTGATGCCTTCGATCACCAGCTCCTTAGTCACCAGCGACTGTCTCAGCAACGGCAGACTTTTCTGTCGGAATCACACAAAAATCAGGTGTAAAATTTGCTGATTTTTAAAGTAAATAAACTGGTATTGTTTTTGCTTGGTAACTAGCAGCTACTGAAGGCGACGAGTTGTTTGAGGAAGCTGCGCTCTGTCACATGCTTGTCAATGACGTTACCTTTACAATGCCCAAAGAATTTATCATTAATAACTGTTTCAGCAACCGACGAATCTTCTAAACTACTTTTACTTCATTTTTACGTTCTTTCCACAAGCATATGTGATGTCAATGTTGTATAGTGGTACATAGATCCAAAGCTGCCTACAGTACCAGTTTTACTTTAGAGGTTACGCCACTTTTGAGTGCTGTCATCATCATTATGCTCATGTCATCATCATGCTGAGCACGGGCTTCCTCTACAACTGAGAGGGCTAATCCCTCTCACCTGGACCTTAGTCCACTACGCTGGTCTAGTGCGGGTTGGCGGACTACACACCCAAGAAATTCCTAAGAAAATTTTAGGTAGGCAGATTTCCTAACGATGTCCATCACCGTTAAAGTAAGTGATAATTCATTGTGAATACACAAATAACTTTGAAAAGTCAGAGGTGTTCGCCGAGATCCTCGACCGTGCGTTATAACCTCGAGGCCATAACTACTTGAGTGCTGCGCTAAGGTGAAATCAACTGCAAAAAGTACACGAATAGTTATTCAGGTGTAGGTGTAACAAGTACCTTAAGGAAACCGATGAGGCAGGGTTGGGGCGAAGCATTAAGCAATTTCTCAAGCCTAATGCAGAACTCCTCGGGCTCCACCTGCGCGTCGATCAGCTCCTGGATGAGGTTGCGCACGTTCCGCTCCACCGACGGAGGCTCCTTGCTCGACAGGTCCAGCAGGTTCGCCATGAAATTCCTGCATTTCTCCTTTGTATTGTCCGAAGGTTTCTGTGCAGTTACAGTATATGCTTTCAAAGATTTACCTGATCGTGTGATTGCGTTAATCTCTATCAGCCTGTTTGGCTGACGGTAAATTAATAAAGTATGTAACATCACCCATCTACATAATCGTACAAGGTTGATCTGAATCTGAAGATTGAAATAGTCCTGTTGGATTTATCTGGCGAAGTTTTAATATTTTTTTAGACATCAACGACAGAAAAAAGAGACAGAAAGACACTTAAGCAGATACTACAAACACCTAGAACATTGAGTGCAGGAAATCAGAAGGGCGAGAATGATTGGGCATCCAGCAATCTCAAAGCACAGTTTTTGTATCGTGTTCGTGTTTCATGAGTCAATATGGTGTTTTACAATATTTGATTCAGATAGTCTGGGGAAAGAGCAGTCGGGACAGTGTACGTTTGAAATCATAAAAAAATAAACAAAAAAATTTACAAAATTAATAGTTTATACATTTTTTAGTCTGTTTTAAATACATCATGAACCTATGCTATAATGTCATACCGCTATGTTAATTAAAAATAAAGTCAAAGTCCATGAGATCCAGAATGTCCTAAATAATATTTGCCGAAATACTAAGTTTTAGCCTGTAACGCGCTGCCATCGGAGTGTTTTCAAAATAGTTTTTGAAAACACTTGGTCACTCTGGTGAGTGACCTAATTTTAATTTAATCAATTATTAACTAAAAGTAGCATGAAACTGTTTTCAACTTGTGAAAAATACTTCCGAAAAGCAAACGGCACAGTGGCTTGACTTTATAATCCAGTATGGCACTGGAGAAATTGTGACGATTTGAAACATTCATTCATTCTTTTGACATCTGACAGATTTTGCGCCTAAATTGATTTCTTTGTAAATTTTGTGAACTTTGGCGCATCAATATAACTTTTTTAAGACATTAAATAAAACAATAAATTCAGTTTTGTTTAAAGTTGGTTCACTCACTCAGTGAGAAGTAATGTACGTGTGAAGTTATTCTAGTTCGTACAATATTACCAAAGCAAAAAATACTGTAGAATAGTATCATATCAGGTGAAATTAATTATTAATATAAATATAAATTATAATAAATAAAAAATGTAATAATAAGTAAATAGAATAAAAAATTATAAATTACTAAGTGGGCATCACTGCATTTACAATTGTACTTTGCTCACAGCGAAAGCGAGATTTTTCTCTCCATATTCATAAATACATACATACATATTATATATAAGTATTTTGGTTATATTTATGTTTAAAAATCTTTTGGGCTTTTGTCCACTGGTTTGAGATAGAGGGCAAAGCCAGGTGAAATCTAACGAGATATAGGGTATATTGGGTATTTAATCATATAATGTTAGTGCGCCCGCATTTTTATTGTTTGAAATTATAGAAGTCTGATTGCGGCGGCGAGACAAAAACAGGTAAATGTATAATTTTGTGTGAAAGTTCATGTAGTAATATTAATTGTGTAATATGTGGGTAGTTTATGTTTGTTATTCAGAATTTTGTAGGCAAGCTAGGTTTTTGGGCTTCTATGGAAGTACTGCCACTGGGAATGTACCAACGACACAGGATTTTAAATATATAATGTATCTTATATTAGCGAATAGATACCTCGTCGTCCTGGCGCAGCGTTATAATGAATTTATTTAAAAATTATTAGAATTCAATTGTAATGAAAAAAATGCAATGCAATGTGTTAAATATATGAATAGCTTACAACTGTGGTGACGGTGGGTGGTTGAGGTGGCGGGGTGAGAGGCGCGACGCTACCAACGGAGGCAGGAATCACTGGCGTTGCCGCGGGCGCTGCAGGCATCTGTCCTGGGATGGGGCCAGACAGGGGTCCCGTCATGGGGCCTTGCATCGGCGCCTGTGCGACGCTCGTCGATACTGTTGCGACGCCAGGGTGCTGCCAATTACAAACAATGTTACTCGCTGCACTAGCTGCAAGGCGCTTTACCAAACACTGAAGCGCACATTCTCAAGCCCACTACACGTTGTTAGGGTTAAAATTTGGTTAATGTCAGGCGCAAACTACTTGGCGTTTATCTATTGATGCCAGCAAAGCATAGCTGAACGAATATTCTTTTGGCTTGTTTTGAGATTCACGAGTAGCTTTCGCTATAATAATAAAATCCACTACTTTCCAGTAGGGATTTCATAAACAACTTTGTATATTAGTTACGTATTGCTGAAAAATTCTAAACTTGCTTGACACATAATATCGAAGTAGTTCATAAGAGTCAAGAATATTTAAGGGGAAGTTTGGAAGTCGATGTAATGCGTTACATGATATGCCATAAGGGAAGCAATGTGAAGTGGTAACATATGTATGTATGCAGATGCTGATGCACAGTAAAGGGAGCGTCAAGAATGCGATTAGCCAATGCATCGTTCGTCAGCTATGCTCGAGCGAGTGCGTGCGGTGTTTACGCCTCACACTAAACGCGTCCATGTAATTAGTAACGTATAAATACACAACCGTTCGACTATCTCCGATTAAGTGTCTTACCTGGTTAATAAACATGCACCTCCACCATATCGTACATGCATGATCGGTATGAAATTGGACAAATGTTAGCGCGTCCACTGACCGGCTGAGCCAGACGGTGACGGGGAACTTGTCCTACTTCAAGTGGCGCGTGAGTGGCCGTGAGTACAGTGGATATGCCTACTTACTGCCGGCACGGTCGAGAGCCGGATGGTCTGAGGCTGGGGCGCCGTGAGAGTGCCGGCCGCCGGTGCGGGACCCACTCTCAGCAACTGGTATTGACCGTTCTCAGTCTTTAACAACAAATGACCTTGCTGCCCCGGTTGTAGACTTTGCAGAGTTTGCAGCGTTATCTAAAAATTGAACGCCTCGTTGCAATTTCATAGGACTCTTGAAAAGGAACATAAATATGGATTTTGAAAAATCAAAAAATCTTGTCCAGAATTTCATGTTCAAGCAGGTCATTTGTTAAATATAAACACACTTTGTAAGGTATATTAAACCAGCAATGGGGATGTGCAACCCATTCCTTGTAGAATGTTCAGTCAATACACAATGCAGAGCCGATCTGTCGAGGTTAGCATTGAAAAGCTCATGTAAACCGGATATGGTAATCAAGCCCAAATAACACTAGTGAACGTAATTGCAAGATTATAAAAATGAATGTAATTTTAAATAAAGCTTGTGTAGTCATCCTCTAAAATATTCTCAAATTAACTTAGAGACTTGTTTAGAGGACAACCAAATGATATATAGCAGTGAATTACTAATTTCAACATATTTTTATGAAAAAATATGTAAGTAAAATATATCAAAAGTGGTAGGACAAAAATTTGTATATATAAATCATAGATACATGGCATACATAAATAATAAGTCTAAAAAAATAAAAGGTATGGTAAGTTTTAGTACACTATTTTGAAAATAAATTGAGCAATAATTGTGCAATGAATAAATAATATTATTAACTGTACAAGCTCATTATGTACATACATAAGTGAATGATATATACCAACATAGTGAAGTTATTATATGATTTCCTTTTTAATATGTTATATTGACAGGGATGTTGATGATGATAATGAAAATGGTGATGATTGAAATGAAAATGAGTTTTGGTGAACATTACATGAATGAATGAATGAATGATGCCATAGAATTTTTTACAGACCTGGTGGGGTTGTTAATATTACAAATCAACATGAGACCAACAGAATACACTGACATATAATTTTGACGATGCAACTGTAAGTGCAAGTATTGCAAATTCAATAATGCTTTATTCAATTAAAGATACAATTTAATTAAAAACTATTACAAAATTAAATTTTGTATTTAAACAGCTTTTAGTAACCTGCACTGACAGTGACAATAGATTATACATATAATTTGATTTACCATAATGAAACATCAATTTAATTTTGTCAACATGAAGTTTAGTTGTAAAAAGTATAGTAGGTACCATTGTGATTTTCTATCAGTCTCAAATGCCCTCTTGTCACTTTTTTTAGTTTAGTTAAGTGACAGAATTTTGACAAAATCCTATGGTAGTATGGAATGAGGCAATCAAAAGGTGCTCAAACTCACGCCAGGTGCTGCCGCCCTCGTACCCACAACTTGAGGAGTTCCAATGACCACCCGCGGTGACACTGTTGCTACTGACTTCTGAGCAGCCACCGCCGGCGCCCCTGGCCTCATGTTTAGAATTTGTACATTGGGAATGATGGCGGGCTGCGCCGAGCCTAAGTTCTGCGTGGTGACTACGACATTCTGGGCGCCAGGTTTATTCAGCGTCATCACGTTAGGAATGGAGGTGGGCATGCTCGAATTTACGGTCATAGGCACCGTTACCATACCCGGCTGCATGCCCACCTGGCCTGTATTGGTGCCCTGCTTAATCACAAGTGGCGGCTGCATGGCGACCCCGGTGTCAGCTGACGACACGACCGTGCTGATAATGTGGCACTGGGACGGCTGCAGGCCCACGCAACCGTTGCCAGGCAGCGGCTGAACGGGAAATGTGACAGAGTTAGGGTTGGAGTAACTCTCCGCCTGACTGTATATCACTTGGAAATTATCGTTATAATTTGAAACACTAGCAGTTAACGTTAATGGCGTAAAAGTACTTGGTGTACTAGGACGCGCATTATTACACGACACACTAGAACTCGCCGCGA
Source organism: Hemaris fuciformis (assembly GCA_907164795.1). Taxonomy (NCBI): domain Eukaryota; kingdom Metazoa; phylum Arthropoda; class Insecta; order Lepidoptera; family Sphingidae; genus Hemaris; species Hemaris fuciformis. Next base: position 24,740,223 of record OU015431.1, read on the forward strand.
GAGGCGAATAAATATTTGTCCCGACAACACCACACTCCAATCTGTCTGTGTTGTATTTTTGACCACTTATTATAGAACTCGCACTTGATCCAAAACCCGGGAATTGTGTGGAAATTATATTAACGATAGTGTTCTGTGAGGACACCGTTGGTACAAAAGTATCCAATTGGTTCTCAAGTGTACCCACTATCGCGTTTACAGCTTTCTCGTCGACGTCTGTCGACAAAGCTTTCTCGAGGAATTCTGCTGACGCCATTTTATACAAATCAGCGGATATGGCGATTGTGCCTGCAAACCGATGGTAATCGGAATTAACGGTTTTAATATAACAAGGTTTTACAAAGACAAAAATAAAGCAAAAAATAATATAATAATCGGAAACATTTCATCGTAAATTATATCATCATCTAAACAAATGTAAGTCATATATAAAAGTGCTGTGTCTACAAATAAATATTTGTACCAGTAAATAAAATCTATTTATTTATAACTAGACTCTTTTACCTTTGTTAGGAATAAAAGATTTAAACAAAGTCTATGTTAAATACATGTTAAACAGATACTCAAACACAGATGGCGCTAAACGTAGATTTTAACAATAAGTTTCAACGATAATAGTTTGGGTAGGTGGCTACCAAGAGTACCAAGGAAAATTCTATTCAACGAAAGTACGACACCTTATGGACCTTACTCAGATTAGTATTATTATTCCATATAGCTTCATGGAACTTTACAAGAATCTACAGTAGTTATAATTTACAACACTAATCCACAAACATTCTCATTACAATAGACAATATTTGGCAGTTGGCACTCGACTAGCGTCAGAAGAAGGAGGCGGACTTTTTGATGATTTTAGATGACAAAATAAATAATTTATGATATTTTGAAGCTTCATTACATGTGGGACATTTTTATACTCCGAGTATGTTATCCCTATTATGATAACTTTATTCATCGTTACCGACCCCATAACATCTATTGCTAGACAAAGGCCTACCCAACTTCTCGAGTGTTCCGAAGAATGTTTCAATACGAATAAACACTTGAAAATCAAGTTACAGGGAATGTTCCCTTTTTTTGTTCTCAAGGGGAAAGTTGATTAAGGCTCTACTTCCCCCCAGCCCTTGGGGAGGGAAGTGAGAAGCGCATGTCGTGGTCACCGGTCTTCCAACCCGGTGCGCAGCGACGTCATGTCCGCGCAGATGTTAATGCCGGGCTGGGTCGATCATATGATCAGTGGAGCGATCATGGTACGTGAGCAAGAATCACCCACCGTTATTCCGCAGCCGTCCGGTGCTCCTGCGAGACGTAATTGTCTCGGCCGTCTTGGAGTTATAGGGGGCGCAGTTGCACCTCCACTAGTTTGGTTCGGGCGCTCCAGTTGTGGATGGGCGCCTGCGACGTGCGCAGGCCACATTGCCGCCGATCCTCTCGGGGTCACTTTCAGTGAGGACACGCTGCCCCTGCAGCGCGCCCAGTGACCCCAAGGGCCCCTTTGAGTCGCCTTTTACAACAGGCAGGAGATACCATGGTCGGATTCTAACGCCCCCTTGCCACAGGCCAGGGCGCCAGGTCTAATTGTCTCTGTTGACCCGGCGCCTCCTTCGTTGACGTCTTTGGCGGGTGGAATCAACTCTTTCGCGATCCCGCTCCGCGGTCTCCTTCTGCGACATGACGTACTCGTAGATGGAGAGAATCGTTCGCCACGACCCCGGATTCCCGACCATCGAAGAGACGACGGCCGGGAGACAGGAAATGTCTCTGTCTTAAGTAGAGTAAACGATGCGTTGTTTTTATGTAAACAAGTACCTATGTAAAGAGTACTTCGCAGTTATGTATATTTATGATGTTATTTAATTTATTATTCAGAATCACTTCCGTTTTATGGATGTTGTTAACCATGAATGTTAAAATAAACCAAATTTTTCCGTAATAAAATGTAAGGCCCTAAGTTATATTATTTTGAAGTATGCAGATGTTAATAGTTAGTGGCATTTTCAATTTCTCGTTATAAATATTAGGTTTTATATCAAGAACTTCGCATTACTCATAGCTACTTGAACATGCCATTCCTATGAAGAAATGTTCTTTCTAATAGTAAGATCTAGTAACCTACGGCCCAAACTTTTCTAAATTTTCATTCAATCATTTATAAAGTAACATTAAACGCTGCATTGGCAAACCCTATTAACCAATTTATTTCAGTTGTTATATGTAGAGTGAAGATGATTGTTAAACTGAATCAGTTCAATAGAATAAGAAAACATCATTGTCAAGATTACTACCGGCATGTAGCGTCACAAATTGCGCGTCATATAGCAAGTTAAGGGGCTAAAATGGTTCAATGCAGAACTGCGCCCATAATAGAGTAACAATTGCAGAGCTCAGTGCACTGTTGGTGTAGACGTGCTGTGAATAAGTAAGACATATTTATTTTATTCAATAATACACAACGCCAAAGCGACATGGTATTGAGTATTCGAATCGGTTGAAGTGAAATTGCATTAGGGATTCTAATTATTTCGGAAAATACATACATATATGTATATGTAAGTAAAGTTATCGCTTTTTGATGAGATTTTTTCAAATATTCCTATTTTTACTAGTACGTAAGCCACGAAGGCTCGCTTAATATTTTGCTATTTTCTGGAAAGTCTAAGTTTTGCAGGTAAGGTGAAATTAGTAAATTCAATTAAATTTGTTTTAATCTTCATAAAATTCATATACACTCTCACGTCTTTATCTAGAAAAGAAAATCAAAATTCCTACCGTGAGATTAAGCCATATCGAGTAACAGTACTCTCTACTATTAGTGTATTATCTATGAGCAGTACAAAAGTCTCCATTCTATATAACAATGATATGAAAATATTCCAATACGATGTTTCACTGACTGGACAAAACTAAATACATTTATGTAAATTAGACGTATCATCTATATCATCATTATCTTGCACATCCATAGGATCTGTGAAGTTTAGTTTTAGAGAACACCAGATTCAAGGTCATTCATAGTATACGTCACTAGATTTGCTTTAAAATTGCTTTGTTATCTTGTGTACTGTCAAAGAATGGAGCAGGAAGTTTTCCAGTGAAGTGAAGAATGAAGAAAAGTACTAATATACTAAAGGTTGCTTTACTATTACGCTTTACCAAATTCTGACCCTTTCCACAAAACATTACAATCGGAGGTATTGTGTATAGCGAAATTTACTTGAGTTTTGCTTAAAAAAAATCTTTATAAATACGATTTACGATTTATTTCAATAGGAACTGGGCCTCAGAATCAAAGATAGCAAGACTGCATGTCTGCCTGTGGTAACCGTACAATTGGACTTCATCAATTACTTTTATCAATTTTGACATGAATCTTAAGTAGAAATCATATACTCGTACCGTAATTAAATTATAATCTACTTTAAATGGCCAAGAATACTGTATTTTTTTTGGGATTCGATATTTTTATATTAAATAGAGACCCGCACTAGGACAGCGTGGTAGACTAAGGCCTAAACCCTCTCAGTTGTAGAGGAGGCCCGTGCCCAGCAGTGAGACGTATACGGGATAAAATGGAGATACGAAATCACTTTGTTTTCTGTAGGATTTATAAAAAAGTTTAATAGAATGCTCTATCTCTCTCTACGTATGATGACTGATCATCATCATACAAGTCGTGATGATGATGATCAGTGATGAACTAAGTGATGTATTTGACATTTTATAGATTCATTAAACATTATGTAATTTAATTTCATTTCATATCATTTACTACCGACGCTGGCGTTAGTGTGAGTCATATTTACCGAAATTCAACTAGCCACGCGGAGCGTAAACGCTCTTAAAGTTGCAACAGCTATTGAATAATTTGGACTTTAAAAAAAATCCTTGACTGCTATGGACATTTCTCCCTGAATTCAAGTCTTAAAAATTCATTTATGGGGCTACGGCCTGCGGGGTACAGCTAGGAATAAGCATTTTTTTTAATGTTCAATCCAAATTCTTGAAAATCTGTTTTTTTTGCCACTATTTATATACTCGTATATATAAATATGGTGACCATTGCACCAAAATAGTTATATTTTGTTGTTCAGACGCATGTCACAATGCGAATAAAATAGTTTCATGCTGTGAAGAAATTAGATCCATTATTAATTCAAAAAATACAATTGATAACGACGGCGTAACAAAACAAAACACTGTACGAGAAAAGTACTGAGCTACTTACTACTACAACTACTTGCGACTATGCGGAGTGTTGGAAAATGACGTCACAAGCAAACACATGACTGTTAGCAAGACTTTATATTTATACGAACTTTGAATGGATGTAAAATTATAACGACTTGGTATTTTTACATTAAACCAAAAACTAGTATATCTGTATTATATATAAAAGCTTTATTGTAACAAAGTTTCAAGTAATTAAACTACTACCTATTATCATTCTCAATAGGTGTTATTTTACATGATTAGTAACACTATCAGCAGAAAAATATTGTTTTTATGTTTTTAATCGTCAAAATATAATTCATTACCACGTCCAGTAACGAATTTTTGATAGACTCAATTCAAAGAAAAGTAGGTACTTGATAGGAGTAATTTTGTAAGAAGTATTAGTAAGAACTAAGAAGACGGAGACAGACTACGTGTGCGTATCCAAATACATTCTTCCTGTTTGCAGTGCACTTCATTCATATTGCGTTAAAAAAAAATGGAAATAAAAAAACACTTGTTTGAAAGGTAGTTACGTGTTGTACGCATGTAGGATTTTTGCCACTTTGTTGGACTCCAGAAAGTTTACGATATCAAGCTGAGATTTAAAAATGTTTAACTAGTTTGAGGTTAGTTATTAGAAAGTGTGTTGAGTGTAGAAATATATTTGGTTACATTATATTTATTTTGAAACAAGTTTAAATAGTTATTGAACTAGTTTCGCAGTGTTATTTATAATGTTTCTAGAAAAAAGGGACAATGTTTACATAACATAATTGTGTGTGTTGTGAGTTTGTTATTAAAAGGGGCGTCTTTGCAGATATCACATTGCGCCTTAGAAACTAACGTAATACGTATGCAGAAAATTATATGTAGGAATGGTTGTGTTCGCTCACACCTGCATAGAAATATTTAGGTAAATATGTTTTTTTTTCGAAATGGCTATTAAATTTTAACAGGGGCTAAAACTACTCTAAAAGTAGTTAATTCCCATGTTATATATTTTTTAGAATAAGTGTTTATTTCATTATAATGTTTACATTGAATTACCATTTATTAATACATGTGTTACTTTATAAAGTTATTTTTCATTATTTAATTCATAGATTATACCATTAATTTACAAGTGAAGGAATGTAGTACATGTTTATAAAACTTTGCAAACTATGTTTTAAAAGTTTTATTATTGCACTATGAAATATAAGAAACATTTAGATGTTTATTTATGGTCATTCAGTGTTTTAAAATGTTTTAAATTTACCTAAATAAAAACAATCTAATGCATAGTTTATTAATAGCATTTCATAAACTATCTAAATAATTAATTAAATAGTTTAAATTGGTGAGTGTGAAACATTTCTATTACACATCCCATATCTAGTTATTTCTTGCTTATATTTAAAAGAAAAAAGTTTAGGAGTTATACTAAAGAACTATTTATATAGTTGCTTAATTTTGTTTCAGCCACTATGCCAAATCCTATCAAATATTAATGTTAGAGACAAGAATAATTCAAACAATTTGATGATAGTTAGTACAATTTTAAACTTTTAAAACAATTACAATTTATTTAACAAAATTCTACATCATCACCTTCATCAGCCCATACACATCCCACTGCTAGGCATGGGCCTCCTTTACAACCAAGAGGGTTTAGGCCTCAATCCACCACCCTGGCCTTGTGCGGGTTGGCGGACTTCACACCTATGAAATATCCTAAGAACTTTTACCTTTATCAGTGAAGGATAACATTGTAATGAAACATGCACACCTAAAAGTTCTTAGAAATTTTATAAGCGCATAGTCTGCCAACCCACACTAGGCCAGCTTGGTGTACTAAGGCCTTAACCCTCTCAGTTGCAGAGGAGGCCTGTGCCCAGTAGTGGGACATATATGGGCTGATGAACAATATGGTGTATAATAAAAAAATAGATACTATAAGGAAAGTTGTTACTGTTGTCTGACATCGTACAATTCCTTTGCTGAAAGGACTTGTCAGTTCTTGATAATGGAATATATACATTAATATTCTTCATATAAAAAGGCAATGGGTTTACCAAAAGAACTCATAAGGTTAACATTTTCAATTTAATGCCTTTTTGTTCCAGCTGATTAACGATGGAGCGGTTCCCTCTGAAGTCATCAGTGGGTCAGAAGATTGGACTAACATATCAATCTGTGTATAAAAAGGTGTGTATGAGTAGTTTAAATTTTAGAGATCTGCACATTATTGTTAATATGATTTCCATATTCCCCTTTTGCAAGTTTATCAATGACAGTACATGTGTTACTAAAAATTTGGTATTAAAAAGCATGTGAGGAAAAATAAACACTAATACTAATGTGTCGATTATTACAAGAATGCATATTAACAAACAATCTTACAATTCATGTAACAGCAATAACACGTTTCGAAGTGGCAATAGTTTAGTATGAAATAGCTTAAAATTGACGATTCAAAAGAACTTGTAAAAGTCTATTTGAATAAAGATAATTTGACTTTGACTTTTGACTTTTGACATGTGGCTGCATTCCTGATTCAGACTGAGATTTAAATTAATTCAGATCCAAAATATACTTGTACATATACTTTTGTATACCTAAAAAACGAAAAAGCTTAAAAAAACTTATCCCTAAGTTGTTAAGATCTTACATGTAAATAGCCGGTCTGACTTTAGTGAATTTTGGTTTAGAGGTAAATAAGACCATGTAAAACCTTTTACAATATCAAGTGATTTTTAATCCCAGTACAACATTAGATGCCTGAGCCCTGAGGTATCACTTTTCTTTGATATAATCAAAACCTTTATTAATTTTATTATACCTATTTAATAAATGTTCAAAATAAATTATATTTCATTATTAACATTATAAATTCTATGCAAACAAAGCGTTTAAAGATGTTTTAAGTATGAATTATTAATGTTAGAGGGGCCCCATATCAAGTTATGTATAATATTTAAGCATGAAAGACATCTGTGCTTCGAGACTCAAAGCCAACTATTTTTTGTCTTTTGCTGTTTATTTATTCCAGTACACGAATCGATCTCTCGTTTCATAATTAGATTGTAACTAATTACCCCAAAAAGCTATTATCGTATTAATAAGGCGGTACAATCAGGAATGAGTCCGAGTAGTGACGCTCAAAGTTAGGTTGCTGCACAAAATGAAATAAAACAAAAAGAAAATAGATAGAATATGATTGCAATAGAATTTAAACCTGCACTAGGCCAGCGTGTAGGACTAAGGCCTTAACCCTCTCAGTTATAGAGGTGGCCCATGCCCAGCTGTTGGACGTATATGGGCTGATGATGATGATGAAATGTATCTTTAATACAACTTTAGAAGCTTTTGAATTCACAAAAGTCCGGTAAAGCACCACGGATGAATATGGAGGAACCTAATGTGGCTTCCCAAGTGTGATTTCTATAGCAGGTATGTCAAAGACCCTGGGAGGCACGTGAGTTCCTCCTCCATGACACAATGTCCGTATATAACAACCTCAGATATTTCCTGAGTGTTGTTCAATAATATCTTGTGTTCGTTTGACCAGAGATGTGATGTGCGGATTGTTAGTGCTCACAGTTAGATGTCGAACAATTAAATGAAAACATATTTGTGACGCTGGCTTTGTGGCCAAAATTAAAATAACACTTAATTTAAATAATTTTAAACATATATGTTCTATTGGTTAGAAATGGTTATCTAAAGTATAAGTGATCTTATTCAAATTTATGTAAATAGGAGTTGAAACTATCCGAGGCGGCGACCTTGGTTATATCAGAATGACATTTCTTACCAATCTGCTGTTCGTGAGAGTAAAGAATTAAAACATTATGTAGATGATATTTATTTCTAGGCAGAAATAACAAATAGCTGTATAATAAATATTGTATAATAATGCTTATCATCACTATCAACCCATATACGACATACTGTTGGGCAAGGCTCTTCCTTACATCTTAGAGGGTAGTCTACCTCGCTGGCTTGTGGCTGTGGCTGACTGTGCAAGTTGGCGTACTATACATCTAAAAGTTACCTAAGAACTTTTAGGTGCCGGTTTCTTGACCATTTTTTGCTTTGCCATTATAGTACGTGATATTTCATTGTGAATACGCCTATAACTTTCGAAAATAATTTTAATAGCTGGTATCATTTCTTATGGTCCGTTAAATAGACCGATTATCGATTTCATCACAACCTTCAGTATGGCAATCCTAGCGGACTCCTTCGCGAGTCGCCATACGTCGGTCTAGCTGAACGTAAAACTTATTTTTCTGTCGGGGATATTGCGTTCCTACGTAAAACTACAACAGCGATATGCTTGGCCAACTGCGGTGTCACTTTTTAGTTGGTGTATTTTGTAATTCATGTATCACATGTAAGATTTGCCAAAATAAGAAAATAAGTGTTATTGGGTTTTTCCATTAGGAAATTCTCAGTAGCAGCACGGAGTCTGGAATTGTGCCCGAAAAACGGCAATAGGCTTCGCCACCTATTCTTTGGACTGATACATAGCTGGCGAAATGTGGGTGTAGAAATGCACCTCTGCCTACCCCATCAGGGGATACAGGCGTGAGTTTATGTGTGTATTATTTTTATGAAATAATAAGGAATACTGAGGTGGAACCCAATACAATAGAAAAGAAGATTTTGGCGAAACCGCTTTGATAAATGCAAACTTAATTCGAAATTCCAAGACTGTAATCCATTTATCAAATAGAAACAGTCCCTCTAGTTTTATAAATAGTTCTTTGGCGACATCAAAGAATAAAAATAGATAACACTAAATTTAAAGTGAGTAGAAAGAATAATAGGATTGTATAAGTATTTTTGTAGGCACATGCAGAAATTTTTGAACTCCTCTTTAAGACTACATTGCTCCAAATTTTGTTATATTAAAAATATTGCAGTTATGAGAAAATCAACATTCATTACGTCCCTATTGTAAACGTATATATAAAAGCATAAACCTGAGTCTAGTGCGTAGGAGCAACAACATTGGAACGCAGCTCTATACGTCTAAACGGACGACTATCGTTTAGTAAATGGTTCATATAATTAAAACGACATGTGTACTAGGCGACTTGTGACATCATCGAAGCTTAGTGAAGTGGATAGAATTTGAGATGGTAATACATTATCATACGTTTAAGACTGCCTCGTGGTCTCGCGGTACAAGTATGTGCCGTGCGATCTAGAGGTCCTGGGTTCGATTCCCGGGTCGGGCAAAGTTTTATTGGGTTTTTCCATTAGGAAATCCTTAGTAGCAGCACGGAGTCTGGAAATGTGCCCGAAAAACGGCAATAGGCTCGCCCCCTATTACGTGGGACTGATACATACCTGGCGAAATGTGGGTGCAGTAATGCACCTCTGCCTACCCCTTCGGGGAATACAGACGTGAGTTTATGTATGTATGTATGTACGTTTAAGACTTTGCTACAAAATCAATAAGACTTCAAGATAAAAGATAAAAACATACGACGTCATTTTTAAACACTAAAGTTTAACACTCCCCATCTAACTTTTGCTCGAACACTATATGGAATTTAATTTGTGGCGACATGTCTTTTAATACTGTTAGTACTTTTGTACGCGCGGATGAATAGGGAATATTTCGAAGAGTGGAATAGGATTACGTAGTGCAAATCGTTCGATGAAACTGGACCTGGTTATTGCTGCAGCAAACAATTGCAGCAACTTTGATACAAGCGCATAAGAGATTGTCTGTTAGAAAAACAGGTCAATTATCCACTTCTTTTGTACCAGGATTACCAAGATGTTTTTTTGTAGACAAGTGCTTTTCTTTAAGGTGTTGCTCCGTAATGGAGTCTTCTATGTCAGCAAATTTTATATCTAAACCTTTAAAAGAGTGAAATATTCAAATCGAGAATCAGTGCGGGCGTAGTAAGCTTTGGCCAATTTTGTCCTAAGATTATTTTATTAGGAAAACAAACAGTCACTTAAATATCTAGTTATACCAATACATAATATACTTAAAGACTAATAATATGTTTCCGCATATATAAATTTTATTCATGTGTTATTAGAAGATTGACTTCATTTCTATTAATACATGTGTGGATTATAATAGCTTGAAACATTCATTCAGTTGCATGTTTTGTGGTGGGACTAACTTGCACGTTGAACAACACCCACACGAGTACTCAGTGTGTGGAATTCCACACCTTTGCCTCGCGCATGCCAATATCCGTATTTATTTTAGGTTCCTTTTATAAAGACTGTAAAGAAAAGTGTGACATTACGGAGATAGTTTATATAATTAAATTTCAGCGTGGCATTTGGCAATAATGTTAACACATTAGAATATATGCAAATTGTGCAAAATAAAAATTAGAAGTGTCTGATTGTTTAAAGAGAAGGAAAGCCAGGAGGCCGGAGGGGCTAAGAAGGTCCTTCATGATTCTGGAACTGCTTGAATTGTTTTAATTAGTATTTTTAACTTACTTTATTCTGGCCGATGAGAATATCCTAACGTCAGTAATTGTAACGTCAGTTAATGTAAGTAACGCTGTGAAGTAACGTTAACCATGAGGCGTTACAGGTAGCATGTTTCATACGCGTGACGTAATGCAGACATTTGAAAGTGACTGGTATTGTAATAGAAGTTTTTTGTGTGTCGTTGATAGTCACGGTTTATACCTTGTAATAAACAATAATTGCGCATTTTTAAAATACTACGTAAGTTCCAGAAAACTAACCGACGAGTCAAAATGACTGACTATTTTGGTAGAATTTTATGAGGCTCTATTATGAATAGTATCTTTTTCATTTCGTCTATCTGGCAAACTAGGGAGAGACTTTCCAAGTCATCTTCGGCGGAACGATGAAAGAGGAGGGGGGATGAAAGGGGAAATGATAGAGGGACTGTAATTACACCCAAAAGCATATCAATCCCTTCGCTAGTGCGGCAACCGCTGATTCACGATTTTCTGATCGATTCAATAATGTAATCGATTTATGTGTTTTTTTTTTCTTCCACTTGTGTCGACAAGTGATCAAAATCGCTTTCAACGGAGTCCAATATGACGACCGGCATGATAAAATTATTCATAACTAATCGATCTGCTAATTACAGTAATCGTAAGTTTTAATCTACGTATATAAAATGTATGTAGTATCGCTCGAAATTAATTGACCTGTAGTAATTTCTAAAGGTTACGGGTGCTTTTCTCCCCCACAATATTATTTTAATAGCCTATTCATATTGATCGCGTGAAAGCTTTCGAGTGCATGAAGTAGAAAAAATGTAGAGCCATAAAAATCTGCTTAAACTGTATGTAGTTTTGTAATGGTAATCGTTTCCGAAACGTTGTTTCGTTCAAACATGAGAGTGTTTTGAGTGTAGACGACTGTAAAGAAGAAAGGGCTTATCGTGAGCGTGCAACGTCTGTGGGAATTGCTTCCGTCATCACAGAAAGTACATAGATAAAAACGTCTGCTCGCTGCAGTCGTCTGCCACGCTAACATCGTTACAGTGGATCGAATATCTGCAGGATTTTACTTTAGGAAATCGAGAAGGAAACTAAATAACCGGCTTCTTGTATTTGCAAGTTATGAAAAATAAAATTCATACTACGGAACGCAACTTGAGATGACTCTTCTCTTCGAATTCGTTGGATATAAACTATAAATACGCAATCTTTACTAACTATCCGGTCTGGCATCGCCCAGCAGCATATGCCATTATCCCAATTGCCATCTCCCTCAATACCAATATTAATCAAATTAAATTTACCGTTTTTGCTGTGAAAACGTAACAAAAATCCATTTCGATAAAAGCATCTATTAGGCTCCGATCCACGGGATTAAACATATCATATAGCGTGTGAATTACTGAATATATTTTAAGTGTTTTTCAGAAAATGTATATCAGTGAACCTAACAATTTTTCAGGACAAAAAAATAGTCTAAAACGGAGTTGGTTCTATTTTTTTCCATTTATTTTGAAAATACGCTCAAATTTTTGTATCGAAATAAAATCTGCGATCTTAATGTCCTAAATGCCCTACAGCTCCACGGTTGTGTTTTTTTTATTTATTTATTTTTATTCTGGCACGGCAAAGTGACTCCACTGTACCTGATGGTAAGCACAGTGTGTTGAGGAATGACAGATTAAACTATGCTGAAGTAGGTATTATCAATTGCAAATGAATATTTAAATGCGACGCAAATGCCGACGTGCATCTTCACGTTAGGTTCGAAGGAGCCAGGATAATAAGGAGTTTCAAGATTTTAAGTTTGCAAACCTTTTGGTTCCGAGGTTTCGAGTTATCGTCTCGGTTTCGAGCCAAAGTTGTCACATGATGCTCGGTTTGGACAGTACTGTCTTTATAATCAGGAGCGGCATTGTCACATGGCCGTGCCGGTTTACGAAAAAATACAAAATCATTTGTCAAATCATTTCAGTAAATATTGAAAGCCTTTTTTTACTTATTTTGTCCTAGTTACTTAGTATTGTTCAATAACTACCGGCTGTATTTGCAATGGTGTAACGTTTACAAAGGTATTTTTAATAAAATGTGTAACTCTGTCACCAATAAAGTCTATATTAAAATCAACTCATTGTTTAAGCATGAAAGTCTAAAGGACAAAAGAGAAACAATCACTTCCACATTCATAATTTTGCAGAATGTTCATTAAATAAAACAGGTCATCAAATCCTTAAAAACGATTCAGCTTTACAGGAAAAATGAGAAAATAAATAAGAAAAATAATTTATTTTTCCTCTCAAGTGTTAAAAAAAGGCAGTCATAGAAAACCATAAATCGTATTACATGGTAGCTTAACTTTATTAAGTACCTTTCTATTGTAATTAAGTAGGTGTCTGTGCGTTTCTTTCTTTCAACGCGATTAGTTTTAAAGAATAAATATGATTGAACAATTTTACGTCATTCATATTTGATATAATACGATGTCTTTTTAAATTAAAAACTTTGTTTTTTTGGATATTAAGAAATAGTTATACATAAATTACAATACAAAAAAATAATTAATTCGGACTTTACTTCCATAGAAGCACAGTTTGACTTTCATAATTCCGAATTAGAATTTTTAAGCTTTAAATCTTTATTTTAACAAAAGCAATTTGATAAATAAAGACCCCACAATAAGCAAATATAAACTAAAAATTATACAATTAACGTTTAACGCTTTTGCAGTCCTATGGAAGTACCGCCACTGTCATAGACATATCCTATTTACAAAAATCGTGCGTACTACTAAAAAGATACGAAAAATATTTTCAAAAATTTAATTCAGATGTTAATAGAGACAAAAAACAAAAATTTTAATAAAAGAATACTCCATTAATCTTTTATTGCAATAGTCAATTTATATCAAGGTGATCTTTAGCTGCTGAAACCTATTTTAAACCTATGCCTCGCCCCAATTTTTCTTGCGGCAAATTCAACCTCCGTTCAGAACTATTTAAGAAGAAACCTAAAAGTGACTTGCAACTTAAATGTGAAATTTGAACAGCTTTATCCGTTTAATATTTCCATACATATAAAGGTGTATTTTATCTTTTATTTCCTAGTGAATACAATTCAAAAACTAATTTCCGACCAAGTTTCTAATGGATTATGTTGACATTATAGGCCTATGACCTTCTCAAAATTCTATTTATGTCGATATCAAAATTTTTCAATATCTTCGTCACATATGTATATATACTGAAATCAAAAACGCTGTAGTACAGTCAGACAGCTCTTTGTCTTTTGGGAGATTTAAATATGTTACAGAAATAGTGATAACATTATTAATTAAATAATTTTGCTTGAGTGTAGTAACTAGTAAGCGGTTCTGCAGTCAAGTGTCTTTCTATTTTCGTAATTCCAGTGACATAGTAATCACTACTCCGGGAGTCCTTATATCTTTTACTAATGCATTGCATTGTTAGTCCAGTCAAATAACGAAATGAATAAACATGAAAATACGTAGTTTGGCGATTATTAAGGATCGATAGGGGAGTGTATTCTCAGCTTAAATTACAATTTGAGGGGTTCTCCGAAGGCCAGCTCAAGGTCATTTCGATGAAAAGGCGTTTAATTCGAAATCTCGGGAATGGTTAGTATTAGGCAAAAAATTGTAGAAACCTTTTCTCTTCTAAATTAAATTTAATAACTTTTTTATCTGAAACTTTTTTTTTATCATCAATATTTTTCAACTTATTACTTCCGAAATGCAAAAAATTGCCTTTTTTTTTCCTCCCTATATTTCATTTTTCGACATTTTCTCCCCAACCGTTCAATGAAATTTTACCACTTATCAAAGTTGTAGATCTTTTAATTATGAACAACTTTTGCCTACAACTTTTTTCAGTAATGCCAATACCTTCGTAGTTATATATTACTTTACCGAGCGAAATCCGTGCATTTGCCCATATTGCGTCGCAGCCAAAAATTGTAATGAAATTTTCGTACTTAGCGATACAATAAAAATGTTGAAAAATTCAGCAACATTTGGCATGCTATAAACAACAATTATCGATAATAATATTGCCTAAAAGTTTTTTTTATAAATTGTATTAACAAATAATTATTTAACAATTAGTCCGTAAGTTTTTCTGGGCATTTTTCTCCAGTATTCGATTTGTTCAAGAAAACTCCCCTATCGATCCTTAATAATCCCCAAACTACGTATTTCCATGTTTATTCAACCCATTTTGAGCCGTAATTTGACTGGACTATTAAGTATGTGTATATTGCACAAAAATGTGTTCTGGTTTGCTACATCAATTGATAAGAATTGTCGCATCATTTTCCCAACACTAGTCTAGCGCTAAGCTTGCCTTTTTTCTATCATCCACCGCTGTGTTTTTATGAGATGTGGAAAAATAGCATTTGAATACCAATATCTTCTTTAGTCGTAAGATGTCCAATACTGGACAATAGACATAAATAACGGTATCAACAGTATTAAAGGTGTTTGAAGCTCGCTAAACATACACACTCCCGTCGGATTATCCCATTGTAACATGTTTTGTGAAATAGTTTTTCCTCTCTTTTCATAGGATTATTCTTTGCTATATCAAAGCCTCCGTTTTAATTCAAGTATTTAAATCTCGGTTCTTGGAATTGTTTGTTCAATTTTAAAAGGGATTATTATGTTTGCATTCCTTTTGTGTCGCTCGAATAATGCGAGGCTTCAGTTTTTGCACAATATGTAGAAACATGTAAATTGAACATTCCAGGCATTTTAGTTACACAAAGCAAAACGTTGGCTTAATTAAACGTAAAGGGAGAGATGTTGTGGTGGCAACGGTTCGGATGAACAGTGCGCGAGACCATGCAAATTTTAATTGTATTAATGTTGTGATGTTTTAGCTTCTGGCCGTTTGATTCTCGGAACAACTCTTAGCTAATAAAATTATTACGTATGTACGCCCGGTATTTCTGCATTTTAGAGCTTACACGAGGCTCGGATTAAATTTCCTTTTATTTCGTATGCCTGCAATCATGTTGTCCCTTTTAGACGCGTATTGGGAAACATGTGGACGTTTCCGAAACAATGCTTGTTGGTTTTGAAAGGTTTATTGTTATTTTAGTTTTTTAATTTGTGATTCTAGTTTACGTATAGATTTACGGGGTTGTAGGGTATGACTTTTGGTTATTCTGTGTTTTCACTATATCCATTTTGTTTTATAATATCATATTGACTACTTATTAGTTATTACTTAAGCCATAGTATTTTAATGCAAAGACAGCAATGACAAAGATTACAAAGTGTTGCGGTGCGAGAGTTTTTTTGTTCTGTATACGCCGCTTTAACGTCTAGGGCGTGGAGCTGTAAGTCATCCGCCTAAGCAGAGCTGGCTCAGCCGTCCTCGGCGTCCCACGTGGCTGCAGCGCGTCCGAAGTGCCGGTCGCGGGGTGTATCTACCGCGCCACTCGAGATATTGATTTTTGCGTTGAACGCCACATCAACCGCGCGGCGTTCCACAATATTAGATTATATTCCATAGCAAATGTTGTTGGAAAAACGACACTACACCAATTGACGGGTGACCTTTTGCGTGAACACTCGTGTCGGTTTCCACTTTGTCATAAGTGTATGGAAATTATTTTTTTGTTTTAAATAAGTTTTGAATTGTGCGTCTTGCGTGTTTCGTGTGTGCCGGCCCGCTAGGACTTAAGGTATTTTTCATTTAAATTCGTCGAAATTGTGACTATAATGTATCGTGATATTAATAAGTTCCAAAAAGACATAGTGTTTCATTGATCATTGTTGATTTTAACTAGTAATAAAAGTATAGTAACGTTCGTTAGTTATTTAAAGCAATTTCAATAGTTTCAACGTCACAATTCGAATATTTTAAATGCAGCCTTAAGATAACTGTTACCAGGTGCAACATTAGCCGGATTTTTAAATTTGATTTAAGAAAACTGATCAGAATTTTATGTAAGCAAAAGTTGAATAGTAGCCATCTCAGAAATTAAAGAAATTATACTTTATGCTGCAGCAAAATTAAGTTGAAATTCACCACGAAGTTAATTTAATTTAACAGTAATTTTATGTTATAACATATTATTCTTTCTTTTTATAGAAAATTCGCGATAAAAATAATATTCCTAATCCAACTTAAAGAGTTTATTGTAACGCAATGTGAATAAAATTTATTATTCAAATATTTCTTACCATATGAGCTCGAAGGCGTTGAAAGAAATCAAATTTATTACCTTGTCTTCAAAGGGACGTAACTTTATTATTTACCACAATAAGTTTCTAAGAAAATATGTCGGTAAAAACAGTTTGACGCATTAGGTTTGTCGGATGTTTATACAATTTTGATGAAAAAAGATAAGAAATTAAATTGTATTTGCGTCATTTAAAACATTTAGTCGTCATTTATTTTTCTATGGTTTTTAATTATAATTATGAACTGGCCTTTTTTTCAGTTTTTTAGGGGGCATGTTAATCGTCAAATTTTGTAAGTCATAATTTTTTGTACTCCATTCCTCCTCTTTCCAACACTTATACGCAATATTTTTTCGAAGTTTTTTAAGATTTTTTCCTAAAGGAAATAACGTTTTCTTGCGTTTCTCACGTGCGCTCAAAAAAGTTGAATAATTAGGAGTATTTTTACAAAAATAATTTTCGCGTTGGATGTTTAAATTCTGGTATAATAGTCTGTTTGACATTTGCCTTATCGTAATTATTTTTGTGCTACTGGAACCGTTCTAAAAATGAACTCATAAGACGTTCGGAAATAGATGAACTTATATTTTCGATATTTTAGATTTTTTCTCCAAAGAAATAACCATTTCTTGCGTCTCCCACGTGCTCTCACAAAAAGGCTTTGAATAAGTAGGTATATTTATAAAAGCTATTTTCGCGTTGGAAGTTTAAATCCTGGTATAATTGGCATTTTGACATTTGCCTTATCGTAATTATTTTTGCTCTACTGGAACCGTTCTAAAAATAATCTCAGATACCTAGCTTTCATTAAGGACTCAAGAATTATGACGTGCTCCGTACCGTGGTGGACTAAACCACAATCTTTCAATGATAGAAAGCTAATAACGTTTTTGTATTAATGAAAAATATTGCTAGCAGGGTACAAATGGTGGGGCAGGACGCGGCGTGCCTTCCCCTGGCGAGGATGACATGGTAGACATCACGCCGGGCCTGCAGCAGGCGTCGGACGGCATCACCACTCCAACCAACCACGGCACCTTCCAGCTCTACGAGCACTCCGGGAGGAACTCCGCAGCCAGCGCGCACTGTGAGTACTTTACTTTCTTCCTCTGCCTTGTCTTCTCTTTCTATTTTGCCGTACTTATGATTCCCTCTCTTATCAGGTCTTTATTCAATGTCAACCTGTTTTTATTCTTCTTATTGGCGTCTGTGCCACGTGATTTTGGAGTCTGATTTCCTTGCTCTCTCTTTTCATTTTTATTGTCTTGTAAGACTATCTATGAGGTCTTTCCTTAATATCTCGCTCCACGTGATCTAAGTCTTCCTCAGGGTCTCCTCCCAGACAAGATACAAACCTGGTCACCGCGGGCTTTTGATTGATTTGAACTTGACATATAATGTAAACTACGGGTAGCCAGTGAATTTAATTTTTGGCATTGTTTTTCAAAATAAAAATGGCTCAAGGAATTCTTTATGACAACTGGTATCTGCATGTGAAATTCACGCCGGAATTGTTCCAATCATTGCGGACGTCAGCCAGTGCATAGAGACGGAAAAAAAATGAAAAAATGGTTTTTCAACCGCTAGTTTTTCGGGATAGTAATATCGATGTTATTTTACGATACGACAGGGAATGGTTATGGCTAAATTAAAATTTAATGTTTAATTTTTGCTTGTCCTATTCATTCTCGTTAACTGGTTCATTTTTCTCAAAGTACAAACCGCAACGAACGCGTAATCGAAACCGGATTTCGATTCATGTGTCATGAAGGTAGATATACAATGCGCTGAAGACAGCACACTTTCAGTGTTGCACTTGCTGTAGGATGACCTACATTACTCGGAACAGGGGTGTGGCTGCTTTCCACCTGGGGAGCTACAATGGCGAATGCGTTTCTAGGGTAACACTTATTTATATGCACATATAAATTGCAACGTTGCTTATATGTGCGCGGCGTGGAGCTCATTAATAACCCCCTTTGGTATGAGAAGCATTATTATGGTCTTACGAGAGAATGTTATTATGAAAACGCCTACCAGACACGTAGCCTTGAGACAAAAGGAAGTTACTCGCCACATGAACCCCATCAAAATTGGCCTACCGGATTTGGAGATTTGACGCAACAAACGGACGGACAAAAGCTTTAATCTTTTGTATTAAATCATGTGGACATTGATATAATAGATGTTGTGGTAGCGTATATAAGGCACAACGTGAAGAAGAGCTTCAAAGGACCGGCATGAGGGCAGTGCCGTAAATAGCCTTTTTTTTAGATATTTTGTTAACCTAGATAAATAGGTACGTATGTGTTGGAAAAGTTGGAACTTTTTAGGAGCAAACCGAAAAAATAGCAGTCCTGCCTCGTCTGGCCATTTTTGCGCCCCCCAGAGTCTACGCCCTGTGCCTGAGCACCGGTGGCACCGCCCTATTTACGGCACTGTATGCGGGTATAGAATTATGGCAGATGGGAGTCTCAATAGGACGGCACCGTGCGGTGTCGTCACATTGTCGTGTCAGTACGAATAAAACGCAAAAAGGTAAAAACGTAAAAAATAAAACGTAGAAAGGTTCATCTACTTCCATGTCGCTAATTATAATTGACTAAAAAGCTTTATACCTACATTATATTACATTGTAAATTTACAAATAGATACATTAATTTTGGGATTTGTGTAGATGTAATTATGAATGCTGACTGCCTCGTGGTCTCGCGGTACAAGTATGTGCCGTGCGATGTAAAGTTCCTCGTTTCGATTCCCGGGTCGGGAAAGTGTTATTGGGTTTTTCCATTAGGAAATTCTCAGTAGCAGCACGGAGTCCGGAGATGTGCCCGAAAAACGGCAATAGGCTAAACCCTATTACGTGGGACTGATACATACCTGGCGAAATGTGGGTGCAGAAATTCTCCTCTGCCTATATAGGCAGCCTATACTATATATCAGGGAATTCAGGCGTGAGTTTATGTATGTATGTATGTAATTATGAAATGGTCTGAAGAGGCGACGAGCACTGTTCAAATAAATTGATCCAACACAGTGGAGGACGTACATTATGCAAACATTGTATTACAATAATGAGCACGTCAAAAAGATTAGGCGGTGGTCCTTTTCAGTCCCGTGGTTTAATTAAACCGTATTTATTTCACCAACGTTGCACGCTCCCAGTAGGAGGGCCTCTACAACTGAGAGGGTTATTTATATGGATAGATTGTAATTTGATAGACAAACACACGCACACACTCACACCTACGTCCTCGTAGAGGTACGCAAATATGCGTTACTAGTAAAAGGGGACGACCGCGACAAGGGCAATTGCCATTTCCTAATGAAAATCTCGAACTCTTATATCGCTTATAAACGCTTATATCGCAGTCGATTCAGTCGAGTCGAGGTAGTCAAAAAATATATTTCAATATCTCACATTCACTCAAAAAACCATACCGCAAAATGAACATAGGAAACAGGCAAATTTTATTTACTGGCGGAAGGTAATTGTAATCGTTTTTTTTAGTATCGCAGAGAACTTCTCGTCAAAGGCCGGTGCGGTCGCTTTGACGTGCCCGTACAACATTGCAAACGGCAACAAAATACTCGAATATTTTGACACACACAGAACCGGTAGTTTTGTTAGATTGGAAAACGTTTCCAATGCAGAATACTGGGTCGGACGAAATTTTTGGTGTACAATTCAAATGTTGTTTTTACCAGGAGAATGTAAATATGCACATAGATTTTTTGTTGTAAATCTACCGCGGATTTATCAACAATTCTAACGAACTTTCCCGAATCAACAATAATATTTGTAATTGTTGGGTTGGATTTTTTTTAATAAATTATAAATATTTTTGGAAATCATAACATTATATTTCATTAGCATAATGAATTTCACGGTTTTAATTTAAATTTGTTGTAGCTGTGGGGCCCGGCTCCGCACGGGCGTAATTTTTATTCCGCCCTTATTCCCTGGGAACCTAAAGTACCCTATGTCCTTTAAAACGTCGGATTAACTAGAAATTTCGCATACTTATCAAGGACCGATGACAATTTAATATTTAAATAAATAAATAAGTAATAGTTTAAAAAAAACACGCTTTCATTGAATATCCTACTTACAAATAGAAAATAAATTTCAATTAAGAATAGTGCAAATTAGAAAAAATATTGTAAAAAAAGCGTAGGGTGCATGGTGTCAATAGTTATAAGTGCATTTTATTTACAGACTAGCTTTTACTCGCGACTCCGTCCGCGTAGACTATAGAGTTGGATTCAGAAAGAAAATAGTAGTCTATTTTACTCCACAGAGTCCCTTTTATGTCCATACCAAAAAAAACATTCAAATCGGTCAAATAGACGTGAAACGTGTGCCGCCGCGCACCGGCCGGCCGGCGCCTTGTACATATACATCATTGCGCGTTTGATATTTTTTTCGCTGCGGTGTTATTTTAAAACTGCGATATCTTCTAAGATACTCATTTAAATCAAATGATGTATAGGGCAAATTTCTTTTAAATTAAATACTTGTGATGAATAACGTATTTATTTGGATAAGGATTAATATCATCTTTATGAAAACACCTTCACAAATAATGCTTAATTTTATAACAAATTTGCTTAGCATAAAAAAGGTTATAGTGAGCCAACCTTAAAAGATAGACATATGCTGTCGCGGACTTTTTTTTAGAACTTTTAAAGGGGAACAATTCTGTCATACATTATTTTAGCGAAACTTTAACCGTTTCCGCAGCGCACGCAGCGGAAGTTCTCAAAAGGAAAAAAATACTCCCGATTTTGAAACATTATTTATTGGTGCTCCGCTCCTATTTGTCATAGCGTGATGTTATATAGCCTATAGCCTTCCTCGATAAATGGGCTTTCTAACGCTGAAAGAATTAATCAAATCGAACCAGTAGTTCCTGAGATTAGCGCGTTCAACCAAACAAACAAACTCTTCAGCTTTATATATTAGTATAGATAGATATGAGTAGAAGAATTATCATTTTGATAATGTTTTAAAAAGGACTCTACGTTTTTTTACATTTTTTAAATTATTTACACTATTCTTAATTAAAATTTATTACCTATTTTCAGTTAGATTATCTGTGAAAGCGTTTTTTTTAACTATTATTAATTTTTATTCTAAAATAAGAAAAACTAACTCCTAATCAATATCAGCTATAATGTAGTCTTCTGTAACTTAAAAGAAACTCGTTATAATTACAGTTATAATTAGTTAAGTACAGCGAACAATCAATCCTCACATAAATATAAATTCGGTGCGAATGCTTCAGCGATACCGAATCACTTAATTCAGTCATAAGTAGATTCGACGTCACTTCAACCCTGTGCTTCAACCTCAATCCAATAATTGGATTTTTGTCAACAATGGAGTCCATAAACGATTCCACGATTCAAATGAAGCTGCCGAATCGAGTGCGACGTTGCGCGCAGTTTTCACCTGAGTATCTTTCGAACCAGAAATAAATTTCGCTTGTTTATCGAAGTCACTATGATCATACGGTGTTAAATACTGTACATCATTAATTTGGTATATGAAAATATATGTCCAAGATAAATTTTATATGTATCAGCGTTCTGGATAGCGTGTAGAACCAATACAATAAAAGTTGTTTGGATTGCATTTTCCCCCTCCGGACAATCGGAAAAGTGAATACCCTGGAACTAGAGAACTTTAATATTGCGTATTTCATAATAGTTTGCAAACCAATAACTGCGTTATTGTTGTGCAGTTCAAGATGGCCGGCATCCATCCTTTATAATCAACTGTAATTCCCTTGATGTTTGAAATAGCTCTGATCGAAATTGTAAACCAATTTTGTACTTCATGGAACATCAAAGCCCGTATCTAGGGTTTTGTCGTAAAATTCTCGCTAGTTGACCGAAGTAACGTGGTTCCACGGACTAACGCAATTAGTCTACGGTCTAAGGCCGAGGAAATTTCATCAATAAACTGATAGAAGACCCTTTGAGGCTATTTTGCTGTTGCAGCGAAATTATATTTTACGTGGACAGGTCACGTCCGCAGTCATAGCACTATGCTTATAAAGTTAAATATTTGATGTGTTTTATAGGCTCTTTTGTGTAGGCAACTTTATTATGTCTATGAGCCAAGCCTTCAGACGCAGCCAAGGTATATGTATGTGTGCTGGCAGGGTAAAGTGACCACATAGACACCTGATGGCAGTGGCGGTACTTCCATAGAAGCCCAAAAGCGTTACACGTTAATTATGTAATGTCTGGTTTATAATTGTTTATTGTGGGCTCAGGATATTCTCATTTATATGTCAAATGGCTTTTGTTAAACACAGATTTAAAGCTCATAGATTATTATTGGGAAATTTGTAAGGCAAGCTGGGCTTTTGGGCTTCTATGGAGGTACCGCCACTGCCTGATGGTAAGTGCAGTCCAGCAAATGGAGCATTAGGTGACATACCACGATTGTGACTATTTTTCATCAGTCGTTTTAATTATGCCAGCGTGTTTGTCACTGGACATAAGAAAGCTGATCTAGAAACGGAACGAACTTGCGTTGGTTTGCTCGGACGTCAGGATATATGTACCGCAGTCCCATTTGGCTATGAAATCCTCTACCATTTCGACATAAATTTTATTTTACATAGTTTCATACACGCACTCACGTCTGTATCCTCGGTGTGGTAACACACCCACGTTCCGCAACTACGCTTTAGGTCCCACGTATTGGCGGAAAGGTCTATGAAAACATCTAATCCAGGCAAACAAGCCCAGATCCGCGATCACAACCTCATTGGTTTTTTAAGTTATCTAGGGCGGATTTTTCATTCCTATGCGATGGGATAACTTCGTAATTTAAATTGTGAAACATATAAAACATCGGTATAATATAACGTAGTGTAGGACGCCCTCTGGCTAGGTGTGGTCACGATATCCGCAAGGTGGCTGACAGCAGTTGGATGAGGAGAGCCAAAGATCTAGCCCAGTGGCGTGCCATAGGAGAGGCCTATGTCCAACAATGGACGTGAAAAAGACTGTTGATGATGATGATTAATATAACTTGCCAAAATGCCTGCCAAAATTTTTTCTTTAATCGTCACAAATGAACATATTTTAGACATAAAATCTATGTGTTATCCATTCAAGGCACTTGTGTTACAATGGTACCGGCACGTGTGTGCAAGGTGCAATATGAGCGGTTCAACTTACTACGATCTCTTGGAAAGCGAGTACTCTGAAGGGGGCGCCGACCGCGTCGCGGGTGTACCGCGATAATTAATCCACCGTTCTCGCTTACAATTTGTTTGTATACTATTAGCATGGTATTGCTACTTGTCGTGTTTACAAACACTGTCGATGCGCTAGATATTCAGGTCAATGCAGATGTGCCATTGACCTTGCTATTTTGACATCAAAATATTTCTGTCGATTTGTGAGGGATGTACGAATTTGTTTTACCATTCGATGCTATTTGGACAGCGCTGGGTTAATTAGGTGTCCGTGCGGTTCGTTTGACGTGCCGGTTCATGATGAAATGTACATTTTATACGTGTATGCCTCGGTTAGTGGTGTTTCATAGAGTCTAGTTTAAAAGCCGTTTAAGTACTACAAAAGGAAATATTTTACAATTAATTACAGCCTCCTCATCCCCCATGTCAAAAAGTGAGCAAATTTCTTACTCCCCCCACCTATACCACTTACGTAAGTATTAGTAAACATATTTTTTAAATCTATTCTGTTTTTGTTTATTTTAGAATTTGGGACAAAACTTTTTAGAAAATCAGGAAAAGAAAAAAATCCTCACGTATTTAATCATATCAAATATATCAAACCCCCCCATTCCCCATGTCATCAAAAATAAGCAAAGCGAAGACAAGCTCCCTATCTCCCTTTAGAGCTTACGTTATACTTGAATATGGTAGTCCTAGCTTCCGTGCTGCTTTAGAATTTCGTAATGGAAAAAAAAACATTAACACTTTACCCAATCCAGACCTCTCGAATACACGCTACTAGAACCATGGGACCAAGTAGTCAGTCATTAAAACATATTGAACAGATATATTTTTGTCTACAATAATTGTAAACTATCTACTAATCCATATTATAAACTATTTCTTAATAGGATAAGACTAAGAGCAATCCAAGAGTTTCTTGCCCGTCCTTTTCTAGTGATGATTGCCTTTCGAACTGGTTGGTAAACTAAGTTTTGTAATGACAGGATCTAAGTACTAGTAATTATGTATTTGAAATTTTATCGATGCATTTCAATAAACTCCTAGGTGGCCACTCATGGACACGGGCCCTTTCACGATTAAATTTAACTTCACAGGAAAGACTTCCTGGCTCTCAGTTTTAATTGTATTTATTGTAATTCATTTACTGTAAACGTAAACACTAATTTATTAGTGCACACATAAATTGGAAAGAAGTCTCGTTTTTTCTGTATTAGAATTCAAGGACATTTACATAAGTACAGCTTCAATTGTAAAAGCAATCTGTCCTTCAATTTTTGTTTGATCCAGTTCTAAAAGTTATTGTTTGCAAACTTTCATAAAGTTGTTTCTTGCGTATGAAAAAACAAGGGCAAACGTAATTCAAATATTATAAGCCGGCTTTGTCTGGGTGCTATATTAAAGAAGCGAATCACTCACTTAATTGTTTCCACCTATTTCAATTTCTTTGAGGTTTTTATCACCTTTTTCTAGGATTTCATCTATTTTCTAATTTATTTGTGCTATGAAATGAAAATCAAATAATTGAAATGTTATAATTCAGAATAACACGTTCTAAAAGTATATATACATTCATGTTAAAAATCAATGATAGTGTTTTTGTCTGTTCACATGTTAAGTTTGATTATAGAAGAGACTTGTATGGCCTCATTTTATAACGAGCTACCAGGCTTCATTTATTTTACGGGAAGAGTTGGATTTAAAATGAAATACATGCAAGCGGGACTGTAGGCTTTAAATAGCCAGTGCGATGTAGGTAGATACTGACGGAGAAACATGCAATACCGTAATCCAATATATTATAAATGGAAGAAATACGAGGATTCCTCGCCATACCGAATAAGCTTCGCGTCGATATGAAATAATTTTGCGATGCGAATCGTTGAAATCAAATATTCAGCGTGATCTCCAGCTATTTTGCGCGAAAATGGTATTCCATTCGCTCTATTTATCTGCTTGGGGATGTTTGCTACAAATACGTTTGCAATGTTTCGTTGTTCGTTAATCATGTCGACAACACACATACACGCCCCTAAGGAGCCGGTAGATATAGTTCTACATCCAAATTTTTTAATGTTTTTTACTGAGAATTTCGTTATAGAAAAACGCCTAACACTTTGCCCAACACAAGACTTCTCAATCCTACCCTACATACAGATACTGCTGGACTAATGAATCGCTAAATATATGTAGCTGTCACCGTAAAATTGTAAACACCGTTAGATTATAATCTATCTAGCGAGATTGTAAACTGTCGAAAGATTGTGAACCGTAATGGATATAAAAGCTAGCTATCTAATAAAAATAACATATCTATACAAAAAGAGATAACATAATTCTGCGCTAGTAACATATCAGCATATCTTACTGCTTCTGATGATCGAATTTTACTTTGAAATCTCATTGATGTGTTATGAATGATTCGAAACGACAGTTTAACTATACAGCGGACGCAGATTGATACATAGTACATGGAGTTGTAAAGGAAAAGAAAGGGGGAAGGGGGAGGAAGGGTGGGACAAGGCGTCCTTGTGCTAGAACCAATTTACCCAACTCAAGCCCTAAATTGTTATCTTAAAGATAATATGAAATGCTGTTACAAAAGTTTCGAGAAAGCATTTTTTTTATCCTGTTTGTTAACTATTAAAAGTTAATTTCTCGTAATTACTTGGGAAGCTTTATAAAACAGGTTTATTATTGTTTCAAAATTAATTAACTTATCTGAGAAGCTGTATTGTGAAAATGTTTTAATTGGATCTATATAAATTCACTCGCTGAGTACCACTTGAGTAATTAAACGGGAGAATCTCGCAAACAAATCGGAAAGCCTTAGAAATGCCCATTAGCTACAATCAACTGCAATTCTACATCTGCACCTCATAAATTCGTATTATATAACTACTGCCACGGGACTTTCGCTATTTGTTACTAGTTCACCCTACGCTGTTAGGACCAGATTTCCGTGAAAACGTAGTGTTGCTTAATCATCTTAGTCCAAGGACACCCGGATCAAGTCACCGCTGTCATGACAAGACATGTGAAATGTTGTACATTGAGTCAGCTCATTGGGGTGAATATGACATGTTTCGCAGAAACGCCTTGCGTTGCAGTGTGCTATTAATTAATAGAATGTTTCATTGGCTACCCCTCTATATATTCCAAAGCAAATGGTTTAACGAGACTGGTAACTATCATGGTTAATTTCGATTAATAAACAATTATGTGGGACAGTTTGAACAGTTCCCTAAAAAGTTTATTCAATTATGGAGAAATAAAATAATAATAGACCTCATGGTATTAGATGTATCATCATCATCATCATCAGCCCATATACGTCCCACTGCTGGGCACGGGCCTCCCCTACAACTGAGAGGGTTTAGGCCTTAGTCCACCACGCTGGCCTAGTGCGGGTTGGCGGACTACACACCAAAGAAATTCCTAAGAACTTTTTTTAGGTGTGCAGGTTTCATCACGATGTTTCCCTTCACCGTTAAAGCAAGTGATAATTCATTGTGAATACACACATAACTCCGAAAAGTCAGAGGTGTGTGCCTGGGGTTTGAACCCGCGACCGCCGAGATTCTCGACTGCGCGCCTAAACCTCGAGGCCATAACTGCTTTCATTATTTTCATATTAGATGTATACACGGCAAATTCTGTCTTTTAGAGGATAATTGGAGGAGGTTGTTCAATTGGTCGACTGAACAATTTATGAGCGATTGTAGTCGCTTGGTATACTCGTACAATGATCATAAATCAACGTCAAGTCGAATACGGGCGATAGGGTAGGTTGGTTAACCGCAGTGGCTATTTTTATAGTTATGGTTTGCCAAAAATGCTATTTTCTTTAAAACTCAAGCCATTGTACCATTTTATTTTTTATTTTTTTATTTTTTTTACGAGAGGAAAGCGCTTTAAGCTCCCCTGTTCGGTACCTTGGGGGAGGCCGAAAAGGGGTATGTCGGGGTCTCTGGCCTTCCAACTCGGCGCGCAGAACAATAATTGTCCGCTTAGCTGAGTTGGGTCCCTAACCAAAATCCTACGCCAGCATACCGACTAAAACCTCTCGGTGACCATCTCGCGCATTTAGGGCGGTTTTGCGGCATCTCAGGGCGAGAAGCGCCCCAAATGGTCCGCCTCCGCCTAGCGCACCGTCCGATTATGGACTCCTCCAAATTGGGAGGGCTTGAGATGCCCTCCACTTACGCTTTTTTGGACGTTCACCTCTTGTGAACGTCCGCGACAGTCAAGCGGTCACGCCCTCTGCCGCAAATCTCAGGGTTGCTGCCACCGTTGAGTACCGCCCCCGCAGTACGCCCAGCCTCCCCAGTGGCCCCTGTTAGTCGCCTCTTACGACAGGTAGGGGGTACCGTGGCGGAATTCTTACGCCCCCGATCCACAGGGCGGAGCCATTGTACCATGTTGTTTTGTCTGTCGTTTACAGGAGCATGAAAAAAGAATATATAAGTAAAGATAACAGTATTAATAACATACAAGTTTTGTGTCGTGGATATGAGGAACTGCGAAGGACTCTTCGGTATCACACTTGAAACAAATATTTGTGGACGACACAAACATTTGTCTTTGTGCGAGGATCGAACCTGAGGCCCCTCGTTTCGCAAGCTGATGTCTAGTCAACTGCACCACAGAGCTATCAAAATTCATTTAGTTTTTTGAATGGCAATAATTTTTAAAATAAATGACGTAGTTTTTTTATAGTTTTTTGGCGTTCACAGTCGCTACCTGCCCTGTGATCCGATTTCGGCTTCACACTGTGTACAATAGTCCTATCTACATTACTGTACTAAGAATTTGGTGCAGTACAGTCACTTTACCGTAGTATAAATAGTATTTCGATACGGACCACCAAATCCTAGCTCTTTATTTCCATAAAAATAATCGTATTTTGCTTAAGAAGAAATTAAGAATCAAACTACTGAGCTCCTTTACTTCCTATACATATGGTTATGACCATTACTACATGAATCAATCACAACTATCTCTTATTACTCGATCTTGTTTCCCCTCTGTTGGAAATCGGATAGACATTGGTTGATTTGAAATGCCTGCGAGATACACGCTGTGACGCTTGTTAGTGTATTCATCAGGCCTGTTACATATGTGTGAGGTATCCAACCGGATATGAATTACATATACGAGTAGATAAGTACAATGGGCAGCTGACCCGCAGACTATCCAGCAATTCGCGTGTCGTAGTGAAACCAATATCGATTATGGTTACATAATAAGAGCATGCATTTCAAACTGTTTTTTGTGCAATTTGTTTTTTTACTGCGCTGGTTCTGATGACCACTATCGATGCTCCTATAAATACCGAATACGACCTTAGATTCTTTTATATTAAGCTAATTATTAATATTTTCCTCTCGTTAATATTATTGTGATAAATATTGGAAGCACGTAGACGAAGCAATTATTTTTTTCTGGGAAATCTGTAGCGTTAATTGGAATCTTACCAATTATACTGATATACAAGGCTTCAGATTTCATTGTTATGTCTACTTATTCTCGTAGTTTGTAACACAGTAAATGTTTTTGTTACCCGTCCGAATATACTTGAAATAAGACAAACTTTTGATAGCGCATCATAATCGAGGAATTCATGTTTTAGAGAGATCTAATGGATGGTTATAAGGCGGCTGATCGAGATGACCCGATTCTCCGATGATTCTCAATAGCACGGGGTCTGGTTGTGGCCGAAAAACTATGGCTTTATGATAATTAATTTTGTTATTGACATATTGAGCATTTTACGTATTTAATTAGCAGTTCTAAAATAAAAAAAATATAGTTTGTATTTTTTAAACTAGGTCAGGATTTATGTTGGTAGTACAATTCCTAAACGACACGTTTCTATTTCCAAGCCTACATCGCGCAGTTCTTCAGTTCTACAGTTGGTAAGCTGAAATTTAACAATATTGGGAGCAATATCATTACATGGTACATACTCATTAAGTTGTCAAATAACCTATTTTCAGTTTAGTAAATTTTTTTTTTTATGGAAAAAGGAGGCAAACGAGCAAGTGAGCCACCTGATGTTAAGTGGTCAACACCGCCCATGAACACCCATTGTACCATCAAAGCCTTTATTATTAGTATTCGATGTTACGTTATGTTATGTTGTTGTACGTTATGTTATGTTGATGTTTTTTTTTTTTTTTTTTTATGGAAAAAGGAGGCAAACGAGCAAGTGAGCCACCTGATGTTAAGTGGTCAACACCGCCCATGAACACCCATTGTACCATCAAAGCCTTTATTATTAGTATTCGATGTTACGTTATGTTATGTTGTTGTACGTTATGTTATGTTGATGTTTTTTTTTTTTTTTTTTATGGAAAAAGGAGGCAAACGAGCAAGTGAGCCACCTGATGTTAAGTGGTCAACACCGCCCATGAACACCCATTGTACCATCAAAGCCTTTATTATTAGTATTCGATGTTACATTTGTGTTTTTGGCTTGCAGACACGCATAGCTTAGCTTATCGGATAGATAAAATATACATTACTCAATATATCCATGGGATTAGCTAACCAACACTTATCTGGAAGTAACGGCCTCTCACGTTTCTGAAGATTCATCTATTGTCGCTTTTTGTTACATATTAAATGTAGTGCTGCTTTATAGTTATAGTCTGTTTCTATCCATCACGCATCTATATCTTACTTCTTTTCTTTATTTATTTTAATTTTGATAACCATTAAAATAATTATCGACCAATCAATGCCCTACCATTCGTCCTCAAATTTCAGCGCCATTAAATATTAATATTATCAGTTTAATGCAGAACGTCATACATAATATGTAGGTGGTAAAACGTTACAAATATTTACAAACATTCTACCGGAGTCAGTACCGGCGTGTAATTACGATATTTCTTAAATCTTAACCAATACTAGCATTAAATTAATAGCAACAAAAAAGTAAATGGATATAATTTTAGCCAGCAATATTTATATATAGTATGTATCTAGGTTTGTATACTCAATAGCTAGGCAGTTGTAGGCATGAACCAGTTTCCCTTAATCGTCTGCATAACGACCTTAAACGGTGTACAATGCAGCTTGCCATTGTCGTGTAGCCTTTGTCGAATTACAATTGTGCTAGATCGGCAAGTGCCTCAGACAATCCTGAAGGAATAGTCATTTATCCGAAGTAAGTGCAGTTGTGTGTGGCACAATACGGCCGAAGTCTCGATATTTCCTTGCAATATAACACGTACTGTTGATTAACATTAATTCACTGTAGCAATTTATTGTCTATATTTTACGATAATTCTTAACGACAGACGAATATATATTATTACAATGTCATTGTAACAGTGCAGTGTCGGACAGCGCAATTTTTATCACGGTATTGTTGAAAAAAATTCGCCGATAAGGATTTATCGAGACACGTTATTTGATTAGATTATTAGCTAAACGGTCAGTATAATTTGGTTGTTCAATGTAAACAGTCTTTAGCAAACAATTGTTCATCCCTCCATCACCATGATGGAATCATCGGAAGTCGACCACGAAGACCGACAGCCTCTAGTTGGTGATGATGTAGGTAAATTATGTGGATAATATGACCATGTTGCTATTTTTGCCTATATAAATCTCATTGTATATTATGTCGGAATATGACTAGATTAAACCACAGAGTTAAGCCATACGAATATTTGATACGGGCGTATTCATTTCAAGTGTTTTGCAAAATTTACTATGCGGAGTAGTGGCAAAGGATAGTGAATCATATGGCCTTGACATAAGAAACCTTATCGCCTGCGAATTCATATTTGTAGGAAGTGAAATGGCCAGCTCAAGAGCACATGACCAATGTCGTCATTTCGTCAATACTCTTCTCGTCATTTCTATCGAGGTTGCCTATTTTGCAGTAGTAATTTGGTTAAAACGATTTTAGTATATTTTCAATGTTGTAAGATAATTTTTCACTGACCCAAATTAGCGCACGCACCACTTTGTTATTGTTGTGTAGTGTTCGGTTATAGAGGCTTGTCTTGGTCAACTTATAGTGGAAATTTAATCAATCATGTGTTGTTTTTCTTTTGATCAATTAATTAAATAATGATTTGATGTGTTATAGATATTATCACTTTAATGTACTGATGATAGATATAAGATTCAGATATACGGTCCATTACCTACGTTGATAGCAATAGTGTGTGTTCGATTAAATGATGCTTTACTGTCCACTGCATTACTCATACACAACGCACGAAGTATGGTAATTTCTTTGAAAATCCTTAGTATTTCAAACTTCATGTCGCGTCAAAAACCCAGTAATAGTAATATTTGTTGCCGTAAAGTGGCAACACCGAGCTTGACGCTACAGTTTGCGTCGCTCGCGTATTTATTCGTAACTTATTATTTTCTTTAATTTATATTTGTTTTGTACAGTTATTAAAGACATAAAGCAATAAAAACTGTGATAATAATTTAGGAATAATATATTAATCCGCCTTGTTGTTAGTCGTGCCTTAGTGAGTAATCAGTTAGGATAAAAGTTTCTAGTTTACAAAAACTTTTCAAAAGTGAAAATTTGGTTCCAGGTGACGCGGTTTTATTCTCCGGAATGCAAGGTTAGTAAAAACAAGTCATATAGTTGACACATTGTCCCTTAGTTGTACATAAAAGTGAGGAAAAATGGGTAATTAATGCGCTATGACAAGTACTGCGGCAATGTGTTGTGTACTATACAGATCGTGTAGAACTTGGTGACGTATCAAACAAAATATATGGTATTTTCACATGCAAGTAACCTTGACGATTTTTCGTGCTTAGCATTTTACAAATAAAACGTTTATCTAGTTCCTGAAGTGTGCATTTATAGCTGAGTGTGACTTAGGATGATGAGGCAAATTGTTGCCAAACTGTCTGGAAATGATGTAATGTTTAACCGGATTAAAAGGTTTGACGAATCTTACTAACAACAAAGTCCTTATAATTTCTTAACAAAGTCAAGGCTTATCTCAAGTGAAATCTTATATTAAAAGTCATTATGTCCCTTATTGCACCCTTGTAAATATGATTAATGTAACATGTAGATATTGACTCAAGAAGTTGTAGCATCACATTTTTATATTTGATATAAATCAAGCATAAACAAAATCACAGTTGCAATACCGGATGAGGCTAAACTGAAGTTTAAAATTTTTATTATTATTATAAAATATAAAAATTTGGCAATAACATCACATCAAACATGTGTGGTTGTTTTATTCCTGGGCAATGATAAATGATTCTGTCTATTGTAGAACTGGTCTTTAATTGATTGCAAAGTCCAAGCAGCCGCAGTTTACATAATTATTAACACCACAAGTTTCTAATATAGATAAATTATGCAGTCAGATTTTTGTACATTGGTAAATTAAACTTTCAAAATTTTTTAGATTTTTCAGACTGTTTTAAGTTAATTGATTAGAAAGGTACATAAATGCATGAAAAATGTATCTTATAAAGGGTTTGTTAAAGATAAAACTATCTTTATTAGCCCATATAAGTCCCACTGCTGGCATCCTCTACAACTGAGAGGTGTAAGGTCTTATATTTATTCAGCTTATTGCTGCCCACTGCTGAATTTAGGCCTCCCCAAGTAAGAGCTTACCATCCCAGTCTTGAGCAAACCTCATCAGCTACTTTCCACCTTGTTCAAGTCACACTATGTACACTATGTCTGCTTATATAACTTGATATGCTGATTAGTCTCCAGGTTAAACCTTAAATGTCTATAACTCATGCATTTTCTATTTATTTGGTTTTTATATGAAACATCTCTATGTGACTTCTATACTGCAAGTAAAATCATTTCCTGTATTACCTAGTAGAATATATCAATCAGTGATTCAACAGAATTTTGTCATTTAAAATATTAAATGAAGATTAAAGCTGTACTCTCATTTCATATATCTTATTTCTTATGATTTCTTTGTCTCATATAGAAGACAATTTAGACTAAAGCAACTGACTAATAGACTAAAAGTCTGTTGGGTTATCTCATTGTACAGTTTTCTGCCTTTCTCATCTGTCTTTAGTATTCAAACATTAGCCACCATAAATATAAATAATACAGTGAAAATGTTAATGCTGCAGTAACTAAAATAATATGGTATATTAGTGTACAGCTAGTAAAACTATTAACATCTGTTTTAAAACAAATATTTGATAATGTAGTTGTATGTTATAGCACAAATTTTAAAGATA
Source organism: Hemaris fuciformis (assembly GCA_907164795.1). Lineage (NCBI taxonomy): Eukaryota > Metazoa > Arthropoda > Insecta > Lepidoptera > Sphingidae > Hemaris > Hemaris fuciformis. Next base: position 24,774,545 of record OU015431.1, read on the forward strand.
TAATAATAATAAAACTCTACAAGAATATAAGCAATATTTATTATGTAAAATGTTATTTAAGACAATGTTAACCTTATTTTAAATGTTGCCGTTTTGTGATGTGATACATAGCTCTATAATCTTTCAGATGTCTTTTGTTACAATCAAGCAGGGACTTAATAATGACTTAGTAATGATCACTGTGACAGTAAAATCACATTTATTTAAATGAAATAGCTTATTTATGTTATGCAGGGGATGATGATATTCCGGGAATTGGTCAATATGATGACTTTCACACAATTGACTGGCAAAGGGACATTGCAAGGGATCGCATGAGACATAGATACATAGTAAAGAAGAGGCAAGATTCAATATGGGATTTGATAAAGGTAAGTTATAGTAGTTTTACTTTTCTGACACAAATTAACCTCAAAATAGCCAAATAAGGTTGTTGCTAAAATTGATTTTAATATTTGTGTTATTTTACTTTTCTCTTGACATTATACAAATTTATAAGGCCTTCATTCTTATAGTACAAGTATATTATTTCTGTTCATGCCAATATTAGGCTTTAATTGAGGCAGAGTATAAAAAAATCATTGTAAAATGTGTTTGTCGGAGGTTGGGCACTTGTAACTAGACAAGCATTAAATGTAATCTGCAAACATTCATTTTGATTATGGTTTGTGAGAGTTATCAAAGCGTCAGGGTTTGAATAGTTCTCCTGGTGTAGAATATTACTCAGGACACATTGTGACATGACTGTGTGCCTTAATTGTGAAATTATTTATGTGTATAGGATGTATATAGATGTATTTGATATTTTCAAATATTGATGTTATGAAAACCTGCTAATTTTAGTACATAAATCCAAACAAACCACTAACTTAACGCCACCGACAAGCAGCCTTAACATATGGACAATCATGTATGTACTATACATAAAGTGGAGGGGGAGCGTATGGAAGTGATTATATATTGGACCCCCACACATTTTACTTACTGAACGAAAAATGCAATAGTTCGTTTTTCTTCGTAACGCCCTCAGGACGCAACCCTTTAGCGACGTGATCTAGAGCACTAGGAAAAACATTTGTTGCATTACTTACAAATTCTTGAGGAATCCATATTGGCCATATCCAGGGTGCCCACGACGCCTGGTCGGGCTGGGTCTGCGTGTTGTTGGTGGGCGTCGCGACAGGAATCGTTGCCGGAGTCATCGACATTGGCGCTTCCTGGATGACAGATCTTAAGTTCGGAATATGCCCCGCGGCATTCTGGTTCAACAGGGAGCAATGTTGCTGGTCCGACACAAACACAACGTTTGACAGCGGGAATTGCTCACAGGTATGACAATTACAACGAATAAAATCAATATTGCTGTCCCGAGTGCACTAGAGCGCCAGGTACTTTGACATTTACGATTATTTTGCGTCTATGTATTTCAACTTCCGTGACCCATTTGTATTCGATCGGATACGAGTTACGAGTTCGTACCTAAATCAAAATAGATATGTTTTTTAGCATCTAATTAAGGGTTTGTTCTACTTAATCGGTTTTTACAAATAAAGCTATTGAAGTTTTGCGATTAGACTAAAATAATTACATTAATTTAATATGTTAAATTAATATATTTGCTGGTCATCATCATAATCAGTATTGGTCATTTGGAATTATATTTGACACCTAATTTACATATTTCTATTATCATATATTGCATATATTAGTAAGATTGATTAAATTAATGAGTAGACATAAAAGAATATCGCTATGATTTACGGTCCCCAGTGGCTGACCTGGCCGCAAGTGTTTGGCGATCATGGCGACGGCGCGGGTGCTTATATCATCAGCTACCTGTTCTACATCGTGTGGGCTCTACTGTTCGCTGCGCTCTCGGCCTCTCTCGTTAGAATGTTCGCGCCCTACGCATGCGGCTCAGGTGGATACTGAAACAATGATGCGCTTGAGTTTTAATTTATATTAACTAACGTAACTCAATTTTACTTAAATGTTTTTAAAATACTTTTAGGTATTCCTGAGATCAAAACAATACTGAGCGGGTTTATCATCAGAGGGTACTTGGGCAAATGGACTCTCATCATCAAGGTGGTTGGCCTCATCCTCTCCGTGTCTTCGGGCTTGTCTCTGGGCAAAGAAGGACCCATGGTCCACATAGCCAGCTGTTTGGGTGCGTATATACAATGTACTTAATATAAAATTAATACAGCTGATTAAAATTCATAAATTTTGGGACAACAGCCGCGGTGTAGTTTTGGACTGGACCGGATAAGATATTGCGTTTTCCGCAATGAATAAATCAGTAGTACGGAGTTTGGCAACGTGCCAAGCCAACGAGCCCGACCTCTATTACCTGGGACATGACTGGCGAAACGGGGTAATTGAAATTAACCCTTACGCCCCCCCATTGAGGGTACAATTTGGAGTGGAGGATGTACATAGGTTGTTACTGTTTGTTGTTAATGGGGTCATAACAATTATTGAGATAGTTAAGGTATGTATAAAAACGGACATCGCTTCAAATAGACACATGCGTAATTGATCGAGAATTTGTTCTTCACTCGTAGTATTTTATTTGGGTACAAAAATAACAGACGCTTATTTTCGTTCGATGTCTATTCTATGTGGATAAAATGCGTCACCAAGAGGTGCCCCAATGTAAAAACAATTTGGATGTTGCGCGCGACGAATTGTACATTATCAGTGGAACAAAGCGTGGCGCGCCCTTATCGGCTGTTCACTTTATAGTCAGGACGTTTATTCGGCGTTGATCGTTAATGCCTTTGAGCTAGGTGATTGCTCGCGTTTTATGTAGTAGATTAACTTACTTTGTCTATGACGATAAATGATATACATGTATGACGATAGAGGGATGTAAGACCTTATTTTTAACAGTTACAACGAGATTGGGAGGAAGCGTACTTAGCTAGGTGGCAGGACAACCTGACATACTCCTTTTTAAACTTCCTACAAGATCTTGCAATGGTAGCTTGAACCAGTTACAAAACAAGAGAAGCCTATCCCTGTAAGCACGGTAGGGTACATCAGCTTCATCATCATCATCATAATTATCAACCACCATCATCGTCATCATCATCGTTATCATCACAATCATCATCATCATCATTACCACCATTTTCATTGTCGTCATAAAAATTCAATAACATTAGGGTTAGATTATATCAAAGGAGCTAAACGTATAAAAACAGTTGGATGGAGTGTAAAGCTTCACGTACATGACAGCGCGTTGCGTTACTAGCGACACCACAGTATCGATATGTCATGTTGCGGTAAATATCGTAGTGCAACTCTAGTGGAATGACCTTGCGGCGGTTATTTTCCCGTTGAAGGACAAAACTGTCGTGTCAAATAAGTCATGCCTGGCGGGATGTTTGAATAAATGTATAATTTAAAGTAATGTTAGGATGATGTAAATTGTGATTTAGTTTCACTCTTCATATACTTACAATGCAAATAATTTAAACGTATAATTTTTGACGTATGAAGCGACATACTTATTATACGATGTTTGTTCATTCAGGCAATATTCTGTCGTACCTGTTCCCGAAGTATGGCCGCAACGAGGCCAAGAAGCGTGAGATCTTGTCCGCCGCCGCTGCTGCTGGGGTGTCTGTGGCTTTCGGTGCGCCCATCGGTGGAGTACTCTTCAGCTTGGAGGAGGTATTTGCACCATTCAGTTTTCCTAAGTAAACTGAGAAGGTTGTATCAAGTATTAAGAAACAAATGGTATTAATAAAAAAAAACTATAGAAAGAAGAAGCATGAATGAATGAACAAATTTTATATAAAATTTGTTATTTTCAATAAGAAATACAATTGGAACTGTGGAGACGATAGGACGTAGGACTACAGGCCTCATATTATTAAAATTGTTTATAATGTTCATATCATACATGAAACTCATTAAACTAGATCCCAGGAATACTTTACTATGTACACGCTAAACTCAAATGTAATTTCCAGGTTTCGTACTACTTCCCACTGAAGACCCTGTGGCGTTCGTTCTTCTGCGCGCTGATCGCCGCCTTCATTCTACGCTCCATCAACCCGTTCGGCAACGAGCACTCGGTGCTGTTCTTCGTGGAGTACAACAAGCCCTGGATATTCTTCGAGCTCATACCGTTTGTGGGACTCGGCATCATTGGAGTATGTCATAGCACTCAAAGTGTTTTAAATACTATAATTGACTTCGCAGTGGGATATTTAACTTCAATTACCCAAGATTGTATCCGATGGGTAATGAAGTGCAGCCCAAAGCGGATGTCATGTATTTACAAGATGCGCTTAAAGCAACCATAATTATGTAAAGAAAGGAACATCAAACACCTGTTGATTTGTTTGACTAGTTAATTAATTTGAAAAATTGTGACATCTGGATTGTTTTCAGTACAAATGTCTTTGTAAATGTTGGATACATACTTTTTATTGTTTTGGCATTCCAATATACTATTTAGAGCAGTAGTTGAAAATATTATAGCACTTATAGACTCAATCTCAATACCAGTTTACTTTTGTATTGGTTCAAATTATTTCTTGATGTTGCTAACAACCATTTATATGAAATTTTATCTCTTGAAATATTTGAAACTAATAAAGTAATTGTGATTTAAAGTACTATTTTAGAATGATGTTGTAGTCACATCATTTGTGCCACAAGTTCACATACATATAAATCTCCTGGTTTGTCTGAAAGAGATTGCTTAAAGTAATAACCACCTCCAATAGTTCATGCTGTTTCTAAGGTGTGATTTCTTATGGTAAACAATAAAGTGTTATCTAATTTTCTCAGGGCTGCATAGCAACAATTTTCATAAAAGCAAACATCTACTGGTGCCGTTACCGTAAGTATTCCAAGCTGGGTCAGTATCCTGTCACCGAGGTGCTCGTGGTCACTCTGGTGACTGCCATCATTGCGTACCCCAACCCCTACACACGCATGAACACCAGCGAGCTCATCTACCTGCTGTTCAACCAGTGCGGAATATCCAACTCCGATCCTCTGTGGTGAGTATTGAAGTCTCAATGTGTCCATATTGTTATTAGGGACTGTAGGTATATGCAAACTAATATTATCCCTAGAAACGCTTTAGCTCATAGACATTTGAATTATGTTTGATGTATTTGTTGTTAGGTCATCATAGTGGTGTGATGCGATGAGTTCAATTGCCATTTAGAGTAGGATTCATAGTGAATGATTGAATACTATTATGACAGAAGTTTTTAAACAAGATATTACTAATTGGGAGATAATGTTTTGTAAATTACACAGGAATCAACATGTACTCATTGCAATGACGCGTTCAAGCTTAGATAGCTGTACTCTTATTTAGGATGTGTAAATCATATAAATAAAGCAACATGTAGGTATATTAATGTATAAAACATTAAATTAGGCTGTTATAGTCAGTATTTAGGAAAGCAATTTTAAATAATTGTCTAGAACACTCATAACATACATAGTTTGTAGTCACACATGTTTTCTCACAACAGGTCTATGACTGACACGGCTTCATGTGTGAAGCTGTAAGTTACAACCCCCTCATGCTCTGTATCTAAACATGTACATATATGTGTTAAAGTAAGATGTTTGCAACCCAAAAAAATAGATACCTCATGGAAGTCCGGTAATATTTGTTGAATGTGATGGAGGCTACCAATAATTGGCAATAAGAAAACAGACAAAATTACTATCCCTGCTGCAAATTTAAGTGTATTTTATTTCTGCTTTGAATCCATATTTGGTTTTTAGTAGTCAATTTGAATTTATTTTCGTTCTAAATGTATCTTTGCAGTGCATGTGTGTACAAAACTATTTCGTGTGGGCTCCACTCACACAGGGCTGATTGTTTTACGATTTTCTTTGCCTACTTGTATGAGATCAATGTTTGAATGTTCCAGGTAAACATGAATGTTATGTTAAGATATATGTGTAGTAGTTTTAATGTTGTTCATATACAAGTATTTCATCTATGTGTTTGTGTGACTAGTGACTACAACCGCAACTTCACCGATGCCAACTCGGCTATAGAGAAGGCGGCAGCTGGGGAGGGCGTTTACCACGCTATCTGGCTGCTGGTCCTCGCGCTCATCCTCAAGCTGGTGATGACCATATTCACTTTCGGCATCAAGGTGCCCTGTGGTCTGTTCATTCCCAGTCTGGCGCTCGGTGCCATCGCTGGCAGGATTGTGGGCATTGGTGAGTTCAACTTGATCATTTTAGAACACTCATAGTCTTACAGTGAAAAATGCCATACCACTTTATCTTCCAAATTGTAAGCTGATCTAGATTATGACGTATATTATAGTGATTAAAAAAATGTTTTACATTAACACACTAGATTATTGAAGCGGGCTTCATGTAAGGCTGTCCAGCAAACTTAGTCATATTGTCCGTCCATCTTGATGGTTAACCAAAGTATTTTTGCAGGCTCCACTCAAGAGCCTCTATACACCATACTTCCAATTGATTCTATAAGTCTTTAAGGAAACGCCATGAACATTATTGATGATGATCCTCCCTTCTGCCATTGGCCCAGTGAGGCACCACCAAAGACTAGCAATGATAATATGGTGTCTTAAGTATTATCTATGTTTAATTACTATACTATAATCGTACTGTGTTGAACATAAACTATAAAAGCAATATATTTCAATCTTACAAACATATTTGTAGTGTCCATTCTCTATATGAATAATTTTATCCTTGTTTCAGGTGTCGAACAACTGGCCTATCACTATCCTAAGATCTGGCTGTTCTCTGGCGAATGTTCCACTGGCGACGACTGCATAACTCCTGGCCTATACGCCATGGTGGGCGCAGCGGCTGTTCTCGGCGGTGTCACCAGGATGACAGGTAGGATCATATGCCACAACCTTTTTATTACAGAAAAAAGCCTGGTCTGTTTTGAAACCCTCGATTATGGGATTAAAATATTGTGAGCATTGAAGTCTCTCATTGTTTCTGACCTCCACGACACAAGGCTGTTTTAGTGTGGGATCAGAAATATGTAATTTTTTTACAGGTATAAAAAATTACACAAGCATGCCTGATGGTAAGCACGGTGATGTCTAAATTTGTGATGTCTAAGTTGTCGTGATTGTTAGCTATATTTATTGATTGTAATGAATTAATATATTTATTGACTGCCTCGTGGTCTCCCGGTACAAGTATGTGCCGAGCGATCTAGAGGTCCTGGGTTCGATTCCCGAATCGGGCAGTGTTTTTGGGTTTTTCCATTAGGAAATTCTCAGTAGCAGCACAGAGTCTGGAATCATGCCCGAAAAACGGCAATAGGCTCGCCCCCTAATATGTTGGAACCTGGCGAAATGTGGGTGCAGAAATGCACCTCTGCCTACCCCTTCGGGGAATACAGGCATAAGTTTATGTATGTATGTATGTATGAATGAATTTGCAGTATCCCTGGTGGTGATAATGTTCGAGCTGACCGGTGGCGTGCGGTACATCGTGCCGCTGATGGCCGCCGCCATGGCGTCCAAGTGGGTGGGCGACGCGCTCGGCCGCCAGGGAATATACGACGCACACATCGCGCTCAACGGATACCCATTCCTCGACAGCAAGGACGAGTTCCAGCATACGTCGCTCGCCGCTGACGTCATGCAGCCTAAGTACGTTGATGTCACTTATTTGACAGCCAGCAGTTGGCTAGACAACAGCTCGCGAAACGAGGCCGCGGGTTCATCGCCGCACCGAAACAAATGTTTGTGTCGCCCACAAATGTTTGTTTTGGGTTCGGGTGTTTGTGGGACCGAAAAGTTTCTCGTAGCTTCTGATACACAACACAAGACTTGTATCTTAATGTGGGATCAGAACTATGTACACACATAACAGTCACATGACTGTTGGGTGTAATTATTTAATTTATTTACGGGGAATGTATCGCAAATTGATACAGCTAGCGTGAGATAGAAACCAAAGTCATCTTAGAGTGCCAATCACTGTACTGTTTACCCTATAACAATAAAAAATTCTTAATCGTTAAAATTTCCTGACATTCACACTGGCTCAGTCGCATGAGAGAGCGGCATGTAATTGAAAGGTCATGGGTCCAATGTGTTGCTTTTTGGTATCTAAAAAAACGTGTTAAAAATAGCTTTAGTCTGACCTTTCACCCTAACAATGGTGGGCATATAACACATAATATAACAGCTAGCGAAATTTGATGTGCAAGAAAAAACGATTGACCTTTTGAAGTATTTCCATTAATGCGATTGTTTTCTTTGTATAAAAAAAACCATTTCAAATTATTATTGCATTGCCTCATATTCTTTATGCTGAGTGACACGATTTTGCGATATTTCTATGAAAAAAATAAAATAATATTTAAATGTTGCAAGCATTGGGCATTGCACATTGTAATTGGCTGTAATAGTAATATGCATATTGCAATCCAAGCGAGAGATTATCTTTTAATTCTATGCGCTAATTTTATCATTATCATCAGATTTTCAGACAAAGATTCTTGTGTTGGAATTGGCCTTTGTCCATATTTTTTTTAAATATGTTTTGACCTACATTTGCTCGTAACGTTATAAACACACGCGATTGCGACTGTCACATGTTTATTTTTGTTTATAAGTTACCAGCCGTTGCCCGCAACTCCGTATGCGAAATTTATTATTTCAAAAGGAATATTTTTCCATGTTTTTGATATATCAATGCATTTTTTTTATTGCTGCCCCGCTCCTATTGGCCGTAGCGCGATAATAATAATAATATAATAGCATTTAGCCTTCCGCGATAAATGAAGTATTCAATACAAAATTAATTTTTAAAATCGCGTAGTTCCTGAGATTAGCGCGTTACACTAATTAAATAAGCAAATAACTCCTCAGCTTATTATATAATGTAATTGCAGTCAGCGGTCATTCATTAGAAAATTAAACAAATTTGCAATTATGTCGATTTCAACAGCTTGCGTCCCTATTAGACCGTTTAAAATAACACGGCATACAGTATAGAGGTCCTAGGCTCGATTCCTGGATGGTGCAAAATTTTGTTGAGTTTCTCCAAGACCAATGTCATATCCATAGGCTTGCCTTCTACAAAACGAATGTGTAATAAAAAATAACTGCTAGCAAATCTTTTGTGTCGAAATGCAATTCTACCTACCTCTTCGAATGTGCGAGTGTTCATATCGAATTTTCATTTCATTGTGTTTTTAGACTTTGATCCAATTTTAACACAAAATAGTTTGAATGTTATGGTTCAATGTGAGTCTGTTGTTCAACAGACGCAACGAGACGCTGTCAGTCATCACTCAAGACTCCATGACTGTTGACGATGTGGAAACGCTGCTCAAGGAAACTGAACACAACGGATATCCTGTCGTCGTATCCAAGGAATCCCAGTACCTCGTTGGCTTCGTGCTGAGAAGGGATCTCAACCTTGCTATTGGTAAGCTCCAAAAGATAGATCAAGTCCAAGTGGTCCAAGAAGAGGGGTAGTCTGTCGAAAAAGTAAAAATCACTCAACACAACTATGCCAGTTACTTATTATGAAACCTCCCGAATAAACACATTATGTGTCACTGAGGCTGAATTTTCAAATCTTACATACACATTCCACCATCAAAAAATTGGTTACAGAATGGCTCTTGAGGTTATGGAGCTAGTTTCCGAAGATTGTAAGCATAGGTTCAGGCTCGATCCCCTCACCACTATTTGTATGGGCTACAATTTTCTGTCTAGACATGGGTGTTTCTGAATGTGCAATTTATATTTGTGTATACTATTCATGAGAAATCCTAGTGGATGGCAACTTTTTAAAAAGCAAAATGTCTGTTAGGCTCCGATCAATATCACTTCCCAAAATAAACGGAACATGTTTACTTCAAGTCAATTTTTTTTGTGAGTCATTGGACCATTCCCACACCAACCCTTTCCTGCCGCAGTCCTGATTGACCTTATCACTTTAAGTCATCTTATGCTAATAGTGGGGTCCACTTCGCTCCTGCTTAAATTTCCTATCAAAAATCCCATGAGAACACACCATTTTTTCAGGATATATTAATGGCATATCTTATTCCAATAGCCCCAGCTAAGTAGTTTTTGAGTTTATCAAACCTTTCGCCTTAACAATAATAATAAAGATAGATTGATTGATGATATTTGAGGTTTATAATGGGGTTAACATGATGATAGATTTGTTGATATGACGGAATGATGGTAGGCGAGGTAGTGTTGTTCGACCAGCAGCAAGGTTTCTTATATTTATTCAGTGACAATGGTTGTTTTATAGTTGCCTTCACAGAGTTCTCAATGGCGATAAAAGGTTAGTCTTTAATAGTATATGGGCATCGCTTTTATTCTAAGAATGTTAAAAATTTACTTTAGTGAACAACTATTGAGGATTTTTGGCCTTAGTAACTACAGTTAAAGATCAAACTTATGCTGATGTAATACTTTACGGGGGGGAACTTCAATCACTAAACCATTAATCATTTTTTTGAGTTTGACGTAAGTAGCCTGTGTTGTCCCGCTCACATATAAAAATATTTTACCAATTTCTATTACAAAGCAAAATGTACATATTGTTGCAAATTTACTTCCACATAAGTTTTGTTTTTAAATTTTGTGATACATAAAAGTTTAATATATGATTAATTGTTTTGTTCCCTCTTTTTTTCTTGTTCCCAAGCAGTAGAAGTTAGTTTTTTAAAATTGACGATTCGATAGTGGTTATTAAATTATTTTAATAAAGAATATTTTGACTGACTTTTCCCAGCCAACGCCCGTCGCACAATGGAAGGCATCACCGGACAGTCAGTGGTAATATTCGCGGGCACTGCCAACCCGCCGCCCGGCCCACCTCCCTGCCTGCACCTCAACCGCATCCTGGACATGGCGCCCATCACCGTCACCGACCAGACGCCCATGGAGACCGTCGTCGACATGTTCCGCAAGCTCGGACTACGCCAGACGCTCGTCACACACAATGGGTAATGTACCACACAAAATCCTTTTGAAGGTGGCCAAGCGCAGGAAGACCCATTTTTTTCCTTCTACTTCTCTAGGGGCTGTTCGTTCTCTTTGACGAGACACCTCTCGCCTATTGTAGACGGAACCTGGCGTCAGGATCCCAGGAAGGAAAATCGTGTGGTAGCGGTAGCGCAACTACCCGCAGTAGGGCCACATGACGTCTGCCCAGGGAATCGGCGCAAACGAAGCAACCGTATAAGGCCATTGATTGCACGACCCCTGCGAACAATCTTCGGCAAGGGATGCCGGAAACTTTGAGATTGGGCAGCAGAGAGGGCAACGCATCCGTTGCCCTAATCAATTTCGGCTAAGATCTTACAAAGTGGGCACAAAAATTCCACCTGATTTCCAACACGACACCAAAATACTAAGAGATAAAGATAGAAGGCACCCGCAGGAGTGTTTTTATATTCACTTAATGTGAAGTATTTCTGAGTTCCTCGCCTACGGTGGCGATCCTATTGTCCTTTTTAGGGGACTGCTGATTTCCTAACAACTATATGCATTAAATGTAGGTGATTAGGGAAACGTCAAAATTGATATTTTTTGTCGGGATTTTTTTAACGGCAATATGTTTGTAATCACCGTGACTATTAACTGTCTCAGTTGTTGATCACGGTTTTTCTACACCCCTTATAATGTGTGTTTGTTTCAGACGTCTGCTGGGCGTGATCACGAAGAAGGACGTGCTACGCCACGTGAAGCAGATGGACAACGAGGACCCCAACTCGGTCCTGTTCAACTGATCCAAGTCGAGCGTGCACGGACGCCGCACGCGGGCCAAATAAGCCGCACGCGACCATGCGCGACCGACAACACGCAAAACACGCGAACATACGCCCCCAGGCCCATCCTATACCACTCTGTCATGTGTCATACATTATTATCACATGAGACACTCTGGTCCATACAGACAACTTGTGTTAGTCTTAAGTAACCGTTAATTGAAGCTGTGCTGGCTTGAAAATTTAAACAATGTGTTTTATCTAAATGTATTGGTGTTGCTATATGTGTCTGCACTGTTTAATATAATAGTAATTCTACAAAAGGTAAATGTATATGTGATAGAGTGGTAACATTGTATATGTATGAAATATCAGGGTAACTTTATATACCCACATGTATGTGTTTCTCATGGTCTTGTGATATGCTGTACAAAGTCTTTGCGTAATTCGCTCAGACAGGCTAATGTGTAGTGCAAACTACAGCTACAACCTAAAATACTGGTAGCTATATTTTTACCTTGTTTTCACTATGTTTGAAATAGTAATTTGTTTTTTTACACAGCAACACTTTTAAATAATTCTCAGTTGTGTTTTAGTTGAAAAATTCCAGAAGAAGTTGTAGATTGTTTAACGACATTAACAATACAATAGTTTGTATGTTTTGATTGAATTTTTATTTTTATAGTGGTATTATTGTATAATGTATACACTTATGTACATTACAATGCATAGTTGTATAGATTTATTTCAATGCTGATATTATATTACACATAGAAAATTGAACGCAAACAATAAAGTTATAGTAACTGATGTTAGTTGTGGTGGACATCACAAGACCACTTTCTTTGCACCATTAGCTATTGTCACTAGTTCCAATCTATGGAATTGGTAAATTATGTGGCTCTTATGTATGCTATCTGTGTTACTATGTAAATATCGACAAATATACTGAATTAGTATACAATTTAGATCATCTACAGGTCAGTTTTACCATATAAAATTCAATATACACTTATACATTAAATATTATACACACAAAATAAAATAAAATTTTCTATATGCTGATTTAATGTTAAATGTTATTGCAATGCTAATGTTTAAAATCAGTTGATTCAAGATGTTAAGTATTTAGACATATTTGGAATAGAACTGCTATCACAATTGTTGAGAGTTAATTATAAATATGTATATATTGTCTTTGCAAGTGTGTTCACAAGCAAAGCCTTCATAGACATGTCTTGGTATTTAACATAAAATGGTTTATAAACTAATAATGTACATTTTTTTTCACTACTGTCGTTAATTCTTAAAGGTAAACTTGATCTGTAGAAGTTGTTGATTAGTTGAAATGTAAAGAATATTAATTTATCATTTTTAGCCAATTATTTGCAATTCACATCAGCATTACATGGCCTAAGTTATTTTCTATTTATAAATATATTAAAACTAAGAGATGTAATGTTTTTTTAAATGTAAAATGATGATAAACAATTAATTAATTAAATTAAATCAATTATTTCTATAGAATTTTATGCACCTGATTGTATTTTAATCAATAAATGTATATTGTATCTTATATGTGTAATGTTGAACTGTGAACTAACTATATTTCGTATTTCATTTTAAAATTTCATATATTGAATCTTTTTGTATATAAATGTAATGCATAATATTATTGGAACATCTCATTTTGCGTAGTTATTTAGAGATTAAATATAACAATTAGTATAAGTATTAATATAATTTAAGATAACAATTTCCAAAACATTATATAACATTCACACAGGATATCCAGAAAGTAGATGATTTCTGAAGGTAGGCGACTGGAGAAAACACAGAACAAATAAAATTCAAAGCATTTGGATAATTTTACACAATGTCTTGTGATGTATTACATGTTCACTGTGCAATTCGTATTTGTAGGCTTGTGTTCGATCCGACGGGGTAAATCAACCGTTGTTAATATATCTGTGTGAAACAGTAGCGCACCGAGATATACATTTACCCTTATCAATTAGATATTTAGCGGTTAGCTCAGTAAAACATGGAATGTGACAAAATAGTGCAATTCTAGTGCAGTGGACGTGTTAGCAATGGAACGTAACGCTTTCTAATACAACATCTATTTCAATTCTAAGCTTATATATTATATATGTGACGAGATATATGTAAATATAAACGATTTTTCTATATAATTCGCGCTCAATGTATTGTAAAATACGAAGTTAACATTTGTTATTCGCCATAACGTAATGTTTTGCTGTGTATTCCCTAGCGAGATTGATACAGGACTAAGCGAATTGATCTTTAATGTAATTAATTGTAATGCAATTTAACTGCAATTTATCAGGCGGCTTCATATGTTCTACGAGTTTTTAGTATAAGAGTGCTGGTGTTTGGATATTCGTTGACTCCGTAGCGGTTATCTCATATGTTTACCACATGGAAATTTAAAGTATTAATGTTCACATTTCTGTTCGGTCGTTTCGTGTTCACACCACGCATATTTTATGAAATTTCATTGAACTTATCCTTATATGAAATGTCGTGTTTACATGTGTGTATATTTATAAATTGACAATTTATTCATATGTAAAACATTGAAAAGATTTACAGTAGAAACTCGATTAACCGGGCTAATTTGTTTTGTTGTCTTTATGGATTCGGATAATCGAATGCATGAATACAAGTGGATTTTTTTGTCATATTATGCTTTATATAATGTTACAGTGTATATTAAAAATGACAAATACAAATCAACGGAAATCAATGCTTCTTAAGAATCTAACCTATTTATGTACACACATCCATATTTTCTTAAATTACATACAATATACTAAAATTCTGCAGCCTTAGTCATGAAAAAAAATGTATTTTGTTTACAATATATATTTGGTAATCATTAAAAAAGTTTAATTAATTTAATTATTATTGGTTTAAAATATTTAGTAATTGTCATTTGTAAATTTTTCTCTTTATTGCTGCTATATATCACTCTGTTTGTTTTTTAAACCACTTGAGAGCTGTTTCCAGGGCCTGAAGTGCTTCATCATAAGATGGTCCTGTTTTCCATGTCTAGATCCCTTCAGTCTCTGTTCAGCACTCCTTTAAATTAATTTCCTTAAAAATGATGAAATTGATCGCGGTTAGTAGTCTGGATAATCCTTCTGAGTGCCGGATAATCGAGTTTCTACTGTACTCTATGTTGTTGGTTTGAAACAGTGATGGGTTGAACTGAAAGTCCCGTTTCATTCTCGCATTGTGTTAGTTGGCTTTGTCATTAATTTGAGCTCCCTAGTGATACATTGTATTTTTATATATGTAAACAAAATGGACTGAAAGAAATTAAAATATAAACGTTTACGTATTTGTAAATATTGCTAACTTATTATACATTTGGCGGCGACGACGACCGTTTTTATAATACATATACATGTACTCGTGGGATGTCTGTACGTGTCTTCGCCTTGTATTAAATATTGTACCGTGCAGGAGCAAATTACAATTTGTTTAACTAACGCGTTGTAGTTGACGTTTAATCGATAGTAGACCGCTTCACATCTACAGTTTGTGAGTTACTATACTAATATTCAGGTGTGTACTTCTTAAAGTTGCCATTATTCTGATCTTGTGTCACCTATGTGTCTGTATCTGGACGAACCTTACGTCTTCTCATTTATAGTAAGTTTTTAAATATACAAATGGCAGTGGCGGTACTTCCATAGAAGCCCAAAAGCCCAGTTTGCCTTTCAAAATTCCGAATAATAATCTTTAAGCTTTAAATCTATATTAAACACAAGCAATTTGTTAAAGACCCCACAATAAACAATTATATACTAGACATCACACAATGAACATATAACGCTTGCGGGCTTCAATGGAAGTACCGCTACTGGCAAATGGCTTTAGAGCATGACTATTGTCGAATTTCACAGTTTTGATATGAATGGCACAGGCAACCGCGGTGTAAGTCAGGCCAGCAAGCCATACGACGTTTTTACCACTTATAAATGTTCGAAATAATTTGTAAATCGCGTGAGCAGCTGCTACTGGTGTGAATTTAATAGAATCTTGTGACATCACGCCATAACCAGCAGTTATGTGTCGGTGGCACAGGCTTTCGAAACGAACGAGTAGTGTCCCCAACAATGTCGACATCCTAGATATATTAATTTGTGTTGAGTGTCACTGTCATCATGCATTCATTGTATATTAATGTATTGGAGTTTAGGAGATATTAAATAAATATAAATGGATATTATCAGTTGCGTTTTATTAGGGAATAACATCTCATCATGTATACATATGTGGGAAACATGTTGGAAGTGCAACCTTGTTTTTTGTTACGTTCGAGGGGTGATTTAAAAGTGATGATAATTATCAATATGAAATAAGAATATTTAACAAAAAAAAAGTTAATACTTTTAGTCCATCTTTTTTATAAACCCATATAATTCCCTTTGAAAAAATTTATTTGTCTTGTATATCCAAAAACGCCTCTACAGCAGTCATCATCTCGCTATTGTTATTTTATTTGGCTCGGAGGTGTTCCTTGAGCTGAGGGAAGTCACTGGGAGCCAGATCTTCAATAGCAGCCATCGCGACGGCGGCTTTGTGAGCTGGTACGTTGTCTTGGTTATCACCTTGGCAGTATCCTGCCAAGCCAGAATTTCTAACTGTTCGTAATCAATTTTATTTTAAAAGGTGCTGTCAAACATTTATCTCGTTCCGATGGCCCCCCTGCAGGAACATTCCTATCATATTCCTAAAACCAGCCAAAAAATGTGAAGATTAAGTCTAACTATGGAATTTTATGTAGTGATGGCCTCGAGATTTGGTGCGCGGCCAAAAATCTCGGCGGTTGCGGGTTAAAACCCCAAGCACACACCTCACTTTTCGAAGTTAGGTATATGTATATTCAAAATCAATTAGGTATCACGTAACTAACGGTGAAGGAAATCATCGTGAGGGATCCTGCATACCTAGAAGTTTATATTTATATAAACTTATATTTATGTATTTATTAAATGTCTTAGGTGTCCCACTCGCACTAGATAAAATAGGCTTTCTCCTTCTCAGTTGTAGAGGAGGCCAGTGCGCAACAGTGGGACTATGGGCTGATGCCTGATGATGAAAATTTACGTTGCTGTTGACTTCTAAACATGAATCAACAGTTTTTGAAAAAAATGAGAATTGATTATTTCATTATTATATTTACTTACGTGTATAAAACACGTAGAAACCTACATCCCGGGCGATATAAAGTTCCATTAGGAAATTCTCGTTAGCAGCTCGGAGTCTGGATATGTGCCTGAAAAACAGCAACAGGCTCGACACCTATTACGTGGTACTGATACATTTCTTGGCGGAATGTGGGTACAGAAGTACACTTCTGCCTAACACTTCAGAGAATACAGGAGTACGTCACTGCATGTATATGTATTAAATAATTGTTTGTACTACGAGCGGATGTCAAAAAAGGAAATACTTACTACATTATGATACAATAATAAATAGATTGGTGTTATATAATTTTAATTGAGTGGGTGTTGAAACTTCTTTAGGGAGAAAGATTTCAAACAGTTAGCAACACTGGATGCTGGTATTGATTAAATTTATTTATTTAAAAAATTGTATTTTTTATTTTAATTTTAAAGGACATACCTAAAGAAATTTTAGAAACAATAACTTTTACTTTGAACCATGTTAGGTATTTGTAACTTCTTTTTGTTATATTTTAACGCTTACTACTATAACAAGCAATGCAATAAAAAAGTTTAACTAAATGGAACGTTTCCCGACTCGCTGTTTGTTGTTTGACATCTTACGACTTAAGTACTTCTTAGTTCGTTTTGCTTTCTGTCAAAAATGCCGCCATATCATATCGAATTCTGAGTTATCTTACGCTTTTCGGAGGAACCGTATTCTTGTAAATTAATCTAAAGTGCAAAAAATCATCCGAAAGTTACAGTAAAAAATAGGTATTGACACTTTTGCCGCACCATCAAGCTGTGGAATGGTTTGCCGGCACACGTGTTCCCTCCTTCCTATGATCCTGGATCCTTTAAGCGAAGCGTGAAGAAGCATTTGTGCGGGCCGGCATGATTGTGTCGACCAGCGGGTGACCATATCGTTTCTCGCTGGTCGGTATTATTTTTTTGGACTCCACTGTGCTTACCATCAGGTACAGTGGAGTCACTTTGCCGTGCCAGAATAAAAAAAAAATAAAAAAAAGTGTGTGTGTGTACTTATTTACACGCGTTAGAAGTTATACTTCATACATAAATATATATTTTCTTAAATAATATAATAAGTTTTTTACTTAATCTTAAAATTAGGATGAACGAAATTCCCGATTCCAATGGGGCCAATCGATAGCTTACGTCACGCCGGTTCCGATGATACCAAACTCGGGTATCCTACGATTAAAATTGAGGGAGTTAGACAGAGGGGGGGTTAGGTAGAATTTCTGAGGGGGAGGGGGGGGGGAGGTCTCGTGGGGAGTTGATTCCTGCAATAAAAATTTTCAATGGTGGGGGAGGGGGGGTAGGATTCTTGCTATAGGGAGTGAATGACAGAGCAAAGTGATTGCTATTGGAGTATGGTGTCTTGGGGGAGAGGGGAGGGGGTTTGGGGTGTCTCGGGCTAGGGGCGGAGGGGGGGGGGGGGGGTAAGGTGAACAGAATGGTTTCTGTGGTAATTTGCGGTTTTCTATGGGTGAAGGGCCAGGCGCGGGGGGGAGGAGGGGGGGGGTTAAGAGGAGTTGCCAGAGGCAGGGGCGAGTTATATTACTAAAAACGATTTAAGCCTGACCATGCGTGACGTACATATCATATAAGTAATAAATTTAAATTAAGGAAATTAAAATTATAATTAATTCTGACGTCACGACTCGGTCTTGACGGCACGTGACGTGGCAGAATTTTAAAAGTAAAAAATTTTAACAAAACAAAAACCGCCTTCAAAATAACCTATTCCAAAACAAATTAAAATGCACTAAAAAGTAAAAAAATAATTGCGTATCTTCTATTACTTAATTATAATCAACTTACTATTTCTCTACATCAATATATAGGTACGATCTATGTGTTTACGACGCAAGAAGCTAGATAGGTTCTTCTATATCTATCCACTATCTATCCACTTCAAATCTAACTCATCACATACCTATGAATAACAAACAATGATTAAAATATTTTTTAATGTTCTCCTATGTAAAATTAAATGAAAAATATTAGACTACTTAAAAGTCAATCAAATTATTACGATAATATAATGTAGTTTTAATTATTGTTATTCTTGGAGGCGGTGTCGGCTAAATTTTTAGTGAAGCCACACCCGGGATCGAACCTGCAACATCATGCGTTGCAAATCGGTTACTTTGCCACTCCGCTACCACCAGTCTATTATATGGTTATAAAACTCATCAACAATACGCAAATGTTTCTACCACACACTCGGCTACCACCGCTTCACACATTTAATACACCTTAAGTAATGCAATTAGATCGTTTGCTTCATGTTGCAATGCAGCAACAAACGTAAACACATTACAATTTGATTCAAGACAGTTAGAAATTCGGCCACAAATCGCATCCATACTGTACGCCGTTAACGAGTTCCATTGACGTTATATTATATTTGACTAGGACAATTACTTGACCATAAAGAGGTTACGGTAGGTGACTCAAATATCCGGATAGCCTATAAAGATTCGGCCGAGTATCGTTAGTTTTCTGCTAAGAATTGAAGAGTTCCGTTACTTTGTCATGGATTCCATAATTAGAACTTAACCAAACTCTCATGCAATTACCCTAGAAGTACATCCTAACCAATAATAAAAAGGATTCATCAAAATCGGTTGGCATGATATTAAGTTATTCGTCGATTTGTCACGCACATTGGTGAAAATTTAAGATTTTTGTGGTTTTCTAATAGAAGCTATTGTCACAACTAGACCAAATTTAAATGGGACCAATCTGGAAGCATCAGCTTTCAATTAAAAAAAGAATCATCAAAATCGGTCCACACAGTCAAAAGTTCTGAGGTAACAAACATAAAAAAAAAAAAAAAAAAAATACAGACGAATTGATAACCTCCTCCTTTTTTTGAAGTCGGTTAAAAATCAGACAGATTAAATTAAAATAAATTAAGCCAGCTGACTCATTAATGGTACTAGGCATTCAGAAAGCTAGAGAGGTGAAATGCTATCATTAATAAGTTTTGTTTTTAATTCATCGTGGTTTAAATTTCGAATGGATTATACGAGTATACAGTTTTTAATGCTAGTACTTTGTCCTTGCTGATTTATGATGTTCTGGTAGTTGCGTAGAACATAATTGACATTTTCTTATTTTCAATTTTAGTTTTAATTTATTACTGTCACTATTCTACATTTAAAAATCTAAAACATAAACTTTTTTGAAAAAATACGTGATATGAAACATATTAAAACCTTCCTGATCCATTTGACACTTACATTTTTTTTCGAGACTTAATGAGCGGTTAAGCAGACAACTTCATACTGTTAATTTTGTGTCACAGATCTTAAAATTTCACTCTCATAATTTTTTCATAACGCGCCTAAAGAAGTATATCTTCAAAAATATATATATATATATAATTCAAAAGTCATAAAGATAACAAGAAGCAAATTTAAATAAATATAATAAATAATAATAAATAATCTAATAGGAATGCTTTCTCGTAATATTATGAATGCATAATTGCAGACAAATAAAAGTTGCTGGGGGCGTTTGTATAAAGTAGGATAAATGATTCGCCAACATTAAAATTTAATTTAGTTTTATTTATGAATCCACCAAACGCTACGTACATAAGTTTAGAAATAAATTGTTGAATTCAGCAGTTTTTACTTGTGGAGCAGACCTTTTGATTTCTTGGTTATCCTAAACGTTCCGACGTAGATGTAATTCGATTGTTATGCATTTCATATATTTTTATTTCAGTAATCAAAGATGGGTGGCAGAATACACTACTATCTTCCCCTGCTAATAGTGCTGTCTGCTTACTTTATTGCATCGAAACATGTTTTTGACCGAGTCTATGAAGATGCTAAAATAGTAATAGATGAGCTATTCCATTTGCCACAAGGGGAACAATATTGCAACAGAAACTTTACATACTGGGATCCCAATATAGTTAATCATCAATCAAGTATCAATGTAGTTAATTGCCGGGCCTGTATATTGTGTCATCAGCGTTAATTGGTCCATATTTTCCTTGTAACACATACAATTTAAGATTTGTTAATTTGTTAGCATCATGTATTAATTTTGTTCTCATCAATATTAAAATATGTTTATTTTAGTGATCATTTTCAAATTGTTCTGCAGGCAGTCAATCTCTCTTTACTTCGTCCTTTGTAATTTTTTTCTCATGTCTATTATTCTGATACTCTTTCTTTGACATTTTTGTTGGCTTTTTCAAGATTATGCCTTACTAACAGGTATAAATTTTTGATGTTTGTTTTTGGTGCTTTTAGTATACTAATGGGGCAAACAAATGTGGTGTGGGTAGCTATGGTTTTTGGTCACAAATACTTGGATATTTTTTTTAGAAGTTCCAGAGTTTTTGGTAATGCATACATAACCAACATTAAAATTAGTAAAACATCACTTATAGCCCAGGATATAGATTCTTCAAAGTTAAAAAGGTATTATGATTTATCTGATGTTGTACCAGCTGTGAAATATCATTTGAAAACATACCTTGGAACATTTCTAAAGTTCCTTACCGGCAATGACTTTGTAACTCTGCTGACCCACTGTATACTCCTCATATCTTTTGCTGCATTTGTCTTTATAAATGGTTCTATTGTTGTTGGTGATAAGACAGCTCATGAAGCTTCAATCCACTTACCACAGTTGTTCTACTTCCTTTTATTTTACGGAGTCTTCGCTCTGACATATGTGTTAGCAAAGTTGGGAACAACATTTAAACTAATCTTCAGTCAGAAATTGAGAGTTATGTTATTAATCATGCTTTGTATTGTTATAGTACATTTCAACACAATTACACACCCATATTTGCTTGCAGATAATCGTCATTTTACATTTTATATTTGGAACCGGTGGTATGGGAAGTATGAATATGCTGAATATGCTACAGTTCCTGTATATGTTTTCTTACTTTACAGTCTTTATGATAATTTAAGAGATCAGAACTGTATATCATTCCTTCTACCATACTCTATCAGCACTTTCTTGGTCTTAGCATTGCAAAAGATGATTGTAGTAAGATATTTTCTGGTTCCATATATAATATTGAGGTTGCGATTTGTGAGACCATCATACAAAGTTGCCATTTGTTGTTTTGTGGTATATTCTGATTAACGTTGCAGCATTTCATGTTTTTTTCACTAAAGCTGTGTTCTGGCATGATTTTGATTATGTACAGAGAATAATATGGTGAGAATTTGTCTCGTATGGAGAAATATCTGAAGACTGTTAAAGGTAGTCGTCATGTCCAAAATACACCACAATGTTAAAGTAAAAAAATAATAATAAAGATTTATATACATTGACATACAATTTCTTTACATCACCATTTTAATTTGTAAGTTTAGCACAAGCTACATGTTTATATTTATAGTAATTTTCAGTTTTCTTTATGTTTGAACTAGGGATGGGCGTTTTTTTAACGAACTAGTTGAATCAACGATGAAGTAACGAACGAACGGTTGGCGGATAAAAAAAAAACTAGTTGAATTTTTCGACCATTTATCTAGAGCTAGGGCACCAAAATTAAAAAAAAAACAAGAGCTGCTCATTAATATCATCAACTAGTTGACGAATTCAACTAGTTTTTTAACTAGTTAACCAACGCAAAAAAACGGTTACGTTTCGTTGACGCCAAAAACGTCAACGACCCATCCCTAGTTTGAACTGTGGGTTGCCATAATTAGTGCACAGTTGTTATATTAAATATAACTGTCTCGAACCTTTTTATGCATTTATAATTACATATCATTACTATGGACTATGTTTATATGAATTTTGTGTCAATGGTCAAAGCATCACAAATATGTAATCAGATTTGAAGATAATATTAGAATTGTTTAATACATTCAAACCAGGGCTCAATTTGTTAATTCACTTTTTTAGTGTTGTGAACCATTTAGTTGGCATTATGATAAAATTTGTTGAATTAGTCTTATAGTCTTCTCATACATTTTTGAAAAATTGCTTCATCAATCAATCCAGAAGATTTGATTTGATGCTCATGGAGAACACTGTTTTTTGAAGTCACCAGTCTTAAGGAATTATCATCCTTGCCCTCAATTATACAAGCAAGTTGGTTATTATTATTAATTATGTTTAAAAATCACATTGCATCTAAAATTTCCAAAATCATTAATTTAATTTGCTAGTCATTAACCAATATAAAACAATTGATCTACTTATAAACCATCCTCTTCCATCATAGGTTTTTAAATTGTGTGATTTAGTTGTTTGAATCTTAAATATTAATACAATTATGATTGAATGATGTGTCAATTAAAACCAAAATGTCATGTTTAAGTAAGTAATTATTTTCGTAAAATAAAGATTTTTTATGATATGAAATCGAGTTTTATCATTGCAGAGAAACCTTATCCCACAGAATTAGATTATAATTTATAACATACATTTACAATACGCCATTAATCGACTTAAATAGTGTCAGAAAAATGGAAATCCAAGTTGACAGTATCTTGGTGCAGATGGTTACGGAAGAGCGATTGAAATGATTTATGATACGCTACGGGTTTGATCTACGCACCGAGACATGGTGTGTTGCTATACTCTGTAGTGTAGAAATGAAAAGTATTAATGTTTACATTTACACCGAAAATCGTAATGAGCAGCAGAGTAACATCTAAATAATTCACAACTACAGTGCGCATAACAACAATAACATAATAAAACTACAAATTTATATAATAATATGGATATATTTTATATAAAACTAGCAACGAAACCCGGCGATGCTCGGGTTAAAGTCACTGGATTTAGATTTATATATCGTCAAATATCGAAATTTCTAGTACCAAAATACTCTAGAATATTCAAATATTTTCAAGTTTTAGGCATTTTAGAAGTTTCTTAATCATTCCAGAAAATAATATAACTTTTTAAAAGACTTCGGATTGATTTTAACAGTTGTAGGTAATTAAAAAAAAATCTAAATCATTCTCGAAAATTTTAGAACGTCTTAGAAAATTTCGGATCGATTTTAATAGTTGCAGGTATTTTTAGAACTTTCTAGATCATTCCAGAATTTTTATATAATATGTATATGAGTTAATTAAATTTTAATAAGCAAATATGCCAGGTGCATATATGTACCTACCTGCCTCTGTAGGGTAAGAGTATGTGTGTATATAATATGACTTGTATAAGAAATATCTCAAATTCATCGAAGCAAGTCGTAGTCATGTATCAAAAGTCATGGTTATTTTGAAAACAAATCTATTGCATTAATCGTGTGTATTAGTTATGTACATATCATGAGTTTTGTCGCAGAGTTTTCGCGACGGTAATATTTCTGTTACTACGAAATCAAACGCTGTGGACTGTTGATTTGTGTTGCATGTCTACGCTTTACCTTTCTACATTGAGACACAGGGATGATACTCATTAATAAAAAAATCTTGACCGTTTAAGTTGTAAAACAGAAACAAATTTTTAATTAAAGGAAAAAATATTGAATGAAAAATAACAAAAAGGGGTCAAATCGGCTTCACAGTTGTGTTGAGCTTTTCACCACTCACCAGGAGAGCACATCGAAGTCAATACTGAAATGTGGTCACTGGCTACGACATCGAACGGCCATGGGTATCTATAGCAGATGGTCATGCACCGATTTACTGCGGAGCCACGGACCCCTCGGCATTATGAGAACTGCTGCCGTATATATACCGCTTCCACTGGAAAATTTCACTACCGCGATTCAGGATTGTGCTTCCTCACACCTTCAGAGATTTCCTACGCATTTGTGTATTTCTCTGAAGTTGTAAAGGGACCTGTGTTATTTATATACCTAACGCTAACTTCAATGTCTCATACTTAAATACTTTTGAAATCATTTACGTACTTTACGTATAAATTTAATACCAACAATTTAGTTTCCAGAATTTCTTCGGTTTTTACAAAATCATTAGATTTTCTGTTGTCCTAAGATCTACTTTGGACTTGTTTGGCGCTCAGCTGGGGCGAAAGTTTATTAGCTTTTTTTCTTGCCGTATAAGTTGGTCGGATCGTATTTGTTTCCGTTGAATGTCGGATGCACGTCGGTTCGCTGTCACATGGAGTAAGAGAACCCAGTTGGTATATAAAAGGTAAATGGAGTATATAAGTCACACATTGGAAGCACGTAACAGCTGAAACTATCAGAGATCATTTCTCACTAGATGGAGCTGTTTTGTTTTATTCTTACAAAGGCACATGAAGGAATTTTAATAATTTGATTGATGTATAGGAAATAGTATAATATTGCGTTGATGAGACTTAATGTAATTAGCAAAATTATTTAACCAGTTATTAAATGTCCAGTTTGTATCGTAGATATATTTTTGTACCTATGCTCGTATGTAATGTAGCCTATTTTCGTTGAATGCTTGACGTAAGGATTGTATTTAAATGGATCTCATCATTTTACGAGCATGCTATTTTAGTTAAACCAAGATTCCACTGGAAAGCGTACTCAATAGATGGCGTTAGTTTATAACGTGTTTTCAATGTAAGAGAGGTTTATTCGTATGTTGTACGTAGAGGGTGGCTGTCGGTTGAGAGCAACTAGGGTTGCTGATGAGTAGTTGTCTGAAAATGACATTTTTATAAAACATATCCTTGGATATTACCTGTTATGTCCAGATGTTTCAGGTTTGGTTTGTATAAATAAAACTACTTAAGCTTGGTTTCAATAGCGTCTGACACGTCCACTCGGTCCGATATCACAGGTAGTAGTGAACCGGTTTGAGTGGGGAACAGCGCTTATATTATGATTTATTTTCACGTTTACCTTACAATTAATTATTAATATTACGTGTACACTACATCTCTTCCCTTTTCAATATTTTTTTAAAATAATTTTATTTTGTATTTAATTCTTTATCTTTAACCAATCAAATAATATTTCATAATAACAAACAAACACTTATATATATTGCGCTACACACATAAACAATATGTTTAGATTTTTAATCTATTTTTTCGTTTTGAATGAAATGAAATAATACATATTTTTTTTTAATCAATAAAATGTCAAATATTATTTCACTTAAATTTAGTGATATCAATATTGAATTTACCGCACCGTTCGGAAGGCAGTTATCACTAGAGAAGAACGGGCAAGAAACTCTAGTGTTGCTCTTTTCCAATAAAGAAATAAATTACAATATAAGTATAGTCCATTCTTCTTCATCTTTCCGGGTGTATGATATTTCTCCTCCAGTCTAGTCCAGTTCGTTGACGACTTGACCAGTGTGTGTATGTATCATGTACACAACATCACTGATTACATATACCTTTTATAAAATTGTAAAACAAGTTTTTTTTTTTTTTTTTTTTTTAAATCTAGCTACAATTTTTTTGTAAATAATTTGGATCTTAAATCTTACACTTGATAAAAATAATAACACAATTTACCTCCATCAGCTACAGATCCACTGCGTTGTTGACAACCACATTTATGATCTACAGTCGAAGTGATCCTTAACATCCTTGTTGCGACTGAATCTGAGCAATGGTCCAAGAAAATCGACGCCAGTGTCAATACATGACTGAACTGGTCGTTGTTTCTGCGCATAGGGTTAGGAGGATTTGGTGCTAACACCAGAGTATAAACATAACATTTCGTGTCTGTATCAATTTTTTTTTTTCATTATACTTTAGTCCGTAGTCGTGGTTTCATGGCAAAGATTTCGGGACGACTATCGTGAACGCAATAGGAATAATTTAATTTCCTCGTAGCAATAAATTATCTTGACAGAGTTCATTTTCAAAGACCTTGTAACTCAATAATTACAAGGTGTGAATACACAACAGAGTGTCAATACACTCTGTTCCTAGTTATTTTGGTAAACACCAATTTTTTTACTAATTTATAATTCGCAGTCATTCATACTAGCCTACTTCAGTTCACTTAGGGAAATTGCCAAAGGTCGAGCCTTATCGACTGCTAAATTGAGATAGATATATCGAACGGCTTATTTGGTTCTGTACAGCCACGCAATAGTGACTATGAATCAGATATGCTTTTCTTGCCTGAACTGTACACGACATTAAAATTATATGATTGTAGACGTTATACCCAACGTTCAATCCGGGCACATGCTTCCAACTTTTGGGAGAACATGACCTTCAGGGGTTTATGATCATTAACTAAATCTTAACCGTATTGTTCAAACAAATAAATATTGAAACGTGCAACTTCCCAGACTAACGCAAGAGTCCTTTTCTCGGTCTGACAACGTTTCTCACGTTCTATTGGACTTATGTTGCCATAAGCAATTATCCTTGGCTTACTTTGACGAGCACTGCTCTTAGTACAACTGGACTAGCATCGGCAAAACTTCTGTCCTTTGACCTTTCATAGGTTTGTTGTTTGTGTCTCATTTCTTAGTCATAATACCCAAAGATCTTATTTGAGTCAGAGTCCGTTTCAAACAGCTAAATGCTTCTTTTTAGTTATCGTCCCGATACGAGCTTATATATACGGACTTGGCTAACTTTAATTTTAACAACTCGCGCAATAGGATTCTCTCTAAAGGTTTTTGAAAGTATTCGGGAGCGCATAAAATACTAAACGCGAGATGTTTGTGTCTGAATAGACCTCGGCTATGTAAAATTCTTATGTATCTACTATCTTCGCTCAACTGCTACTAATGCAAAGAATTGCTTAAATTTAGCTTGAGAACACTTTGGAATAGCGGAACTTGCGGGTTAGCTGTTCCATAGTAGGTACCATTACCTTACACCCATGTGTTTCTCTCTAATATCTTTGCTAGCTTGTCTCATGTATACGCAAATTCTAACATCTCTGTTCACTTTTTGAAACGGGTGCTTCAGAAGAGATCCATTCGGATGAACCCTCAATAAATTAAATAATATCTGTATTAGGTATGGAATTTCTTGAGTTTAAACTCTACGACAGGATAGAGAAATTGGTTGAACAGACGCGGTCTATTGAAATATGGATTTGAACATTCTTGATTTTGGAAATGTTTCCGCGACTGCATTTACTTCTAGACCCAGTCTGAGGACGCAAAATTTACTTGCAGTTTCTTTTCACACTTTTTACCGCATAAATCGCAGATTTTTCGAAACTACACCCATTTTCGACCTCGTGAACTCGATTCAAAACTTTCTACAACTATGAGTGGATTTTGACTTCGATAGGCCATAAATTTCTACCCGAACGCCTTTTTAAGATCTTCCAAAGTAGCATTAATGACATTTTACTACTCGGATTAATAAGCATTTCTGTTTCGACACAGTCAAACAATTAATAAATTAATTAATTAGTTGACGATGAATTGCTTAAGTGTCCAGTTGTATATTTTTGTAACTTTGTTTTAGGTAAATTTCGCTGGTCTAACTGAAATTTGCACTTTTAATAATCCAATAACATTTAGGGGATTTGCAGAACCATATGTCATAAACTCTGACTTATCTTGGTTACAAAATTGATCCTACAACAGCATAGGATTTTAAATATTTCCCCGTCTCTTCATTTACGACATTGTATTGGCTCACCGGATCGTTTAGCATGGTTACATTGATGCCGCCCAGCTGGCAAACTTGTTTTTATTCACCAATGTGAAACACACAGTTCACATCATTTGTTGGTGATTTTGTGTCCTTTCACTTAGCCTTCTTAAAGCCAGATTTTTGAGTCTTTTAATCTTTCTCTAAATCTTTGCTTACGGCTTGCGAGGCATTGATTTTTGTAGTAGCTTTTTGAAACTACATTTGCCATACATTTGGCCCTTGCGGGATAACACATCTAGTACGAGGCATTGATTTTTTAAGCAGCTTTTGACACCACAATTAATTGCCATATATTTTTCCCTTTGCGGGATAGCACATCTAGTATCAGGCATTGATTTTTGAAGTAGCTTTTAAGACCACATTAATTGCCATATATTTTTCCCTTTGCGGGATAGCACATCTAGTATCAGGCATTGATTTTTGAAGTAGCTTTTAAGACCACATTAATTGCCATATATTTTGTCCCTTTGCGGGATAGCACATCTAGGATGAGGCATTGATTTTTGAAGTAGCTTTTAAGACCACATTAATTGCCATATATTTTGTCCCTTGTGGGATAGCACATCTAGTATGAGGTATTGATTTTTGAAGTAGCTTTTAAAACCACTTTAATTGCCATATATTGTGTCCCTTGTGGGATAGCACATCTAGTATGAGGCATTGATTTTTGAAGTAGCTTTTAAAACCACTTTAATTGCCATATATTGTGTCCCTTGTGGGATAGCACATCTAGTATGAGGCATTGATTTTTGAAGTAGCTTTTAAAACCACTTTAACTTCCATATATTGTGTCCCTTGTGGGATAGCACATCTAGTATGAGGCATTGATTTTTGAAGTAGCTTTTAAAACCACTTTAATTGCCATATATTGTGTCCCTTGTGGGATAGCACATCTAGTATGAGGCATTGATTTTTGAAGTAGTTTTTTAAAACCACATAATTTGCCATATATTTTGTCCCTTGCGGGATAGCACATCTAGTACACCGTAGCAGTAAATGCAAAGAGCATTTCTGCTTTGTTCCAATCCTGTTCTTTGCCGTTTTACGGTTTCCATAAATTGGCTTCCAGTGGGACTTTTCAATAGTAACAGAGTCTCAAAGGCAGTCCTCGGTCTCAGAATCACATGCATAAGTAAATAAATACACCCAACAGTCACATACATAGTTCTGACCCCACATTTAGATACAAGTCTTGTGTCGTGGGTATCAGAAAACTACGGGAGACTTTTCGGTCTCACAAACAAAATATTTGTGGATCACATAAACATTTGTCTCGGTGCGGGGATCGAATGTTCTTTGCGAAGTTCGGAGGGCTTGCATTTGTTTACTATCTGGTCCAAAAGATCATTGTCTTTGTTTGCATAATGGCATTTGGAACTTTGATCTCGTAATGTAACGAGGAATTCCTGTTTCATTAGGCGAAATACTTGTCGCTCATAGAGGATACTAGGCAAAAGCATCCTGTCTAATCGTTTGGTGTCTATTACGTAAACTTCTGTTTCACGACAACACCAGGGAGATTGTAGTATATGTCATGCAATGTCAAACCCTCCGTATAGCACGCTTTTTAGCGGCTTGTTTATTCTTCAAAGTAGCAAACAAATTTCGAGAGCCCACTTCGATATTTGCCACCGCTAATCTATTGAGGTCAAATCTCACTATCACAGTCAAATTAGTGTATTGCGGGGGTAATTGTGCCCCTTTTTTTTTTTTTTTTTTTTTTTTTAGGACTTGCAATCACGAAGAGACCATTCAATTTTAAATTGTAACCCCAGATACGGGTTTTGCAGGATTGGAATAACCTAACAATTTGTTAGTTTTGCATACGCTGGCATATTTCTATGCCAATATATGTATGTATCTTGATGGCTTTAGCCATAATAATTGCGGTGTACTTCTGTCGGGTACACTACCCAACTTGCAAATTCTTACAGGCACTCGTTACTATTTTTTGCACAGTTAGCTTTGAAAAAGTTAAAGTAACATATGATACTTTGGATTGAACACGACCCGCCATTTTAAGATACATAGGCACGTGATGTGTACCATACTATGGATGGAAGAATTTATTCAACTGTGCACAAAATAGTTATTTGTTTTGGTAAGCATTTGCTGGCATTTATTTAATTTTTTTGGCTGTATGATTGAAACTAGTCGAATATGTAAAATATTTTGTTTAACTTTGTTAAACAAATACAAGAATTACTGGTAGTAGAAGACCAGGTATGTCTCACTCTTTTTTTTTCATAATCCATAATTGTTATGAATTATAATTAATAATTATTATATTTATTCCAAAGTAATAGCATCAATCATACTTAATCCATTTCTTTGATAATATTATATGTCATGCATATTATATTTTTGTTTGCACTTACGTACTTATTCCTCGTCGCCAATGTTATGTCCAGATGTTTCAGGTTTGGTTTGTATAAATAAAACTACTTAAGCTTGGTTTCAATAGCGTCTGACACGTCCACTCGGTCCGATATCACAGGTAGTAGTGAACCGGTTTGAGTGGGGAACAGCGCTTATATTATGATTTATTTTCACGTTTACCTTACAATTAATTATTAATATTACGGGTTCCTGTTTCCGGATGTCAAAGCGACAACACTGTACGAAAGGTGCTCCCAGTTTTTTAATTGAAATCACAGCGAAAATTAACCAATACCGGCCGCATATTACGGAATTATTCATCAAGAAGACAGACCTACGCGGACAAAATAAACAAGGTACGCGAAAATCCCGAGAAAATAAATCTAAAAAATCACAAACGGAAGATCATAAGAATTGAGGTTAGAACTATCTTTCATCGTCAATTGACAACCAAACAGCGTTATCTGATAGTGACACCTGTCAGTGGCAAACGTCAAACGTATTGCTAGCCTAAACGGGCAAAATACGTTCCATTACACGCAAAATAAGACGTTTTGTTTTTGCAACATGAGTTCTACGGAAATGTCACTGGAGATGGTACAGCTATTCAAGATGATGAAAACTGAACTTGAGCAACAAACCGCAACTATTACAAAGAGTGTAACTGAAACCATCATGCACAATATGGATGAGAAACTACAACCATTTCTGGAAGAAAACAAATATTTGAAAAACGAGGTACAAAGATTACAGGAAAAAGTAAAATATCTAGAAGAAAAAAATAGGAAAAATAATTTGTTACTACATGGTATAAAAGAAACAGAAAAGAACCACCAAGAATTATTCAATCTAATCGAAGAAACACTGAAAAATCTGGATATCGACATAAATATATACGAAATAAATATTTATTATAGATTAGGAAAGAAACAAGAAGAGAGTAAAGTAAGGCCAATACTTATATCTTTTACATCATTTCAAAAGAAGCTAATAATACTGAAAAATAAAATGAAAATGCCGAAACAAACTTACATTACTGAGGATTTTTCGAAAGAAACGTTGGAAATGCGGAAGAACCTACAGGAAAAACTCAAACAAGAAAAACAAAATGGAAAGGATGCATTCATTCGAAACAATAAAATAGTCATAAGAGAAACACTAGATACAGAAAAAAGGAAGAGAGAGGCCTCGATATCACCTAACAACATAAACACATCACTCTCCAGTGGTTCGAAAAATATTATTGCGCCCGCTAAACTACATAAAACAAATGCGTTTGAGTACATGAGGGCAAGATCTGCGTCTTTGACTGGAAAACCATCTCAGCAACATAACGCATAGGAAATGTCAGACACCGGTAACGAAATCAAAACAAACTATATAGGAAAGAACAAGGGAAAAAACAAGAAAAACCCCAATACGGTTGGTCACCGCGGGGTTATCGACCAAACCCCCCAAAAAAATACTACACTAGAAATGGAAAATAAAACTAAAATTAACAACAAGAAAAGGCGACTCCACATAGCAACATTGAATACAAGATCATTAAAGTCAAAAGAATGTTTAACAGAACTTGAACAAGCGTTAAACAATATAAATTGGGATATTCTCGGCATAAGTGATGTACGGAGATCGAAAGAAAATATTGAAGAGCATAAAGAATACATTATATACTATAAAAATGAAATACCAGGAATGTATGGCGTGGGCTTCATAGTCAAAAAATACCTGAAAAATAACATAATAGAATTTAAAGGAGTTTCAGATAGGATAGCTGTCTTAAACATTATACTTCCTGGTCACAAACACCCGACATCAATAGTCCAAGTATACGCTCCTACTGAGGTAGCGAAAAAGGAAATTAAAAATAGCTTCTACGAAAACCTAAATGAGACAATGGAGACCCTGTATAACAATATTATTGTGATGGGAGATTTTAATAGCCAAATTGGCCAACGAGGAAAGAACGAAGACAAAATACTTGGACCCTATACAACTGGCAAGCGTAACGATAATGGAAAAAGACTGATAAACTACGCGTTAGAAAATAACTTACATATTATGAATACTTTTTATAAAAGAAAACCTAAAAGAAAATGGACGTGGGAATCCCCCAACGGCCAAATAAGAAACGAGATAGATTTCATAACTACAAATAAACCGAAGCTTTTCTTAAACGTTGCAGTCCTCAACAATTTTGACTATTTTACTGATCACAGATTACTCCGAGGTCAATTACACCTAAATGAACCTAAAAATTCTAGGAGACATATACAAAATACTAAACAACCAATCACACTACCATTACCAAGTCATATTCTAGAATCCCTAAAAAATAAATTAATACCAATAAGCGATCTAAGAACAGTCCAGGAAAAATATGATACCTTAGAAGAAGAACTAAAAGGAATTAATAAAATCTTAGAAAAAGACAAACCATTCAAAGATAGAATAGGATCTGAAGCAAGAAGACTAATAAAACGAAGAGCACTTTTATTCGAGAACAGGAAGAATAATAGACAAAACATAATTAAAATCAGCAAAGAAATATACACTGAAATAAGGAAACACAGAAAAACACAAGAAACTAATTTAATACAACTCCACATTATAAAATCAGGTGGAATCAAGAATGCATGGAAAGAACTTCAAGACCACACAAACTGGATAACTAATGTAACACATCACAAAACCCAAAAAAATAAATCTAAAAGAAACGAAATATTAAATACAGCAACTGTTTTCTATCGTGATCTTTATCATGACGAACCAAGTACATCAATTACATGTAGAGAATCAATTATTAGTACAGAAGAAGAAACAGTTCCTAATATATTGAAAGATGAAGTGATTAAAGCTATCAAATCACAGAAAAGAGGAAAATCACCCGGCGAAGATAACATCTCTAATGAACTTATAAAAGGAGTACCAGAGACTATCGTGGACACACTAACAAACCTTTTTAACGAAATTTTAAGAACTGAATATATACCTCTTCAATGGACCACATCTACAATAATCTTACTTCACAAGAAAGGGAGAACAGATAATATATCGAACTACAGACCCATTTCGCTAATGTCAAACGTATACAAAATTTTCTCCAAGATAATACTGGACCGGATAACAAAGACCATAGACGAAAACCAGCCGAAAGAACAGGCAGGATTTCGAAGTGGCTTTTCAACCATCGACCACATCCATACCATCAAACAAATGATTCAGAAATGCAATGAATATGGAATAAAATACTACTTAGCATTTATAGACTACAACAAAGCATTTGATTCGCTGAAACACGAGAAAATATGGGAAGCTCTCACCGCACAACGGGTCCACAGTAAATACACTAACATAATAAAGAACATATACTCAGATATGAAAGCTAAAATACGCACAGAAAAGGTAGGAGAATATTTCCCTATTAGGAAAGGAGTTAGACAGGGGGATCCCTTATCACCCAAGCTGTTCTTGGCAACCCTAGAACATATATTTCGGCAACTGGAATGGAAAGAATATGGTATAAATGTTAATGGAAAATTGCTAAACCATCTAAGATTTGCAGATGATCTTGTATTAATATGTGGTGATCCAAACACTCTACAGATTATGATTGAACAACTGATAAACGAAAGCGAAAAGGTGGGACTATCAATAAATACCGGTAAAACTAAGTTAATGACAAATTACACTAAAACCCCCATTAAACCAGAAAATGCTGCAGAGCTGGAATATGTAAACGAGTACACATACTTGGGCCAAATAATATCTCCAACAGACATCACAACAAAAGAAATTCAAAATAGAATAAACCTAGGATGGAAGAGATACTGGGCTCTAAAAGACGTAATGAAAAACTCGGCTATACCAATAGATGGGAAGAAGAAAATATTCAATACATGCATTCTACCAAGCATGACATACGGATGTCAAACATGGAGTTGTACAAAGAAAAATATTAAGTCACTAGAAACTTGCCAACACCGAATGGAAAGAAGCATACTCAACATAAAATTAAGAGACAAAATTAAGTTAAAAACAATAAGAAAACAAACCAACATCATAGATATAAAACACCAAATCAAACAACTGAAATGGAAATGGGCAGGACATCTAACAAGAAGTAGGATAGAAAAGTGGACGAACGAAGTGACGGAATGGTGCCCTAGATATAAAAAGAGATGTAAAGGCAGGCAGCATCGAAGATGGGAGGACGATATCAAGGAGATAGCAGGACCATGCTGGATGAGGATAGCAAGGGACAGATCGTTGTGGAGAACACTTGGGGAGGCCTATGCCAAAGAGCAAGACAATCACGAAACCGGTGTCTAATACAAATAATAACATTTAATTATGTTGCTTTCAGAAACAACCATGATTAATTAGTAGTGCATAAGTAGTTATAAGATGAAATGTAACATGTAGAAGATTGTTAATAAAGGCTTTTATTATTATTATTATTATTTTCTTAGTCGTTTCCTTTCTCTACCAGCCTACAGCTGGTGTCTTTACTGCAGGTGCGGGCTAAAGCCAAGCAAATGCAGTTTATGTATTATGAAATGGTAAAATTGTTGCATCGTGGTTGGGGTTTGTATTTTGTTGAACTATTTCGTTTTCCTCTATTTGCATGAATTTTCTCACAATTCTGCAGGTATTTAAGATGGCTGCTTTTTGTAAACTTATGTAAAGAGATTTATTTAACTTAAGTAAACTGAGACTATGGTGAAGGTGGTTCGGAATAACTCCAGTAGTCGAAAGGACGATGGGTACTACATATACTTTCTCCTGCCTCCAAATTCTTGTGATTTCATCCTTCAGATCTAAATATTTACTACTCTTCTCTGCTATTGTTTTTAGAATATTGTGGGTGTTAGGTACAGCAATATCAATTACATAGGTTATTTTGTTTATTTTATCCTGAAGTGTGATGTCGGGCCTATTATAATGTATAGTTCGGTCAGTAAGTATTGCACGGTCGTAATACATTTTGTGGGATGAGTTTTCTAGAACAGTTTCTGGTGTGTACCTATAATAGGGTGTCTTAGTATTTTCAATTAGTGAGTATTTAATTGCGAGTGATTGGTGGATGATGTTAACTATTTGATTATGTCTATGGGTGTAGTCCGTTTGCGCCAGTCTTGTACAGGCCCCAGTAATATGTTGGATGGTCTCAGGTTGGGTGTGACATCTTCGGCATTTATCATTCGTCAATTTAGGGTCTTTGATAATAAATTTCCTGTAATTTTTTGTATTAATTATCTGATCTTGAATTGCCACGATGAAACCTTCTGTTTCTGGGAAGAGATTTCCTATTTTAAGCCATTTATTGGAACCTATTGAGTCTATATGGGGTTTTTCTAAATCATGTGGATGTCGTCCGTGTAGCACTTTCTTTTTCCAGTCGCTTAATTTTAATTCTTGTTGATTACTATTGTTGGGGTTGTTTTGGTTGGTTTCATCGTGTAGATTTAGTGGTGTAAAATTATGGTCATTCTGGGCTATTGTATTATGAATATTGCTAGTGTGTGATTTAGTGTGGAAGAATGTTCTGAGGCTAAATATTTGTTTTTGCCAAAGATGATACACATCTATAAGTCCTCTACCCCCCAATTCTCTTTTAATTGTAAGTCTTTCTATGGCTGATTTTGGATGGTGATGGTTATGTTTCGTGAGTGTAGTTCTTGTTGTTCGCTCTATTTGTTCTATGTCTGTCTTTGTCCATTTAATTATACCAAATGAGTACGTGAGGATCGGTATAGCATAAGTATTTATTGCTTTGATAAGGTTTTTTCCAGATAATTGACTTTTGCATATGGCGTTAATTCTTTTTCGGTACTCGGCTGTTAATGTGTGTTTAATGTTTGTATGATCTAGACCTTTTAATTGTTTATATCCTAAATATTTATATAAATCAGTTGGTTCCATTGCGGTAATAGTTTCTTCATTGCTAATTGTATAATCACCAGGTCTAACTTTTCCTTTTATGATGTGTAATGTTTTACATTTATCTAGGCCTAACTGCATGTTTATATCTTTACTGAACTGAGTAGTAACTTCTATTAGTTTCTTCATATCTTTTTCATTTTTGGCATATAGTTTAATATCATCCATATATATAAGATGAGATATGTTAGTGTTTTCTGACTTGTTTTCTAAACGGTATCCAGCACGGCAATTATTAAGTATATATGATATTGGGTTTAGGGCAAGGCAGAACCACAGGGGGCTCAAGGAATCACCTTGATAGATTCCTTTCTTGATATGTACTTGTCTAGTTTTAACTGAGTTAATGTGGTTATTTAAGTGCAATGTAGTTTTCCAGTACGGCATTATATTTTGTAAAAATTCTACTAGGTTTCTATTGATTTTATATATTTTAAGTATTTGTATTAACCAAGAATGTGGGATACTATCAAAAGCTTTTTTGTAATCTATGTAGGTGCAATGTAAATTTCTGGATTTCGTGGCTGCATGTTTATGAATTGTGGAATCAATAACTAGCTGTTCCTTGCACCCCATGTGGCCTCGCCTGCATCCCTTTTGTTCTTCTGCTAATATGTTGTGGTTTTCAATATGAGTGTTAATTTTATAGGAAATAACAGACGTTAGAATTTTATAAATAGTAGGCAAGCATGTGATCGGTCTATATTGGGATGGATAAGATGTGGGTTTATCTTTTGGGATCATATACGTTATTCCGGTAGCTAAAAAATCTGGTATACTCTGTCCGCGCAATATAATATCCGTAAGGTTCTTTGCTATGGCCCTATGTAGTGAAGTTAGTTTTTTGTACCAGAAATTGTGAATTTTGTCAATGCCGGGTGATTTCCAGTTATGTAATTTAGCTGTAGTAAGTTTTATGTCAGACTCTGTAATTTCAGTGAACTCCATTTCTTCTATTGTGCTCCATCTGATTTCTTCCTCCTTAATCCAATCTGCTTTATCGTTATGCCTGACAGGATCCTCCCATATTTCTGCCCAAAAACTTTCTAAATCTTCTTTTGAGGGTGCATTATCGAACTTTTCACAATTACCATTTTTAAATTTACTTCCTAGTTGTCTATAGAATATTTTCTCGTTAGTAGCAAATAAGTGGTTATCCTGTCTTCGCTGTTGGGCTTTCTTATACCGTTTTAATCTCTGAGCTTTAAGAGCAAGTTTCTGTTTTAGTGTATCAAGAAATTCTTCCGGTTTTTTATTGTTCTCCTCGTGCTTAGTGTGAATGGTCTGATTTTTAAATATTTCTTCGACTTTCTTAACTATTTTCTTTGTTCTGTTATTGTTTATATATTGAGTCAGTCTTCCACAATCTGCTCTAAGTTTTTCTATGTCCTTTTCAAGACGGTATTGCCACGCTGGTTTACTGTTTTGTCCCTGTTTAATGTATACGGTATTCTTAGTTCCTCTTATTTTAACATCAAGTTCTTCTGAAATGATTAAGGCCGTGCAGTAAATGAGAGTATGTATGTCTACTAAATTTGTACTTTCGTTTAAGTACTCATGTAGTATGTTTTCATTAAATATTTTTAGTAAAGAGGTTAATTTTCGGCTATATTTGAGTTTTGGTAATTTAGGCCTGGACTCTGGATCAAGGCCGGCATATAGAGTTAAATTAGTAGTTAATCTATCTTGCAGATCTTTAATATATGTATCTGATGGAATGTTGGGCTCAGTTAATTTATCAATATCACTTTCTATTGTTAAGGTAATAGTTTCAGTTTGTGTAGAGACGTGTGATATTTGTGTAGATTGATTATGAGGTAGGTTTACTGTATGTAATTCTAGGTCAGTTAAGTTATCGATATTATGTGGCATTGTATAACTTAGTTGCGGTAGCAATTGTGTTCCTGAACATGTTATAAAGGATTGATGTAAACTTTGTGTCTCGTTGTGATCATGACTACTAATGTGAACATGTCTATTCCTGTCATTATTATCTATTTGTTCATTTAATTGATTCCTTACTTCTTCTTTGATTTCATCTAACACATCCTGTGGCAGTAATTTATTTCGTTCTATTGCTCTCTTCTGATCTGATAGTCTTTGCTCTGTAACTTTAATACTAGGATACTTTTGTGAGAAAAGTTCATGCAGCTGTTTTCGATATGTCGTCATGTCTGTCTCTAGTTTGGTGATATAGTAATAAGTCCGCATAATAAATGTATTAACATCTTTACTCCAAGACATGCGCACTCTGGGTTTCCCAGCTTTAGTGGCCGCGGGTAAAAAGGTATTAACCTCCCGCGGAACATCTGCAGCCAGTGTGGACGGGTCTCTAAAACTGTTATGTGGTGATGACGTAGGTATAGAGGGTGATGTACACGTCGAAGGTGTATACGATTTTGTACTGGGACTATAGGGTTCTATCGGGCTATTAGTGTTACTGTCTGTCAGTCTGTCAAAGTCATTGGCGGCTGTAATAGATTCGGGTGACCCGGTGGGAGCCCGCCTGCTCAACTCCTCACCGCTGACGGTTTGCATGCTGTAACACCCAGCGTCAGCTCCAGGTGTGCCCCGGCGATCGCCCCCGGGAAGCGGCCCTCTCAATTTCTTTTTCGATCGAGTCTCCATGTTGAATGGGTTACCAGAGCCACGTTGGCCACGCCAGTAGTTGTCAAGTCGTGTTTCCGCCCCCCACGTGATCAGATGGTCGATCAGGACGTGTGGTTGGTTTTTAGGGGGCTTATTATTATTTATTAATTTAATTTCACAAATTCTCAGTGAACCTGGATTTTTAGATGATGCTTACGGGTCGGAACCAAGTAAGCATCCTCTTAGGAATTACTTTTCAGTCGGAAAAAAGAGTTGTAGGATCTTGGTGTGTTGAGTTTTCGTCTATCTGCAGGAATCTTCTGACTATTCGGCAAGTGTTTAATATAGCTGCTTTCTGAAGTAAAATGTAAGTATTCGGTTTAAGGTTTATTAGTTTTATGCTATGGTGAAGATGTCGTGGTATTATGCCTGTAGTTGATAACACTACAGGCACAATGTATACTTTATTCTGTTTCCAGACTCTAGTAATTTCGTCTTTAAGGTCGGTATATTTGTGAATTTTTTCTGCTATTGTTTTTAATATGTTATGGGTATTTGGTACTGCTACATCTATCAAATAGGTGGTTTTTGTTGTCTTGTCTGTTAATGTAATATCTGGTCGGTTGAAATGTATTGTTTTATCTGTAAGTATAGTTCTGTCGTAATATAATTTATGGGTGTTATTTTCTAGAATGGACTTTGGCGAGTACTTATAATATGGCGTTTGTGTATTTTCTATGAGTTTGTGTTTAAATGCTAATTTTTGGTGGAGTATATTGACTATTTGATTGTGTCGGTGTGTGTAGTCGGTTTGGGCTAGATTAGGGCATCCTCCTGTTATATGCTGAATATTTTCTGGATGTGATCGGCATTTTCGACATCTATCGTCTGTTATAGTTCCATCTTTTATAATATATTTCCTGTAGTTTTTTGTGTTAATTACTTGATCCTGTATAGCTATTGTAAAACCTTCGGTTTCTGGGAACAACGAACCTATTTGGAGCCACTTGTTAGAAGCCTCTGTATCTATATGTATTTGCTCTAGATCATGTGGATGTCTTCCGTGTAGTACTTTGGCCTTCCATTCCAACATTTTGTTCCGCTCGTGTTCATTATTTAATTGTGTAGTTAGTATAATATTATCTGATAAATTTAAAGGTGTATAATTATTATCATTAAACTTAATTGCTTTATGAATTTCGCTGGTATTTGATTTATCTAAGAAAAACGTTTTGAGTGTATGAATTTGTTTCTGCCAAAGGGCAGTTATGTTAATAAGTCCTCTACCTCCCTTCGTTCTCTGTAAAGATAATCGTTCTATAGCTGATTTTGGATGGAGATAATTATGTTTTGTTAGTAAGGTTCTAGTCTTACGTTCTATGTTCATTATATTAGTCTTGCTCCATTTAATTATACCGAAGGAATATGTGAGGATAGGAATAGCAAAAGTGTTTATGGCTTTAAAGAGGTTCTTGCTAGAGAGTTGAGTCTTGCATATGGCTGTGGTTCTCCTAGAGTATTCAGTTATTAAATTTTGTTTTATTGTAGTGTGATCAATTCCTTTTAATTCCTGGTAGCCTAGGTATTTGTAGAACTCGTTTGATTCCATTGCTGCTATTGTTTCCGTTTGACTGATAACATAATCGCCTGGTTGAATTTTCCCTTTAATAATGTGTAATGTTTTGCACTTATCTATCCCAAATTGCATGTTTATGTCTCTACTAAATCCTACTGTGGTATCTATTAATTTTTTCATCGATTTATCTGTATTTGCGTAAAGTTTTATGTCATCCATATAGACTAGGTGTGATACTATTGTGTCTGTGTTCGTGTGTTTTAGATGGTAACCAACTCGATTTTCGCGCAATAAATATGAGAGAGGGTTCAGAGCGAGGCAAAACCAAAGGGGGCTTAAAGAGTCCCCTTGGTAAATTCCTTTTTTTATCGTTATTTCTCGGGTAGTAAATTGGTTATTATTATCAGTAATATGTAATCTGGTTTTCCAATGAGGCATAATGTTTTTAAGAAAGTTAAGTACTTGTGGATTTATTTTATATATTTCTAGGATTTTTAGGAGCCAACTATGTGGGATACTATCGAAGGCTTTTTGATAGTCAATGAAAGTGCAGTGTAAGTTTCTCTTCTGGCTCATAGCATGTTTATGGATGGTTGAGTCGATAATTAGTTGTTCTTTACATCCCATATTTCCCCGCCTGCACCCTTTTTGCTCTTCAGCTAATATATTGTTACTTTCAACGTGACTATTGATTCTATGTGATATAGTAGATGTCAGTATTTTATATATGGTAGGTAAACAAGTGATAGGTCTATATTGTGAAGGTGATTGTGG
The DNA here is from genome assembly GCA_907164795.1 of Hemaris fuciformis. NCBI lineage: Eukaryota > Metazoa > Arthropoda > Insecta > Lepidoptera > Sphingidae > Hemaris > Hemaris fuciformis. Next base: position 24,816,324 of record OU015431.1, read on the forward strand.
CTGTTTATTTTTTGGGAGAAGGTATGTAATTCCTTTTGCAATAAAATCTGGTATATTCTGCTTGCCTAAGATAAGTTTTGTCATATTTTTAGCCAATGATTTATGAAGTGAGTCCAGTTTTTTAAACCAAAAATTGTGAACTTTGTCTAACCCTGGCGATTTCCAGTTATGGAGTTTAGAAGTGACTATTTTAATTTCATCTTCTGTTATTTCTTCAAAATCCATCTCTTCTATTGATTGCCACCTGAGTTTCTCTTCAGAAATCCAGCCAGCTTCGTTGTTATGGTTTATGTCCGTTTCCCACACATTAGTCCAATAAGTCTCTATTGCTTCGGCGTTTGGCGTATCATCGGTTTTATTGTTTACTGTTGTATCTATATTAGTATTTAACTTTCTATAAAATATTTTCTCATTGTTAGTAAATAGTTTATTATCATTTTTTCTTTTAAGTGATTTATTGTATCTAGCTAATCGTCCGGCTTTAAGTGATAATTTTTGTTTTAATGTATCTAAGTATTCCTCAGGGTTTTTGTTATTTTGTTCATGTTTGCTGTGTATTGAGGTTTTCGCGAATATTTCTGTTACTCTTTTTACTACTTTTTTAGATCTATTATTTCTGATATATTGTGTGAGTCTTCCAATATCTGCTCTTAACCGGTTTATGTCTGTTTCTAATCTGATTTGCCAACTAGGCTTTGAGATATTTTTACGAGGTGTATGTTGTGGTCTATTTTCAATATTGTAACCCAGCTCTTCAGATATTACAAATGCGGTGCAGTAAATAAGAGTGTGGATATCGGTTATCAGAGAATCTTCAGAAACGAATTGATTTAACACAGTATTATTAAAAAGATTTACTAGATAGGTGAGGTTCTTACTATATTTTAATTTAGGAAGTTTTGGTCTAACAAGCGGGTCCATTCCAGAATATTTAATTAAAGCTGATTTTAATTTTTCTGTCTTTTGTTCAATAGTTATATCTGTTTTAGGGGGTAAATTAAGTATCTCAACTTCGTTTTCTATTAAGGTTTGGATAGTTTCAGTCTGTGTTGATATATGGTGTAAATTGTAATTTTCATAGGCATCTAGTGTTATTTCTGGTGATATGTTTGGAGATACCCTCTGTGTGAAATTTGTTTGTGTATTTACTGTACTAGGAAAATTATAAGTTTCATTGTTATCTTCGCGGGAAAGTTCATCTTGAACTTCATCTTTAATTTTGTTTAATGTAATTTCAGGGAGTAGTTTATTTCTTATAATAACTCGCCTTTGATCTGAAACTCTTTGTTGTGATACATTGATTCCTGGATATTGCTTTAAAAATAGTTCATGGAGTGTTTGTCTGTAGGTTGTCATGTCGGTTTCTAATTTTGTAATACGGTAGTAAGTACGCATTATAAATGTATTAACATCTGAAGTCCATTTCATGCGTACTCTCGTCTTTCCGGCTTTGGTGGACGCAGGTAAAAAGGTATTCACCTCCTGCGCAACACTCAAAGCTGGAATTGGGGGGGAATTAGAATGTCTGGATTCTTCATCTGTGGCGCTTGGCGCGTAGGATATTGTACTTGGGCTATAAGGTTCGGTTATGGATGATATCGGACTAGTTGATCTATTGTCAGTCGGTTTGTTCTGTGGGTTGGCTGTAGTATCTTCGGGTAACCCGGTGGGAGCCCGCCTATTCAACTCCGCACCGCTGACGGTCCGTCCACTGTCACACCCAGCGTCAGCTCCAAGTGTGCCCCGGCGATCACCCCCGGGAAGCGGCCCTATACGTTTACTTTTACTTCTCGTCTCCATGGTAAATGGGTTACCAGTGCCTTGTTAGCCATGTTAGTGATAAGAATTTACATGTGTCCGCCCCCCACGTGGGCCAGATGGTCGGTCCCGGACGTAAGGTTGGATTTTAGGGGGCTTATTATTATTATTATTATTATTATTATTACGTGTACACTACATTACCTATATTTATTTATCAATTCAATTGATTACTTTGTTTGTTGCTACTGTCAATTGAACAATGAACTGTTGAACATTTAAATACCACATTAGAACTATGAGATCTCGCTATTTTAATCCAGTCCAATCCATTAGGAATTTATTGATACTCAAATCAGTGCTAAATTAATCTAAATCAAAATATTAGCTTACTCATTATGTGACATGAACTCGGAATTGTGATCAGTATCTTATCATGTATTTCAAAGATCGATACCTATATTCTTGAATGTAGTCATAATGCGATACAACATTTTGTTTACTTTACAAATATGTGTGGTGAGGTTCTAAGAATAGAATAATAGCACATATGTACATTGTACATACAAAAGCACTCATGCCTGTACTCCCCGAACAAGTTGGCAGAGGTGCACTTCTCCACCCACATTTGGCCAGCCTGATGCCGTCTTTCTCGCACATTTCCAGACTCCGAGATTCTACTGACTTCTTGACTAAAAAACCCAATTACACTTTGCGCGACCAGGGAATCATCCTCGGGACCTCTAGACCGCACGGCACATACTTCTATCGCGAGACAATTAAGAGCGTTTACGCTCCGCGCGGCTAGTCGAATTTCGGTAAATATGACTCACACTAACGCCAGCGTCGGTAGTTAATGATATGAAATTAAATTAAATGACATAATGTTTATTGAATCTATAAAATGTCAAATACATCACTGATCATTATCATTGTTCAGAAGGCAGTCAGATAACCGCGAAAACATCGTCGAAACTAAAAATCGAGGGAGCGTGGAGCGATACGTCCTCTGTCTGGAAGGCCTTGCGGCGGAGTGATTTGCATTTTGCACCGGGCTGTGCGCAGCGTTTTATAGTACATTATAAAATATTTATAAAATATATATGAAATTTCTTCAAAAGAAATTTGTACGTTTTCAATTACACGTTTTAGGATATCATAAAAAGATGTGGTTTTATTAAATTAAGGATAATATATAGGTAAAAAAAAAATACTGTATTGACAATAATTTCTCAATATTTCGAATGCCTTTGATTTTTTATTACCTGAATAAGGGATCTAAATCTTAAAATGTTTTTCACTAACTATTTGCTTGGGTATATTTTCAATTCAACAACATTTTATTTTGATTAAATATGTTATAAATAAACCCAAATTTTGAGCCTCGAAAATGACTCTAAAACTGAATTTATGAGAACCTCCATTCAGTTATCTTATTATTTATCAAAATTTACACAAAAATCCTAAAATGTTCTTCACTAACTATTTAGATGACAATATTCCCTAAAAAAGTAATTAACATGTTTGTACGATGAGTCTTTCATCAATAGTAAGGGGTTCGAAAAGTACTGTTTTTGCTCAAATTACGCTAAAAACGCTCTTGAGCAGTTTCAAAAAATCAGAAGCATATTTTGAATTCTGCACACGACACACCGCATTACTTTGTACGATACGTTTTTGACAAATAACTGTGACGCATGTTCTACAACGTGTGTTAACAAACACTCTTACATAATAAGTAATAGAAATTAAGGATTTTTTTAATCTTTAAGGAAACTTCTTGCGGTCTCTATTAGTTTATGTGAACGAAAGCTCAAACGAAAAAACATTTTCTAGTGAGTGAGATGATCAGAGATATAGAAAAAGAAGGATATGAAAACATAAGAAACGTGTACGAGGAAAGTTCGTTTCAGTTTATAACCACGCCTTGAAGTAACTCTAAATTCGTAAATTAAAAGCAAAACTAGCGAGTTTTGTTAGCAGAGTGCGACATGCTTGCGTCTGTTGTAAATATTTTTTATTATTATAAAATCGGATAAATCGCTCTTTGCCACCCCTGGCTCGTGATCGTTGCCAGCCACCCTTATGTACGAGTACTTGCACCCATGCGCTTGTGTCAATGTGTGCTCACCGACGTATACAAGGTGTACTAAGGGGTTTGAATGTGTGGGAGTCACTCAGGTCGGCGCCGCTTGTTTTCTACATCGTTATGCGGCTAAATATTGTCTAGTTTGTACATTTTTGGTAGATTTTTAAACATCAATCACATAATTGAAACATCATATTATATCATAAGTATTATTTAAAAATCACCGTTAAAGTACGTGATAATTTATTGTGAATACAAACAAAACTTCAAAAAGTCAGAGGTGTGTGCCTGGGGTTTGAACCCGCGACCGCTGAGATTTTATTTCGACGGCGCGTCTAAACCTCGAGGCCATCACTGCTTATAATGATTCAATCATTATATGTACGAGTATAAATAAAACCCCAAAATCATCATTTACGTTGAAAATACTTCCTGAATCATCATTAACTAAGGCTCCCAGCGATGTTACGAGACGCACAATTTTAAATTTATATTATTCCCGATTTCAACTATTCAACAAAATCAATAAATCCTTGCTGTTGTTGGAATAAAAAAAATAAGGTACTTGATTTATTGTAGCGATTACATGCTTAAATATTTTTTTAGCCATTTCATTTATTTAGTCTGCTCTCATTCGCTCCACCACCGTAAGAAACTTAAGCCGCGATATATTCCTGCTTAAACGTTACCTCAGCTCACACGTAGCGTTTGTCCACACCACAACGGTACAAGGAACAGAACACAGCCCAGTGCTCCACCCTGAAGTGAAGTGCTCAACATGAATACTGTTTCCAATCTACCTATACACATAATAAATTTGAAGTGTCTGTAATGTTAAAATAACACCTTTTTAATGATTGCGGGTGTAAGTGTAAGCGTTACCTATGACGAAAAAGCCGTTTAAAAAAATAGCTGATATTACGGACCTTGGGTGCTTTAATGTTCGGAAGAAAATGTATAGATAATTTTAAGGGATTTCGTGTCGCTTTACGTTACACTTCACGTGTAAGGTGAATTCTCATCAGTATAGTGAAAACTCCGTAAAAAGGCTCTTCTTCCTGGTTTATCCTATCTAAGTTCGGTGGCGCGACTGGACTAGAGGTCGACAAAAATACTGACGCCTGCATCGTGGCCTGTTGCCATTTCTGGAGCTCATTTCCAGACTTCCCTCTTGGTATTATAATTTTCTAATACAGTGAGTTACGTGTAATGAATGTCAGTGTCACTGACATTGCCCGCAAGATTAGCACGCTAAAGTGGAAGTGGGCCGGCCATGTCTGCCGACGGTCCGACGGCCGATGGAGCAGACATGTGTTGGAGTGGAGACCGCGCTTAGGCAAACGTAGTGTAGGACGACCTGCAGCACGGTGGTCCGACGACTTGAGAAAGGTGGCGGGTAACGGATGGATGAGGGCTGCTCAAGACCGGGATGGTTGGCGCTTTCTTGGGGAGGCCTACGTTCAGCAGTGGACGGCGATAGGCTGAGTATATAATGTCAGTGTGGCAAAATCGTGGGTTCTTTTGTGTTAAATTTGTATATAATAAATAAATAAATATTCTGTAACCAAAGTTTTTTACAAAATCAATTCAGTCGCAGATCTTCTTTTAAGCATTAAACATAATTGAGTTAGAAGATCCCGCTCTTCCATAACATAGATAGGTGTATCTTTTATAACATACATATTAAGTCCGCATTTAAAAAAGAAACTAGCAAGATATTGTAACAACATAATTATGTCGAGCACCTTACCTTTTCGAAAAAGATAATAAGATTGACATTAAGGTTAGATATTGTCCTACATTATCTGAACAGGAAAATGGAGGAAAATTCTTATTGTACTGTTTTCGGTCCTTGACAAGGATGCGAAATTTTTAGTTGATCTAACAAAATCGTGTTTAAAGAATCTACACTACATAAATGCACACATAATGGATATGATATATGTTTTTCGTTTAAGTTTGAGTCACGTTGTATTTAGGAAAGTTATGTTAAACCTCTGTGCCGATCAATCTCAAACTTTGATATGATATATAAAATCCAAAGATGGTTCATATGATTATGAGAAATTACATAAATACAATTTGTTTCGGGTCTGGGTGATTGTGAGACCGAAAATTCTCTCGTAGTTTTTGATACCCACGACACAAGACTGGTATCTTAGTGTGGGTCAGAACTATGTATGTGACTGTTGAGTGTATTTAGTTATTAGATTTTTGTATGTATGGTATTGAGTTGACATAATTACAATTAAAAAGATGTACCTAAATGTATTGCTATATTTTTGATAAAAAAACGATATGCCGTGTTGCTGAGGGATTTTCTTGCCGTTTCTCCATGGCGATAACACGTCCCGGAGTGGCGATAGCTTCAAACTGAAGATTTATAAATATTTGTAAAAGTTTAATAAAAAAATTTTTATATAGTAGCATCCCGAAAATGAAAATGCCTAGGAAGCCCCGTGCTCGCTCCTTTTACGAGCAACTTGAAAATACTGCCGGCGATACGTGAGCGTTTTACACCCATCCTAAACTCTTGGAGATCCATACGTGAGAATCTCCACTTTACTCAATCTATCTCCGTCCACTGACGGATCAATCCTGGCCTCGGGATGGTCAATGGTCATGTCAGTGTTGTATAGGTAATTTATTTAATTTAGGAATTGTACAAAAATGAAACACAAATAGCTGTTTGATTTATTTATTGTTTAAATTAATTACATGTACAATTGGTTAAAAATTAGTTGAATTATCACGAGGACTCCGTGCGTGTTGGACCCCGCTACATCGTCACACAGACGGACACGAACTCACCGAGCACCTCCAACAGGCACAGAGTCGACAAACATTAAAATAAATATATCCACAGAGTGCATTAACAAAAGTTGTTTGCAATATCACAAGAACTACTGAGTACAAGCAAACACATCGATGGTACGGCGTTATTTACTTCCATACAATGCAACATTACGACAAAAATAACTACTGAACTTCAAGTTAAAATACATCGATACTCGATACTTGCGATCGTAAGCTTTTAATACTCTTTTAGAATCTATTAAATTTTGAACATTATTTGTTCTCTAAGTGTCCATAACACTTGGTAATTAAATCGTTCCTTCGGAGATGTAAATTGTACACATCGAGTAGGTACCTATATAAGAGAAAACGTGTATACTAGGCAGGCCGGGACATATCTGAGGGGACAGTAACTGTTATTAAACGGGACTTTTGAATAAGTATACATCGATTTAGCCAATATATTGAAGGCTGACAAAAAGTATACAACAACATCGACTCTATGTAGCATGTGACCTTATATGAAGAAAGCCTTATCAACGATAACATAATATTTTCGCTGCAAGTTGCAGCTGACAGAAAACTAATGCGTGCAGGCGAGTGGTGTTAGCGCGCGTGTACACTACTCTATTACAGATACATCTAGATTACAAACGGCGATAACTACGGGCTAAATGTTTCGCAATACATTGGATATATTCTACATCGGATACGTGATGGTAAGGTATTGTTCGTCCGCCAGCACGGACGACGCCTATGTGATATATTCTTACATTACAGGTTTAAACATTGCTTACTAGGTTGTGCAAACTGCTCCATCGCGCCTGCTCATATTTAGGGTGGTGTGCTTTTCTCCGGGGGATGGGGAGGGGGTGGTAGTGGCCCTTCCCCCACCGATAAGGGCTCGCGATACGGTGTATTGATGGAGTGCACGCAGATGCAGTGAAATAATTGTTTCGTCTCGTTTCCACAAGTACAGTTTTAATGGGAAGTGATTTAATGGAGCGGAAAAGGCTACGTCTCTCGGTCGGACTAGCACCGAGCCGCGAGGATGGTATCGATCGAGGAGCAGCTGCTGGTGGGGGACAATCCCGGCTCCGGCACACCGGAGTCCGCTATCGAGTTTGTTGCACGGTGCTGCGGCGCTGGTCCCAAGTCGTACACATCGAGACGCGGCGGGCGAGCAGCGCACTCACAAGTATGTATCACGTATATGTGTACCGTTGTCATTGTTGGTACATTTACATTCAAGTATTTGGTAGGTAGCGCGGTGGTGGCGCCGCGACATACCACCGATATCAATATCCTATCTGAGATCAGTTAATTGAAGATATTTAATGTCAGTACGATAAAATTAGTATTAGCTACTTGTAAATTTATGTTATTAAATTCGCTAGGCGCCGACGCGTCCCTTACAAGTTGCGATACACGAGAGCACTCCCTCGCGACCCCGCGACTTCTCGAGCCTCGCAAGCCTTCTCTTTAGAGTCCGTTCGTTCCTCTGTACAAGCCAAGCCTTCGCTGGCCAAGCTTAACCCTGTCGTTCAATTCGGCATTAACTAAGCACTACAATGGTTAAATACTGAAGAGTACATTCTAAAATATAACACTGCGCACTAAAGCTAAACAAAGTCGCGATCCCCGAGAGTTCACTCAAATTCTCTTTAAATTGTCCACATTTCCCGTACAGATATGTAGCACTTTCACATAATTAAAAGTTTTTGGTAGTATTTTGGCTATCACCTAATGTATATTTAACTAATTCACTCTTGAGGCTCGTGCTTCAATTATACTACGACAGGAGTTAGCGAAGGAACACCATGTTAGCCGAGGAAATGTTGAGTTCATGCAACATAAAGTATTCAACTAAAATATAAAGTTCCGGTAACTTAATTGATTTTTCAAAACAAAATTCAATCCCATCCAATCCACCAGCCATAGGAAGTCCACTGCTGAACATAGGCCTCCCCAATGACTTCCACAGGGCCCTGTCCGAGGCAGCCTGCATCCAGCGACGACCCGCGACCTTCACCAGGTCGTCAGACCATCTTGTGGGTGGACGTCCTACGCTATGCTAACAAAATTACCAGTGGGATTTTCAATTTGCTACAAAAAACGATTCATAATTTCACAAATAAGACAATTACTTGTATAGACACAAAAACAGTAAAATATAAACGAACCAAAAATATATTATACGTAGGTATAAAGCGATGTACGTTACAGATGTATAGTAGCTTAAAGATTAAGAAGACAAACCATGCTCGTTACATGATTTCATGATATTCAGGCTTCAACTGTGTCGTCTCATGAACATTCGGTTCAGAACATCATTGCAGAATATTACGCTGTTCCTGCCATGTGAGACCTGAATAACATGCGTCTTACATTGAGTATTATGATCATAAGCGTGATTAAAATGTGCCACTCAACTTGCTCAAACCAGACGTGTTTATTGCAATACATTTTAGTTTAAACATTACGATTTCGAGCAAGAAGTGTGCGATGAATGGTGAGACATGGGTAATGCTGTGCTTATTTGGGTGTGAGCTTAAGTGGGGCACGCAGTCCGGGGGCTCTGGGCCTGTGAGCGTGCGGGCCGGAGCGCGGCGGGCGGAGTCGTCAGCCAAACTCCTGCCGCTGCAGCGCCACAGACACGCGGTACAGGCTCTCCATCATGAACGACAGGTTCTGAGACAGCTCGTTGACGGGCCGAGTGATGGCCACCATTTCTGTAGACAATTACCACGTGTACATTCGTTTGACCAATATGTGCTTGTAGTCGTGTGGCCAAAAGAGTTGTTTTAATGTGTAGTTACATTGTCATTAGATTATTTCATCTATTTACTATAGTCTTATAAAGATGCCTATTATTGGAAATCTACATAACAGCTCGCACCTAAGGTCCAATTTATTCAATAAATCTTATATACTTATTTACCCGTGGTGCGTTAATTGCGTCTAATTTCACTAATTGTAATTGTCTTTCTTTTTATGTGAGGGTGAAGCCTCATAGCTCAATGTTTTGTCACCCGCTTTGCCGTGGAGGGAAGTGGACAACTTTTTGTTTTCCAACTCCTCCTTTATTTGTCTTTCTGATTAACTTCGTTGCGGGATTGTGACAAATTTAGGTCCCCTTAGATCCGCTGAGCTTCATTGCTCGGCGTCAATACTGTGCGTGCTGTTGATCCTGGAGCACAGGAGTTACAGTGGCGGGTGTGTGGTGGGATAGGGAGTAGTCTTATAAAGATATTTTTATACTGTGAACTTATGTAGTAAACTCTCATTTAAATTATAGAATAAACAACATTCACACTAAATGTAATTTTTTTTTTTTTTTTTTTTTTAAACATACATAGTTCTGATCCCACACTAAGATACAAGTCTTGTGTCGTGGGTATCAGAAACTACGAGAGACTTTTCGGTCTCACATACACCCAGACCCGAAACAAATATTACAATAACATTTGTCTCGGTGCGGGGATCGAACCCGCGGCCTCTCGTTTCGCAAGCTGGTGTCTAGCCAACTGCGCCACGGGGCAAATTGTTAGGGCGGGCCTGAAGTCCACACTCTGTACTGTTACTTAGTTATCAGAATCACGATTTTCTGTTTAGATATGACAGTTAGGGTTACTTTTGCATTTATAATTATAAATCAAATGAAATCTCAAAAAGTAAATTTTCAACACGTTGCAAAAACTCCAAATCCATCACGTAAACATTTCGTTTACATTTCTCACTTGTAGTTCAGAAGGACTAGGTAGAAGTATTAAGTACTCGTATTACGAGGGCGGTCCAATAAGTACCTACTTAGCTTCAACGCACGATAGCACCACTCTCGAAAAATCATTTTTTTATCCCGTAAAACATTGTTGTAGAAAGTTACTTCCAAAATTTCAGCCAAATGGTAAAATAATAATATGGATCGGTGATTCCATTCCTGTTTTTGTAAGAGAAATCGCGCAACGAAATCAAAGAGCGCTTGGATGCTGTGTATGGTGACTCTTTTCCTTCGATGACGATCGTTCCAAATTGGTTTAACGAGTTTCAATGAGGTTTCGAGTTCAAAGAGGTCGGATTTTGATGGTTCACGCCCAGGTGCCCCGAATACGGCTACCACGGAGGTTAACGTAAATCCACGATATTGTATTGGCAGACCGCCGACTGAAGGTGCGAAGATAGCTGATACAGCAGGGATTCCAAAAATCCGCGTGAGTCATATCCTGTATAAAATATTGGGCATGAGAAAGCTGTCGGCGCGATGGGTGCTGCGTTTGCTCACTCCGGACAACAAGCGAAATGGTGAGACCACTTCGGAGCAGTGTTTGACGATATTCAAGCGCAATCCGAAGGAGTTTTTGCGTCGTTTGACGTTTCGTGACCGTCGACGAAACACGAGTACCAGTGTACATCAGAGACCAAGGAACAGTAGAAACAGTGGAATTTCCCCCGCCGAATGTGTTCCGAAGAAGACATATACTGTCCTATTGATCGGAAAGGTGATGGCCACTGTTTTCTGTGATTCAAAAGGTGTGATCTACGTTGACGACCTGCAGAAGGGCAAAATAATCATAGGGCTCTACTATGCCGAATTATGTGGCCGATTCGACGCCGAATTGAAGAAAAAACTCGCCCCATTTGGCAAAGGAAAAAGTGCCTTTCGGTCATGACAACGCACCGGCCAAATTAGTCATCCGCCGTCGCCACGGCCAAATTAGTAGAATTAAGACACGAACTGCTGCCCCATCCACCGTATGCTCCGGGTTTGGCCCAGTGTGACTTTTCTTTATTTCCAAATTTGAAATTTGAGTCGAATGAAGAGGCTATCGCCGCCACAGAGGCCTACTTTGCAGACCTCCAGACTACGTATTTTTCGGACGGGGTAAAGAAGTTGGAACATCGCTGGGTCAAGTCTATTGAACTCAAAGGAGATTATGTTGAGAAATAAATTGCCATTTACTCGAAATTTTCATTTTTAATTTGTAGGCAAAGTACTTATCGGACCACCCTCGTAGAGACCGCGTTGCTCCATAAAAAATATATATGCCAAAGTTAACACAACACTGGATATAAAGATTTTGTTTCCCATAGTGTTTCGACATCCATGCAATAGGAGGCGAGCCTAATGAGGACTTTCGATATTATCAGACCCGAGAATCGAACACGTACCAATCGATCGAAAGCCACTCACATCATTACGCCGCGAGACCACCGACTACATCGCTATAATAATACATTAGTTTGATAGTTACTATTTAAGTCTTTTTTACTTTATAAATAGGTTTTGTAATTTCCTTTTAGTAAATAGCTTAAATTAAACGCTATGCCTTTATAAAACGTAATAAACTACTATAAATGAGAAAGCGTATTTGTTTAGTTACAATTACAAACCTTAACTGCTAAACCTTTGAGACGTTTTAGCAGTACTTTGTATTTGGAATTATATGAAAATACCGAGGAATTTATTTGTACCTAAATATTTTTTCTATGATGCGGGAGGTATGGAGGTCCCTTCATATCCTTAATAAATGTGAAATCATAATTTACTCATAGATTATTTTTTTTATAACGAAACGCATGGTGAGTAGTAAGTAGTGAGTCAAAATTCTTTTAATTTTGTTGATACGTTTCTGCGTAATTTAATAAAAAAAAAACGAAATGTACTTTTTCTGAGTTTGAACATAACTCATGAACCATTTGATTTTAAATCGAAAAAGTAACATTTTACTCAAAGTATTCATTTATAAACCACTTGATGGCTACGGAAAACTTTAACATTTTATCGTCAGTCATTAAATTGATAAGACTAATTAAATAAAACATTAATCATAATACAATCACGTATCATATACGTTATTTATGTATGTTTGTATGTAGCTTCAAGCAGACGCACGCTCAGGCCTAAGCAAGAGGCAGGCTCGACAACCCATTGACTGATTTCAGAGAAAGCTTTACTACCCGCGTGTATTCCCGGTACGGCAGCACATTGTTTATTTCCTTTTATTTGAGTCTAGGGCTTGTCTGAACTTGTATACAATGTCCTTTATACAGTGTTGAGTATTAAATATTATGAGAGTTACTCGCGTTGCAGTCGATGTTATTGTAAGGGAGTTGGTCACAGCGTGTCGCGATTGGGACTGAGCTGTTGATGTTCTATGTCTCGTTTGGTATGACGTCATGGGGTACATTCTCGCACGTTTAGCTATGCGGTCGGGGCGATGCAGGCTCGGGCCGAGACAAAGAGGGAGCATGCATCGATGAGGCGGTATCGGGTATTCGCTGGGTATTCGGCAGGTGTCGGGATGCGCCGACCGCAGTGCCGTGGCGCAGATCAATATCGATGGCTGAACCCGCTCAACCATAGCCAATAGTGCAACGCGACAGTGCATACCGGCACGACACGTAGTGTAGGTCTGGCAATTATCGCTGTGGAATCTAGAGCACGCGCGCTGCGATCGCCCTCCGAGCCGCAGGTGGGTGTCCACAACACTCGAGTCACTTGTTTATACTTTTACATTCTAAAACAAATGTTTTTTTTTTATTTTGTCGTATCCCTCATCCTCACTTAAATATATTTATATAATATTTGTTTCGGGTCTGGGTGTATGTGAGACCGAAAAGTCTCTCGTAGTTTCTGATACCCACGACACAAGACTTGTATCTTAGCGTGGGATCAGAACTATGTGTGTGACTGTTGGGTGTATTTATTTATTTATTTATTTAAATGTTTGTTTTGCTTATACCTGTTTCAAAATTTCTTTGAACGTTGTTTTTTTTTTAAAGTTATTTATTTGTTTATGTTGAAAAGTAGTTGCTAATGCTTAAATTTAAGTTCATACACACGTACTCGTATATACTCATCACGTGTCATCACGTGTCTATGTTAAAATATTTTTTTTAAACTAATACATTTTACGAAATCTTATGAATGTCAAACGATACCTACAAGAATTTTCTAATAGAAAATAAAAAGAGTTGTGCCGTGCGATCTAGAGGTCCTGGGTTCGATTCCCGGGTCGGGCAAAGTGTTATTAGGTTTTTCCATTAGGAAATCCTTAGTAACAGCACGGAGTCTGGAAATGTGCCCGAAAAACGGCAATAGGCTCGCCCCCTATTACGTGGGACTGATACATACCTGGCGAAATGTGGGTGCAGAAATGCACCTCTGCCTACCCCTTCGGGGAATACAGGCGTGAGTTTATTTATGTATGTAAAATAAAAAGAAATTCTGCGAAATATTTTATCTCAATTTTTATGAAATCATTCCATTGTTGAATTTCGTTAATAGACTGTCGTTATAGCGATGGGGGTGTCTCCCCCTGAGGGTGGCGCGAGTTTCAACAGTCAAAGAGGACAGTGTATGTGAAAAATCCTTACTAATATCATAAATGCGGAAGTAACTCTGTCTGTCTGTCTCGCTTTCCTGCTAAAACTACTGAACCGATTTAAATGAAATTTGGTACACAGATAGTTTAAAGCCTGAGAAAGGACATAGGCTACTTTTTATTGCGGAAAAAGGGTTTTAAGGGGTTAAAAGGGGGGATGGAACGTTGTATGGAAGTATTGTAATTTTTAAAGCTAGAAGCTTGAAACTTATTTTTTAGGCTGTTGATTAGATATAAATAAGTATGACATTCAAAATTTGTAAAAAAAATACAAACAAGGAGGTAAAATAAATATAATAGTAAAATAGACTACAACTTATTTTCTTTCTGAATCCAACCGTGTAGTCTACGCGGACGGAGTCGCGGGCAAAAGCTAGTTAAATATAAATTCCATTGCATTCTACAAAATACATTGAGCAGAGTTAATCTCATATTTTACGAAATGAATCCATTGTTTAATTAGTTAACAGCTTGCTGTCAAAGCGATGGGCGTGCCTCCCACTGAGGGTGGCGCGAGTTTCAATAGTCAAAGGGGACTATGTATGTACAAAAATTGGCATCGTGAACAGAGTGCCTACGTTTTTTGTTCACGAAACTCACGTCCGTACTCACAAACGGGAGGCACACGGGTGCGTTTACATCACGCCCTTATCCCAATGGGGTAGACAGTGCGTGGTTACACACCTTTCGTGCTTCTTAAACAGGTAGTATTCAGAAAAAATCCCGACAAAAAAATATAAAAATTGACGTTTTCCTAACAACTGCATACATTTTATACCTATGGTTGTTAGGAAAACTTCATTTTTTTTATTTTTTGTCGGGATTGTTTTTAACACCAGGGGGTTTATAATCACCTTAGCTATTACCTGCCTTAGTTTCCGATCACGGTCTGAATACACCCTGTATAACTAGTGACTTGTGTGTCGCTCTACTACTAATAATAAGTCGAGCGAATAAGCCAGCAACAATTTATGTATCATAATGAATTTACCTGGATGCGCCTGCCCAAGTCCCTTGCAGTAGACGTGCATGAGGCTCGTGACGTCATCTTCGGGCAGTTCGCCCCTCTCCAGGATGCGTTCAGCATTCCTCTCGCGAACTAATGACAGCGCCGCACCCCACCTGACAACCACTAAACTATATTAGACACACATTTATTTAAGAGCAACATTTCGAGCAATTCTATGAAACGCAACTATGAATGTTATAATGAATTTGAATACGCATTTCGCCAAATTTGCGTGATGTTGGGGAAATAATCATTAACAATGCACTTTTGTATAGCCCAGGGTTTCCCAAACTTTTGGTTTCACGATCCCTGTTAAAAGTTTCTAGGTGACAGCGAACCCCTTAAGTCTTAAATAACTAATAAAATTAAATTAAGTTTTTATCATGACCAGGTGTGAAAACCCACTCTCACATTAGTATTTTGTAGCCACTATGTGTACCTCACGTGCCTGCTAGGCATCAAGTCTCCATTACGTAAATCTTGTCGCGAACCCTCTGCCGTCAAATGGCGAACCCCTAGGCGTTTGCCAACCTCACTTTGAGAAACCCTGATATAGCCTATTAAGACATATTAGTGTTGAATAGAATATGAATCTGACTTCTGTCGGTGCAGCAGGTGCAGCAGCCGTGCGTCGTCGTGCGGTGGTGGCGCCGGGGTGCCCTGGCTGCACTGCGCCTGCTGAGCGGGCTCGACCCACGCGTCGCCGGAGCTGGCCGCCAGCGCCGCCCGCACCGCGCACACCGCACCGCTCATCTCCACGCCCTGCACACACGCACTTGTAAAGTTCTCCTCCACCCTATCGATGTATGTGGCATAATGAACCATAGCACACCGACATATCAATAGACGCCGTACTATGTGCTGATTACTATTCCCAACCGTCGGACGTATGCAGCCCGCTTCTCCTAACCTGGTACTGCGTACACTACCTCTGCTACTAGACTCCGACTTCTGAGCACGAAGAATTTGCATGTACCCATATTGTATGGAGTTGTATTTAGTTTTGTGTTTAATATATTCATTGTTCAGTGCTATCTGAAATATGCCTCGTGTGAACGTAATCGTCTCTACTCATGATGGAGATTGCTGTAAGGTATAGTCCATCACGCCGACCTGATACAATTAGCGCATTAATTAATTTATTATTACGTTATGCGGATCTCCCAGGTAAGTTTCTGCAAGCCGTATTTCGTTAATAAATAATTTCCATAAATAAGTCTCTTCAAATAACACTAAACTATTTAACATTAATAACTTGTTAACAATCTAAATAATTATGAAAAAAAATAAAACATATTCCAGTTAAAAATATTTCTAATACACACATCATCATCATCATCATCAGCCCATATACGTCCCACTGCTGGGCACGGGCCTCCTCTACTACTGAGAGGGTTTAAGCCTTAGTCCATCACGCTGGCCTAATGCGGGTTGATATACATACACACACATACACATAGCTTGTATAATCTCATCCAAAACTCCATTTGCGCGATTTATTGTGTTGGCTATTTTGTGCCAAGTGCAAAGAATACTCCTGTCCGCTTCCTCCCCAGTCCCTTCCTCTTTCTCTCTATCTCTTCTCACCCTATCACACACTCCATAGTGCTCTATAATAACTCGTTTTTAATATAAGCGCGAACGGTAAGCGCAGTTTGTGTTTGCTTGAAACATTGTGTTCTTGCTAAATGTTGTACCAGAAGGAGGCAGTTGGTGGAAGAAATAAATAAAAGGGGAAGGTATAAAAGAATAATATTTTTTTGAATAGTAATAAGATAACACCTAAAAAATATTAGTTAGCATATTTTGAAACACTATAATAAATTGAATATGACAGTTTAATTTCTTATCGTAGTTCTAAATTTCGCAGATGACTACAGCCAGTACATAAAAAATATAGTATAAAATTGATGAATAAACAAACATTTAAGCAAATCTTTATATATATAATTCTTCTGTACGTGTGTTGTTCCCATACTCCTCCTAAACGACTGGACCGATTTGAATGATTTTTTTTGTGTGTATTCAAGTGGATTCGAGGATGGTTTTGATACGCAATTGGATCGCGATCGCGCTGTGATCGATTTCTGGGATTTTAATTGTTAACGGCTGGACCGATTTAATGAAATTTTCTGTGTATCTTCAAGTGGATTCGAGAATGATTTAGATTCGCAATTGGACCCGTTAGGTGGCGCTGTGGTCGAGTTCTGGGATTTTAATTTTAATGGCTGGACCGATTTTAATTATGGTATATTTTCTGTGTAAGCAGTGATGGCCTCGAGGTTTAGGCGCGCGGTCGAGAATTTCGGCGGTCGCAGGTTCAAACCCCAGGCACACACCTCTGACTTTTCGAAGTTATGTGTGTATTCACAATGAATTATCATTTGCTTTAACGGTGAAGGAAAACATCGTGATAAAACCTGCACACCTAAAAGTTCTTAGGAATTTCTTAGGTGTGTAGTCCGCCAACCCGCACTAGGCCAGCGTGGTGGACTAAGGCCTAAACCCTCTCAGTTGTAGAGGAGGCCCGTGTCCAGCAGTGGGACGTATTTGGGCTGATGATGATGATATTTTCTGTGTATCTTCAGGTGGATTCGAGAATGGTTCAGAATGGAATAAAAAATATTGGAATTTATGAATTTAAAATTGGGTACAAGACAACGTCTGTCGGGTCCACTAGTAATTTATATAATACTAGCTTTTGCCGCGGCTCCGTCCGCGTAGACTTTAGGGTTGTGTTCAGTGAATCTACACAGTCAGGTCATAAGTATTGTCACACAGTAAAAACTTTTCTTTTAGAATGCTGGCCACAAAAAAGTTTATTGAATTCGAATTTCGAATTGTTCATGAAAATAAAAATGTATACTTTTTAAAATTTTACTCATTTTTAAATATGGAGTGGACGCTTAAAGAAGACCGTGTTGCAGTTATTGCGTTGCATCGTTGCGGTTACGCGCCAATTCAAATTTTTGACATACTGAAAAATTTGAATATAACCAAAAGATTCGTTTATCGTACCATCAAACGATACAATGAAGACTCTAGTGTAGATGACAGGTCAAGAAGTGGTCGCCCTCGGTCTGTTAGGACTCCAGCAGTGATAAAAGCTGTGAAGGCGCGAATTCAAAGAAATCCCAAATGTAAGCAGAAACTGTTAGCCCTTCAGATGGGGTAAAGCAGAACCACGGTGAAAAGGGTGTTATATGGAGACTTAGGGCTTCGGGCATATGGAAGAAAAACAGGACATCGTTTGAATGCTCGTCTAATGGACCTGAGACTGAAGAGATGCCGCGCTTTGTTGAAACGGTACGCGGGAAAAAAAAAATCGTGAAATTATTTTTTCGGATGAAATTTTTTTTACAGTAGAAGAGAGCTACAACAAACAAAATGATAAGGTGTACGCACACAGTAGTGAAGAATCGAGCAACCGTATTCCGCGTGTCCAATGAGGTCATTTTCCATCCTCGCTCATGGTATGGTTAGGAGTTTCTTATTGGGGCTTAACTTAAAATGTACCTCTGTACATTTTTGTGAGAAAGGTGTAAAAACGAATGCAGTTGTGTATCAAAATACAGTCCTGACGAACCTTTTGGATCCTGTTTCTCATATCATGTTCGCCTAATGATAGCAAACGTCTCCTAAGTGCTCAAAATGGCCTTTAATGAATTAAAAAAGTAGCCTATGTCCTGTTTTGGGGTCCTATTTATGTCCGTACAAAAAATCATTAAAATCGGTCAAATGGTTTAAGCGTTAAAGCATAATAGTGACAGATTTACTTTCGCAATTATAATATGTGCTCATCCCACGAGAACATTACATTCTCCCGGGATAGTAGCCTATGTTACTTCGGTGGGTCCCGTCTATTCCCATACCAAAAATCATTCGAATAGGTTCAGTAGTTATTGAGTTTGAGAGTGACAAATACAAACCTTTCATCTTTATAATAATAGTATAGACAGTATAGAAGTATATTACTCTATGATGTTCTCAATACATAGGGCACTTTTCCACATCCAAGCTCCGTGCTGCTACTAAATTATCTTTTTTGTAAGCAAACTATACTTTGCCTTGTCACATGCACACGCCCTTATATCGTGTGTCCAGCGAATCTTGAAGAATTTTTAAAAATATAAATAGATAAAAAGGCTGTTAGAGTATGGAAATGCGCCGCTTTTGGAACTTGGATGTATAAAGATTGCCTTTATTACCGCCTCGGGTCACCTCTAGTAGTTGCTATGGGGAACCTCACACAAAGGAAGTAAATCTCAGTGTTATTCGCTTAGAATACTTTTAAGGGATGTTATGCGGGGCAGGTTAAGGGTGAATTTCCATAGTGGTGTTCAGCGACGGACGAGGGCCAATCAAAACGCTCCACGTAAGCGGGTCACTGTGTGCGTCATAGCATTGCACCAATCGCAATGAGAGGTCGACACCCATTTCTTTCAACGAATTTGGACACCAGCTTTTATTATACACAGGCGAAAATAATTAAATAATTAAAGACACTTCATACGGAAATTATTCAAAGGATTTTATTACAGGCATGGTATTGTTTATCTCTTTAATAAATGTTTCAACACACCGGGCACATTTCCAGACTCCGTGCTACTACTGAATTTATTATCTGATTAAATTCTGATTTTATTAAAAACCTAATGATACTCTTTCCGTACTGCTAATCGACCGTGGAACCTCTCGATTGCACGCGCCAACTTACATCGTAAGTCAAGAGAGGGGTTCATTTAAAATTCCTAAAGAAATAGCAATGAGTTTTATTAATGGGGGAGGGGTGGGAGGCCTGCGTCGCGTATTGAACCTGGTTATAAAAACCGTGTGTCACATAAACTCATACTGCAACCAGACTCATAACGAACAAAGGGAGTCAATCATATAGTGTTTTACGTTTTAACAACAAATGTACAGGGGAAGTGACGCGGGGCAGGGTTAGCGGGGAACGAGCGAGCGCCAATCAAAACGCTCCACGTTAGCGCGTCACTGCGTCTGCCCTGTGGCAAGGGGGCGTTAGAATCCCACCACGGTATCCCCTGCCTGTCGTAAAAGGCGACTCATTGGGGCCCTTGGGGTCACTGGACGCGCTGCGGGGGCAGTGCGTCTACATATGTGACCCCGAGAAGGGCGGCGGCACTGTGGCCTGTGTCCGTCGCGGGCGCCCAAAATAGAGGCGCCCAAATCAAGTAAGTGGAGGTGCAAAGGCGCCTAAATTCCAAGAAGTCCGAGACGCTTTCGTCTCGGAAGCGCACCGGGCGGCTGCGGCACTATTGTGGGCGCTTCTCGCCCACGCACCGTGGTCGCCCCACTTGGCGCGAAGATGGCCACCGGGGGGTTTTGGTCGGTATGCCGGCGTAGGGATTTGGTTAGGGACCCAGCTCGGCACTAACATCTGCGCGGACGTGACGCCCCGCGCGCCGGGCTGGAAGGCCGGTGACCCCGACATACGCTTCCTGTCCCCTCCCCCAGGGCTGGCGGGAAGTAGAGCCATAAACAGCTTTCCCCTCGAGAAAAAAAAAAAAAAAAAAAAGCGCGTCACTGCGTGCGTCAGAGAAAGGCTGCGCCAATAGCAGGGTGACCTCACGTAACTAGGGCGACGTCAAATTCGTTCTACAATTTTGAAGAAAATAATTGAATGCTTACATTGACACTCGATCCGGAAATTATTTATTACGAGCAAGGGTCTGATTATCTATTTATAAACAGCACGTATACGTCGGCATGTTTGAAAACAGGGATATATAGGATAAGCTTAGTATACACCTATTTGTATTATTATACGAGGTTCTAGCTTCTATTAACAGGTTCGAAGTATGACATAGTATTTACACGTATGCATGCAATTTAATTTTATGTTACAAGTACATAATATATATTTATTATTTTATAAAAAAGTGGATCGAACCTTATTATTTGGTATAAGTATCGCGTTAAATATTTATAGTTATCTAATTAAAATATTTATTTTTATTATGTTTGTATCTATAGTGTTTAAATTTAATTAAGACAGTAGTTGTATTTCTTTTTTCTGAGATGAGGGGATAGGGCAGTGTTGCCAACTGTTTGAAATCAACCCGAGCGAGACATCGAGGCAGTCAAAGGCAAACCCACTAAATTCAAACTAAAACTCCCCAACTGTGACACAAGTATATCATTTTCAATGTAGTGAAACAAATTAGTATAGTTATTTAGTGATATTAGCAAGGAGTATGGAGAGTAGTGTAATTCAAAAAACATACAATTAAAAATACCTCTGAAAATCTCCCTGTATAGATTGTTACGTTGTAACAAGTTTTATAAACATAAAATAAATACAAATAATAACTACATACAAACAAACAAATAACCCGTTGTTACAATTGAATGCAAACCGCGCGCTTTAACTAGCGATATCATCACAACGACCATATAAGGTATTCGTCGGTGCCGGAAATCAAATTATTTCTAGAACATCGGATAGTAAACGCCACAGCCAGAAATTTCGAGAAAAAATACAATAGCGATCGACGGTTCAACTTCCTACGAACTATTCCATCTCGCTCGATTCTATAATTACTATCTCAGTCCCACAGGGATTTACAAAAATATAGAGGGTAGTCGTGGCGTGTCTTGCTTCGGTTGTACCGTTCTTTCCATATCTCTGTCTCATGTCATACGGAACAATCGAGAATCTGACAGTACGCATTGTCGCCTCAGGAAGGAAATAGGCCCACCACCGAACCGATATGTACCTATATAAGGACGAATTCGCGGAGAGAGGATGAGAAATTCCGACGCCAGAGAGTTGTGATTAGTTCGCATTTTTTAAACAGTAGTAAAATCAGTGCTATACTAAAACGAAAAAGAAATTAAAAGCGGATCGCATCATTTTCAACCCCCTTGGTAAGTTTAATATATTTAATTCCAATATTGGCTTGGTTGCTGTTAACTAGTTTTTCGTGTCTGGATTAATTTGATTACTATTCAACAAGTGATTTCTTCAACCTTTTAATAGTGCAAAAATTGCTATGGCTATATATATTTCTTGATAGTGGTATAACAACGTAACGTAATGCGACTGTGAGTATCTTAAAATTGGTAAAATATAACTTACCTTTTTATTTTTCCGATGAGTTTCAAATATGTTTCGCCGCGGTATTTTTCTTCATTAACATTCTATTATACCTAATATTAATTTAGTCCAAATCAATATGGCCGCGATAATTAATTCCCACTGTGTTCCACTGTGTGTGTGTAATTTTTAATAAATTACCTTTCAAAGATCCTCGTCCTTATGTTACGGTTTCAATTGCTAATTATCCTAACTTCAAATATTTAGGTCTCTTAGATTCGGGTTCAGCTATTACCATTTTAGGGAATAATTCCCATTTACAACTTTTAAAAGCAGGGTTCATGTTGAACTCTGCTGATATATTAACAGTTACGACTGCAGGCGGTCAGTCTTATCGTTCAATTGGAAATATTTTGTTACCTATAGTTTTCGAAAATATAGTTAAAAATTTAAACGTTCACGTCATACCAGAAATAGATTCGTATTTAATTCTTGGCATTGATTTTTGGAAAAAATTTAATATTTGTCCAAAATATTTACCTAACTTAGATTTTATCAGTCACACAGACCCTAAAGTTTATAATATTACAACGTCTTCTACTTCCTTACTAGGTCTTCATTCCTACGACACGTTAGAGCCATCAGAAAAAATAATCGCGAACAGCGTAATTGAACAATTTAAAAATATCTCTTTTGAACGTATAGGTTTAGGCAGAACATCCCTAATTACCCATAGGATCGATACAGGAGACGCACTTCCTATTAGGCAGCGCTCGTATAGGTTGTCGCCGGAAAAACAAAAAATCGTATCAGAGCAGGTAGACGAAATGTTGAAACTCGGCGTAATTTCGCCAGGCGAGAGTCCGTGGTCTTCCCCTGTCATAGTAGTAGAGAAAAAAGAGGGTAAACCTCGGGTATGCCTAGACAGTAGGAAACTTAACTCAGTCACCAAAAAAGACGCCTATAGCCTACCGTATATATCCGAGATCTTAGACAATCTTAGAGACGCTCGTTTCCTGTCTTCGATTGACCTGTCAAAATCTTTTTGGCAGATTCCATTGGATAAAAAGGACAGAGAGAAGACTAGTTTTTACGTTCCGGGTCGTGGTACTTTCATGTTTAATGTAATGCCTTTTGGGTTGACCAATGCGCCAGCTACACAACAAAGATTAGTGGATACCTTATTTGGACCGGAGTTCGAGCACAAAGTCTTCTGTTACTTAGATGACGTTATAGTAATTAGCGAATCGTTCCAGGATCACGTGTCCCTACTGCTGCGCGTATTGGAAAAACTTAAAAAAGCTAATTTATCAGTTAACTTCGAAAAATGTCAACTTTTTAGGGATAGCTTAAAGTATTTGGGCTATGTGGTTGACGCTGAAGGTCTCCGTACAGACCCACTGAAGGTGGAAGCCATTCTCAACTTCCCAACACCAACCACGAAAAAAGATGTGAAGAGATTCTTAGGAACCGCGTCTTGGTACAGACGTTTTATACCAAATTTCAGCACCATTGCGGGCCCTCTGAACTCTCTAACATCAACTAAGAAGTGTGCTCCACCCTTCAGATGGTCAGCGGAAGCGGAAGCGGCATTCACAACACTCAAATCATGTTTGGTCACAGCACCGGTTTTATGCTGCCCTAATTACGACCTTCCTTTCGAAGTTCACACAGACGCCAGTAATTTTGGGTTAGGCGCTATGCTCACCCAAAATATAGACGGCGTTGACCGCCCTATAGCATTCAGGAGCCGCTCTTTAACGGGTCCTGAACGTAACTATAGCGTTACAGAGAGGGAAACTCTGGCTGTGCTGGACGCTCTCGAGCACTGGCGCTGTTATTTAGAGAATGGTAAGTGTTTTACGGTTTACACTGACCATTCAGCATTAAAATGGTTTTTAACCTTGTCCAACCCTACGGGTCGTCTCGCCCGCTGGGGTCTGAGGCTTTCTGCCTTTAATTTCTTTATCAAACACCGTAAAGGTAAAGATAATGTAATTCCAGATGCATTATCTAGAGCAGTACCAGTAGCAGAAATTAGTGCCACGAGTCATCGCAGTTACATTACCAAGGACGATTGGTATCTTAACATCTTAAACGGTTGCGTAAGTTCGCCTACTAGTTTCCCGAACTACGTGGTGACGAATGGGAAATTGTATCGTTTCTCGAAGGGTAACAGCCCACTTACATCCGAATTCGAATGGAAGGAAGTTGTTCCTAAAGAACATCGTGAAACGATACTTAAAAACAACCATTCTGACCCCACTGCGGGACATATGGGAATTTTTAAAACTTACCAAAGACTTAAGTTACGCTATTATTGGCCTGGTATGTACGGCGATACTGCTAAATTTGTGACAGCTTGCGATACATGTACTGCATATAAATCTCCTACCCATACTACCCTTGGTCCACTAGGTAGGCCTAAGGAGTGTAGCAGGCCATTTCAAATGATCTCTGTAGATCTAGTAGGTCCTCTACCAGTTTCCCGTAAGCAGAACGCTTATATATTAGTAGTTTGTTGTTGTTTTTCTAAATATTGTTTACTATTCCCCCTAAGGAGAGCTACGGCAGCAAATGTCGTCAAATGTTTAGAAGAAGGCGTTTTCCTAGTGCATGGCATTCCACAGTTGGTTTTGCAGGACAATGGAGTGCAATTCATTAGTCGTGAATTAGCTAAACTATACGAATATTATAAAATTCCAAAAGTGCAATTCACGCCTAAATACACGCCCCAAGTAAACACTGTGGAACGTTATAATAGAACATTAATCACCTCCATATCAACTTTTGTAAAAGATGACCACAGAACTTGGGATGTAAACTTACCAAAGATACAGTTTGCTATGAATAGTGCCGTTAACGAGGTAACCAAATTCACACCGGCGTTTCTAGTGTACGGCAGAGAACTTGTACCATGCGGGTCGCATTATTCTACAGATGTAGACCCAAGTGATCTGGTGCTCTCGCCACGCGACGAATACGCGGGAAACCTCGGGTGTTTGGCAAAAATATTCGACAAAGTCCAACTGTCTCTGTATAACAGCCATGTCAAAAGCTCGCGACATTATAACTTACGCAGAAAACCCGTAGACTTTAACGTAGGAGACATAGTATGGAAACGGTGCTATTTCCAAAGCGATAAGGATGCTCACTTCGCGAAAAAACTAGCTCCGAAATTCTTGAAATGCAAAATAGTAGCCAAGCGCTCCCCATTAGTCTACACCGTCGAAGATATGTCTGGGAATAATTTAGGAAACTGGCACATCAAGGATTTTAAGCTACACTCCTCTCCTTCGTAATTTTTTTTTGTATGATATCACACTTTTATAGTGTCTATAAAGTTACTTGTTATGTTATATTCACGCGGATTATACACGTTGGATTTATTTTATCATTTGTGTTATGTTTCGCGGGTTCGACTCATATATTTTTTTTATTTTATTTATAGTTGTTAATCAATAGTATGATGATTATATTAGCATTCGTTTATTTTATAATGTATCGGCAAATAATTAATTCAATATTAGTCTGTTCGTTAATCGATTATGTTTGTCTTTAGCGGATTAAAATAAGCCTACACGAATTTTGATGTTTTGATTGGGAGTTTTGTTTTAGTGTTGTATGACTTCTTTATAGGTCTACAAACATTTTAATTGCGTTTTGCAATTTTTTTTAGCGGAGTATGACAGTTTCTTGGTATAGGTCTACTCGTCTGCTGTTTTTTTTTCGTTACAGCGGGTCGTGACTGTAACAAATTCGCTAAAGACTAGACATACTCACAATGCCGCTTAGTTTATTTAATTTTGTTTTTATTAATTGTTCATATATTATCATAGTCGTCACCGTTAACAGTTCAATACTTGTTTACCTTGATACGTACCTAGTGTTTCGGAACATTGGTTAATTTTTTTCCTTTTTTTTTTTTTTTTTACAATATTTTTTTTATTAAAAAGTTATTGCGTTTCGGTCTCTGTCTACGTTTGTCTTTGATGAATTAAAATAAGCCTACACGGAGTTTGATGTTTAGTTGGGAGATATTTTTTTATTTTTTTGCGTTTTGCGCATTTATGGCGGGTTGCGACCTCTTGTATAGGTCTGATTCGTTTTGTTGTTTTGCGTTCTGCGCGTATAGAGCGGGTTGTGACTCTTTAAATAAGCCTACACTAATTTTCTCGTTAGAGCGGGTTGTGACTCTTTAAATAAGCCTACACTAATTTTCTCGTTACAGCGGGTCGTGACTGTAACAAATTCATCAAAGACCAAATGTATTCCACAGTGCCGATTTCGTCCGAATGTTTCATGTTACAGTATTTTCCCTCTTAGATGCTCTTTGTCATGCAGTGCTGTTCTTGAGTCCAATCTTATAATAGATTTGTACTCTAGTTGTATGGTAGTCTGTTGATAATTATGGAATTCTTCAGACAAATGTGACAGGTCGTATGCAAGGTCGCATGGTAGGTATTTGTTAGTGGATGTATGAAAGTGAGACAGTTACTGGGCGGTTCTATCCTTCTTAGGCGCTTGCCGCAGCGGATTTTACTACGTAAAATCCTTTCTCTGGGAGAGGGGGTATTGTTACGTTGTAACAAGTTTTATAAACATAAAATAAATACAAATAATAACTACATACAAACAAACAAATAACCCGTTGTTACAATTGAATGCAAACCGCGCGCTTTAACTAGCGATATCATCACAACGACCATATAAGGTATTCGTCGGTGCCGGAAATCAAATTATTTCTAGAACATCGGATAGTAAACGCCACAGCCAGAAATTTCGAGAAAAAATACAATAGCGATCGACGGTTCAACTTCCTACGAACTATTCCATCTCGCTCGATTCTATAATTACTATCTCAGTCCCACAGGGATTTACAAAAATATAGAGGGTAGTCGTGGCGTGTCTTGCTTCGGTTGTACCGTTCTTTCCATATCTCTGTCTCATGTCATACGGAACAATCGAGAATCTGACAGTACGCATTGTCGCCTCAGGAAGGAAATAGGCCCACCACCGAACCGATATGTACCTATATAAGGACGAATTCG
Organism: Hemaris fuciformis; assembly: GCA_907164795.1. NCBI lineage: Eukaryota > Metazoa > Arthropoda > Insecta > Lepidoptera > Sphingidae > Hemaris > Hemaris fuciformis. The sequence continues at coordinate 24,843,472 of OU015431.1, forward strand.
CGGAGAGAGGATGAGAAATTCCGACGCCAGAGAGTTGTGATTAGTTCGCATTTTTTAAACAGTAGTAAAATCAGTGCTATACTAAAACGAAAAAGAAATTAAAAGCGGATCGCATCATTTTCAACCCCCTTGGAAACTGGGGGTTCTCCGTTCGGGTTGAGAAATACGAGCTGCACGTTCACGACTCGGATTGAGAACTACGAGCTGCAAGTCCACAGTACGTTTGTGAACGACAGCTGCACGTACTAGTACGGACTGTACCAACGGGCAACGCTTCTGCCCACCGACTCCAGCAGACCCCTGCGGCTGAGGGCCTTCCGATATATCACCGAAGACCCCTCCACGCGTCACGGGATCGAAAGACCGAAGTTAAGTCCCCAGTGCACATAGGGTTTTATTGGGACCAGAAAGCTTTCCTGTGCCAAGAATCCACCCCCCTGGGTGTAGTCATACATATAGAATTTTTATTTTATTTTATTTTATTTTTTTTTTAATAAATTGATTATTTTGTAATTGTTTTTTTTTATTGTTCCCGCCGTCAGGCGGTCGTAACAAGATATATCCCCACAAATTTAGTGAGGAAACCCCGAGTTGGCATCACTGGGATAGGGATGTTGAAATAGTGGTGTCAGTGTGTACGTACCCTGTTGTCGAGCGCGGCGTGGTACACCGCCACCACCATCTTGTTGTTGGTCTCCAGCAGCAGCAGCAGCTGGAACACTAGCTTGTACAGGCAGCGGCCCGTCTCCTCGCCGGCGCCGCGAGACATCTCCAGGGTCTAAATCACACAAATACACAAAGTATAAAACAACATTACAAAACCCTACTATATTTATGTTTTGATAATTATATAAGTATCTGATTTATGAATTTTTTCAAATAAATTTGATTTATTTTCTACCTTTTAGGATATTTATTATAATTTTCCACACTTTGCTTTTAAATGATATAATTAGATCATCTGATTATTATTAACACACGATTGGTGCCCACTTTAAAGATTTACATCCAATATTGGAATTAATAAATTTACACTACATTAGCATTAGAAAAACGTCGGCTTTATAAGCTTTAATCAATTAATATGTACTTACTAATATTAGTAAGATATTAGTAGATAAGACCGCCATTTGTACTTTATATTATTTAATTATTTCTCTTGTTATAGCTTTGTATCATGTACAATAATGTACAAGTATAAAATAAATAAATACACCCAACAGTTACAAACATAGTTCTGACCCCACATTAAGATACGAGTCTTGTGTCGTGGGTGTCAGAAACTACGAGAGACTTTTCGGTCTCACAAGCATCCAAACCCGAAACAAATATTTGTGGATCACACAAAAATTTGCCTCGGTGCGGAGATCGAAAATGCGGCTTCTTGTTTCGCAAGCTGGTGTCAAGTTAAATAAAAAGGTATCATTAATGATGAAATATGAATTCCGATGAAATCTTCCAAGATGTTGATGATGACCAATGTTAGGAAAATACATAATTGCCTTAAATGATTGTTAACATGGAGCACTCAATAGTTTTTGTTTATCCGGACGAGGTATGGCGCGATTTTTGAATGTAGGTATATAATATAGTATATCGCACTTCTTATGCAATAGTGTTGTAGTTTAAAATGGAAAAATTCTCAGTGATAAATACTGTTTAGTATCATCCAATTACTGAACTAGGAATAAATAAATAAATAAATACACCCAACAGTCACATACATAGTTCTGATCCCACACTAAGATACAAGTCTTGTGTCGTGGGTATCAGAAACTACGAGAGACTTTTCGGTCTCACAAACACCCAGACCCGAAACAAATATTTGTGGATCACACAAACATTTGTCTCGGTGCGGGGATCGAACCCGCGGCCTCGCGTTTCGCAAGCTGGTGTCTAGCCAACTGCGCCACGGGGCTGGAATAAATTAATACTTTAGGTGTTTTATTGGTTTTAATGTAGTTATGACTTCTTATCGTTTTTATCTTATTATGTTCATGTCGTGAAAGAAATTAGCGCATATGACTGAGAGTCAGGGAAAATAATATGACATAGGTTCCTTAGGGGATTCTTAACACTTGGGTTTGAATTAAATCCGGTGAGCAGCCATTGGCGCGTTCTCTATTCCAGGGAAGTAAAAATCAAAGCTGGTGAAACGCGGACATAGAAATACACATTATTATAGGACGATAGCAATAAAAAGATAAAATTACCTCGAGTGCGTGTTCCCTCCTGTCGAAGTACGTCTCTAGATGTTCGTTGATCTCGAGCGCAGCGAATCGGATGGCGTCCTTGACCCGGGGACAGTCCGCGGCGGCGGGTCCGACCCACAGCAGCGGCGGCTCCTCCGCGCCCAGCCGCTCCAGCACCGCGGACAGCTCGCCCGCGCCGCCGCTAGTCAGCGCCGTGTCCGAACACAGCGACACCGTCTTACAAGTCACTTCCTGGGGAACGAACGCTCACATTCAATAAACACGCACAACAGACATATACATGATTCTAATTTCGTCCTAAAATGAAGATAAAATAAATTATGAAAAATTAAATGCATCATAATTTTAATAACGATACATATTTTGCGAAACTTATCTCAATTTAAAATTTATTGTTCAGATTATACTTTCAAATTATAGTATAAGCTTCTTTAAGTTTTATGGAGAAATCTTTTAATACCCATAGTCGGTTATAATCTACAGGTTTTTATCTTGATACAAAAATAGGCTTGTGTGAACATCACCAAAAAAAAATATATAGCGATAAAGTACTACGGCAAATACACGGTTTGCGAGATTCACATGTAGTGTTTTTGTGTCTTTGTACTCAGATTGAAAAGTTCCCAGTAGTTTCTGATGTATACGAAGCAAAATTAAACCTTAGTGTTGGGGTCTTTATCGATAGTTAGTCGATTACCTTGAGCACGGTGTGGAGGCGATGTACGAGCGACAGAGGTTGCATGTGTGTGGCGTGACGCAGCAGCGCGGCGACAGAGGCACGCCACGCGTCACGCAACACGGGCCCGGCGCCTGGCACCGGCGTCACGTCGCCCCTGTCGCCTGGTCACCAAAATAACATCCTTTACATATATTTATCGATACATTTTTGCGACTTGATTCAGGTGGCTAATTTTCGAGTATTTTTGTTGAAATTATGATCCTTTTTAAAAACAATAAGAGCAACATGATATTTGTTAGTTCTAATCGATCAAATAATGTTAGCTATCTGTTAGTTAAAATTGGTTCTGTCCTTGCATAGATTAACCACTAAATATATGTATACTTTGTTTTATATATTGATACTATTCAATTTCTTTCATTTGTCTAGATCATTTGGGAAAAATTACGACATACAGACACTAGATTAAATTACCTATTCACTCACTAACTCATTTTTTTTATTATAAAAATAATAAATAATTACCTACATATGTTTATACAGCAAGTAATTGTACCATAATTATAGAATAAGTGTTACCAAATAGATGTGGAATATTATATAATTGTACAAATTGTAAGCTTATTGAACAGTCAGTTATGTATTTTAGAACAGTGTGTAAATAATTTTTGGATAAACGGAAACAGAAAATAAAAAGTCAATTTAATTATGTCGCTATTGTGATCTCAATATTCATAATTAAAATTAATTATAATCTATGCATTAAATTAGTTCTTACCTTCAGGGTCTCCACTGGAGGCACTGGAGAATGAGTGCGTTCTCTGGCGCAGTGCGAGCTCGTGATGTGCCCCGGCATCGCCTTCGCCGCGGCTGCCGCTGGCGCCCTCCTCCCACCCTCCCTCCTCGTCCGACGAGTCCTCGTGTCCACCCTGCATGAACATCGCACTTTATTAAACTCGCTCACACAATGTCACACTCAAATAAAATACGTCGACAAATATAAAAAAAAACGCAAAACATACTAAATGCTATTCCAATGGTTTTAAGCACATTTTTGGATAATTAAAACTATGCGGGATCATCAAACCGTTATTCGATTATACACACACAAGCAACATCGATGTTTCTGTATTGTTCTATGAGTGATTCAATCGAAAAATAAAACTGTAAAACAAACATTATGAGTTAGTGAGCAATGAGACAGCAATCGTGATGTGTTACGTTCTACACATTTGTACGGACATGCTGGACAAATAAAAAAAAGTTGTTGACGACACCAAAAAGATAAACGTAAAAAGCCAGCAATAACGACACGTAGTAAAACATTGTTTACGTCCCTTCTTGGTGCCTCCGTCGCCTTGTTGTGGAAGGTCACGGACCTGTTTTGGGGTCTGCTGTGCGTCCGGCTGGCGCACCTGCTGCGGCGGGGGGCTGCGCTCCACGCCCCGGCCCTCCACACGCTCCTCGCTCAGCGGCCGCCGCCGCACGCCCCAGTTGAAGTTATCAGAACTCTCGCCCTGTAACACAAAGCCTGTCTTACTGCCTCCTTCCCAACTCCAACTACCATTACATCCTTGAAAACACCAATTTTAATAGACAAATATTGTAGTAAATGTGCTAGAAATAATTGGCGTGTTCTGTATCTATATTTCTACCTGAGTTATCTTAAGCAATATCAACATTTAGAAACCAGCACTGTAGCTCGTACTAAAAAAAAACCAATAACACTTCCCGACCCGGGAATCGAACCCAGGACCTTTATATCGCAAGGCACATATTTGTGTCGCGAGACTCCGATGTAGCGTATTTGTAAAAGTTGCAAATTAAATTCATCTAGTCATCTCAGCAGATGGCGTTGCCGTACATTATGACGGCAAACTAAAATGGACCTTACACATCCACGTAAGCGAAACAATATAGAATGTAGTTCAATTGTTATTTAATTAGTTACTTATAATAATAATTCATTGAAGGTTGCATTACCGCCAAAAACAATTTCAAGTGTCTATACCTCTAATTTTGTGGCTTAAAACTTACCTCAATACTTTCACTCTCATACTCCAAAAAGTCAAAGTCTTTAAAAACTCCGAAATGGTCGGTAGGGGGCGCTCCTCCGGAAGGTTCGTTGCCCGGTGTCCCGGATACTTCTTCCAACGAGGAGGCCATAGACGACTCTCTCTCAAGAAGCTCCGAACTTTGGCTGAAGATCACCTGCAGCCGGCAATAATTTTAGCTCACAATAACACAGCGTCATAAACATAAGAAGCATCAAATCGTGAAGTAGCTATAGTGTGAAAATTCTGGCTTAAATCTGGCGGTGGGATGAGGATAAAGGGCTCGGTTCCACACTAATGCAATCTAGGTCGCGTCCCGCGTCAGCGCTCACTCATACAGGCGCAGGTGGGAGTGGCCGCTTATCGATTGAGCCCAGGGCAGCAGCGGAGAGCCTCCTCAGTCCACTGCTGTCGACGGCGCACTAAACACCTCTCTATAAATGCTTTTTGCTCCCGTACAATACTAAAGTGTCCGTCTGTGCGACACATATTGCCATTAGTGTCGTGTTGGTGCGTTTTCCAGTCGCATATATCCACATATACGAGGTGAGTGGCCATTTTGTAACGAATCAAATACACACCCGTGCTTTACATAACATGAATGATCTTTATGTAACGAGAATTTTTAACATGCGCTCGATCTGTATAGGTGTATCTTATTATTGCCAAGGTACGTTTGTGTATATTGGATTTGCAAAATAAAAAATAATTCAGCGACGGTAACAGTTAAACATAATATAATTTAATAGAATCATCACTTTGTAAGCGTAGGGGATGCGCCCTTATGGATAATAGCGCTAAGTAAAAATTCTCGCTACGCGTTGATCATGCCTAATACATATACCATTTATAGGTGGGAAGTTGAGATGTTATTTCTTCCTGTTGTAACGAACAAGCTCCATAAAGCGCGTAGCAAAATAAAAGCATCGCGGTGGCTCAAATCGTCAAGCTGCGAGGTGCGCTACGGCGCAACTCCGATCGATAGCGGCGGAGTCCGACTGGCGCTTCCCTTTGTGTCGGTTATAGAGGTGAAATTTACCAGCTACAGCGACGTGTTAGCTTGTTAATGTTTTTACTGCATGCAACCGCGATGTATTGCGACGCATTGCTAGGCGCGCGTGCGATGGGTCAAGTGGTACGGTGGACCTTCACGAGTGGAGCACACCGCGGGCAGAAGCGCACAAGCGTCGTGTGAATGTTGGCGAGCGTTGTCGATGTCTGGGCCGGCGCGGTCGCGCGTGGCCGAGTGTTTGTGCGCGCGATAAGCATGTGGCGACATGTACACTATGTTATTGCGAATTACCTTAGAACATAAAGTGGTTATTAAATCGTCCTATACGCAGCAATGGGTAGAAATTATATTATTATTGTACAGAGTATGTTACATTATGATGTGTTACAATATATAGGCACAGAGGGGCGTCGCGCTCTCGACACTTACGGACGGGCTCTTGGGGAGGCCGACGCGTTGGCCGCAGGTGGTGAGCAGGTTCACCAGGCATTCGCGTACTCGGCTCTGAAACCAATATCGCATGTATTGTACGTTGACGTTATTAGCTGCACATAATTTCGATAGCCATTGGTGTCGAACACGTTGTAATTATATTTGTAAATTTGTGACTCAGAGTTTGGAAGAGGCACGGTGCGTTGGGGCGCATCGGACGCTGACCTGCGACATCCAGGGCCGCTTCCAGCCCGAGGCGAGCGCGTCGGCCGGCGACAGCGACAGCGAGCGGCGCGGCGAGGCGGCGCTCTGCGGCTGCGTGGCGTTGTGGGCCCCGCTCTCCGCCCCCACCACCGTCGACGCTGAGCCCGACTGCGACGTCGAAGAGCCTGAAACGCACCGCCACCACCGTTTATATCAAGTATGATATTCGCCATGTTTTTCGTTTTATTCTCTCTTTTAGTGTTATTTATGTCCATGGCGATACGATGGGCATTTATTAATATTTTCCGGCCGATACGCAATCAAAGGTTCATTCACCATGATGATATAATAATCGAATACTTACGAGCGGTCCTTAACCAGATTGACTTAATATTAGACAACGAATTTCCGAGGAGGCGGGGGCGTTAAGCTATAATCATCACTATAAAATGCTTCTGGTACTGTGCCGTCCAGAGGTTTGTATTTACGGCACGAGTAGTATACAAAAGTACATACATACCCTTATCGGGCGTGGCACTAGACGCATTAGAAAGGGAGCTCGGGCCGGTGGCAGGCTGGCTGCCAGCTTTAGGCAGGTACTTGCGACCAATCACCGGCGTCTGCGACAAATCGAACGTGAAGTCCATCGTGCGTCCTGGCAGCTCCTAAAAACCATGAAACATTCATCAAAATATGCATCCACCGCAATGTCCGATATTATTACTACTGATTGACAACTTAATGACCTTTTTGCCATGGAGATCAGCGTCTAGTATAGAAGAAGCACTGCTCTCCCAGTATGGTGGCACCACCAACGTCGAACATCTCGTCACCACCAGCTTCAGAATCTTCATCGCCTCCTTGTAGTTGTTGCCGTCTTGCTGAAAAGCCAGACAAAAACCCTGATCACATTTTGCGTACATGTAAATATAATGTAATTAGAGATTAAATCATTGTTCATGATCAGTATTATAGGTAAAGTACATTTAGATAGGTGTTAGAGCTCACGTCAATGAATTTGGCGACCGCCCGCAGAAGGTCTGCGTTGACCGGCTGTGCGGCTGGCGCATTCAGCTCCACGTAGTAGAGCATGCAGTGCAGGATCGACAGCACCGGAAGCTGCAGGTTGCCAGCGCCCTTCGAAAAACCAATGCCACTATTAACCAAAGAAATCCCAACAGAGAATCATTCATTCGAAAGTAAAAATCTTTTGCGTTACCTTTTCGAGAACTTCAACTAGAAATGCGAGCATTTGCAATGAGAGGTGCGAGTACGTATCCCATAAGTACTTTACAACGCACTTGGTCCACTGGAAGCTCTCCTTGCTGAAGGTGCGCCTCGAGTACAACGTCATCACGGTGCCCAAGTTCTCCAGCTTCTTGCTCTTCTCAGCAGTGAACTGTGAAAGTCGATCAGTCCCAGCTATTGAGATCTACTGCCAAGGAATTGTCGATATTTACCAAGTTTGTTGAAGTTACCTGAGCGATGTGGCAAGCGGCCCGGACGCACAGCTCGTTTGCGTCCTCGTAATGCAGCAACATGTAGGGCAGCAACGCCACCACCGTCATCGGGAAGGCGAGGGACTGCGTGGGGTCGATCACCGGCAGCTCCAGCAGTGGGATCATGTCGGCGAGCACTCCGACCACCGGCTCGTATGTGTTGGGATGAGTGCAACCCTGGATGTGGAAATCAATAAAATTATGCGCCAAAATTAAACAGACTCGCATTGTGGCAAATGATAAACAGCACATATCCATCAGCAGCAATCGATAAAAGTCCAAACAAACACGCACCTTTAACAGCAAAGCGTGAAGTGACGGCGATGTGTGCGCCTGAGTCCGATCCAGCCTCTCTCGGGCGTCGGGCCTGTCCAGCGGCAGTCTGGCCATCACACGAGCCAGCAGCCGCACTCCCAACAAGAACTCGTGTTCATAGTCGCTCTCCAACAACGAGGCGCCCACCCAGAACAGAGTCGCCAGGATTGTCAGCTTGTCGTCCTGAAAAGGTGTGAGTTTCTGTATTAACTGTGGAACGAATATTGTGGTTATCCGGTTGATATAAGACGTCCGTTACCTGGGTAGCGGTGTCTCCGAGCAGTTTAAGAGATTGAGCGGACCTGGACCGGCAGAGATTGGAGCACACGCCCTTCGTCGCGTCGCCGCATGCTCGGCTGCGATCTGTCACACATTTGGACACTATAGTACACGCAATAATAGAGTAGAATGAACCCACCGATGGCGTTCGTTGGTTCGATGGTACCGTGCGGTTGCTTCTCTGCGCTGGAGGTCTGCACGTTGTTCTTGCGCATGCAGTACGACACCGAGTAGCTGGTGCTGCGCGTGTGGTTGCTCACGCAGCCGACGCACACCCCGGGAGAACGCTTGCCTGCCGACATTCCGACCAGAGTCAGTTATCGTACGCAGCGGTCTACTCGCCACATCAGCACAGAACTTCTGCCGCAACAGGCTCGCCGGGAAACGAACCTCATCCTCTCTACATACTAATATTTTAATTTCTCATATTGTTTCAGGGCCCCGTTGCTGTTATTAAAGCGTTCCATATAAATATACATATAGGCTCTGAATAGATTATTTTGTTCAAGTTAAGTACATTTCGAACATGTTGTTCATATTGACAATGATAATGATCTGGAACCTCTCAGCCATCGCGTTGTACTGGAGCCCTCGCTCGGTTAGAATGTTTTGGTTATTGGTTCACATAGTGTTATGGGTAAGACTGTTTGTAGTGCTATATCCAATAGTCGTAATTACGACGTTTCAGTTCATTTTGATGTACCAAAAACCGATATTCAGCGTTTACTTATTATTATTGAGTTACTATTATGGACGCCAGCTGCATTAAGTAAAGAATAATAGAGTGTGTTCGCGTCGTGAGACACGGCTGAGTAGTGTGGTACTATGGGTAGGTGGTGACTCGTGACGTCTCACCGGCCGCGTAGGCGCCGCCGTTGGGTTGTGGCGGTTCCTTGTTGTTGAGGTTCGGCGTGGACTTGAATATGTCGCGCATGTAGTCGAGCGGGCGGAAGTTGGACTCGAGCGAGTCGACGGCCGCCTCGAGCGTGAGCAGCAGCTCGGTGACGTAGCCCTGCATGTCTTCGCCCTGCTCGGCCACCGTCTCCACCAGCCGCGACAGGATGTCCGACACCATGCGCCCCGTCATCGCCACGCCGATCAGTCGGAACACCTGCCACGTACATGCAAACCACACCTTTAAACATCGCACCTACCACCATACAATAACATCTCTTGTAATGTAACAACCGTGCAAACTCAGCGAACGCAATACATCATATACCCAAAATATACCGTAGAGTTCCGTGTAGTGTAACTTCATGATATTCATAGCATAATAATTATATACTCTCATTAAATTATCTACGTAGGCGAAACGATTCGTATGGGTTTTTATATTCAATTGTATATTTTGTAAATTTTGTTTATTATAAGGGTAGAAATTCAAGTTGTGAATAATATAATTTAATACAAATTGTATATTTTTCGTAAATTAATACGTCTTGGTGTGTAAATTAATTTTTAGTTCTGTGTAGTGTTATCGGGAAATAAAACCAGACATTAATCAAGGCATACAACACAATCAGATACCGTCTCGATACAAACTATAATGACGCGGGAATTGGACTGGGGAACTCGCGTCCATTTCTACCAACTTTGCGGATTTTGTGTCTTAAACATCAAAGAATATACATTCTTCCTTTCTACAGATCAAGTAAAATATGGCCATTGGTTTTATTTCCTACATTATTATCATTACTTATTACCACTGCTGTGTAGATCCGGATTTCATACATTCAATAAAGTAGATCACTCTTTAGTACTAGAAAATATTAACAATAATCATTATACGATTATCTTTACAATTAAATATATGCCGACTTCATGTAACCATCTCGAAAGCGTTTGACCTAACTCATGACCTAGATTGTCCACGGACTTAAACGCCACAACACCTGTCGCAATACAATACTATTGCAGTTGTAAAAAATCGGCATTTAAGTAGTTTGTAGTGTTCAATATACTCGATATGCAATGTCTAACTTTATATTAACCATTATAATCATGTTTCTCTTTAAATAAAAATGTAGTGAAAATGATGTTTTTATTTACACTATGTTTATATACATATGATGTTTTTTATATACATATACATAAACTTACGTCTGTATTTCCAACGTAATAGAGGGCGAGCCTATTGCTGTTACTGAGGATTTTCTAGCGGAAAATGCAAATAATACTTGCCCGACCTGGGAATCTAACCCGGGTCCTCTGGATCGCAAGGCACATACGTGTGCCGCGAGGCCACGAAGCAGTCAATTTAATAAATTTGGTACAAATGCATCAAGAGATGTAATAAATGTTGCACTTTAACTAGACTCAGTTTTGTTTCTTGCTGCATTTTATTTAAAAAAATAATGTATTAGAGTTACTGAATACAATAATTCCAAGTCTAAAACTGTTGGCTCTGAAGGGTAGTGTGTATTATATGTGATATAGAATATTAATTTGTCAAAACAGACTCGATTACAAACCATTTGCAACATTGACATCAGTGGAATAATCATAATTACTTTAATCAGATAGGTAGTAAAAGTTCTCTAAACAAAGTTACGTAACACGTTACGTTACGTTAAAGTAATAAATAAATAGGCTTATTATATAAATTAATGAATAAATGAATCCATTATATTAAATGATGTACCTGTCCCAGTTCTGTCTAGGAGCATTGGTGCTTTGTCCATTAAATAACATTCCGACATTTCAACTTAAACTTGCCCCTCGTTTTATGATTTCTGCTGCCCTCCTCAAGGCTATGGCGTGATAGTAGGTTTTTTTAAATGCAACTAGTCTTTGAGATCCCAGCGTTTATACAAAAAACAATACTAACTCGTAATAAAAGAAATACACGAAATGTTTTCTGCCAGCACGGCGAAGGGACGTCAATGGGCCTGATGGTAAGCACTGTGGGAGAACCCCATTTCTCGTAACTCGATACAATCATATCGACCTTCTTAGGATAATAAAGGAGGGAATATGTGGGCAGGAGAAATATTGAACAGCTTCAGTTCATGGTACGGCACAGATACAAGTACGAGAACGTTTTGGTTCGAGTCGTAATGGGCACCACGAGATTAATTTCAGTCATACAATTCAGTCAAACGACCAATTTGTTGCACGTGAAATTTGAATGCTTATAGCTGCGAGCACGCACGGTGAGTATGGAAGGGAGATTTCACATGATCTATCTATTTACATCAGCCCGTATACTTTTCAATTCTGAAAATGAAGCTCCTCTACATCCGAACATCTGAGAGCGTTTAGGGTTTAGTCCACCAGGCTTGCCAGGCTTGCAGTTAACGAACACGGCTCTAAGAAATTCGTATGAAATTTTAGGCGTACAGGTTTCCTCACGATATTTTCCTTTGACGCTAAAGTACACAAAACTCCGAATAGTCAGAGATGTGTATGGGTGCCGAGATGTGGCCCCACCGTGCGCCCAAAGTGATGTCACCTGGAGGGATCGTCCCGCGTAGTGCCTGGAGGGGCAGGAGAGGCCGAGCTGCAGCGCCGTCTGCGCCCAGCGCTCGGACACCAGCGCGTGCGGTAGAGACTCGCGGAACACGCGCAGCACGTGCCCCAGCAGCGTCTGCATCTGCTGGCAGCTGCGCAGCGTCCATACTGACCGACAACACACACGTGTGGTAATTACGAACAATGGTGCACCTTAGTTATAAACATTGGCCCAGCGCCTCCTCTACAATTGATAGAGGGTTTAGGCTTTAGTCTACCACGCTGGCCTAGTGCAGGTTCGCGGACTACACACCTAAAAAAACCTAAGAATTTTTAGACCCTCAAGGAAAGTGAATTTATTTGTAACATCAATATCCTTAAAACTCAGTTGTCAGTTCTTAACAACGTACATAATAATGGGCAACTCTTTTATTGTTTTTCGGGCATATTTCCACTCTCAAAAAATCACAATGTGACTCTCCGATCCGGTAATCGAAGCCATGTTACGATCGCTCGCCTCACACTTATGCCGTGTAATTCGTTACTAAATATTTTCCCAGTTGGAAATACATAATCAAAAATAACCAATTTCATACCGAGATGGATTTGTTTAATGAGGGAAAGTCAAACATCTCACAACTTATGCATGTTCATCTAAAGTGCCGTGTAAAGATGCGAATATAATATAATATCTAAATAGAGAATATCCTACGTAGTTCCACATGAGGCTATTAAAAGTGAATTGTATGTACCTTTGGCGGTGATGTCCTCGTACTGCCAGAGCGGCATGTGCGTGGGCCTGTTGGCGAGGAAGTGCACCAGCGACTTGATGACGTCGGCGACCGGCAGCTCGGCCGGCTCAGGCTCGGGCGCCGCCTCGGGGGCCGCCTCGCCGTCCGCGTCGCCGGTCACTATCACCGGCAGCGACGGGTAGTTGTCGCACTCGCCTACACACACACACACACACACACAAATCTTATTCATTATACATATAAAAAAAAATGATTGGGAAAATTGACGAAAATGAGATTTAAGGAATGTTTGCCTGTCAGTCTGTCCATTTGTTTACGCAAAAAAAAAAACAGCTATTGAACTTATGTATTTGGACTTCAAATAAAAAATATATTATGCTTTATTATTTTATGAACCACTCCTAAGGATTCGCAAACAGAGTTGCGGGCAACGCCTATTACATTTATGACATCACAAAAATAGTATATAGGCGGACTTAATGCCTGAGGCTTTCTCTAACGCACTTTAGAGATGAAGCATGATTGCTGTAGCAAGTAATTTTATTTATTTTATTGTATTATGAATGCAAAGAAATGTCATATAGAACAGACTGATTTTTTTATTTATGAATTGCATCAACACCTCCATCAGCCTGTGGCGTGACACAACTCTTGACGAGATTATTTTATAGAACTATTTGATTTTTAATGTGTATTTCGATAAAATTTTGTTTTTTACAAAAGTGTCATGATAACCGCCAGTATAAAAATGTGATTTACTCGTGTGTACTCGTATAATGAATTATTTATAATCGCTGATTGATTTTAAGGGCTAATTTAAAAAAAAGTGGCCTGTTAGATGCTATGTTTGTGTCGAGTTTTTTCATTTTCGCACTTAAATGACAACAAACATACTAGCAACGGGTGATTACTTTTGCACTTAGTCTAATGGTGGTATGGAACCAATGAATTATATTATCTACTCAACTTAAAATTAGGAAGTTAATAAATAAATTACTGACAACACTCAAAATTACATATTTTCTAAAATCATGTGTATGTAAAAGCATAGAGATACTATTGTCAGAAATAAGTTGGTGTGGGTGGCAACACTGCATTGGCGACTATAGAGCAAGCGCGGGAAAACGACACAGATCGTCTATATTTTCTTGATCGTCCCTTAAGTTTTTACGCGTCTTATTATTTGGTTACTATAGTTACGGCATCAGAACGAATAACAGTCATTTTAAAAGATTTGAATAATTAAGTTTTTAGTTTCTAACACTATTATAACAGAGATAGTAGTATTTTTTTACGTTGGATTAGAACCTATGCACTGACCTTCGGGCGTGACCTGCGGGTCGGAGCTGAGCGAGCGCGCGTGCGAGCGCGGCGAGTGAGCGCACGGCGGGTACTTGTCGAATGCGGCGTCCGGTTCTGCAACGGCACATGGGGCATGCATTGAACTTTATCAACATAGTCCGCATTGTTACCACTAACGGACCCGACGCTAGAGATGCTACGCTGTACTCATCGACTCATCAATTGTAAATCGATATAAGCTACCAATTTGTATCTACACACGTCCAATTTGTATGTACACAAATCCTTGCACCCAGGGAAGTATACTTACGAAAATATATCTTTCTATTTTAAAACTTGGCAGACTAAATGTTTTATAATAAAATCGGAATAACTAGTATAGTATGGTACGGTACTTTCCTAACACGCTATTATTGAAATTTGAGGCTGGTGTCGTTCTCAGCTCTGGATTTTCGTCCTTAATCAACTACACTGGATTACTTAAGATTGGACGAGAAAAAAAAATGTATTACACCAAAAATAAGTACGATTTACATATATTACTTATTTACACAAATTCGTCACTTAAACCAGCATCGGTTCGAAGATGATTAATACAACTTAATACAGTCAGATATTTTTAAACGATAATTGATTATAAACAATTTCAAACTATAAAACTGCGCATCCCTAGTTCAATATAGGGGTAGGACCCTTTACAAATCCATTGAATAGCCTGTAGTAACGGGTTTCATATCGACCCATTTATAACATGGTTCAATACACATACTCGTACATATATGTACATTGTGTTTACCGAGCAGACACAAAATATTAAAACATTTAATCCATGGCCAGCACTCGGAGATATAGTGGATGCCGAAGCCCAGCTGTGGGAAACATGGGCTTACAACGTAAAATAAATAAATACACCCAACAGTCACATACATAGTTCTGACTCCACATTAAGATACAAGTTTTGTGTCGTGGGTATCAGGAACTTCGAGAGACATTTCGCTCTCGAATGATATTTTAGAGTGGAGTCAGAACTATGTATGTGATTGTTGGGTGTATTTATATATTTATTTTATGACTGAATATTATTATGTTAAAAAATTTAAATATTCAACAGATTTGTCTCATTTAATTTTATTGGATTGGTATTCGAATGATGGCGTACCAGTGAAGTTGTGGTGCACGAGTGGCAGCGAGGGCGGCGGGATGGCGAGCCCGAGCTGCGCTGAGCGGCTGGCGAGGAGCGTGCGCGCCACCGTCAGGTGGTCGTGGTGCGCCGCCACCGCCACCAGCAGGTTCAGCAGCAGCTGCCTGCAGTGCTGGTGCACGATCCACCTGACAACCGACAAAATTATACATACGTACATAACGCCTTTCTCCCATTGGGGTAGGCAGACTCTAGCGAGCCAAATACTACGGTCCAAACACACAGCTTTCGCTTCCTCAACTGACGTTATTCTCTTCATGAATTCACATGGTTTCGAGGACTCTTTTCAAAATTATACATTTTCTTACTGTTACTTAGCTGTTAATAGGCCTTCCTTCTGTTTTTTTTCCGTACTAGATGTCATGATTGATGAGATGTATATAGTACAATAGCATCACATTCAAGTAAGCAATCAACGCATAAAGTATTTTTACAAGATATTAAACAATGCACAACACTAACAGTAAAGTGACGTATTTATTTTTCTAAATTCTGAAGATCTAAAATGGTGAACTTTGACGTTTAAGTGAAAATCAAAAAACACTTATAAGAACTCCTACGGTACTCCGTGTACTAAAAATATATGTTGATTGCTGGTTAAAATTAATTATAGTATATGTATTTTCATGATTACATTTTTATGACTACGATGATATATTCGAAATATGATGATACGTAAAATAATTATTAAGGATTTGTTCCGTAGATCGTACCTGGTATGATCCATTCCGAGGAAGACGATGTGCAGCATCAGAGGCACGTGGATAGACCAGTCGATATCGACGCCTTCCAGAACCACGTCACATAGCAACATCACCGCCACGTTGCATCTGTGTATATCGGAAACTGGTTTAAATACAAATTCATAACCTTCCTCCAAAAGAAAGTTATTTCATATTATAATATAGCATTGGAGAAACAAAAGAAGATAAATAATAAATAAATACACCCAACAGTCACATACATAGTTCTGACCCCACACTAGGATACAAGTCCTGTGTCGTGGGTATCAGAAACTACGAGAGACTTTTCGGTCTCACAAACACCCAGACCCGAAACAAATATTTGTGGATCACACAAACATTTGTCTCGGTGCGGGGATCGAACCCGCGGCCTCTCGTTTCGCAATCTGGTGTCTAGCCAACTGCGCCACAGGGCTGTCAATGATGTCATACTATGGTAAGAGAATACCGCTGATGATCAGTCTTCTATAATCATGTGTTACCGACTTTCAATGAAGAAGTAGAGCAAGTAGGTGAAGTTGATGTATTCGTCTTCGGCAATATCACAAGCGAAAGGCAAATAAACTGTAATAAGTTATAGGCCTTTCTCATTTTTTATATAGTCACCTGATGTTATGCGGTCATCGTCGTCATGGACGCCCACAACACCAGAAAATTCATTAGTGCCTATAAGGCTAATCTGTAAGCCCTTAGGTTCTACATTCAAATTTACTTTAGCGTGACAGCAATTTTGTCCCCATGTAAGTGGGATTGTTGTTAGAACTATCTCACCTGTGGAATCCAGATATGGGCTGACTGCTATCGGGTAGATATTCAGTGAGCAACGCGAAGAATCCTCCATACTCGGGCATGGGCAGTGGGCGTGGCTGGGGTACGTCCATGCGGGGGTCTTGCGGGGTCGCCGGAGCACTGCCCGCCAACGGTGTGGCTGTCGAATCCGGACACAGCCCAGTCTGGCAATAAGAAGCATAATAAACTCTTTATTTCACGCCACAATATGTACAGAGAAGGCAGAGGAAATAAATCAAAGTTGGTGTCTTAAATATGCGGTCTTACCCTAAGAGCGATCACATCCAGACAACCTTGCAAGGAGAGGAATAAACTAACTAGTAAGGACGGTGCAAAATATGAATGAATGATTTATTTAAATGGATCTTGTAAAGTTACAGTTGCAGTTCAATTGCTATACAAACAGTTTTATGTACGCATCCATATGCAGGCGTAAGTGCTGTCCCAAAACAGCAAAATGTCACCCATATCTAAAGTTTAACAACATTGTGACAATCGGTGACACACAATACGTTTATCTCGAAATCGATACTGATTAATATCACGCGTATTTACTAAAATTTGCAACCCTTAAAAACCTTGATTTTAAATATCCTAATCTCTCCTTGTGACCTAGTAACCATCTAAGTGCTCAACGATTTTATTTATTTATAAAGCTTCATATACACAACTGTATATAGGCGGACTTAAAGCCTGCGGCATTCTCTACCAGTCTACCTTAGGGTGGTGGAGAGATGAGGCATGGTTGGTGTAAAAAGAAATTTATAGTGTGTCTACACTATACACATCTAAATACTCGCATACATACATTTGAACTCATATGAAATATAAATACATAGCTGTATATTTATAAAAAATAATATATATAAATAAATAAACAAATATACATATTATGGCACATTATTAAAACTCCTAACGACAAGAAATAAATACTGTTGCCAAAATAAACGATTTAATAAAAGCTTTTCTATAAACTTTATCAAGTTTCACAAGTATCGTGTTTTAATTGAGGAAAGAACAAGGTCAAAAGAATTGGTAAACTATGTTGTCAACATTCAACACGAATTGTTACTAAGAAAAAATAAGGGGCATAAAAAACTCTCGAGTTTCACCCACGTCATATTGGTATTGGCAAAAGTATCGCATTTATTAGAAAAAATTGAAATAAGCGCATGATGGCAATGATCAAAAGTACATATACTAGGTTTTTACATGTCTCTTTTGAGTTGACTAGGAGTCTTAACGGAGGCCCAATGTATTATGTAAGTGAAAATCATTTTTTTTGTGTGTGTATTTTTAAAAATTATGAATTATGACTGCCTCGTGGTCTCGCGGCACAAGTATGTGCCGTGCGATCTAGGGGTTCTGGGTTCAATTCCCGGGTCGGGCGAAGTGTTATTGGGTTTATCCATTAGGAAATTCTCAGTAGCAGCACGGAGTCTGGAATTGTGCCCGAAAAACGGCAATAGGCTCGCCCCCTATTACGTGGGACTGATACATACCTGGCGAAATGTGGGTGCAGAAATGCACCTCTGCCTACCCCTTCGGGGAAAACAGGCGTGAGGTTATGTATGTATGTATGAATTATGAATGGTCAGTTAATAAAAATATGATAAATACATCCAACAGTAACATACATAGTTCTGACCCTACACTAAGATACAAGTCTTGTGTCGTGAGTGTCAAAACTACGAGAAGTTTTTTGGTTTCACCAAAACCCAGACCCGAAACAAATATTTGCAATCACGCAAACACGTGTCTCGGTGTGGGGATCAAACCCGCGGCCTCTCGTTTCGCAAGTTGGCGTTTAACCAACTGCGCCGCGGGGCTGTAATATTTTGTTAATGTATGTATGATGTCTACGATCACCAGTCGACTAATTTAGGCTGATGATGCTCGTAGATAGATTTTTTATCAATGTAATGTAAAACTCCCATATATTATTTACACACTTGAGAAAACTTTTTAATATATTGTAGAGAAGGTAACTATTAGAATACGTACCGGAGTTGCGTCGCCATCGGTGGTCGGTTGCTGGTCTTCGTCAGCTGGCGGGGTTGAGCACGGCGGCGCCGATGCTCGCTTGTCTTGCATCCGGCAGCTTGCTGCTTCCGCGGCTTTGGCGCTGAAAGATGAAAAACATAAATTTATTCAAAATATCATACACGATATACCTGGAGTGGCAGGGTTGGGCGTTGGTAAAATGTAACATACATATTCCATGAGTGGATACCTGTGGTATTTCAAAGTTACGTGTGTTGAATACTGTGAGTTCGTAAAGACATTTAACTGCATAAAACGTGAAAAGGCCTTAATATATGTAAGATTATATACAATAGATGTGTATTTTCTACAGGAGGCAACAAATCCCGATGTAAATACATATAATGTAATGAGACCAATCGGACAAAACACCTTCGGTCAATGGGGTGGCCACACATGTTATATTAACATAGGAACCGTGTAAATTATAGATTAAACAGAAAAACAGATTGATTGAATCCCAACTTTAGCAATAGCATATAAAATTTTGCTGCAAATTGCCACAAAAGCGCACAAAACCAATGCTTATTGCAATTTATAGTGTGATTTAATTATACAATTCTTGACCGAAGTCATTCAGTTAAAACACGCACAGAAATGTCGACAGTTAGAAGTGAAATTGATTTGCTAGCCCGGTCTGCTACCCGCCGTCAATCAGTATCATCAATTAGAGGTACGAGTGGATGTATCCAGTGGATAACCCCCGCTAATTATCAATTCAACTGTATTGCGATGTTAGTATGGTGTACACAATACCATGAGAGCTGTTAATTGATAAATGGGGCTTCAAACAAGCATCTGTACACACTCCTTTGACTTCAAAGGATCAACATAGAAATGAAAAGGGTGTGATAAATAAAAAATA
Source organism: Hemaris fuciformis (assembly GCA_907164795.1). Taxonomy (NCBI): domain Eukaryota; kingdom Metazoa; phylum Arthropoda; class Insecta; order Lepidoptera; family Sphingidae; genus Hemaris; species Hemaris fuciformis. The sequence goes on from OU015431.1 coordinate 24,863,307, forward strand.
TTGAGCATTAATGCGGTCAATTTAATATAAAACAAGTTGACAGCAACTTAATTAATGATATTATTTATTTCTCATATTTTATTAATCTTTTGAGTCTATGCGTTGTTTCATCATCAACCCATATACGTCCCACTGCTGGGCACGAGCCTCTTCTACCATTGAGAGGGTTTAGGCCTTAGTCCACCACGCTGGCCTAGTGCGGGTTGGCGGACTACACACCTAAGAAATTCCTAAGATCTTTTAGGTGTGCAGGTTTCATCACGATGTTTTCCTTCAACGTTAAAGTACGTGATAATTCATTGTGAATACACTCATAACTTCGAAAAGTCAGAGGTGTGTGCCTGGGGTTTGAAACCGCGACCGTCGAGATTCTCGACCGCGTGCCTAAACCTCCAGGCCATCATGACTTCGTTCGACTTATGCGTTGTTTAAATCTAGATTTTAATGGTGGCTATAGGTAAGTCGTGATGGCCTCGAGGTTTGGGCACGCGGTCAAGAATCTCGACGGTCGCGGGTTCAAACCCCAGACACACACCTCTGACTTTTCGAAGTTATGTGTGTATTCACAATGAATTATCACGTACTTTAACGGTGAAGGAAAACATCGTGATGAAACCTGTACACCTAAAAAAAAGTTCTTAGGAATTTCTTAGGTGTGTAGTCCGCCAACCCGCACTAGGCCAGCGTGGTGGACTAAGGCCTAAAACCCTCTCAATGGTAGAGGAGGCTCGTGCCCAGCAGTGGGACGTATATGGGCTGATGATGATGATGATAGGTACAGTCGAAATCCATCCGGTTTTTTTGTCAAAACTCAATCAAAATCATAATTATGATTATTTGAAAGAGCGAGGAATAAAGAGTGAACAAATTAAGCCGCAGGTGAAAAGGTGGCGCGGCATGTCGAGCAATTCCTTTGAAACGACGCTTTTCCATCGTCTCGTTTGTTTCTGCCCTTTGCGTTGATTTTATAATTACCGTCGCCTTGAGGCAATCGAGGGGACACAAAGACATTTAAATGAACTAAACAAGATTTAAAAATGTTGCATCTTAAAACGTTTATAAAAAATATATACAAGAATTTAATTAAAACGCTTTTGCAAAGGGAAATGTTACGGTGATTTTAATATTTTTGAAAAGGAAATGTCGCGTTAAAAGGCTTAAAGGTTTCTTTGTAGTCTCACTCAATGTACCCTTTGTGGTATGTATTCTATGCAAGCTTATGTCGCATTTATCTTAATTAGCATTGCAGTGTGCAACAAGACTAAAAAAAATTACGTAAAAATGAGTATACAGGCTAAAGAAAAATATGGAAAAAGTACAAAGTAACGTCCACAGAACAACTGCATAAGATAAAAAGGGAAATAGACAGTATTTTGTATGGAGACGAGTGTCAACGCTTGCTTGTCACCTAGTCATTCTACTACGATTACACAACCATTAATAAAAATTTCAAACATAAATGAAGGGCTGCTAGTGGTAATCACACATTTATAAAAGTATTGATATCACAGGCAACGATATTACTAAGAAGTGTCCGTGTCAAACATATGATAGTCTAGTCGTAGGTTCGGCACGCTTGGCATGCTGACATTTCCTTTCTAGTAATTATTCAACTGTTCTGTAGTAAACTCATAAGTTAATGTACAATCTCGCGCCATCTGTTAAAATTAGTCGCAACTACGTAGTAACAGTACCTGGTCAACGTAGTAGTTAATTTGACGTTCAAACTAACTACACGCCAGCACTGATGTATGACAAAATCAGAACTAAATTTGAATAACCCTGTCATCTACGAGTAGTAGTGTAATATTTTCATAGATGGTACTTAGGTTTTGAAATTTTCCCTTTTAATTTCAATTAATACTCGTATACGTCGAATAGGATAATGTTTGTTACAATAAAAAAATATTTTCCAGGAAGGAACTATTTACTTATTACAGCGCCAAAAACGTCATATATACGTCCATATACATACGTCTCACTGCTGGACATGGTCCTCCTCTACAGCTAAGAGGGGTTGTTAAGCCTTAGTCCAGCACGCTGGCCTAATGCGGGTTGTTAGGCTACACACCTAATATACTTTTAAAGAACTTTTTAGGTGTGCAGGATTCCTTACGGTGTTTTCCTTCACCGTTAATGGACGTGATGATTCACAGTGAATACACATAAATATAATACACATATAACTTCTCAAAATCCGAGGTGTGACATGTGTGCCTAGTTAGTGGTTGGTTTGAACCCGTGACCCCCGAGATTTTGTCTCGACCGCGAGTGTAAACGCCGAGGCCATCACGACTATAATTATACATATTAGAAAAAATAAAATTGCCTTTTTAAAATGTGTATCACTTAGCCTGCGCTGGTCTTGCAAGCGAGCAAATCTAAATATTTAATCTACCTTGGCTACGTGGCACAGTGAGCTTAGCTAATTAATACTCTACAGACGAAGTTCAAAGCTATAATAAATTGCTTATTTAAGAACATGGATAGCACTTCCTCCCTACTTTGTGCTGTCGAACGACGGATAGTGCAAGATGACTAATAAAATTCATAATATGAAAACATTACATTCTATTTTATACTTAAATATAAATGTTATCCCTCGTGATTCCATACATTATTTCATATATCATCCAATAGAACAACGTATTAGCTATTTTTCAGAAGAACCTGCGGAAAGTTTGAAATTGAAAGTATTATGTTATATTCCCTAAGGACTGTAAAAATTGAACTTACCTACTTAATTCTAAAGACATTTTTAAACTTTTTGGTACTTACGTCGTTGTTCTATTGAACGAGCGATATGTAAGAACATAAATGTGAAGTAATCTGCACTAGAATACCCCCTCTCAGCCGTAGACAAGGCCCGCACACAATGTATGTAGTATATAAGATTACGATGTACTTCACTACCATTAATACATATTACAAACAAAAGTTTAATGAAATGGGGACTGGGGCAGTACGAGGGTGAATAAATTCATATTATTTAATGCCGCCTTTGTAATTTGACCCATTACGAGCATCGTATAGCTCGTATAGCAATTATCGACCGGATTTATAGTGGGGGAGTCCATACTTGATGAAAAAATTCATCAATGGTCGGTGAGCCACCCTAGTGCGCCGGTTTCTATGTCCACTATTATCCTGAGTTTTAATAAAACGGGGTTAAAGGGATATGTGATAAAATTACGGGGTTATTCCATGCGCCAACGTGCAATGAACCGCTTGCTATCGAAGCGATGAGGGTTAGAAATAAACTAATCGTGTTTAGGTAGGCGTGTAACATTGTAGGCCGTATTTTCACTTACCATTAGTATGGTCAAACGTTTATGTTGTAGTATGTGAAAAATGGTACAATATTAAAATTGAATCATTTACCGAAGAATTACTATATGTACCTGTATAACTAATTTTAATATTGTAAATAATAATCTTTAATATTCAATCTTTGTATTCAATTTAATACTAATAAATATTTTATCAGGAAATAGTGTCGAATGCTTCATGTTTCTTTTTAAAATAACTCACTTTTCAATGCTGCGTTTAACCTAATTTATTTGTATAATTATCGTATTACGTCATAACTAGTTTTCTCGTTTCAGCGAGATTATTTTATACAAAAAATATTTTATAGAATTAGATGTAATATCTACATTATGTACAAAGATTTAATGTCACGTTGTTAGTCGGCGATGAACTCCTAAACTACTCAACCGCTTTAAACACATTTGCATACTGTGTGCAGATTGAACTAACTCGAAAGATAGGAGGATAGTTCATATCTCAATTTACAGTCGCAATATTTTTTTTATGGCTAATAAGAGTTATATCATCTGTGAGTTCCGTAAGATTCTCACAGATGGCGGTGTATTGAGTTTTAATATAAGACGAGTGGAATAATATAAAGTAAAACCCTACGCGCCTGCGAACCTGGGATAGCTACTAGTAATAATAGTAATAACATAAACTGAGTAATCAATGGTAGTTCACAGCACGGGTGAATCAATGTACGAGACAGTCGCCCTTGTATTTCGCCCTGTTGGACTAATAGGGGGCTGGAATAAAGTTGGTCATTTGCATTCAAAACACAAAAACAGCTATGGCAAAATATCACCCTCATCTAACAGTAACCAGTTTTTACCATTGAATATTAACAACAAAGAGAAGATTAAACTTAGTAAACAGATTGCTCTTGAACAAAGCCAGCGTTGTGTGAATGTTTTGAAGGGATTATACGTGGCCTCGCTGTCCATTAAAATCGGTATATTAAATAATGATATGAAATTATACTTTATGGCTACTTTAAAATAATGAACTATCAAGTTTGGTATTTTATCGTAATTTAAATTATATATCAATACATATTACCTAATATTATATTCAATGAGAGTACTTTATGAGTTAACTATAAAAAATGGTCAAACTTATAATCATCATACACGTATCGCTGCTAGGTATTGGATTTAGGCCTTAGTCCATCACGCTGGCCTAGTGCGGGATGGCGGACTACACACCTAAGAAATTCCTAAGAACTTTTATAATAGGTGTGCAGGTTTCCTCACGAAGTTTTCCTTCACTGTTAAAGCAAGTGATAATTCATTGTGAATACACACATTACTTCGAAAAGTCAAAGGGTTTAAACCTCGAGGCCATCATTGCTTTCATCTTTCTTCTTTCACTGTATCTCTTATATTTATTAAAATTACCGTAGTATTTCTGGAATGTTTCGTCGTGTGAATGTGCGAACAAATAGTAAAACTAAACATTAAACGACACAAAAAAGTAAAATACATTGCGTTTGGAGTTTAAGCCAATGTATACATAAAACAAATTCTGTTGGAAGTGATAATGGTGTGTATGTGGTTCTTAAAGCAAAATTAGTTGAATTTGTTGCAATAGCGAGAGGACCACTTAAATGAGAGCACAAGAATTTCAAGATTGAAACGGATTTGGTAAAGAATATTGAGTTAGTAGCAATTATAGCGTGTTCGTTAAGGTCAGCATTTTATTGGCGAAACTTTAAAATATGGATAAACTCTGAGAAATGCAGGTGTAATAGTTATCAAAGTTTTTTTAGGCTTAAATCTGCTTTCTTTATTACAGGTTTATATTATGGCATTGAAAGATCAACATGAAATATTAATAGGATAGATGTGGGACATAAAAAAAAAAATACAATACAATGTGGAGCTCAAAACATGTGTAACCACTTTGTCACAGAAATCCAAGCAAGTGGGTATTACCCAATAATATTCTGCTGCTACTTAACAGTCATTTTCTCTTTTAGAGGACAAATTATACAGAGTTATTTAATAAATACTTCAATTTGCGAATAATAAGAAACTGTAAAACTAAAGAACTGATAAAAAGGCTTTAGATTTAATTAACCACAGGAATAGGTTGTTATATTAGATAATTGTTATTGTGTAACCTGTCCCTTTAGGTTTTCGAAGGAGTTTCTGGAGCCATTCTTCAACACATACATATGTATGTACATAATACATACAAGGTTGAATCGACTGATTAAGAATATTTCTTTTGAACTATATACGAAAGTAGGAATCCAAGAGGATCTGTCTAGAAGAATCAAAAATCTAAATTGTATCTGACAGGAATAAATGGTGAAAAATATACTCGTATAGTCTATACACTGAAATCAACAGATGCAATCGATAGACACGCGGACTTTATAAGAAGTCTACCAAAGTTCGTAGCACTGACTTAATCGTAGCAACTCGTCGTAGACATCTACGATCTCTGAAGTTTTCTTTATGACTTGGATAATACTTAATGTAAGATAGATGTAGAACTTTGTGACGAGAGGAAATGAAAAAATAATAACTGTGGGTATTTTTTTTCCTTAAATATTTCTGCCTTTATACGGTGTTAGTGACGTTTGCTGAAATAAACGCTGGACGATTATAACCGATCAATTCAAATAACAAACTTTTAATAATAAACCCTTGGTTTTTCCATTGCGTCCATACTGTGTACACACTGTTCAGTCCATTAGGTTGACCAGAGCCTTAATCATATTGTTTTAAGCTCAACAGCACCACCACAGCCTTAATGTGGTTTATGATGTTGGGAATAGCGGGTAATTGTGGAGGTTCCATTCAACTACATTGAACGTCTTCCCACACGTCCTTATAATTTGGCATTCTGACCAGTATTTATGTAGGTCTGTCATTTGATGTATTTGACACACTGGGACACTGGCTAATCTACCAGAACGCTGCGGCACTAAGCCAACCGGAAGGCTTATGTACAATTTGCCAAACAATGCAGTGATGGTCAAAGCTTTGCAATATCAAAAGGTGGCAAATTGAATGTTGAGAAGACTATAATAGAAAGTATATTAGTATGGTAATTAACTACTAGGGATGTTATGGATATGATATTTCGGATCTGGATACGGATATGGATATAGGAATTAAATTATATCGGTTTCGGATACGGTTACGGATATGTAATTATTTCGGATTATCCGCTAGTTTCGGATAGTTTCAGTTACGGATATCAGATTGAAGTAAAATATAACTGTTTTCGACACTCTTGTAAGACAAGTTTTTATCACAATGTTTACATTTTGCACAATCTACCTTGATAAAAAGATGTCCAAATTAAAGTCGATATTGGTCGCTTTTTGTCTACTCATAATTATAAAAATCTATTTAGTACTTAACACAAGACTTTCTTAAACTATCCGAAACTTCTGAAACGGATACGGTTACGGTTACGGATATATTTTTATTTCGGATATCCGATAGTTTCGGTTACGGTTACGGAGCTCCATAACATCCCTGTTAACTACCAACGTAGAAAAATAAAATTTGAACCAAATTAAAAATCATCGTGATGAAGCCTGTTAAACCTAAAAGTTTTCTACTCGGAATTTCTTAGGCGACTTATCCACCACACTAGGCAAGCGTGTGGAAATCCTGGACCAGCAGTGGACGAATATGGGCTGACCTGGTGGCACGGCAGTGACCCCGCCAAGTCGAGCAAAAAAGCGGCACGGCCGTACTATCCTTATCTCGAAGCAGTTCAGGCCGTTTTCGATCCCATATAACTTCGTTGTGGAAAAAACTAGAAGCCTGAATATTCATTCATTCAATTTGAACCAGTAGCTTAAGAGTTATAACAAGTCGAACCTTCTTAATTTTGTCACTCACTGACTGAGCGTTCATCAAAACTCTAAGGCACTTCTAGCAAATATATAAGATTCTAATTTAGAATACAATTAGTGTTTAGTGTAGAAATCAAGGAAAAACCAGAATATTTTGCAATTTTGGTCCAGTTTTCCAGATTTACCAACTGCATAAATAACTTTGTACGAGTAATTCTATATAAATTTATACTCGTAGGATTATAAAGTTACATCTGCAGTGATGTTGTATTTTTCTGTTAGGTTACATTGACAATATTTATAGTGAATGAGAGATAACAATTTTACACAAGGATTAACTTTAACTGACGTTTGACGAGTGTGGCCTTAGATATAACTTACTAATGCAAAAAAATAATTATTATTTTAATATAAATATATAAATAAGTAAAATAAAATCTATTTTATTTAAAACACAATATTTTACCATAGAAGAACTGAGTTGCGAGACTTGTTTTTTTTACAAATTTTGGTTTTGCTGACATATTTATCTTTTATAGACTTATTTTTAAACATACAAACTATTTTTAATAACCAATATTTAATAAATAAAAACTAAACGAAAGTGTTTTATTAAATAAATATAGCAATATTACAATTTAGACATAAGACGAACTGTCGCATTCATTCGGCAGCGTAACCTTGACCTCACCCAAACAGAGGGCATGTATTGGGCGAAACAACAAATCAATAACGATAGGGGAGTGTCACCTTGATGGGATTGTACACTTTATACCGTACGCGAAAAGGTTACAATTTGTTTACGTGGCCCGGTGTACTATTGTTCTACATCGCGCCGTCACACGACATTCCTCGGTCGTTAGTTTCTTTATTGAGATACCACGTTGTGGATTTGAACGTGTATAGAGTTGTCATGCCTTGGCTAAATTTGACTACAGTAAAATTAGAAGGAATGCTGGAATGTTTTGTGTGTAATTCTGGTGTATAGAGTAAGTATCGCTTCCCGGCAGTAGGTTATCATTTTCTATGCATAGAGCGGGTGTAGCGTTCTCTTGACCCACTTCCATGGCCTCCGTCAGTGCGTTTTACCCATCGCGGTAGGTTATTGCTCTCTACAGCCTGGCTGAATATAAACACCTTAGCTTCAGCAAATAGTTTTGTGTTAAAAATCTTTAATATATTTAATATTTAAACGTGAGGATTTGGAATAACTATATGGTAACTATAATGGTTCCTAAAATTTATCAAACATAAAGCCATTTCACAAATTTCAAGTTAAATACAAAAACAATTCGTATATAACAGTAGCTTATAGCTACTGCTACAATCTCAGCTAGTAGGGAACTGTGTATAAAAATTTAAAAGCGTATTTTTAATTAAAGTTAGGCAGTAAATAAATCTTACCCGACTATAAGTTTTAAACATGAAATAATCAATTTAGATCTAGTCGACCTTATCAGCACTCTAGCACACTCTAGCAACATAAAACCGAAATGAGTTAACAGCTTCTATGTGGTGATGGAAAAATTTGAAGACCCGACTGTTGGTATTTATAAATCCTTTCTCCTTCTCCTTCAACTTCTATATGGTATATCTTCGGCACTCCACCTGTCATTACTGGAAAAACTCATGAGTGACGTTGATCACAATAATCAAAGCAAAAAATATTATCACAAACTAAAGGCAACGCAAAACAACGTAGGTATAAGCATTTCGTTATGAATTTTAATAAAAATTCCTCGGAAGTAATACTTACACCGGGATCAATCGCATAACTGACATTCATTCCGATCCCGTCAATTAATACGCGAGTTGCGGAATTCAATCGAACAAATTACGATCCACGCGATTCCCAGGTATGAACTGCAATCGTTCGTCGGTGGAAAATATTGCTGTTTTTTTTGGAAATTTACATATATACATTTGAAACAAATTCATTTTGCGTAGTTACGGTTACGCTTCTGAGTTTCATACAAACATTTGCCGGATAAATAGTGCTTAAATAAAATGACATTAATGGAAATATGTAGTAGAGGCTGGGAAGAGCCAACAGTAGTTAGTCTATCATGAGCCACATGAAATTTAATTTCTATGAAAAATTGAGTGATATATTGATGAGTGCTCAAGAATCGCCAATATTTGCCTTCCCACGCGATCAATAATATCGCGTCGCCGCATAGCAAGTGAAATAAAGAACGGCGTAAGTGCCACGAAGATCTCGCGGTTTTCAAGTTTTATCGTTAATCTGAATTTCAAAAGTTCAATCTATCAAGTTGGTTTCGCGCGTCCACTGAAGCGACTGAATTTATTTCAATAATTTTTGGCTATGTAAAATAAACTTTTGATACAAAGATATCGCATTTACTTTGAATTAAGAATAAAAAATATTCCGGGGAGGGTAGCGTTGCATTGCAGATAATCTAATGCCCAATGGAATGTTCTTTATTATACTCTTAATCGGGATAATCAGAATGTTTTTATTTGACCGAAGATTGTTCTGGAAAATGCGGAGTAATTTCTATGTACAAATGTGTTGCTACATTGATATGAATCGAGAGTGTAGACTGAGTGGCATCCGCGTATCAATAGGCGGATTAGACATATGTAGCTGCTCTGCAACTTAACCTCAGCTAACAGATCCATTGTCACGGCTCGCGTTGAATGACATGAGATATTTTTATTAGAATAACCATTTGTAGCTCATTAATTCATTTGGCACGGTGCATTAGGTTTTTATTTGTATTGTGGAGTTAATCTGCCTTTGGGGCTTGCGCGTGTTTTTCCATTGTTACGGTTTTTTGTTATGAAACCGGGACAAAGAACATTCAGTTGAGTTTGTGCAATTTTTATATTTTTGTTACAATTTTTTTCTTAGGAAGCTGGATACGATGAGTTGTTGTTTTGTTTTAAAAAATCATTTATACTATCTTGTGTCCTAAAAGGGATCGGCAGAAATATATTGTTGGATTCTTTTTAAGTCTCCAAAAATGTAGTATTCAAATGAATATTGGTCATTATCCTTGTTTCGATTTTATTAATGTGATTACCTCAATAATGGGTTCGAATAAAATAATTGTTTTAACTAATATATTTGATGTTAAGGTTTATGATTAATAAATTACATACATACATACATACATAAACTCACGCCTGTCTCCCGTTGGGGTAGGCAGAGACTATAGAGCGCTAAATGCAACGGTCCAGACACACTTCCTTCGCTTCCTCAACTGACATTATCCTCTTAATACATGCACGTAGGTTTCGCGGACTCTTTATTTTACACTTTTTAAATAAGTTATCTATGTGATCTTTATAGGTTCGCCTGGGCCGTCCTCGACCGACTTCACCGCTCACATTCGCACAGTAAATCTCTTTGGTAATTCTGCAAGCATTCATCGTTTCAATGTGGCCAAACCATTTTAGCATCCCCCTCTCAATTTCGGTCACTACATCGACATTCAATCGCTATTTTTCCCTTATCACACTATTCCTAACTCTAACAATTTCACCCCACACATGCTTCTCAGCGCTGTCGTCTCTACTACATTAATTTTAATAATAATAAATAAATTATATGTTAATTGCAAAAGTAGAAGATAATAAAGCAAATAAATGTTTAATACTAATAAAATAATATTTCTATTACATAATATAGATACTCACCCATAATTGGAAATTAAATCTTGCGCCAAACAGTTACCACATGAATATTACAATAAATACTATACTACATATTATTATATTAAATACTACATCACCATATAAATATTAAAATATATATATGTATACCAAAATTACATAAGTGTAATATGTATATGTGTAAAATATAATTCCAGCTGAGAGTATATATGTATACTGAAAAGCACCGAGCACTTTGTTGCTTGCTAGAAATTGACGGCGCTGTGTCGCACTGTGACTGCCGCCGCTAAACGTTACCGTGTCCGTACTAGCTTGCCTTCACACTCGCCGCCCAATCAGAATCCGGTCCCCCTCCCACAACGGGTCAAAGAAAGCCAACGTTGAGAAGTCATCCCGATGACTGGTGACTCAGATTCGTCAAAGTTTCCACAGACGCCAATAAATGTGTCAAGTCTAGTCAACAAACACCATAAACGTATTCCCTGTCGTGTGACGCACTAGAGTGCAATCGCAGTCCGGCGTACGATGCACGGACAGAATGAAATCACACAAATCCGTCGAGTCGCGAAACTAATTCGCAGAACAACTAGCAACAACTGGCTTTACTGAAACTTTTTATTTCTCTTTTTCATTCATTCGCGTGATCTCCAATACCGGGAAACGTACGAGAAAAATTATATTCATTCAAGGTTTTAGTTTGCGTGGATTTCATAGTTACAATTTGAAGTTTGCAATAAATATTACATTTAATGTAAACATTTGCTTAAATATCATAATAAAGTACGGTTTAAATTACTCCAAGTGCATAAAAAATTGTCTTATCGTTTAATTTATCAAATTAGGTTTTTCACGAGATGTAAACAAGATAAGAACATATATTTACGATATAATTTAAAAAAAAAACCTAAATCATAAGTAGAAAGCTATTATGTCAATTTTAACTAATTATATGTAATTATTATTTTTTAAACTAATATTTGGACCAATGCAATAAATTGATACAAGACGAAGTCAATAATCTCAACTCAGCGTCCACTTTGTGAAGGCCCACATATTACATAACACGGAAATATTTTGTTAGCTGAAGACTCTATACCGCTTTGGATGCTTGTACAAGCTTTACTAAGAATTCACTCTTGTGTACTTGTGTATTGCACCGGCAAACTTAAATACCCTACAAGAGATTGTGGTTAGAGAGGCGCTATAAATTCTGCAACGTTTATTAACATCATATGGAGATGACGAACTTCGGCGTACTCGGTATATTCAAGACGATCGTCTAAGCGCATTACGTGAGGTTAAACTACAGCTAGGAGAGCTAGTTCAAGGGATGAACACATGAACTACGCGTGAAATATAGTATAGATTAAGTCAAATGTAAATTTAAAAATGTATCATAAAAAATTGTGAACTTAATTAACAACGATTGAAGAATTTTGTATCAGATACGAAACATTATAATAATTTCCCTACTACTTAGAGGCTTGAATTTTATTAGAACGTGCCAACATTTTTATTGACTAGATCATATACTAGAGCGAACGATTTAAGATAGGATGTTTATTATAAAAAGGTAAGCTCTTCTTTATCCCATAATCGTAGCAGATTTGTATACATATACAGTATAAACTCCTATAATGCACACGCCCTTCAGTGTCGTTATATAGACTTTAAACTGTAATTCCAAAAGTAATAAAGAAAGTAAGGTCTGTTCTGAGTTTGTAATTTTGTTTTGTCTTATATTATTTTTAAATGATTAATGAAATGAGCAACACTATATGTAGTTTCTTACCCGTTCTTCTCTAGTGATGACTACCGATGCGAACAGGAAGGAACTAAATTTTGAAATGACTGAATCAAAGTGATGTATAGTGCTTTATACATTCAATAAATATTATTTCATGTCATTTCAATAATGCCGAGAAGTAGGAAATTAACCGCAACTAATGAATAAAGAGTATGACAAGAAGCGAAGAGAAAAATCGCGGATCTGTCATTCTCTCTTTTACATTTTTTAAAATCTTTCTATTGGATTCAAACTGAAACACGTTTTGGGTCTACTATAACATTTTTATAAAATAAGCCGTATCCTACGAATTGTAAAATATAAAATTGACATCGAGTTAAAAAAAAATAGTCAACTCCGTGAAGTTAAATTGTACTTTATTCGAGTATCAGCCAATTACCTACTCACTTCAATAGTTTTTGTTACGCAACGGTATATTTATATTCTTGCAATCAACAATTGAATAAATTACGTACAGCCCTACACAGGAACACTTACCTGACACACTTTCGACAGGTAACAAAATCAATAGAGTCTGGGCATGACTGCCATAGAAATACACACTTTGTTGTCAATGTCGAAGAGTTTATAATCGCTTGTTACTTGTCTCGTTTGGCTGATACTGCAGCGCTCGTCTGGCCAACGATTACAAGTGTAGTCTCATTAAGTACCGATACTTAATTATCTTCAACATTTACATCAACGCTATTTAGTTATTAAACATCGTCCAATTTTTTATGTCTGCACTTAAAAGTTGGCGTGTTTGAAGCATATTATTGCGTCAGCGGATGTTACATAAAGTTTATTTAGGGAATACATACATATACATTCACGCCTGAATTCCAAAGAAGTAGGCAGAAATTACCTCGTGCTTTAAGCTACGATCATTAAGGAAAATGATGTCAATTATTGCATCACTTAACATCGTATTAGATTACGGTAGCGAAATTAAAAGCAGTTTCGAAATCTTCATACTTATTATTTAAGTTGCCACAATTATCTGAAGCTAGGTATCGGAAACGGGAATTTGTGGCGGCGAGGAGTGTCCAATGCCTCTACATATCCGTTCAGCGATCTGATTGCGGATGCACGTTGGATGATATTGATGGTTAAGGCTCTATAGGAGAAATACTCGATATTTATATAAGTACATGATACTGTTTCAAATTCAAATAAATGGTGTTCAAAAACGAAACAACGAAATGAATTGTAATATTAAATTATGATCATTCTTGAAAACATTCATAAGTAATGCAGATGAACACAGTTTTTCGGTAAATATCAAAGTTAAAATCTATAAAGTATGATATAAAATATTTATCGTTTATAAAGATTTTGTCTTTTAAGGAACATAAAATATTAATCTTTTTCGTATAACTACCTACTACCTATAATATTTTCACACCAGCACATTGTCCCTGATGCGGAGAACGCTAATATACTGGTTTGTAGTGAAAACTATTAAAATTTTTCGTTTGCATTCTCGTTAAATCTTAGAGAAACGCAAGAGAAAAATCACTCCAGGAAATTCCCGCCATAACTGCAACGACTTCTCCGTATCAACAGTAAGAAATCCACATGAACACACTCAAGTGATGAAGGAAACGGTATAGCGGACGCGACCAGAAGGGAGTTCTATTGTAATATTCACTTTATTACGAAAACAAGAAGATTCTGTTTGAATCGTGTGAACCTAAGGTGTATCCATCAAAATGTCAACAATAAACCACTTGTGGAAAGGCAAATAAAAGCAAAGTTTGCAAATAAAAATAAAAGCTCGCCGCAATTGAGCAATTGAATCGTTTGGTTTTGTTTTACTCGTTTATCCAATTAGCTGCACACACATGGCCAACCAAGTGGTTCGGCTGTTGACATAGTGATTATATCCGTGCAATATTCCGATTTAATATCGATACTTCAATAGACATGTGCAAACAATTCCACAGGCCTTCAAAAATATATATTTCGAATAGCTGTTTAGGTTTTGTAACGTTATCCTTTTGTTTTTGGGTGGTCTGAATCCGAAAAAGAATTCCTTTTTTTTCATAGGACGTCGCGTTACTTAACAATTTCAGACACTATCTTACACAAATCATCATCATCATCATAACCTCCTGCCTATTTTCCCCGAAGAGGTACGCAATAGCGCATTTCTGCACCCATATTTTGCCGAGTATGTATCAGTTCTATGTAATAGGGGGCGAGACAATTGCCGTTTTTCGGACACATTTCTAAAAAAAAACCTAATGGAAAAACCCAATAACGCTTTACCCCAACCCGGAATCGAGACCGAAATCTCTATTATTATACTATTACATATATATTATTACTACTTAGTTTATTACATTTAAAATAAGTTTTATTTTTTATCAAATGTACGTTCACAAGCACACACTAAAACCGTTTTTTTTCCTATTGAGGCTTCCACGTGGGGAGAAACCGGAAGGTGTCGTGAAGGCGTCCAACAAAAGTCTGATATCACTGTGACGCTCCATTTTACCTGGTATCTTTTTTCGTTTCTTCAATATCCTGGCGAAATAGTTCACCTAGTTCTTCACACACATCTCCTGAATATTTCAAAAAGCAATCAAGTTGGGAATCAAGAAATTGCAATTTAAGATTCATTAAGTAACATAAATCTTAAAATGCTTTTAACATTCCCGTAGGGCAGGTACACTTCTTCAAAAGCAATTCAACTTTTTTTTTGAAAATCCTTCCTGTGGTGAATTTTGAGTCAAAGTAGCAGTCAGAAAGTAACAGTCGCAATCAGAAAGTAATAGTACAGTAATAGGGTTCTTTACTCGCACCGTAACATAGGAATTTCGTTTCGGAAAGTTCTTTTTCGCGAAGACGATATAACTCTGTATTTTTAACAACTTATAAATCAATGAGCCTTTGACAGCCCCGTGGCGCAGATGGCTAGACACCAGCTTGCGAAACGAGAGGCCGCGGGTTCGATCCCCGCACCGAGACAAATGTTTGTGTGATCCACAAATATTTGTTTCGGGTCTGGGTGTTTGTGAGACCGAAAAGTCTCTCGTAGTCTCTGATACCCACGACACAGGACTTGTATCCTAGTGTGGGGTCAGAACTATGTATGTGACTGTTGGGTGTATTTATTTATTCATTTATTTAATGAGCAGCTAACACGTTTTTCTACTACCGGTCACATATGCACCCTCTGGCGTTGATGGTGGTCACGTCATCATATAAATGGGATTTATAAAACGAAGCTAGCGAAATATATCTGTCTGCCCCGAGGGTACAAGCGTGGGTGAATGAATGTATTCAATACTGAATCAAAAACGTGGTCCAAATTGGTCGCCCATCCGAGAACTGCACAAACAGTACGACAAACAAACTTTGAGCAACATGTCTAATTGGGGTGACGGAGTCAAAACAACCCAGTAGTCGAACTTGTTTTATTGAAGTCCGAACACAACTTTGCACGGACTGCGAGTAACTAGATTTCATTTGATTAACGAGTTTTGCTTTAAAATTTACCTCCATTACTCGTTGACATTAGTTTATCGATAAAACTGATACAATAGTATTAATTGCAACAACATCGGTCGGGAAATAATAGTGCACTGCCTCCACGTGCTCATTGTCTGCGGTAATCTATTTACATTTACACGAAACAAACAGTAAATTGACGTCACATAAAACTACATTTCAATTATAATAGTGCACTTTTTTCGAAGCGGCAATAGTATAGTTTAGTTTAAAATAGCTTTAAATTGACGATTCAAAAGAGCTTGTAAAAGTCTATTTGAATAAAGATAATTTGACTTTGACAAAGCTTTTCGTAAAAAAAAATCTCTATTTATATACTTTAATAGTATGCTACGAACTGATCAAATAGATCTCCTACTATGTGACATACCTAACGAGACTTACTTTGAATTACGAGAGGGGCAGGCAAAGGTTTTTTTTCAAACTAGTTTTGCTAGCTGTATTTGTAAGACTTACGGAATGAGACGTAAACTTATTTTCCTTTTGGGCAAATTTATAGATTCCGTGCTGATACTGAGAATATTCTAATGGGAAAACTAAATAACTCTTTGTTCGACTTCTTGAACGCACGGCTCATTTTTTTTTACCGCGGGATAAAAACCATGTTTGCAACAATTGACGTATTTAAACCGTGATTTGGTTCAAATAGGGTTTCATCGAGCGAGAAATGACAATGCAATTATAAAATGAATCTAACAAAAAAAAAAACGAGTCACTAATCAAAGTTAATCCATTGTATTCAATATACCTACTGCGTAAACAAGTGCGCTTATAATTACAACCTTTGTGGTCTAAACGATACAATAGGAAAGACAGGAAGTGGGTTTGATTTTCGATTAGAGATGTGAGATTGAAAAATATTTGTATTTAATATCGTCGTGTAGTAGAAAGTGTGACAAGTAGAAAAGGCGTCAGATTGTTTTTTTTTTATCACGATTGTGATCTTTTTGGCAATTTGCTTTTTCTATATTTTCTTTATTGAAAACAAATTAGTTTCATCAGGCACAGAATTTTCTTTTTGTATATAAAAATGACGCGTAGTATTTTTTTAACTAGACAAATAGTTTCAGTTTAGGCTCCATTCATACGATTTATGTGGGTTCAATCTAAACGATTTCTAACTGCCGCGCCGTTTATAACGGAGAAGCATTGAATTCAAATAAGTCTTTAATGAGAAGAAAATTATACGAGTAACATATTACGTCTAAAAGTGTACTTTTTCAATGTGTAGCACAGAAAATGTTGGAAAAGAGACATAAAGCAAGAGTCGTAGCATTTATTTGTTTGTACTCGTAACCTAATGTTCACGATTTTAGCACATTGCTACGTAGTTTGGCTACAGACATCGGCCCATATACATACGTCCCACTGATCGGGCCATCACGTTGGCCTAGTGCGGGTTGGCGGACTACAGACCTAAGACATTCCTAAGAACTTTTAGTTGCGCAGGTTTCCTAAAGATAATCCCCTTCAATGTTAAAGTACGTGATTATTGTGTAAATGTTAAAGTACGTGTAAATACACACGTAACTTAGTAAAGGCAGAGGTATGGGCCTGGGGTTCGAACTATGCATATTACGTTCGTAATATCACAAATTCTAATTATATACATACGAGTACATGCTTAACCTCACGCCTGTATTCCCCGAAGGGGTAGACAGGAGTGCCTTTCTGCACCTACATTTCGCACGGTATATATAAGTCCCACGTAATAGGAGGCGAGCCTAATGCTGTTTTTCGGGCATGTTTCTAGTCTCAGTGCTTGTACTGAGAATTTCCTAATGGAAAAACTCAATAACACTTTGCCCGACTTATAATTATCAGGAGTTACCGACTGGATTGAAGTCTATCACGTCTGGCGCTTTGATCAATAGTTGCAATCATTTGTTATATCCACATGAATTACCTTATAGTATAATATGATTGGTTACACAGGCTTTTTTTTTTTTAACAAGAGGAAATGCCAAAAGTACATAGTTTTGCTTTTAAACTGTACTTTTTACGCAAGGACTACACATGTCGGCGGCATTGTTGCACTGCGATAATGTTCATTATAGTTCTACACATTCTACAATTCTCCAAAAAAATTTGTTGTCCAACGTTTTAAACATGACAATTACAATATGTACAATAAAAATATATTAATTAACACCTTTTGTCACCAGGACATCTAGTGGCAATAAGTAGGAAATATTGAGGGTCGTAACATTACGATTTTGGTTCTAATCTTTAGATTAATTAGTTTGCGGAATTTCTGGTTAGCCTCGTGCTAATTGTACACGATCGTAGTTCTATGGAGATATGTCACCGTCTAGCTTCGTGAATATCACAAAAACATATGAAAATGCGTATGAAACATATGTGTATGAAAGCGCCAGAAACTCGCGAGCGTGGCCCTTGTAGCGATTAGCGAGTGGATAGCTAGATGGCGCTGACTAAAAATAAAATGACCTCTGTAGTGTAATCTCGAATTGACTTTAGACTGTTCGATACTTTTTGTAGCGGGCCCCCTGGTTCACGCCAGTGTGGGCCAGCTATATACACAAAAAAACCATCACCTCGATACAAGATCTGAAATTCGAGTTACGTTAGGTCTCACGCGACTAAATGCTATGTTTGCATCGTTCGTTGCCCTGCAAAAAAATGTTTTAAAAAAAGGGTCAGAGTTAGGTGTGTAAGTATGCATGTTTGTTCTGAGGTCCAGTCTCACAAACCTCTTGACGATTCGATTGACCTCGCGATAAGTAATAGTCACCGCGGGGTGTCGGAATGAGCATGATACTTAGTCCTCGCCGCGCACAACACGGAGCGAACGTTTGCAAACACAGGGCTGAGTTACCACTGCACACTCACTACTCATTGTACCGTCCTCCCACTTTTCCATAAAATATTAACTGAATATATTGGATGGATTTAAGCTTATGAGACGGTAGGTAATAATATACACCCTGTATATTATTAAATATATGAATATTACATTATATTCGTTTATATATACGAGGAAAACAGTGGGACCAAGGACACTTCCCTGTGGGACGCCGTAACTAATTGACTCTTACTGAGGGATATTTCCTAACTTGGTAAATGAGATCTATTAATTAAATAACTTTTAAATTAGATTAGTGGCTAAGTGTTGAACCGCTACTCCGATTGACTCATCTGAGGGCTATTTACATACATTTGAGATTTTGAAATGTCATTTATTCGTTTTAAGCCATGACCTACTAATGCCCAGTTAAATTTCCATTAATGGCAACATTACATTTCCTTTTTTTGGGGAAAAATGGTCGATCAAATCGATTTCCTTCTTTGTATTCCCAGAGGGGTAGGCAGAGGAATTAGAAATAGCATAACAAAAAGCCACGAAATAAAACTTAATGCATATCTATTTTAAGGTGAAATACACTGGACACAATCCTTTTATTCGTATACGTTATA
Source organism: Hemaris fuciformis (assembly GCA_907164795.1). Lineage (NCBI taxonomy): Eukaryota > Metazoa > Arthropoda > Insecta > Lepidoptera > Sphingidae > Hemaris > Hemaris fuciformis. Next base: position 24,882,818 of record OU015431.1, read on the forward strand.
ATTTACCCAATAAAATAGGAATAAAGGCAGTGCCTAATAGGTCAAGGAAAATGATAATAATTTTGAGATTATTATAAATACTAGCTTTTGCCCGCGACTACAGTGTTGTGTTCAGAAAGAAAATAAGTTGTCTATTTTACTCCACAGAGGCCCATTTATGTCCTATATGGACTCGTGACTATGAAAATCGTTCACATCGGTCAAATGATTTAGGCGTGGAAGCGTAACAGACATATAGTTACATATACATAGTTACAGTCGTCTACACGTTGTTTCATCTTTCTAGGTTCAAAAATTACGAATTTCCACACAAACTTTCACCCCTATTTTTATTTTACTCCCTTGTTTTTTACAAACTTTGAATTTATTTATATCTAATCAACAGCCTAAAAATAAGTTTCAAGCTTCCAGCTTTAAAAATGACAATACTTCCATACAACCTTTCATCCCCCCTTTCAACCCCTTAAACTCTTTTTCCGGAATAAAAAGTAGCCTATGTCCTTTCTCAGGCTCTAAACTATCTGTGTACCAAATTTCATTTAAATCGGTTCAGTAGTTTTAGCAGGAAAGCGACCCAGACAGACAGAGTTACTTTCGCATTTATAATATTAGTATGGATTTTTAGCAATAATTACTGTTACTTCTAAAACTGCATCTTCTGTACACTTCCGTGCCCAGAAACCATATTTAACATACGATTAAGATTTGATTTGAAGTTAAATACTCGTAATGTAATAAACAATTATTGTTAATAATTTTCTCAATATCTTTCGATATACATAGTTCGACTGCCCCGTGGTCTTCGTGGTCTCGCGGCACAAGTATGTGCCGTGCGATCGAGACGTCCTGGGTTCGATTCCCGGGTCGAGCGAAGTGCTATTGGGTTTCTCCTTTAGGAAATTCTCGGTGGCAGTACGAAGTCTGGAATTGTGCCTGAAAAACGGCAAAAGGCTTACCGCCTTTTACAAGGAACGAAAATAAATTTGGCGAGATTCGGGTGCAGAAATGAGTATATCATATATGTTTACTCATTCGAAGAAACAGCCGTAACTATATACAGGGTTACAGGTATCGTCGTCCTAAATCCATTAAGGGCGTGTACTTTACATCGTTTCTGACTGATTTGACTATGAGACACCCTATCCTAAATCTAACCGTTTTCGAGATATTTGAATTTAATAGTTTTATCAAAAAACTCCCGATTTTCGGCTATCAGCTTAGATATTTTGAAATGTGTAAATCTTATTATTTCTATTACTGGATTTTTACATGTAAAATAAGATGCTTTATGACCTCAATAACCAAAATTGTACATAAAATGAATAAATAAGTCGCAGTAGACGATTAAAACTTAAAAACTTGAACAAACATTTAGAAAGTTTATTTTTCTCGTAAGGATATAAAAAAATATTATTATGGCACCTGCTTTGCAGACGTACTTAAAAATATCTACGTTTCATCAGCTATCCAACGAGGTATAATAATCCAGGGTTTTATTAATATTTTGTAGAAAAAACTTAGTTTAATAGTTGCGCAGGTTTCTTCATGACAGTTCATGGTGAATATACACACACCTTATATATGTACATACATATAACTTCGGGAAGTCAGAGGAGTGTGCCTGAGGTTCTAACCCGCGACCGCCAAGATTTTCGACCGCGCGTCGAAACCTCGAGGCCATCACAATTTTTAAAATTTGATAAGTTACTTTAAAACGCTATTTTAGGCTTATCATACTAAGTTATTAAATTCACACTGTTAAAACAGCAGTTTCTGAGTACACGATATGAACAAATCGATAGGAAAGGTGTCTAGTTGCGATGGACGGAACGCACAACGGTATGGATTCGTCGATGTCCGTCCAAATTACTGGAGCTCTCGGCACCTCCCACCCACCCACTGCACCGCGCGTCATATTGCAAATAATTTTAGCAGACTTTAATTTCCACAAATATATCTAATGAGCTACTCAATATTTTGTTCCTTGAATTTATATACCGAGCCCTTACATTTAATTTAATAATGTTTGGGTTATTTCTCCACATTTCACATTTTTACCATATTTTAAAACGGTGTCAAAGAAATTGTTTAAATCGTTTTTATTTTCCAATAACAAGGTACAAGTCGATTTTTAATAAGTTTGTGCCGCATTAAAAACATTTGGTTACTAGTGATACAACTGCCACTGCTAAGTTTTAAATCGACCGCGCGCCTAAACCTCGAGGCCATCACGACTATTATTTTATCTTTTTTTGTTTACATTAGATTAGATTTGTTTTCGGATTCACATTGACTCCATTTAACGTTAGGCTAACCTAACTATCTACTGAACTAACTACTGAATGATCTAAATCATTCAGTGCATAAAATCAATGTCTTGTTAATGCTAAGGCAATAATAACTACGTTTTTTAATTTTATCCAAACATTTAATGTTTGGATAATCGTTTATAATTCTGTTTTTTTATATGTATGTATGTATGTTTATATTTTGTTTAGTTGTGTGTATGCAATAAAGTTTATTTCTATTCTATTCTAATGTTTCATCGGGAGCGCACGAGGCAGGGTGGGTGTTAGTGAGAGGTCTATCATTTTTGACGCTTATCGACATCACAAAGCATTTTTGTATTCCGTCCACACTACATAGAACCATCTCCATATCAATTTGTCAGTCAAACATCGGTAATTCGAATCGCGATACTTACATGTTTTCTTTTCTTTCACATTTTTTGTTTCAATCGTTAATAAACAAGAATATTAACAAATATGTCGGTGCTTATTATATGTGAGACTGTTTAGTGTATTGTTTATTAATTGGATTATAATTACATTTTGGCAAAAAATTAAACAGTGATTAGGTACTTATTACCCAAAAAAAATCGTTTTTTGGCGGGGTTTTTAAATTACTCACATATATAAAATATTTTAAATAGTCTATTTAGTAAAAAGACCTAAGAAAGTTCTAAGATAAATTTTGTGTTTGGTATTCAACATAATATCGATTAAATCTCTGTAAGTTATTTTGATCTGACCTTTTTTTATTTAGTTAAGACTGCCTGGTGGTCTCGCGGTACAAGTATGTGCCGTGCGATCTAGAGGCCCCGGGTTCGATTGCCGGACTGGGTCAGGTGCTATTAGGAAGCAGCTCGGAGTCTGGAATTGTGCCCGTGAAATGGCAATAGGCTTGCCCCCTATTACGTGGGACCTAGTACGTAGTCTTTCGGGGAATACGGGCGTGAGTATTTGTATACAGTATTATTTTATCTCATCTACACGATCTTGGTGCAATAGACTAGACAAGAACAATACTTTGTCTTAATTGCGAGGAATAGTGGCATATACACGTAAATATTGCCCTATATAACTATAGCCAAAACTATGATAATATGTGAACGCCAAGTGAAAATGCGCCTTGTGCCAATGTCATACTTTAATAGTTTTACTTCAGACTTTTCATGCCTGTTTGCTCATTTACTTTATTCAAATTTAAGTAATTTTAAATTGAACTAGTTAAACGAAAATATTTTTAATGGATTAGAAAATATAGTTTGAATGTAATAAGTTTCAATATTGTACGACTAAATTCTTGCGTCATTTGCCATCTATCGCCGACGCTCGCTCTCAGCTAAATGACAGAATCGATAGCCTGGCGCCGCCGCATGCCAAAGCAAGTGGAAAGAGCCGTAAGCGCCATGAAATCTGTGTCGCTTACGCGTTTTACTGAAAACCTTAAGAGAGCATGCGCAGTGAGGGACCAATTCTTAAACTGACCGTGTTTTGGCGATAACGGAAACTAACAAAAATATTTTCAACATGTCATACGGTATATTTATATCATCAAATTAATAATCTTTTTTCTTTCGGTTACTCTATCAGCATTAGAATCAGCAATGTGCGTAGATTACATGAATAATAAACAAAATTGTAAGCTTGCTAGAAGTATATGGCGTATAGACACTCGAAATTTCAAATGTGCCCTGAAAAAGTTTTGTGTCTAAGTTTAGGATTATGCTTATGAATTTTATGAATTGTGTCGTTAGAAGTTTTAGATAGATCATACGAGGATATTTATTGAGAACTTGCGAACCACAAGGTATAATAAAAAACTGGATATTAAAAAAAATACATTCATATACCCATTTATTTTCAAAAAAAAAAAAAAAAAATAGATGTTGTGGATCATCATCATCATCAGCCCAAATACGTCCCACTGCTGGGCACGGGCCTCCTCTACAACTGAGAGGGTTTTATGCCTTGGTCCACCACGCAGGCCTAGTGCGGGTTGGCGGACTACACACCTAAGAAATTCGTAAGAACTTTTAGGTGTGCAGGTTTTATCACGATGTTTTCCTTCACCGTTAAAGCAAGTGATAATTAGTTGTGAATACACACATAACTTCGAAAAGTCAGAGGTGTGTGCCTAGGGTTTGAACCTGCAACTGCCGAAATTCTCGACCGCGCGCCTAAACCTCGAGGCCATCACTGATTTTTTACTAATATATTAAATTGTATAATATTATAATCATTAATTACATTTACATGTATGCCTAGTATGGCTAGTTTGCCAGAAGGGTGATGGTTGAAAAATGCGTGATGTCAGTAAGGATTGAGCGCGCGGTTTTAGACCGGCTTCTTCCGGACGGGCGCGGATTTAGATGTCAGGCAGAAATCCATGACAATTGAAACTATTGTGTGATTAAATAGTTGTACGATGAAGGAAAACATCTGGGGTAACTAATCAATTAACTAATCAATTAATTTAGCTTATTATAAAATGTCAGATTATATTGAGGATAATAAGCCCTGGGAGTAAGTAAACTGATCGGAGGTTGCTGCAATTTGTATCGTTATGACATGTATGAGGTTAAATTAAATATAATAAATAAAAATGAAATTATAATTAAAAATTATCATATAAAAAAAATTACATTTCGTGTTGCTCAGGGAGTTTCTTGCCGTTTCTTCTCCACAGCGATAACACGTTTCGAAGCGGCAATAGTTTAAAAAAAACTTACTTGACGATTCAAAAGCACTTGTAAAAGTCTATTTGAATAAAGGTGATTTTGACTTTGACTTTGACTAACACTTGAGGTGATTTAAAATGATGTATGTATGTATTTAAAGTTCACTGTACCGTATAATGGATTAAGCCTCATTCTAGTGTACAATAAAAGATGGCTGCCTCCTATAATAGGACGAATAAGAGAAGATGAAAGAGAGGAAGTTTGCAAACAGTATCTAATAATAATGCACTTGATATATAATATTAAGCAGCTTTAGATTTTCGATATGGTTCTACAGCTCAAGTTACTTGTAGGTGGTTTAAAACAATTTAATTATCCATCCACGTACATCCACTGTGGCGTCTGAAGGTATCCCCCGAACAAGTTCATAATGAACCCGAGATGCAATTAGTCTTGTATCCGCTCTCGAGGAAGGATAATAACCGTGTACAATTAATAGTTAAAGCAATCAAAGCATTTCAGCTTAATATTAAGCACTGGTGAATAAAGTAAAACTCAACTTTTCTTCTTTTTCTGGAAATATGCTAAATGGTGACTTTCTATTATTTATTGTTATATAAGTTGGAAGTAAAATCACAAGGAGATAGAGTCACGCATATTAATTTTAAAATCTTAATGTTGATGAGTCAATTTGTAATCTATATTCTATATAAATAAATAAAATTGGAATGTCTGTTTGTAATATTGAAATAACCGCTTTTTAATAAACGCATATGGATGTATACACGGTACATACACCAAAATAACGTGTTTTACAATTTTTGTCTGTCTGTCTGTCTGTTTGTTCCGGCTAACCTCAGAAACGGGTGGACCGATTTTGACGGGACTTTTATTGGCAGGTAGCTGATTTAATAAGGAGTAAGTTAGGCTAAAAAATAAAAACAAAAACAAAAAATTAATAAAGAGTCGACTGTCACGCGGAACGAAGTTCGCCGGGTCGGCTAGTAATCAATAATGTCGATGAAGAATGCTTGACTGTTGAATTACTACTAAGCAAATGACTTTGTAGCTGGCAGCGGTTGGATGAGGAGGGCAGAAGATCGAGCCCAGTGGCGTGCCATAGGAGAGGCCTATGTCCAGCAGTGGACGCAAGAAAGGCTGCTGCTGCTGCTGATGATGATGATGAAATGACTTTATGTAACAAAAACTTATTAAAAAGTGATTTGTATCTTGTGTTTTTTAAATGAAAACAAGTTAAATAATTTCTTTGACATCATGGGAAATGTAACCACAACATTGTACATTTAGGGCTCGGTATATAAATTTAGGGAACAAAATATTGAGTAGCTCATTATATTTGTGGAAATTAAAGTCTGTTAAAATTATTCGCAGCCTGACGCGCGGTGCAGTGGGTGGGTGGGTGGTGCCGAGAGCTCCAGTAATTTGGACGGACATCGACGAATCCATACCGTTGTGCGTTCCGTCCATCGCAACTAGACACCTTTCCTATCGATTGGTTCATATCGTGTACTCAGTAGAAACAGCTGTTTTAACAGTGTGAATTTAATGCACAATCTTTATAATAGGTAATTTAAAGGAACGATAAAATGAATACAAATATTACTAAGTATGATTAAAATGGCGTTTTAACATAATGGCGATAACTTATCCCATTTTAAAACATGTGATGGCTTCAAGGTTAAACCGTGCGGTTGAAAATCCCAATGACGCGACCTTTAGGTGACAGCCCCGTGGCGCAGATGGCTAGACACCAGCTTGCGAAACGAGAGGCCGCGGGTTCGATCCCCGCACCGAGACAAATGTTTGTGTGATCCACAAATATTTGTTTCGGGTCTGGGTGTATGTGAGACCAAAAAAGTCTCTCGTAGTTTCTGATACCCACGACACAAGACTTGTATCTTAGTGTGGGATCAGAACTGTGTATGTGACTGTTGGGTTTATTTATTTATTTATTTCACCGGTTCAAATCCCAGGCATATCTGACATCTCATATATGCACATCTGACATTTAAAGTTATGTGTGTATTCACAATAAATTATCAAGTACTTACTTTAACGATGAAGGATTGAGTGGAAGGTGAAAAACCGTGAAGATGTCTGCAAACCTAAAGGTGCTAAGAAATATCTTAAATGTATAGTCCGCTAACCCGTGCTAGGACACACATGGTGGACTAAGGCCTAATCACTCTTAGTTGTAGAGAAGGCACGTGCCCAGAATTGAAACGTATATGAGCTAATAATGATGATGATTTTAAAAGTTCGAATATGTAGGGCATTCTTATTTTTTGCTATAATTTAAAGTTTTTAATTAATTCGTTTAAATAAAATAAAAAAATGCAATATAAGTTACACGGACATACATTGCTTTTTAAAAACATGTAAATGTCTGCCTGTGATTCGAACTTATAACCTATGCTATCCTGCATACATATTAATTTAATTAAAATATTTATAAACATCAGCAAATGATGTCGACTGAACCGAGCCCTCCCTTAAAAACAATCCTATATTATGACGTTGTTTAACGCGCTAATCTAGGAACGTATTGATCCGATTTAGAAAATTCTTTAATTTTTTTTTATTCTGGCACGGCAATATGACTCCACTGTACCTGATGGTAAGCACAGTGGAGTCCAAAAAAATAATACCGACCAGTGAGAAACGATTTAGTCACCCGCTGGTCGACACAATCATGCCGGCCCGCACAAATGCTTCTTCACGCTTCGCTTAAAGGTTAATAATTCATACAGTAATGAAATATTGTATTTAATAGGGGAAAAATATTCCTTTTGAAGTCTTTAGTTTCGCAAACGGCGCGGCGTTGCGGGCACCGTGTACTACAAAATAATGTCTGTTCATATTAATCTATTTTTTATTTAAACTTCTTGTACAATTGACAAAAAGGAAACAAATGAAAAAGTATCTCTCCGTTTCTCAGATGATTCACCTCTCAAAACGATCACAAAAGAAATTAGTGCCAAGTGCCAGTCTGAGTACTGAATATGGAAGTTATTGTACCGTTAGCGACATTTAATAAAAATGCGAAGTGGCTAGCTGCAGTACGCGCTTTGTGCAACCGTTCGTAAGAGCTACACTTTGCTTTGAAACAGACTTGCTAGTACAGGGGCGGCAGTAAGATTTCAGGCGCGTGACAAAAAACAGATACGCTTCACTCTGATTTATGTATAGATATACATACATATGCACAACATCCACATTTCGCCTTGTACTATGTATCCATCCCGATAAATAAGGGGAATATTCCCCATTCATCATCATCATCATCATCAGCCCATATACGTCCCACTGCTGGGCACGGGCCTCCTCTACAACTGAGAGGGTTTCCATTATCATTATCCATTCCCCATTATCTCCAACTATAATTAAGTATGGACCGAAATTGTTAATAATATTCACGTTTCTTACATAAACAGGTAAATTAAGACATCACTTTATATTATCTAATATCTAAATGTAAACTTAATTTCATGAAGAAATTATGAAATAAGACGGTCAAATCAAATAATTATGAAATGCTTGTGATAAGAAGCCACACACTTAGTCAATTATTAACCGCTTGACTCAAAAGAACTTAATAAGATAGTTATAATATTCATAGACGGGGGACTATAACCCGCCGGTTACGCTAGCTACGGCCCTCTCATTTTTAAGATGCTTTACCGCTGCGACAAATGAAATAACTTGGAACATCGCATAAATATTTTCTACGAGAACATACGAGTACTTCGTAAACAAGAAGCAAAAACGTAACTGAATAGATTCACAACGATTACTTTTTTTATATTTGAAGGGATATATTATAAAAAACATGAAATTAGGTGAAATTAATTATGCGTAGCGAATGGATCCTCAGTCCTCACATCATTTGTCCATGTGAAAGCAAAACATTAATGCGGTTAAAATTAACTCTGGTGGCCGTTGGGAAATCATTCGTATGAAATAGAATGATTATATTCCAGTCGGTTACCTAAAACCTTGTATTTATTTATGTATACGAAACTGATCGAGCGATGTTGAGGACGATTTAAGTGAATAAAGCATCGGTTTAAATTGTGCGCGGGTCACGAATAGGTATGTTATGGGCCGGTCTCCTAGCAGCCGGATATAAATAAACCAAGCAACCGGGTCAGATTTGCCTTCAAAAGATTATTGCACTCGAATGACATACGATGTAGTGACTATTCCCGGTATGGAAATTTATGCCATCGTTCAAAACGGAGGCAAATTGTCAAACAATTTCCTATAACCTTTACTGCGCTCAATAATGAATATGTCCAGGCAATAAATATGGCAGGTACTGCGTGGGGGGTACCACCTCCGGTCACTTACATGGGACGGCAAAATTTTATTGTTCGCAATGAGCACGCGTTTCACTTTGAAAGTTGAAAGAATTTTAATCAGGACACGTCGATCTTCCGATTCTTTATCTATACTAATATATAAAGCTGAAGAGTTTGTTTGTTTGGTTGAACGCGCTAATCTTAGGAACTACTGGTCAGATTTGAAAAAATCTTTCAGTGTGAGATAGCTCATTTATTGAGGAAGGCTATAGGCTATATAACATCACGCTAAGACCAATACGAGCGAAGCACCAATAATAAATGTTTTAGATCGGGGGCTTTTTTTCTTTTGAGATCTTCCGCTGCATGCGCTGCGGAAACGGTTAACGTTTCGCTAAAATAATGTATGACAGAATTGTTCCCCTTTAAAAGTTCAAAAAAAAAGTCCGCGACAGCATTTATGTCTATCTTTTAAGGTTGGCTCACTATAACCTTTTTTATGCTAAGCAAATTTGTTCTAAAATAATTATATATAATTATTTGTGAAGATCTTTTTATAAAGATGATATTAATCCTTATCCAAATAAATACGTTATTCATCACAAGTATTTAATTTAAAAGAAAGGGGAATGCCCAAATGACTATGGATCTTAGTATCGGCAAAAATATTTTTGTGCCAAGTTGGAAACCGCTGTATAGTGTTGGAATTAATATACACTATCAATAAAACTAAATAGAACTATCCTAATAAGCGGGGTTCATGGTAACTATGGGGTCAAAGAATAATATAAACACTGCACACTAAGAAGCAGCAATGCTAACTATATGGAGTCTCTTACTCAAAATCACTACCTAAATAAACACACCTGTTATTAATAAACACACGAGGAATATGAAAAACATTCATATATATGTTTATGCGAAAAACAAACGCAACTGCAGTTCTTGTATAACATATGGTATTGACATGACTATGACATTATCCCGCCCGCCAACCAATTTCAGTGTTGCCAAGTGCAAAGTCGATTTATTATTGATTACTTTATAATCGATATTTCCCATGGTGATCATGTAGGAAAAAAAAAATTTTGTATTGTCATTATATTGTCAGGATGTTCAATGCATGGTTCCTTGTTAAATCTGTTATTAATAATATCTAGAGAGCTATTAATTGATGTGATTGTTGCAAATAAGCACGTTGGTGAAACGCAATGTGCGAATAGGCAAAAATCTGTGAAGTAACTTTTTCGAAAAATGATTGCGTTTGATAGTAGAAACGAAATACTATGGCAACCGTCACCAACCATTGCTAAAGAACTTTGTTACTTTACTTACTGGTTACTTTTATTTAAATAAGTCTTATTATTAACATTTCACGCTAGCGAACACACTGGCATGAGCTGGTGATAGCTTACAACAATACTGATATTTTTTTTTAATAGTAAATAAATTAAAATCGATTTGATATCCTATTTATCGATAATCTGATATCCCGTGAACAGATTTTTTGTCATGGCAACATTACTTTATGAACTGACAACAGAAAATGTAGGAACTAGGTAAATAAATATAAAGACTTATTATCTTAATCTATTTTATCCGGCAAATGTAAGATCAACTAATGCGATATAAAACCATTACAATTAAAAACAAGAATTGTTGATATTACTAGCTTGTGGCACAACCTAAAAAAAATGCGATACTGCTTTTGGGCATTCTCCTTTGCCCTTTACATCATTAATTTGATTTCAACGAGTATCTTAGTAGATATCGCAGTTTTAAAATAACAACTCAGCGAAAAAATGATCAAGCGCGCAATAATGATGTACAAGGCGCCGGCCGGCCGGTGCGCGGCGGCACACGTTTCACGTCTATTTGACCGATTTGAATGTTTTTTTGGTATGGATATAAATGGGACGTCTACGCGGACGGAGTCGCGAGCAAAAGCTAGTTAAAAATAAATATTAAATACTATTGAAGTATGAGATTTTATATTTCATGTTGTATATTTTTGAGCCCACCATGGAGCTATAGAAGCTATCTTAAGCGTGGAAATTACAGCCACTAGGCCAAATTTAATTGTTTTGTCTCGGGTGATGTCCGAATTTTACAGATCACTTCTCGTATTATTCTTATTAAAATCGTTTCTTTTAAAGTATATTATACTTAGTACCTGTGCGATAAAGGTGCAAATTTGTATATCAAGCGCCTTACTCTTTGTCGCCATGATTAACGAAACGTAAACTTTTTATAATGAGAATGATCTTTTTTAACCTTTAACTAGTGACGTGTAGTCTCACAGGCGTCGCGTGTTTGCAAATTCTTAGAATTGACCACTTCTCCCTGCTTGCGGAGACCCAGCGTCTTAGTAGCTTTTGTTTTAGTGCTAAAACGACCATCGAAGAAGGCAAACGCGTTATCGGTTGTTTTACACTTAAGTAATACGACTTAGAAAATTGACCGTAGCCTATGAGGCTACATGTCCCTAGTTGTCATACAAATACTTTTACGATCTATCTCTTAATGTTTGGTGCAAAATGGCAGAAAACACTAGGAAACCTACCTCTCCTACGAATTCATCAAAAAATAAAAAAAAATACGAACATATGACCCATCGTTTGAAGAGGAATTCAATGTCCTCATGCTGGCTTCAGACCAATATGACAGTGAATGTGATATTGACGAGTTCTTGGTTTACGATCGTGAAATTTTACATCTTCGTGAAAGTGATCAAGATAAAGACCTAGAGGATAACATTCCAGAAGAGGACCGATAGTTCTGATGATGACCAGCCTCTTTCGGAATTACAAAGATCGAATTATTATTACAATGTTCTCGCCCTTTTTGCAAAAAATACCAATGATTTTATGCCAAATTGAGCGGGTGTCAGAATTTTTAGTTTTAGTTTTTATAAGTGGTTTTAATGTTTTTTTGTTGCCTCTAATATAAGATTTTAAGAAAAAAGTGTTGAATTTGGCATAGAATTTATATCAAGTCTATTAAAATGGTAAAAAGGATCTCATGTCAATTAAGGCTAAAAATTACCACTAATTGTTAATTATAGTTTTTTTTCTAAGTAATCATAAAAATATGATTGAATTCATTTAAATTTGTTTTATTGTATACCAAGAGTTAAATACAAACACGATTTTAAATCATCCACATGCAATTTTGAAATTTTTTTAAATTTCGAAGTAGTAGCCTGTGAGACGTCATGTCCCTTAAAGTGTTATAAATTTGTCATGTCCCTAGTTAAAGGTTAAGTTTTTCGTTAGCGGCTTGTTTGTCAACTCTCTCAGTAATAAATATTGAATCCTTTGTGCTATATTCTCGTCCGCACCCGCACCTGGCGGGTCGACGGAGTACACGCCTAAGAACATTTGCAGGTTTTCTCACGATGTTTTCACCTCTAAAGGTACGTGATAATTCATTGTGAATACGCACATAAATTCGAAAAGTGCCTGGAGTTTGAACTCGCAACCGACGAAATTCTCGAACACGCGCCTAAACCTTGAGGCCATTATTACATATTACTTTAAAACAACTTTCTGCTCATATATTTAATTATAAAATATAAATAGAATCAAAACGATTTGTCATTAACTTCCAACGGAACGAGCGATATCGACGTATTCTTGAAACAACATGCCGCGCAGGCGAGCTAGAATTAAATGCGCCAAATCAGATTAGATTGGGGTGGAAGTGTCACGGTCGCCGTAAACCCTACTGACACTAATTCCCATTGCCCTTGAACTTATGGTCCCTACGAACTTGAACTTGTCAAAAACGAACGAATTGCCGCCAAAGAGCGCGACGGAAGCGTATCAAGATGTACATATTTTTGCGTGGTCCCGTTGCCAGGTGCGAGGACGATGACAGTTGAGGGGTAGGGTGGCCGTGGGGCGGCGGACAGAGGCGTGGATGGGTGCGGTGGCGGGGGTGCCGGGTCGGGGGCGCGGTGGGATGAGGCTCGGTGGAGCAGGGGTCGGTGGAACGAGGGGTCGCTGGAACGGGGCGACTCGCCGGCCCTCGGGGTGAAAATATGCACTCTCCACATGTGTTAATAGACGAGTTTATTTTTGTAAATATTTGGCAGTAACTGTATGGTATATTACGAGTTTTATGGTTTATAGATTTATGCTTCATAAAACTGGCTTATCATTTACGGTACATAGTGAAGTTAATAATATTTAAAAACAGAATAAATTTTAATATAATCAAAAATGTAAAAATAATCTGTATTGTTATATTTATAAATATTTTTTGCTTGCATTAAATACTATATTTTGTTTGAAACTATTTCGTTTTATTCCACTAGTAATATGCAGAGCCGTCGCTAGATAGCGCTAGTAGTATTCTGTAGCGCAGTTGTACATTAAAAATAAGTTTATTCGTAAAGTGTGCGCTATGCCGAGACATACCTACTATGGTTATAGGTGTAATTATAACAAGTCATAATAGATTCATGTTTTCGTTGTACTAAGGGAATTTCTCGATTGATTATGGAAATCTTGTTTTTACATGGTAAATGTTACTCTGAAGAACATCGCTACATTGCTGAATGAGTAACTTACACATCCAGTAATGGAGCGTATTTCAATGAATGTAGTTTTTAAAATTTACGATACTGTAACAAAATTGGTCCTTTACTCCTGCCTGCTTTCGCGCCCCTCCGATTTGCTGCCCCGTATTTAATCAACTGCGGCTCGGTGGCAGTTGATTAAGTTTACTACATGTCTAAATTACTTTAATCTACTTAAATCAGTGCATTATTTTACAAAATTTTGGAATTTAAGGAAACAATCTAATAACTTAGTGTATACCATTACAATCTACACTGCTTTACTGTTTTTATATTTTCTTTCAAAAGTAAAATTTTCTCTACAATATTTTCATAAACCGACGCAACTTAAGGACGCATAAGGAAAAACCGAAGTGGTATCTATCTATATCAGCCATCGTGCCTCCCATACGGATAGGAATTAGGCCTAGTCCCACCGCGGTGTTCTAGTGCGGGTTAGCAAACTACATATTGTTAATTGTGCAGGTTTCCCGTCAACGTTTTCCTTCACCGTTTAAGTGCATGATAATTCATTGTGAACACACACATAACTTCGAAAACTCAGTGGTGTGTGTTATGGGTTTGAGCGCCGGACCGCGAGATTTTATCTCGACCGCGCCTAGTTCCAGTCATAAACGTGATTATCGCTCAATTTATTGATGTGTCGCCCTCTGGTTTACCCTTTTGCTTTAAACACGCAAATGATGTCGATTAGGGCGGTTTGGGCGGTGTGGAGATGAGACAGAGGGCGACATAGGGGGAATGCGCTCAAAAAAGCTCACTGATTCACCCATCGTTACAATGGACATGTAGCAAACGGCATTTTGACTATCATATTTCCAATTAATAAATGCAATATGGCGTGACGTAGGCAGACGTAATGGTCGCAGTATTATGCAGGATTTAACATTTCTAATTGGAATAACGAACGGCGAACAAAGGACGTTATCAGTTTTAATTGAATATCAAAAAGATGGGACGTACATATCAATGGCAAATTGGAAATTTCAGTCTCGTTTTCCCGTGGCACGAGTGTTTACCGTGAGACTTACAATTCTCGGGTTTGATTGCCGAGGCAGCATTTTTATTCTGAGACAAAATTACATAATAACATAGAGCCTACTTGAATATTAAAATACACCTGGCGACACGTACATTCAGATATACATATCTGCCTTCCCTTTCATGGATATAGGCGTGGGTATAGGTGTAGGTTTGTGAATATATGAGCACATATTTAAAACTCATTATAGTTGTTTTAGTGACAGAACACGGATTAATTCAATATACAATTAAGTAATATATGTACACACATACATGCTATACGCAGGGAACAGTTTGAGACTTCATTAGTCAAACATATTACATTCCGATATTATATTAATTAGCCGTTTAGTGCATTAAGCCGGCTTATGACGTACAAACGGCTTATTAAATCCCCTGGCACAGGCGTTGCTTCGCGGAATTGATTATTATGTTGATATACATTGCAGTATACAGTATACATTGGGATGATGATGTTGAACTTTTCATTTTACATTTCGTGCGTTCATTGATCAGACTTCATAAAAAAATTGAAGAAACTTACAATCAGAATGACTCTTGCTAAACTCTAGTGGGGCTAAATAAATGGCGTTATTTGTTTTTAAAAGGAAACGAAAGTCAGAGGGAAAAATTTTTCGTCGACAAAATCCAACGGATTAGCAAGCTAAAGTGACTTTGGATAACACAATTTGCTTTAAGAACTGATAGCCACTGATATTCTCTCACAAGATGAACTGAAATTCTTAAAATTGCTAGACTGCTTTTAAAATCTTTCGGTGTGGGGTAAGACTAGCGGTGGATGTCTTTTTTAATAGAGCGTAATTAAACCAAACACGAACATGTTTCATCATATTGTAAAACAAGTTAGAAGGCAAGGACACTTTCAGGCATTCTTCTTCAAGGACCTAAACACGGACAAGGTTTTGCTTCAAATCTAGTTTATTATAGAAATCCAAGAAGGACATGACACTTATAATACAGAATTTATATTCTTAGAATAGTAAATCCGGCATCCTACTTCTATCTACTTACTTACTTACCTTCACTGTTGTATACAGATTGGTTTAACTCACACATTAATGAAATTGTTTGTGTATAACGGTTAAATGCGTACGTCTAATAATAATCTCACATGTTTCCTATTTCGATATTATTAGTTTTGAAATTACACTAATAAAATTCGTAAATATATTTGGTTATCTATGATCTCAATATCCATGTTATGTCATTAATACACTTAAATAAATATACGATTCCATTGTGTAACATGTGCTAGAAAAATGTCTTTAGATTGCAATCTTTCCACGTATGAGTGTCATTAGTATTGAGCAAGCCGGTAAAGTCTGGTAGGACATGAGAGATCATTAGACGGTAGTGATACATACCAGTGGCGGTACTTCCATAGAAGCCCAAAAGCGTTACACGTTAATTGTGTAATGTCCAGTTTGATTTTTTTTTATTGTGGAGTCAGTATATACTCATTTATCTGTCAAATTGCTTTTGTTAAATAAAGATTTTAAGCTTAAAGATTATTCGGAATTCTATAATTCAAGCTAGGCTTTTGGGCTTCTATGGAAGTACCGCCACTGATATATAGATGTCCACATACCTGGCCTTGGCTGGGTCTTCGCCGCTGTGTCGTTTGGTATGTATGGTGCCTTTCTCCACGGGCGCCAGTTCGCCGGTCCGACCTGTTGCATCCTGTAGAGTGTACGCTAACATAATTACCGTACAAAGTCGCGACAAACTTGCCTTGTAAATGCAATTTGTGAAGTCGGCGCGTTTACACAGGCCGCCCGACCCCGGCGTAAGTTCCCTAAGTGGATCCCGTCAATTATGAATGCTCAAACGGGGTATTTTAATACGATTTGGCAACCTCGCTGCTCGATCGGTAAAAGATTTTAAGTGGCTCCTTTGAGACTTAGAATTCATGAGTAGGATCTCATATTAGTATAAAATATGCAAAGCTTTATCACCGGAGGAAATAGTACAAAAATATTGAAGGAAGATCAAAAGTTTTCATCATTACATTAGCCAGTAAACAGTCTCTCTTCACACTTGCGCGCCTTGATATTGGCAATCGATTCGAATTGGCCTGTGTGGGTTACCTGCGAGCCCGTGCCGGGGCCGTCGCTGTGTCCCGACGTGGCCTTCCTCATGGAGGTGAGGCGGTAGAAGGGCGGCGTCTCGGTGCGCTCGATCAGACAGTTGAGGGTCTCCACGGTCTGCAGCTCCGTCATCATCTCGTCCAGAAGGCGCTCGGGCCGCGAACGAGCCAAGTACAGCACCACACGCTTTGCCTAACAAACGAGAAAATATTTCAGTGAATGGATGTCGGGAGCTTAGGGGAGAAATTTGGTGAATATTCAATTTTTATATAATAACCGCCGTAAAATTATTCTCTAATCCGGCATTTGGCCGTTGTCGACTTCACAATTTTCTGATATGCATTAATATAGCATACACTATGTATAATTCTATTTTTGTTTAAGAAATAATCAGTAAACTATACTATAATAATATTGTGGCAAAGATTAAAGCCTCAAAAGGAAATCAAGAAGGGCGCGCCAAATCTATTACAACTTTAGGTCGATTAGCTAATCTAAAACATTATACTCAATATGGTCTGTATATTTTTAATCCAATCTTTAAAATTATAAACGTGAAAATAGCCGCTGGAACGATTTGAATCATTTTTGAAAGGACGTTCAGGGTAGGGCCTAAGCCTTGTAATGGAGGCCCGTAGGGTACTTTTTATGGACGGTAAATTGAATGACTTGAATTAAGATGAATGACGAATTGAATTAAAAACTGCGTCCGGGCGGAGCAGGTCTCCACATCTAGTAATTATATAGCTAAAATCGTGTCACGTACTTTGATACTCCCGACGCGTTATGAGCAACTCCGACTCTTTAGTATCACAAATAATCATGTAGAAACAAGTATTCGTGGATCATATTGTAAACGTTCTGTAAACGTCTTGCTGCGAGTATCGAGCTCCCCGGGTCTCCATCAACAAGGTGGTCTTTAACCAGCTGTCTGAAGATGTCAATTCGTAATACAAGCATTCCGAAACACCCCTAATTGCTAATGTCGTAGTTATGACGTTAAGATCGATATGTAAAAATCACAACAAAGTGCATGATGATAGCACTTGTGAGGTTTTACAGCGCGTTATAAAAACAAACATTTCAATTGGCAATGAAATGAATGAGCGAGAAGTGTGTGCGCTGGTGGCGTGTTGCTAGCGCAGAGATTGGGGGCACGCGGCGACCGCACCGGCCTCGTGAGGTGCTAATCGAGCTGATGGAAGATAAATGCATCCTGGTCGAGTGCACGCGTGACTCGTACCCTTGGGATCCACTTGCCAGTACCAACAATGGAACTGGGGCGGCCATTTTCAGATACGATTACAGCGCTATTTTTATCGTTGCCGATGGTGATGCGTAGGCATCCATTCTATTGGATTTTCAAACCGCCTATACTGTTGAGGGGGGCAACGCTGGCTTTCAGTTGTTTTGTCTATCCTTACTCCAAACTTCCGCACTATCAACGTCATCCAATATTTACTGGTTTAAGATACACGTAAAGCTAATGAAACAGCCATCTACTATATGAAAATACTAAGAATTATTTTTTAAGCCGTATAAGAAAAAAATCCAATCTTAGATCATGCGATTCATGATAAAATTGGTGTGTAAATGTGAAATGAAATAATATTTATTGAATCTATAAAATGTCAAATACATCTATTAGATTTACATATCTCAAGTTTTTACATTTCAAAATGTACTGTACCACCCTGTTCGGAAGGCAGTCATCACTAGAGAAGATCGGGCAAGAAACTCTAGTGTTGCTCTTTTCCAATTAAGAGATAGTTTACAATATTGATACAAAGACTAAATTTCCTGAATTAGAGCAGCTCATTAATACAATCTTAGACTGTTGTATTGAATATGTGAATAACATAGTCATCTTGAATGGAGAATCTGTGATGAATAAACAGCAGTAACAAAACAAATTCGTTATCCAGGCGGTCCTGATTCCGGTTGGAGCGGTTGCTTGGTAACTCGTAATGAAAGGAATGCTAGGGAGCGGAGACACGACCCTTTATTGGGTCAAGGACTCGGAAAATAATAACTTAATGATGAATTCGGTGTGTTTGTAAACTTGCTCGAGAGGTAGTGAAAGACATTTTTGTATTGAGAAAAATGCGACCAATTTGATCTTTTATGAAGATAATTGTAAAACTATCGTTTTTCGGTGTCGAATAATTTATTGTTAGCTACGAACCAACCATAAGGCAAGAAAACATTTATCCATAAATCATAATGTAGTGGCGACTGGTAATGTGTTGATCTCGGGAGCGACTCGGTGCGCTAACTCGGCGCCGGCGACATGGCATCCGCACGCCAATAACCCGATTTAGGAGCCACACGCCGCCTCCCAACAGGGTTGACATTTTTGCCCTGGGACACTAAGCCGATTTGCGAGTGATTCGATTCCAAGAGTTCAAATGCAGGGCTGGGCATTAGATGAAAATTATGTGAGCGGGAAATGAAGCGTTTATTCATGTTGTCGCGAGCATTACCAACCCGTTTAATGATATACATATTTTTAACGAAATAATTTTAGATTTTCTGCAGTTACTATTTGTAAATGTGTTTTTGGTCGCAACCTAACTAACGTAGTGTTAAGAAGACTACACGGCGTTGATAAAGAGATGTAAATCACATTAAATAAAATTAATTTTTAAATAATAATAGAAAATGGTCGCTGGATGCAGGCTGCCTCCAACAGGTCACTATGGAAGTCATTGGGGGAGGCCTACGTTCAGCAGTGGACTTCCTTAGGCTGATAATGATGATGATGAATAGAAAATATTCTAGCAGTAACACCAGAGCGACCGAATACAAATAATAATGATAATTGTTTTTAACTGGCGCCCAATGCCATATATTGTAGCTTTTGAAGGCTCTGTGTGCGCTGCGTGTTATCCCTATTTTCGATTCAATTATTCCACTATGAATCGAACGTTCACGTCACAAAGGATACTAGATTACATAACGGTGGTATCGTGTTGCGTTGTCATAATTAATCCCGAGCTTAGTACAACATCGGAGGTGAGAACTGGCGAATCTCGGCACGATCCGAAGTATTACGCTCGTAAAGCCAAAGGTCCAATGACGCCGACACGCGTACGAAAACGGAGGAATCTATTGGTTTACAAACAAGAGTTTCGTATGCGTAAGACAGTGTGTGTTGCTTATAGACAGTCCCAATGTAACTGCACTAAAACACTATATATAATGGAGTGTAATTCTTTGTTTTGCAATTTCTTAGTCATGAATACAGTAATGATTTGAAAAGATATATATTTTCGCTTTAAATATTAGCATAAAGTTGAACAGGCTTGAACAGACATTGTGTTGCCTTTGTTAAAAGGATAATGTCGTTGACATTCGCAATTTTGAAGTTAATGGTAAATTAATTCAATGTAAAATATGTGTTGTTTTATTTAATTTAATAAGTCTTAAATGTAAATATGGCTAAGTGTACTTAGTCGTGATGGCCTCGAGGTTTATGCGCGTGGTCGAGACAAATTCTCGGTGGTCGCGGGTTCAAACCCACACACCTTTACCTGTTTCTAGTGAAGTGTGTATTCGCAATTAATTATCACGAACTTTAAAGATGTTGGAAAACATCGTGAGGAAACTTGCACATCAAAAAATTCTTATGAATTTCTTAGGAATATCCGCCAAATAGTACTAGGCCAGCGTGACAAACTAAGGCCTTACTCCTCTCAGTGGCAAAGGAGTCACGTGCACAATGTATAGACGTACAACTTGGTACTTACATAAGGCAGGAGCTCGTTGGGCGCCATCCCGGAGACGATTATGAGGTAGCGTATGATCACCTTGAGGTTGTTGGGCCAACACGCGCACAGCGTCGACCACAGCTCCTCGATCTCCTTCGGGTGGTTGTCGGAGAACTGAGAACAAATATACTGCGTGAAAATAGTGCACATGAATTTATATATCGAAGGTCGGTTACGAAATTAAATGCGCATTACAAATCGCATACTTTCAACAACATTATTATTGTAAAAAATATAAATATAAAAAATTACATGCAAATTTAACGACCCGGATTATAAGCACCTAGCCGAAAATATTTCTGCTTTTCATTAATATAATAACTAGAAAATATATTTTAGAACCCTTTGCGAAAGCTATATTAAATTCACGATAATTTCAAAGAGAGTGATTATAAAATGAAACATAATTTAAATAAGTTCCATATTTTATTAACTAGACTTTGGGTCGTTGGTTTGAATAAAATAAAACAAAGGTACAAATACCATCCTCTATTATCTCTCGTATTTTTTTCTAATTTTCTACTTCTTCTATGCTTTAGATAATTTCCTACAATCTCAATTTTAATTTTAAATTTATGTAGGTACTCCTGCAGAACTGTGGGGAAAATTAAAATTTTCAATTGCCAATTTAACACGTGCACGAAAATATAACCCCTCTGTTGTTGTTTTCGATAATGGCGGCGTGACTTGAACGCATGTCTCATGTACGTATGTATGTACATTTATCAACCCTTTGCAGCGGCCAGTACTTGACTCGGTGGATCGATAAAGGACATGTCGGACTGAGGGTACTACATTGCCGTGTCACCATCACCACTACTACGATCCACAAGCGTTAAATTTTGGAACAGGCACGACAAAGTGACCGCTATTGAGTTAACTCCAAATTATACAATTAAAACAGTTCATTTATTAAAGTTACCTGCAATAGCAGCAGTGTAGTGGACCGATTTCTCTAAGTAGTAGAAAAGACCCGATCCCAGAAGTGGGATGTGTATTGGCTATTATATTACAATTTCTACATTCTTATATAGAATTGATTTTCAAGTTTTCTTACTGCAATGAGAGGCTTGAATAATATTTAACAGTGCATTAACCTTTTATGAAAGAATCAATACTCTATAAAGAGAGTTATAAAAATTATTCATTTTCCTTTTTGGTGGGCGCCAACTTGGCTGTGCGTCTGGTATTGCTTAATTCCATTTCCTATTAGGTGGGCCGTATACTCGTCTGTATTCGACAACGATGTAATAATAATAATTAACATTCATAAAATAACAAAGAACTAACATAAAATATTTACGCATATAAGTTATTATAAGAATTGCAACCATCAATTAAACCAACGAGACGCAAGCGATATGGGGTTTCCTACAAAGTGTACCTCGTAGCCAAAACATGCAAAACGCTAACAAAAACAAAGAAGGAAAATATGGCCAATGACATGGCGACAGAGCATTCAATTTGCCGGCGCCGCAAAGTTAACGAAGGGCTCTCGGCGCGCGAGGAAGCGGTGGCGCTCGGCCGTAACTGACCTGCACACGGCGCCACAACAAACAGGATTCGCATATTTATGTTGTGTAAGATGTTAAACACATAAAATAGTTTTTTTCCATTAAATGTATCATAAATATGTTAAATATGTACTCTTTTCGTCAATCATGTCATCTCTGTGTTGAATTTTATGGCTTTTAAAGAATTATCAACATTTATGTACCTTTTTTACATTTTTTTACAAACTACACATGTTTATTTTCATTATAAACTTAATTAATGGCTATTTGAAACACATCGAAAGCGTAGTAATTTTGTATTACACGATATTGAGAACAAAATTGCGGCTTATTACACGAGAGGTCTAACAAACTGTTTCTACGCTATTAAATAATGGACGCTACCAAACTACTTTCAACATTCTAGAAGTTTCCAATGCGCATCTTACAGTAGTTATTAATAAAATGTCCGTTTTTTGTATGGATGTCTTCGTTTATATTAAAAAAATACTTTAGCACAATGCAGACATTCACACAACGTATGTATGACCAAGCAACCGACATTCAAGGCGTGTGCAGACACGGCATTGAATTTTACATGAACATGTCTGTTCTAGATCTTACATTGAATAATTTGTTAGCATACGGGGTTGTTTTACTGTAACTTTGTACAATTCTAGCGATTCATAAAACTCACTAGGAGTGTTACGTTTTACGAGTAACTCACGTGTAACCGTGTAAACCATACAATGTATGAGAGTAGAGAGTAAGTGCCATACAAGAGGCCATGATTATTAATCGACTGGTAGGTGGTTCAATTCTTGTTTTATGTACATGCGTATACTGAAACTGTTTACAGTATTACTAGAAAATATTAATAATGTGAAGAAGAGATTATTTGTTACGGTTTCTAAATCCATACAGTTGAACTTTTTTGCAAGAGTATGGTTTATTATGGTAAATACGAGTAAATATATGGGATTTTGGTAACAATGTAGGGCTCCTTTATTAAAGCGCAAAATTTTTCAGCACTATGGATGCCGCATTCCAGAATCCCGTGATACATACTTCCGATATTAAATTAAGCGCGAATAGTCGTCGACATCACAACAAATATTCACAAGTGCCGTACACGTTTAAAATTGCGAGCCCATTACTGGCCCCGGACTGATTTTTAATTAAAATTCTTCAGCAGGGGTGGTAATAAAAGGTAATTATTCTGATAAATTTTACTAGTATAGTGACCGTCTACCTCGGCCGGTCGCAGCGTCCACCCCATTCAAGGTTATAACTGCATAGGCGGACCGGGGCGATGGGGGCGATGTTGTACGCACACAAACAATGCCAGGGGGTGGACAGGGGGACGCGCTCCCAAAATTTTACCCTACCGAGCGCGCCAGACACCGAGGGGGAAATGCGTACTTTTGAATCAGCCGTGTGCGTAGTAAAACGATGTCTAAAATGTATTGATTTCACGATTAGATTCTCACTGGGTCACTGGGTATCGCCATATTAAGTGGGGATCGTGAATTTGTTTCTGAGCAATTATCGCAAGTATTTTTTTTAATAATTTAAAAAGATGCTTATTTTGGCGATGTGATTTTGATAAATTCGTCTCCGCGACTAAGTCGAATTTCTAGAACTTAAACATTTAATCACACAAATTATATCTTCATGACTTTAGGCACATAACAATTGATCTATGTACATAACATTCCAGTCCGGTGATGACCGCAGTATACTAAGCATTAAAAAGCATTTTCTGATAAATAAATATTTTTGGGTTAAGTTTGATTCATCATTCTTCAAAAAATTTTTTTTAGTAACGACACGAAATATCGCCTACATTTTTCTATAGCAAATATCGTAGTCGTCCCAATGGGCGAGCTATTAACATCGGTAAGTCAACACACTTTTACAGCCGAGGGCGATATGGCGTTACGGTAACAACCCCGTCGATTTGGGAAAAGAAAATATTGGGAAGCCATTGCGTTGCATCGTTTGCTGGAGCGGTGTGGGTGTGGGCGCGATTGGGCAAGGTCGCCACGCGTGACGGATGGGACAAACATGGGCGCGGCGCAATCACTCCACCGCGCCACCTTACAACCCTTCGCGACCTTCAACTGTCAACCACGCAGACACCTTGTCCACCAGGTCATGAGGACAACGTTCTTTTTCTAATTCCTCAAAACAAGCAAACTTTTGTAATCATCATCATCATCAGCCCATATACGTCCCACTGCTGGGCACGGACCTCCTCTACAACTGAGAGGGTTTAGGCTTTAGTCCACTACGCTAGCCTAGTGCGGGTTGGTGAACTACACACCTAAGAAATTCCTAGGAACTTTCAGGTGTGCAGGTTTCATCACGATATTTTCCTTCACCGTTAAAGTAGGGACGTGATAATTCATTCAATGTCAGAGGTGTGTGCCTATGGTTTTAACCCTCGACCGTCGAGATTGACGACCGCATGTCTAAACCTCGAGGCCATCACGACCTTGTATTTTTGTAAGCTCTCTGGTTTGTGCAATCTGTCATGTTTTAATTCTCACGTCTAACTATATTTAGTATGTTACGTTACAAGCCTCCCGGCTCAGCTACGCCACAATCTGATTACGTCTTTCTCTCAGAGTCAATAATACGAGGCAATGCCAGTAATCTTAGTAACATAGTTTTAATATGTTAAAAGTGAAAAATAATCAAATTATTTGCACTTAATCCCAATTCGCAAAACTAAATCATTGCACAGTTAACAACATTGTCGCACTATAGTTGAACTTGACCCTGATCCAAATCTCTAAATAGAATTCAAATAGTAAATTGATGTGTCGCCGCGTGGTCGCTGTGTGAGTTGTGACCGCGATCCAGCAACAAGCAAACAACGAACCGATTGTGAGTGCGCTTCACTTGCAAAACGTTGTTGAGGTGCAGCGAGTACAGTTAACACTCGAGTGCAATCACGCCAATTGGTAACAAAACCCAGGTGGAATTTCTCAATTGACAATATCTGAGCACATGACACACGCGGGGATAGCATGCTGTGGGGCGATTGTACGTAATCCACAATAACGGATCACAAGTGGAGATCTAAGTTAAGGACTGTTCTAGGGCGAGAAATGCCAAATCATTGAATATACACGACCTTCACATCTAATTTGTAATATTGAAGATATTACTAATTACAATAGACACGCACCTACACCACCGCAACCTTATAATGAGCTAGGGATACTCTGACGGAATGACTTCTCACCTCACATAAACAAGCCTTGCAAATAAATACAGGTTTGTTGTGGTCGGTAGAATCATCGTATATTGAGTGTGCAATTTTCCTATCAACAGCCTGATTGTGGTGGATCGGTGTTGTCGAGCTCCCCTCGAGACCGGCCGTGACTGCCATTATCACGCTCCAGATTCCTAGTAGTGCATTACAGGTCCCTGCACTGCGTTTATATTCCAATCAGAATCAACTGGGAGTCCTTTATCATTGACCTGGATGCGATCTGCTGCGATCTAGATAGTTCGCCGGATAAGTTGTTTACAATGAGCTGAGCTGCGATGAGATTGAATTTGAAGCGTTAGCCAAAGTTAGCAAATTGATGTTTGGTTATTCGAGTCAAATTCAAAATAATTTACTAATATAGATCCCAAAGTAACTTTTATAAACGTCCATACTAGATTATTATCAGATTCGTAAAGTGATTGGCAGGGCTTGAGAAAACAACTCGATACATAAAATATTCTACAAATCTCCAGACGTGTTTGTTATGCTAAAATTTGGCAATACTTGGAAGTAACAAGCTTACTTGTAGAAAATACTTAAACATAGCGTGATATTTATAAATTAAAATTCTGCCAAGATCGAACTAAAATGAAACGTTTTAATTCTGATTTTTGTGCAAACAACGTTCGGGAAACTACGCGACGTCTTCTCGTCCAAAATACCTCAGTGCCTGAAGACGAAAGTCTTCGATAGTTGTGTGTTACCAGTGATGACATACGGCACTGAGACGTGGCCTCTCACTATGGGCCTCATTAGACGGCTCAGAGTCACTCAACGAGCTATGGAGAGGGCTATGCTCGGGGTTTCCCTACGAGATCGAATCAGAAATGAGGAGATCCGTAGGAGAACTAAAGTAACCGAGATAGCCCAGCGGATTAGCAAGTTGAAGTGGCAATGGGCCGGGCACATAGCGCGGAGAACTGATGGCCGATGGGGCCAAAAAGTTCTCGAGTGGAGGCCACGTACCGGAAAGCGCAGCGTGGGACGTCCTCCGACATGATGGTCGGACGACCTGGTGAAGGTCGCGGGACGTCGCTGGATGCAGGCTGCTTCCAACAGGTCCCTGTGGAAATCATTGGGAGAGGCCTATGTCCAGCAGTGGACTTCGATTGGCTGATGGATTGGATTGGATTGGATTTGTGCAAACAAATGTAATTTAGTTTAATCCCAAACACACAAACATGGCTAAAAAGCTAAAATTGAGTTACCTTAATGTTTTGTTTATGTTGAATATGTTGAATAAATTTTAACAACTACATACCTTAGCCGTGATGTAGAACAGGTTGTTGAGGACCATTTCAGTGGCCTCAGCGGAGCCTAGACCCTCGCGGCGACCACTGCGTCCCGCCTCCGAAGAGTAGTACTGTTGAAACATAGTAATATTAAACTTTGAAAAACCCGTATAATCAATTCAGAAAAAGAGTCTGTCAAAATGAAGTAATTAAAAAAAGGCAATTTCTTAAAATGTAATAACAGAGCCTACAACAAAGGGACGTGGTAAAGGGTAACAATGCAAGAAATTTAATTAGAAAGTTGACAGAGCGCGTGTCGTAGCGGAAATAATAAGTCGCCATCAAACAAATTACTCTTGACAATTTCATATTCCAACAACTTTTGTAAGCAAATACGTCCCCAATTTTTTTATTTTTCGTCGCAGGAATTAAACTCAATTCCGGAGTTGTGCCGTCAAAGAGTTCTATGAAAACGCTCTTGGCTTACGGAGAAAGTTTCCATGTACTTTTAATTATGACTGTAATACAATACTGGCCCCGAAAATACTCTAGGTGAAAAAGTATTGTGTTCCAGAAGTGCGGGGCATTAACCCCGAGAATTTCGATTAGAATTTTGTTTTATCGGCCTATATTAACAGTTTTTTTAAACAGTACACATCCGTAGAATATACTGAGTTATACATACATGATGCCCAATCTATTGGCATACTTGATACTTATGTACATAAATCAAAACTTCACACCAAGAACTTAAAGTTTTTTTTTCGTATATTTTAACAATAAAATCGTTAGAAATAAAATATTGCAAAAGTAGTTAGGTAAAATTCGTATCAAACGAGCAAATACGAAAGAACAAATCCGATTTTAGCATATTGCTAAAATAATTTTAATAACAAACAACTATTTCGTCAACTATCCATCGTCACATTACTTGTATCAAATTCTTGCGCATCGTAACCGCGTAGAACGTGCGCTACGGCGTTCTACGACGTAGCAAAACTTTACAGCCACATATTTACAGTATATTATTGACGGCGTAAGATAAAATAATTGTACGTTATATAGACAGATTAATTAATATTATTATAAATTACAATCATCATAGTAAGTTTAATGACACATGAAGGAGTTTTTAATTTTGAGGGACAAGAGAATTTCATGGAAATCGCATTCCGATGTTCTCGAACAAAATGCTATCGTTTTGAGTAACCATGTCAGTAAACATAAGGTGCGCTCAGAAAGCGGATATACAGGGGTGCCGAAAAATGACAATTTTTTTCCTAAGAGCAACTCTAGAGTTTCTAGCCCGCTCTTCTCTAAGGATATCGATCTCCGGGTGATGAAAACGAAAAATCCCTAAATGTAAATTATTTTAATTTATTTTCATTGGCATCAAACTTGATGTATGTATGTATAAATTATTACTTTATATTGTCACAATAAGATTGTTAATTGAAAACAACTTTCTTTAACAATTTTCCAATAAAAAAACGATAAGGGTAACTTTTAGTAGTAGTTTCGTAGTAGGTAGTAGTGAAGTACTGAAGCGCGTGTGGCTGCAATTGGACGGGCTGAATGGTGTTCAATTTTCGACGTGATATATGACTGGAAGTAATGTAATTCACTAACTGCTGGAACCGTCCCAAAAAGGGGTGTTATGTGGGCAGTCCCGAACCTGTTGATAGCGGAACAGTCTCGAATATATCACTCAGAAATAGATGTCTTATATTTTTGTTTATAAGTTTTTTTGTGATGTGCATAGCATCAGCAGTGGATCTGACTGATGCAAAAGGAGACGGATAAAAAGTGCCCAATAGTATTTTATCAGAGGAAATGTTTGGAAATAATTATATTTCAATTTATAATAAGAGAACATACGGTTTTTTAATTACGACTCCTAGCAGTCCAGAACAGTTTACGAATAAATAATAATAAAAAAAAAACTAAAAAACACGCTTTCATACAAAATCCAACTAAAAAATTGAAATTTAAATAAATTTGAATTAAGAATAGTGTAAAAAAGCAAAACACAATTGTAAAAAAAGCGTGGGGTGCTTTTTAAGAGATTATCAAAATTATAATCCTTCTACTCATATCTAACTCATAGTAACGCTGAGAACGTATCTACGTATCAAGGTAATAACAGCATGTTAAAATGAGTATAGCGATTTTAGAAATTCATTTCATAGAATAAATATTATGTAAGTTTTAAAAAACTGACAGCGACGTTTCATGGTGCGATTTTAGTCATGGAAAATAATACAATTCGATTTGACTCATAACACGTCGCGCGGCGTCCGGTGGCGTCGCGTTTTAATGGAGCGTGGTAGGCGTCAATATGGATTTGGATTTTTTTTCGTGTTTCTGTTACGTGTTGCGTTTTATTGTACCATATGCACGTGTATGTATACCTTAATCAACGTTTCTCATAAAGCATTTCGCCAGATGTCCACTAATAACTTAAAACCTTTCCGTATAAAAACCGTAGCAATCGTTTTGAATAGAAAGTTCAAGATTAGCCAAGAGCTCGTAATCCACCCCTGCCCAAACACGTTTTAATTTTGTGTGCAGCTTTGTACAACAGATTTCAATGAAAGCAGTTGACGATGCATCGCAACCCTTTGCAATGGTTGAAAAGGTCTATAATAAATAGCCCCTGCAACTCAAGCGGATAATTTATGCAGTCAATAGAGGTGGCTACCAGTTTGTTTATTATTTAATATATTTAAAAAAGATCATCGTTACTGCACACAGGCTACCACGTCAAAATTGCGTTCATTACTTACTGTCTAATAATACTATCTAAATACTTTATTATTTATTTCTTAGAAACAAGAGAAAGCAAATAGTACTCGGCGCAGACAAAGCGCACACAAAGTTTGCACGGAGTTTCAAATTCAAGCACTTATTAAACCGCGGACTTTAATAACCCACGTATAATCTCAAAGTTAAATTTTTGTGAGACACAAATAAAGTGAGTCTAAATCATTTATCTCTGTAGTCGTTATAAGGGAACAAAAAGGTGACATGATTCGACTTTTAACTAGTTTAATATATTTTGTGTATAATAATTATAATTTTCTATATACAAACAATTACGAGTTAAAGTAGTAAATGCATATATTATTAATAAAGTATTCCTTGGAAATTCAAAGACCACAGTTTGTTGAAAATTAAAAATTAATAGACATAAAAAGTACATGTATTACGACTACCTCGACTAAAAGTTTGTTTTTACAAAGCAATAGCATACCTGTATGTAGGAGAGTGGGTTGGCGGGTGGCACGTTAGGATCCACCAGTTCAATATTGACCAGCCAAGGTAGCAGGTACTGCAGAAGTAACTGACGAACTTCCGTACGCGCTGTTTGGAACCGCGCCGTAATCTCTGCAACAATAGATTATTATTGTTAAATAATTTCGTTTGTGGACAGACAGTAGGTAATACTCGTAGGATTTCGGTAAAATTTTCGCTTGCAAATAATTCACTTTAATTTTTTTTTGTTTGTTTTCGTCGATGTAATAATTGCCACATTTAGTCAAACAATGATGATAAACAAGACGACTATAATAATAATTGTTTTTAGATGAAATATAGGAATATAACTATCTATCTACCTGTATTAGCCAACATTCTTCCCACTGCTGGGTAAGGGCCTCCTATACTACTGAGAGGAGATTAGACGAAAGACCACCACACTGGTTTGGTCAGGGTTGAAGGAGTACTAAGAACTAAGAATTTCTTTGTGGTGAACTCTGTTGTAGTCAAAGTCAAAGTCAAAGTCAAATTATCTTTATTCAAATAGACTTTTACAAGTTCTTTTGAATCGTCCATTTTACACTTTTTTATATTTTTTAAACTATTGCCGCTTCGAAACGTGTTACAGCTGTGGAGAAGAAACGGCAAGAAACTCCCTCAGCAACACGACATGTCATTTTTTTTAAATACCAATAAATGTCTTTTTTTAATTACATTATTTAAATTTTACATTGTAAATGTCATAATGATACAAACTATAGCAACAAAACTCCGATCAATTTACATTACTCCCAGGGCTTATTATCTTCAATAAAATCTGAAATTTTATAGTATGCTTTTTTGCAAAGCTTATCTTTAATTGATTTCTTAAACTGTGTCAAGGGAAGCTCCCTAATAGCCCTCGGAAGTTTGTTATAGAAGCGTATACATTGCCCCATAAAAGAGTTATTAACTTTCCGGAGACGAGTTACGTGTTGAACGAGATTACATTTGTTCCTAGTATTTTTATTGTGTACATTACAAATTTTATTAAATTTATCAAGATTCTTTTGGACGTACATTAAGTTCTCGTATATAAACTGACAAGTGATGGTAAGAATATTTATTTCTTTAAATTTTTCTCTAAGTGAAGCCCTGGGACCTAAATTATAAATAGCCCTAATGGCTCTTTTTTGCAAAACAAAAATAGTGTTAATATCCGCAGCAGCTCCCCACAAAAGAATACCATACGACATAAGGCTATGGAAATAGCTAAAATAAACCATTCTTGCCGCTTCCTCGTCAGTCAGACGTCTGATCTTTTTCACTGCATATGCCGCTGAACTTAATTTGCTTGCCAATTGTTGAATGTGCGGTCCCCATTGGAGTTTTGCGTCTACCGTAATGCCCAGAAATGTAGTAGACGCAACAGGATCCAGTTCTTCACCGTTAATTTGTACAGTGGTTTTTAATTGCTTAACATTGGGCATTGTGAATTTAACACATTTAGTTTTTTTCGCATTTAAAAGTAAATTATTATTATCAAACCACTGAACAACTTTACGAAGTGCATTGTTTACTTCGTCAAAATTATCGAGACGTCTTTTTACGTTAAATATAAGAGATGTATCATCCGCAAACAGCACTATATCGTTTTTATCCCCTACGTAGTAAGGCAAGTCATTAAATATTATATACTTAATTATTTAATATTATATAATACTATTATTATTATAATATATACTATTATTTAATATTGTATACAAATTTACTTACGGTGTTTTACTTTCATGACAATTGATTGCCGCATAAACGATAAAAGAGGTTTATGCCTGACATTTAATAATAATAAAAATAATAAAATACACCCAACAGTCACATACATAGTTCTGATACTAGGATGCAAATCCTGTGTCGTGGGTATCTGAGACTACGAGAGACTTTTCGGTCTCACAAACACCCAGACCCGAAACAAATATTTGTGGATCACACAAACATTTGTCTCGGTGCGGGGATCGAACCCGCGGCCTCTCGTTTCGCAAGCTGGTGTCTAGCCATCTGCGCCACGGGGCTGTCCGCCCCGACGATTTGAATCCGCATTCTCCGGAATTTGCCTCGAACTCGCACCTAATGCTCAATACGACTAACGTGCAGTGATTTATGAATAGTAATGAATTTAATAACACTTTTCTAGTCTTATTAAATACTTTATAAATTTAAAAAGCGTGCGTAATGAGCACAAAGAACGCAATATGGCTGTGTCGTTTTTATTCAGCATGTTAAGAGCGTGGGATAAAGAGTTGATATTACATATGCAGTCACGGAGAAGATTAAATTCTCTCGTCAAACAACTTCGCTCTTTGTAACATCTGAAGGGGTTTAAGCTAAGCGTGATACTTCGGCGGGAAATTGCTTGCGAGCGAGTCGGGCGCGCGCCAAAGTGCTTTCACATAACAAGTCAATTTTGCGTTGCGTGCAAAGGAGAGCGCCGTGATTGTCACCATTAATTGTGCAGTATAATAATGGATTGAACGTGGGGTGCGTTATGAATTCATGCCGTCTAAACATCCTCGAGATACACTGCATCATAGCTAGAGTTTCGAGACGTTCAGTAAATTCGCGCTTCAAGGATTTTATTTGTCTAATCTATTTATTGTCGTAACATGTTCTGTAGTAGAGGTCCACCTGTGTCAAAACTCAAAATGGGTGCAAAATTTAAATTCAGTCTTACAGACCCCAGGCTGAGGTGAGAATAGAAGTTATTAGTACGTTTAATTTCAACTGTAGTTTATTATTACCTGTACAATGAGCAAACGATGTTGTAAAACCTTGACTCTTACATCAATTTACTTTGGACGTTATCTGTATTTTTATCTAGGTACCTAGTTCATATGTTTATGTATGTATGTGTAAACTGTAGATACTTGGTTCTTACCAGAGGCTCAAGGTAATGAAAATGTAATAAGCCATAGTGAACATGTAGTTCTAAATATGATGAATCATATCTACTTTTTTGGGGTATGTACAAGTACAGTGTTTATAGGAACGCATTGAAAGTATAAAATACAAATTAGGATACTAATATACCTGAGAACATGGGCATAGTAAGCTCCGGGTGCAGTTGGGACAGCTGCCTGGACAGGTAGAGCTGCGAGCGACAGTACGTGGTGCACAGCAGCGCATCCAGCGTGCCGCGACCCTTCTCCGAACCTGCAACAAACACACGCATTATTAAATAACACGAAACAAACACAACTCTAATAACAGGACATAGAAAGTACATAGTAAAGTCTGTAGATAAGTCATCTTATAAATTAACAATTTATACAAATAAATTTAACTGCCATTTTGAGTATTTTTTTTGATTGACCATAATAAAATGCTATAGATTTATCATTGTTACAGCCACAGGTGACGGCACGTGATTCCTTTTACGATATTTACACATTAATAATATAATACTATGTGGTTTGGAAATAGTACCCGGATTACAAACTTAGCCAGCGGATGGGCAACGCATTTTATAAAAAAATAACCTATATCATCATTTTTGAAGGTTCCATCAATGTTCATATCAAAAATTATCTAAACTATTCCCATAGTTGTTGATTTTATTCATAACAAAAATAAATATTCTCATTATGACATATTTTTTTTGTTGCAGTTGTTGCTTATAGCAGTGAAGGAAATAGCAATGTAGAGTTCGATTTGCAAGTCAATATTAGACCGAAGGAAGATCGAGTAGAACCACAGGGTTGTGGTTTGAAGATCGATGAGCGAATCCGGGAATGTGGTTGTAAGTGGGACGCAATTCGAAAGCCATTGGCTATCACAACATTTGCCACCGAAGTTGATTATACAACCAATTTTCCTCCTCACGGTAATTTAACGTATTTCAAGTTCTGTTTATATGTCAACAAAAATTCGTCTCAGTTTTAATTTATTACAGACGGTTTTAAGACCTCCTGTTTTGTTTTGTAATGTTGAGTGAGTTTCGACGTTGGAACAAACTAAACTAAGTTTATAACTAAACTAATAGAAACATCATCGTCTCCTTGCCCTGTTCCCAATTTCATTTGGGGTCGGCGCAGTATGTTGTTTTTTGCGATTTCAATATCATTATTCTGATGAGTCCGTCTTGCTGGCCTAATACAAGTTCGCGTTTTTAGAAATTCCCAAGAACTTTTTGGTGAGCCGGTTTCCTCACGATGTTTTGGTTCACCGTTTATGTACGAGATAATTTATTTACAATAGGTACACACATAACTTCGAAGTCAGAGGTGTGTGGTTTCAAACCGCGACCGCGCCTAGACCTTGAAGTCATCACTCGACATTTTGCTTCTATTGGATAATTTTATAAATTTAAGTTCAAATAACGTTAAAACGTTGTAAATGTCAACAGATTACAACGCTTAATTGATTGTTTTGTTTGTCTCACAGCGCCTTATTTAATAAATTTATCAGCGTTACTTATCCCGCCCACTGCATTTTTTAAAACATGTTCGGGAATTAAGCTACTAAGAAGAGCTTATTCTATTTTTATACATCGAATTTGTACTAGACTGCCTCGTGGTCTCGCGGTACAAGTATGTGCCGAGCGATCTAGAGGTCCTGGGTTCGATTCCCGGGTCGGGCAAAATGTTATTGGGTTTTTCCATTAGGAAATTCTCAGTAGCAGCACGGAGTCTGGAATTGTGCCCGAAAAACGGCAATAGGCTCGCCGCCTATTACGTGGGACTGATACATACCTGGCGAAATGTTGGTGCAGAAATGCACCTCTGCCTACCCCTTCGGGGAATACAGGCGTGAGTTTATGTATGTATGTATGAATTTGTACTATTAAGTACACTTCAGGATACCCGCCAACAAAATGTTCAGACCGTTCCACTAAATAAAGAAACATGTCTGACTCCTCATTAAGTATATCTTAGTCTCGTGGTGGCTATCAGAAACGCCGAGAGACTTCTCGGTTACACAGTATCTTGTCGATCACACAAACATTAGTCTCGGTGCGGGGATTGGTCACGCGGAACTTTCACAACTTGGTGTCGAACAGAGGCGGTGATACATCACTGGCTGCATATTGCGTCCAACAGGCCAAAGGTCCAATTTCCGCAGAAAGGCAGTCGTGACGTCATACGACTGATAATTATTGTTTTGACAATGACACGACAACCTGGTCGCAGCATAGAGTAATTAACAGGGAGTTTTGAAACTACAAATTCCCGCACGTTAACTATGTCGGCTTGTTTAGTCGCGTCTACATGCTACATTAGGGAAGTAACCAAAGTTCTATGAAGTGCCACGGCTTGATGTTACGGTGGGTATAAGTTTGCTAACTATTTCGTATGTGCCGACATTGCAGTTACGAAGCGTTGATTGCATGTATGTATATGTACATACCAGTGGCTGTACTTCCATAGAAGCCCAAAAGCATTACACGTCGATTGTCTAATGTCTAATTACAATTGTTTATTGTGGGGTCGGGATATTCTCATTTATATGTCAATGCTATTATTAAATAAAGATTTAAAGCTTAAAGATTATTATTTGGAATTTTGGAAGGTAAACTGGGCTTTTGTGCTTCTATGAAAGTACCACCATTAGTACATACTCACGCCTGTATCTCTCTAAGAGCAGGCATAAGTGCATTTCCGCACACACTTTTTGCAAATTGTAATTTAGTCCAACGTATTAGGGTGCGAGCCTATTGCCTTATTTTTCGGGCAGAATTTCAGACTCCGTTCGAATCGAACCCATGACCTCTCGATCACACGACACATATTTGCTGCGAGACCACAATGCTGCCGTGATATGTAAAGGGAAGTTGAAACAATGCTAATGTACTATCTCAAATATTCTCTAATCATAGAAAAGGTTGCAATAAATAGGGTTGGTAATATCATATAGCATTTTTTCATTTCAAATTAGTAGTAATAGAAACTATTGCTTCGAAACTTAAAAACTCTCGTTTGGGAACAAATCTGCCGTCCCCATGACGAAGGTTTCGCCTGCTCCCTAGACTATCACTTACTAAAATTTGTTGCGGTAATCTTATTCTCATCTATACAAATAAATAAAATTGGAGTGTCTGTTTGTAGTATTGAAATAACCGCTTTTTAATAAATGTATATGGATGTCTACACGGTACATATACCAAAATAACGACGGGACTCTCACTGGCAGATAGCTGATGTAATAAGACGTAACTTAGGCTACTTTTAGTTTATAAATTTTCTTATTAAAAATAAATTTTCCGCGCGGACAAAGTCGCGGGCACAGCTAGTTAATTAAACAATGCTAGCAAAAGACAATAAATTCATTTCAATTGTAACAATACGCCATCGCATTTGCTTGTAAGCGATCCTGTTGTTTGTACGAAGTCTAGGCTTCCGGATCACCGTTAATTGTGCTGTTCATAATAACCGCATCAAAAGGGAGGGGAGACCGCGGTAGTTTAAATGCTACGCTAAACGCAAACCACTACATACAAAGTTTGACGTTCGTCCTGAGCCGTGGTCTAATAACAGTTAACAAGCAGATCAATTAAAACTTATCCATAATACGTAAATTTTGTGTTCCGGCCAATTATGTTTGAAACGTGAGACACAAATTGGATGAGCGAATCCTGGACTTCGTCGCCTGACTGACAGCAACGCGCTCAAGGATTCCTGTAGCCAATTTCATCTACACGCAGAAACTACACATGCGTGTACGTGTCAGCGAACCAAATCGTGTGATTTGAAACATTATTTTATTTTTAATAAAATTCCTTATTTTTCTATCGGAATTGTTGATTTTTTATCCCTTGATGGTGTTTAATTCTTGTTATTGTATAAATAATTAAAATATACATACTAGTTTTTCTTTTTATGTGGACTCACTTAAAAATTCATGGTATTTTGTTAAGATGTTTTCTTAGCAAATGTCTTATAACGATATTAAAGAAAGAAATATTTCCAACAATACAGAAATATTGGAAATTCAATTGTCTCAACGCGTAAATAATTAATAAAGCGAAGGCTACAACTAAACTACTCCCTTCGTACCTTGCATGCACTGGTCACTCCCATGGAGTTGGTATACTTCGCACTCCGACTCAACGTATCTTCTTGTATTCGACCGCGCACACAAACACTCCTCGGGAATTTTAGGACCACGACGTCGGGGGCGCCGAGACAAGGGCTTGTAATGTGTACCCATCACTGTCCCTTTAACCGGAGACATCTTACATCATAGAAGTTATCACAAAGTTAAGTACTTCTTAAAAGTACCAAGACGAAAAATATTAGGGCTATTGTAACGGTGTAAATACCGTGAAAACGCGACCGAAATAGACCGCCTCCGGTTGATTACTAAATGCCCTCCAACCGATTTAACGAGTACGCAGACAACAATGTGATTGACCGAATGAGGCTATCCATGCCCAATGATACAGCATTCATTAGATTTTACGCTAACGCGCCGCTTTCATTGCAGAGCATAGCTTGCAATATGCACATTGCTCGCGATTTTCGTGCTCTTTGATTCAATTATATTCTACTTGTAATTGTTGTTTCCAAGACAATTGCTATAATACTAATTGTAGATAAGTCTAGACGCAGTTATAAATTGAAACGATAGTTATTTTATTTTGAACTGTGCTACATTAAAAAGGCAGAGCTAAACTAATGTACTTTAAAACACATTTAAAATGAAACTGTGTGTAAAAATATAGAACATGTTGTGAGTCGTGCTGTTGAGAACGTCCTAGCGACAAATGAATAATGCAAAGTGTCGCGGCCACTTTATTGCAGCGACTAGAGCGCTCAACAGGCCCGCAAGTACGCAACATAAACACAAACTCCACATGATGTTTTATAAAACATCTAAACTACTTAGCTCACGGCTACGAATTCATTCTTGTGGAATAAAGTTTTATTTTAGCGTTTGGCATGTAAACCAGATTTTAAGTTGATCCATGCGATTATAAATGCGAAACTAACTCTGTCTGTATGACAGTTTGTTAAGCTTTCATGCCTAAGTCTCTGGACTGATTTGAAAGATTTTTGTTATAGAGATAGATAAGATATCGAGAAAGGAGTAATGGTACTTTTTATCCAGGGAAAATGTTCCATGAGAACAGAATCCAACTTGCGACCGGCCGGAGCCGAGTCTCACAGCTGGTATTATCTTATATAAAACGTTTTGAAGTGCTAATCCAGGCATCCATATTTTTGCGAGATTTCGTAAGAGACATATAAGATGTTAAATATTTTGCAATTGTGTACATTAGTGGTCTGTTTGTCATTGTTTTCTAATACGAGTATATCTTCTGTGTAACATTGTTCTCTTCAATCGCCATTATTATCAACAAAACTTGTTGATAAGTATTTCTGCATGTAGAGAGTATGTTAACAATTTTTATCGCGGGAAAGTAAGATTTTTTGTGGATTAAAAAGCTTCTGAAAGTCATTGAATAGCCAACTTCTATGCTAATAAAATAAATTTGTTCTTATTAAAATCATTACTGCGAAATGAGGTCTCCGATAATGTTTTTCATAGAATTAAACGATTAGATTGATTTCACGTCTTCACTTTAAAACAGTGATATCTCATTCCCAATTATATAGAGGCTATATCGACTGCAGTTTTTTCCACTAACACTGAAAAATGACGTCACTACACCTGATGTTAAGTACCTACTTCTTGTTTCGTGGTTGTAAGACGATTTTATTCGCAACAATTAATTCATGTGTCATAGGATGATTGAGGTGAAACAGATTGCGTCGTACCTGCGTCGTACCAGCTCCAATGTTCACCGAAATAATCTCGACGGCTAATAACATACATCTGATACACCAATTTAAATGTCTAATTGGCGGCTGACACTTTCAACTTTGGTAATAATCCAAATGTGAACGGTATGTTTGGAATATGCAGATTTTATCGATAACGGCTTATGATTGTGTTTTGAAGTCAACATCATGTCACTTGCGGGATCAATTTCAAACCAAATAAATTTGAGTTTTCAAAATTGTCTACGTATTCACAATGACTCTTCAGAAAATTTCAATGCAAATGAAAATATCGTGACAGAGAAAAAAAAACATGTTCTTTAAGAAATTTATAAATAGCTGCAGTTTTATAATCCGCCCAAGGAAATACTCAATTGAAATGTTGTAAAGAAACCATAAGATGGTGAAAATATCAGAAGAAACCCTGTTGTAGACAGCTATTCATTAAGCCGGTTAAGATTTAAATTCGCAAATAGAACGGCGCCGCCATCTCCTTCGTAGATCGGAGCGTAAAAAGCCTGATTTTACTTCCTAACTAAATGTATAATTGCGGAAGCACGTTTGTTACACTTGCGCGTATTAAACCCTACACTTCGATGGACTCAGAATGATAGATATTACAAATAGAGGTGTTCATAATAGACTCTTTTATAAAACTTTGCGCAACATTAAAAAAATAAAATAAAGGCAGTAAAATCTCCAAAACTTCGGAAAAAGGCTTTTACGGAATGTACAAACAAAATAGTTGCAGCAGTTACCAATGAACTTCATTGTGAAAATGTTTAGATAAACTTGTACTGTTGCGTACTAAAGAACTAAATCATTTAACTTAGTCCTGTAGCTAATATATTAGTTGGAAACTGCATCCCGGTTCAAACGTCAAACTTTCCTAAACAAACTGAGGAGAAAGCAAAGCTTTGAAAGATTATACCTGAAGTACAACACGATAGTGTTGGGAACTTTGTAGGATATTATAAATAAGAAAATAAGCATTATTCAAAATTTTAGTTTAGTTTTATAGTACATTTTAAAATATTTATAAAAATAATAATAAATGAAATTTCTTCAAAACAAAAATTGAACGTTTTCAAGTACACCTTTTTATATTATAAAAGCATGTGGTTTTATTAAATTAAGTATCATATATGGGTCAAAAAAATACTGTATTGTCAGTAATTTCTCAATATTTTGAATGCCTTACATTTTTTATTACTTGAATAGGGGATCTAAATCTTTAAATGTTTTTCACTAACTATTTGCTTGGAGATATTTCCAATTCAACAACATAATTTGATTTTGATTAAATATGTTATAAATAAACCGGAATTTTGTGCATCGAAAATGAATCTAAAATTGAATTTATGAAAACTTTCGTTCAGTTATCTTAATTCAATCTATTTTTCACAATTTACACAAATATCTTAAAATGTTCTTCGCTAACTAGTATTAAATTAAACTAAATAATTGTTGTGTACGATGAGTCCTCATCAATTTTAAGGGGTTCGAAAAGTACTGTTTTTGCTCAAATTAAGCTAAAACCGCGTAAACGCTCTTAATGAATAATAGTTTGTAGTAAACTGTCTCTTTGGTTCCACCGGATGTTTTTGTCGCTTGCGATCAAAAGACTCCTAGTTGGAATATTAAAACACGATTTACAGCAATTGCGGATGTGATTTCCCCTCTTATAAAATTATTGAGGATACTATCAAATTATAAAGATCAACCCTATGTTGACCTTCGAAAGTGCGTTGAGCCCCGGAGTTTAAAATCGATTGGGGATCAAGCCGCCTTCGAAAACATCGAATGATTCATATACCGTCCAGTATAAAGTGAGCTGTTTCGCAACTATTAGACATGATTGCTATCAATGCTCATGCTTTGTATGCAACTTAAACATTGTAATAAATGAAAGATAAAGATTGAAAATGTTATTAATAAAGTTCGTGGATAGATTTTTGTCTAATTGGATTATGTTTTGTATTGTTTTCTATCTCATCAATGAGTTATTTAGAATTCTCTGAGCAAGACAAGAAACTGGTCATTCGGCATTAAAGGTTCTTAAAATAATTCTATATTGATCTTATAATTGTTATTGTTAATTGGATCTAGATTCATCGGAGTGTGCGATGTAAAAACTAAATTTATATTGAATTCATTCATCCCTAACATACCCATTCAAGTGTGAAGTAATTGTGCGAGCGTTGAAAAATAAAATCTATTTGATAAAATACTAAGGGCAGGCGCCCTTACTGCTAGCCGTGTCTTAAATTAAGATATTAATTATTCAGTAATCCAGTTGTAAAGGAGGCCCGTGCCCAGCAGTGGGAGGTATATGGGCTGATGATGGTGATGATGATGAGATTCAGTAATCTCTTAGAATAAACGGATAGTCCAGACCAACCGTTACTTCGGGGCTATCTTTATTTTTGCGAGCGGTTAGCGTTATTACGCGTGCCTTGTGCGCTTTTGCGAAATTCACTCATCAAAGAAATACCTTTTAGAGAACTATCAATATATTATATATTTCGTTACATTGCGAAATAGGTCGTTATGACTGGGGTTCGAACCTACCGATGCTAACTAGTATGGTGTATAAGTAAATTGTGAGCCTAGACATATGCTCATTCATGCTCGCTACGGATACTGTTTAAATATTTTCTACATACTTTAGCGTGTTTACACACAGTCACAGAAAAGTCGATAAAGGGTCATTATAATAAAAAAATAAATACTTTAAACTTTTACTATCTACTTATAACGTCATTACAAAATTTATATGATGTAAAAGCTTGTCACGAAATTTAAGTACTCGTATTTACTTAGTTTCATAATTTTAATAGTAAAAATTAATTACATCAAGTTATTTAATTTACTTGTTTATCTACACAAGTGACTCTCGCGACAAGCTTTTAAATCAAATAAATTATGTAATGACGTT
Organism: Hemaris fuciformis; assembly: GCA_907164795.1. NCBI lineage: Eukaryota > Metazoa > Arthropoda > Insecta > Lepidoptera > Sphingidae > Hemaris > Hemaris fuciformis. The sequence continues at coordinate 24,924,546 of OU015431.1, forward strand.
AGAAGGAGAAAGTAAAAGTCTTAAAGTAAAAAGTTTTTATTTTTCGTTTTAGCACATTCAAATAAAAGCTTTAGGTTTTTTACTTTTATTTATTTCCAGTTTTTCTCAGCAATTGTAGGGGTGCATTAAAAATGACTAGTGCGAGATTTTGCGAGAGTTTGCCGCCATGTTTGATTAAATATGACGTCACAAAGTTAACCGTGCATTGTCATCCAAACTGAACGTGCTTACATAATTTCAGCTCAATCAAAATTGAGTTGTAAGATTTCACCCGAACAAACATACAATACATTGCAAGTTAAATAAAGGCTTGTAAAAATTAACTTGTTCACAGTAATTGGTAACAACAGTGCGACAAAAGCGATTGAAAACTATTGCTATTCAAAACGAAGCGGTTGGAACAATGCAAGTGTTTGATGATAGCCGTGTGTTCTGGCAAATAGAATCATCGTTCGCGATTGTAATGCAAACTTGAAAGGGGGCGATACGAGTTCCGTTTTGTTTGCCGATTATCCATTCATACATTTTACGCTTTGTAGCGTACTTGTATTTTAAAGGAGGTTAAACGATGACATATATGTGTATATCTATATCGGCACATATTTGAGCGAGCATAAGCCTCGTGTCTCTTATCTCTCGTCGTCATCTTACTGGCCTTAACTAAACATTACTTGTGAACATATATTAGCTTACTTAAACTTGTATACCCACTACACCGGAAAAGTGATAATTACCGTGATTATTTATTTATATATTATTAAGTTTCACATCGTAGTCTGTTAGTTAAAAATTGAAATAATTATAATTAAATAAAAAAGAAAACAACTCATTGCTATTATATTAAACGGCACTAAATGGTAATTCTGGAAGAAAATGATATACATATAATGATTAGTCGATCTGATACGAGTACGTCATTCATTTTTTGCTACAGATTCTGAGGTTAAATACGAGTATGCACTATCAGCGGAGCACATGTAAAACACTTATGGACTGCGCCCGCGCGCGCGCCGGTATCTACCAAACTGTGACACTTTTCATACTACTCATAAACACTTGTAGAAAATTATACTGAGATGATTCAAACATCAATTTTTTTGTCTTTGCATATTTTATTAAACATCACTTTCACTTAAAACTGAGGTTAAAGTCAACTTTTACAAATAAGCGCGGGGTATACAACTATAACATATATTTGTATGTACATATGAGTATATGATAACAATAATGAAAAAGTTAATCAAAATTTCGTGTATGGTATAGTAATGGTAGACAACCCCTGTGCGCCACTTATGCATCCCGCTGAGCCCCGACCTTCAGGGGACGTGCAACAGTCAGACAAGGGCAATACAGCTCGGTGCGCCAGCTCGAGTACACGTATTCAAACGATTTAACGGTTTGTGTAGGAACTGCTAAAATCAGAGCAAACAGTTTGGGTGAATGTGAGCGACGTTCCCACACAGTATCCCCAAAGGCGACTGAAAACCAAGTCGTAGGTACGTACCTATTACAATAAATCGAAACACAGAATATGGTCCTTTGTTCACCATGGTATTAGTCCCCCAAACTTCTTCACAAGATAGGTGAAGAGGTTTTCGGCCGGCATGATTTCGTCGACCAACGGGAGATCATCATCTCTCGCTGGTCGGCACTTTTTCTGGACTCCATTACACTTACCATCAGGTGCAATGGGGTCACTTTGCCGTGCCAGTATAAAAAAAATGTCAAGTATCAAATAAGCCCGCGTTTCTATTGCCAACACCGTTACAACTGTAAATAGACCTAAAATTCATCTTGTTATCCATGTTCCACATGAACTATTTGATGTCTGGAGAGCACTCCAATAAGTGAATATGAAAAGTTAAATTCAAAGTTGAGTAAGTCGTGAGACGCGGATAGAAACGTGTAAATTTCTAACTCGAGTGAATAGAAAGGTTAGAGTTGAACTTTTCACATGTTACTAACGATTGAACTTGATCCTTACTAATATTATAAATGCGAAAGTAACTCTGTCTGCCTGTCTGTCTCGCTTTCCTGCTAAAACTACTGAACCGATTTAAATGAAATTTGGTACACAGATAGTTTAGACCCTGAGAAAGGACATAGGCTACTTTTTATCCCGGAAAAGGGGTTTTAAGGGGTTGAAAGGGGTGATGAAAGGTTGTATGGAAGTATTGTCATTTTTAAAGGTAGAAGCTTGAAACTTATTTTTTAGGCTGTTGATTAGATATAAATAAATATGACATTAAAAGTTTGTAAAAAATGTACCTTTAAGGGGGTAAAATAAAAATAGGGGTGAAAGTTTGTGTGGAAATTCGTGATTTTTTAAGCTAGAATGATGAAACGACGTGTAGACGACTGTTACTATGTATATGTCTGTTATGCTTTCACGTCTCAATCGTTTGACCGATGTAAACGGTTTTTGATATGGACATAAATGGGACTCTGTGGAGTAAAATAGACTACAACTTATTTTCATTCTGAACCCAACCCTGTAGTCTACGCGGACTGAGTCGCGGGCAAAAGCTAGTGGTAGAATAACTTCAACTGGATAAATGTCCGTGTGTAGCTACTGTATATTATTTTTGTTTACTTTCGCGATGGACAGACTTTACAATATTGAAACTCTGCAGGATCCCGTTCTTAACGTATTTAATTCGTAAATTGTGCATTATAATGTTTATGTCATTAGACATCCATCGATTGTATTTATTATACCTATTATACTAGCGAATTAAATAGACCAGGGCAATCTTTGTTAGACATGTTAACACCATGTTATTGTTCTTTTTATTTCATTTTTGTATAAGAATAGATAATAGTTTTTTTTTAAATATTGCTTTATCGCAATACCAATGACACTATCAAAACAATGACAAATGTAACCGTCGTGTACGAAGAATTGTAGTTTCTTGGGGTATCAAAGTTGTTCAAAAGTATTAACGAGAGCTTGATATGAAAATATTAAAATTACGCTGGGGTACTTGAAAAGATCGATAAGCGCTCAATGAGCTTGGCGTCGCCCACGCAATGATAGGTAAAATTAAAGGCTATAGAAATTAAAGGCTAGAAAAAATTGAGGAGCTCAGCGGTACAAATAAATTATATTCTCGTCTTTTGACGCGACCTACAAATTTTTGGACAGCTGGTTATACCGTAAATATTTAGACAAATACAAAGCTTTTTCTACATATAACAAGAAATAGAGTGTTTACGTGGGACGTGCCTCTTTTATCTCATATTATATAAATAAGTAACAATGTCTCCTCTTTTAACGCAAGAATATTTTTTTACTTAATAAAAGTTATCAAATGGTCATGGAATTGTGTTCAGCTTGTCGACCAAATGTGGTTATGAAAAATTATTCCTAATAAAATATTAGGAATTATTGAGCCTACAGATGCCCAGACCACAATCAAATATTTGTGGATCGAACCTGTGGTCTCTTGTATCGCCAATGACCAAACGTTTTGCGAGCGAATAGCGAAAACATTAACAACTTATAATAATAAAAATACGACCATTCGATGTGTCTATGGGCGTAAACATTAACATTTCTTTGAAGTTATGTACAAGTGTTTCAGACGTTTCAAATGATATATTGAGACTTAGAGGTGAAAACCCAGCCACATAAGAAATAGACGGAATAGGGGTGCGAGAAGAGGATAGCTACACACTTTCGACGGCACAGTAGACCGAGATAGCCTGGGGAACCAAACGGCTGCAGCCGTCGATGTTGCAGTGTCATAATTTTCCACTAACACGCTGATTTATGCGCTGCAAAATTTCTAACATGATATCAATGACGAAAATTATCACCAATGATGATTTACATTATGTGTATGTATTAAATTTTTTGCGAACTAATTTTTACGTGTAAATTTATTTCTCTTCTTTAATTTCTTATTTTCCGTCGTCAGTATTGTTGCTTCAGAGTGTAAATAAATGCATTTGTTTTATATTTTTTTGAATAATGAAATACATTTTTTTTATGTGAAAGGCGGCAAACGAGCAAGTGAGCCACCTGATGTTGAGTGGTCAACACCGCCCATGAACTTCCACAATACAATTTTAAAAGCATTTTTTTTTTACATTGTAAATTTTTAAACTATGGTGTGCAATTTTTTATGGAAAGATACGTCCGAAACGAAAAAGGGATACTTTTATAAGTTTGATATTTATTTTTTGGACACAAACAAAACTTTTTCTGCGTTATGATTGCAACCCTTAGGATGCGGAAGCGGTGTGCAGGGTGTGCATCGCGGCAGTGTTCATGCGAGACGATCCCCGCGGACACGTGAGCTCTCCGCGCCGCCACACACAGCTGTTCGCCGGAATGGAGCCGACACCAACACCGACACCATCACCGACCCCGGTAAGTACCAAATCATTATCTCTTTTATTTTAATTGTCAATTAATTCAATACAACATCTAAATTAGTAATTCTTTTTGATTTGCTCCGACAATTACTTGAGAATGGTTGATAAATTTTTAATTGTATTTAATTGTTTGTCTAGACAGTTTGTTTTTAATCAAAACTTTTTTTGTTATGTTACTATTGAGCTACGATATTGTCTTATTTTGGGATCATTGCAACTGTGCACTGGTTTATTGTAAAATTTTGTGTAGTTGTACGATCGGTGCATACCGAAAGGCGCGTAATCTTTCCCCGACGTGATACACGGCCTAATATTACGTTTTAGAAGGATTTTTTGCATTGGATGGACGCGAGTGTTATGTTGCTGCGTACGTTACCGAGCGAGTTTCTTAAAACAATTTTGGCACCGCACAGTGTCGCGAGTTATTGATATGGCAATATTGTTTAGAATACCTATTCCATCAAATGTGAGAAGTTTTATTTTTTTAGAATAATATTATAGTAAATGTGGGGAAGTAAAATTCGACATTGTTGATGTATTGAAATAGAATTGGTACGCACGAATAACATTGTTGTTACATTTAGGTACTAGTGATACAGCTTTGATATGGCTGATGATGATGATGATTCAGCTTTTATCAGTGTTTTATTGTTATAGTATTATTAAATAATTAGTTATCTGTCTAATTTGTTGTTTACAATAATTCAAGATGTGTGAAGTTGGTAAGTTTTGAGCATTTTTCATAACAAAACACAAAATATTTTGAAACTTTGATTCAACTTTAAAAAAAAACATATCTCTAATTTTTTTAAATGTGCTAGGTAAATTAGTATACTTTATGCTGAAAAACTCTCGGCCTGCTCGGACATGCGTTTTTTTAGTTTTATCGTTTTAGGTTTGGGCACACCTCAAATAAAATAAAATAAAAGGTTTTGCGTTCAGCAGACTCCCACGAAAAAACAATGCTGTTTATCAGCATACTTTAGACTTTTATGGTTTTGAAGAGTCTCCAAATGTAATTAAGAATATTGTTAAGAAGACTGCTAGATTTCTTTGCTTGAAAATCAGATATAAATATATTTTTTTTACTATACAACTGGCTAGATAACTATTTACCAACAGAAACGGTAGTTAGTAGTTAAACGTTACTGTCTGGGTAATGAATCGGTGGGGACATCATCAGCAGACATTTCATCGAAACGCAGTAGACCTAGAAGTAACTTTAAGAACATTAATTGAGCTTAAAAAAAAGGCGAGCTTTGGACTTGATTCAAACCCGATAGAATTTCCGGCTGAATGGTCATCACATAAGTCATATGATAAAGTTAGTTTGTCAATATTATCACCATTTTGTGCGTTAGCCTTATATATAGACTTAGATTAATTTATGGTATCGGAAATATAATAGATTAAGAGAGGTTATCAATTTATTGCATCCCAACGCTTTTCCGAGTTATACAAGATAATGAAAGTTAGAGAAGAGCTACTATCTAATACAGTTCGTAGTACTGAAACAGGTGCATAGGTAAATTTTCAAGACTTATTACACAAAACTGCCGAATCTATTGTGAAAACCGCAGAAAGGAGCATAGAAACCTTTACATTGTTCTTCATTCACATTGACCTTTAAGTGGGGTTCGATGGTTCATCTGGTCATAGTACGTATAAACAAAAATTTTACAATGACACAGATTAATATTTGTTTTTAACTGCGTTAGTTCCGATTCGATTAGTAGATGATGGAACATAACACGTAAAATGGCAAAAGAAAACTCCGTCTTCGTCTTATTTTTGCCGACGTATTAGACTTTCATTCACTAACGAAACTGCTGATCTTATAAAGGAAGAAGAAATCAGAGTAACTCAATTATTAAATTATCAAGAAACCATTTATTAATAATAAATCAGGAAATTAATATAAAAAAATATTTAGACCCTGATTTAATGCAATTTTTGGTTATAGAATTAAAAATATATCAATTAAACATTTTCATTCAGTTTAAATAGATAATTCACCGAAAGTTAGAATTATGATAAAATGTTCTATGGAGTCGCGACACCGTGCGCCGTTTTAATCGTGTAGGTTATTCAGATATTTATATGTATGTAGTATGATATTGACACATGGTAATATTTTTTGGTATATTTTGGGTCACAGCTCGGCAATAGTTTAAAACTGACGATTCAAAAGCACTTGATTAAAGTATTTTTGAATAAAGATTATTTTGACTTTGACTTCAATAATTATAAAATGTATGGCTGCAACTTGCTTATATAAGCATTTTCAAAGGACCATTCGCTTTCTGAGAACGCATTTAAATAAAACGCGCGGCATTGTCGTTGCCAATTTAATCGTTGTGTGGATTTTAACCAGAATTTAGGTTCGCGTTATTCTCTCGCATCGTTGAGTGTTGCCATTTCACTGGGAGTGATTCCCTGTAGCCTGTGGCACACTACTGTTAATATGAATAATTACTTCCCCACACCAGCCAATGGATTGCTGTCGCATCGCTTTATGCTGTGTTAATAAATTGCTGCATCAAGTAATTGCCACAAGAGACACAGCGCTGAGCTCGGCCACGAAACGTTCTATTCGAGTACATTGGGGTTGATGTTACCGAAATTAGCCTATTGATTAATCTTCGTCGGAGCGTCTGGTGTTCCCCCGGGATGACGCCGTGTGCTTGTGCGTCTCTGTGTGCGTACTACGAGTAATGGTAGGGTTGGAGTATCTTTCCCTAGGTGGGATTTATCGAATTTGTATTCAACTTAAAGCAGTGATGGCCTCGAGGTTAAGTTGCGCGGTCGAGTCTCGGCGGTCGCGGATTCAAACCCAGATACTCACCTCTGACTCTTTGAAGTTATGTTTGTAATCGTAAAGAATTATTAGGCACTTTAGCGGTGAAGGCGAACATTGTGATGAACTGCACACCTAGGATTTTTAACTGTATAGTCCGCCAGCCCGCAAAAGGCGCGCGTGCCGGACTATGGGCAAATTCCTTTCAGTTGTACAAAAGGCTCGTGGCCAACAATGTGACTTTTATGGGCTGATATAGATAATAAATCTTATTGCAATGCAACTACTATACATGGTCTCAATTACACTAAGTGTTTTCTAAGCATTGTTTGATATTGCTTAGTTCAACTGATTTCGTCATCAGATAAAACCAAAAAAAAGACATTACTTAGTTAAAACAGACGTAATAATCGTTCATAAGACATTAAAATAGTTCACTATTTGAGCTCTTTATTTAGTCCGCTATGTCTAATACATATGTAGCAGTGGCGGTACTTCCATAGAAGCCCAAAAGCGTTTCATGTTAATTTTGTAATGTCTAGTTTATAATTGGTTATTGAGAGGTCTTTATTTATCAAATTTCTTTTGTTAAATAAATATTTAAAGCTTTAAGATAATTTTTCTGAACTTAGAAAGTCAAACTGGGCTTTCGGGCTTCTATGGATGTACCGCCACTGATATGTAGGTACCATGTAGGCATAAAACATCGCTAATGCAGCACAGTATTTTCTAGTAAATAAACCTATTATGATATTGCGTATACCTATCTCTACGATCGTCTCGTTATGAACAAAAGAAATTCGAAGAGATTATTTCGTCGAGTTCTAAGCCCATTAATTGGTGGGAATCAAGTTACCGTACTGTACTGAACAGACAAAAAGGAAATCAAGGGTTGAGCGCTAGCTACTCTTTGTGGAATGTACAAAATATTTTCATAAAGTTAATCGCGGTGGCAACTACCCTACCGGCGGCCCCTCGCTTATACAGGCGCGTTTTTTGATCCGATAAGTGATAATATTGATTCTTTATTAAAAGGGCGCTTCTAAAAACCATTTATGTTTACTAGCTTTTCTTTTAGCAAATTTTGTAAAAGCGTGGACATAGCTATCGTCGATGTGTCGTCAACGTCGTTGAGAGATTTGTTGGAAACTTTAAATATTAATAATAAAATTATTTTATTATGAAATACGTCGCCTTTGAGTGCCTTTTATCAAATGTGAAAAGTTATTGAAAATGGTATATTATTACAGTATCACTACCTCACACTCACAAATCAGAGTGTAAATGATTGATGTATTTAGTGTATTAATGACTAGCACTAACAAAAATGCTAATTACTTTAATAACCTTCCGTCTGGTATTTTACTTGTATTAATCTGTATTAATCATATTATAATATGATTAATACAGATTAATCATATCTGTATATGACTGCCCCGTGGTCTCGCGGTACAAGTATGTGCCGTGCGATCTAGAGGTCCTGGGTTCGATTCCCGGGTCGGGCAAAGTGTTATTGGGATTTTCCATTAGGAAATTCTCGGTAACAGCACGGAGTCTGTTAACTCTTAAACTCAAAAACTACTGAACCGATTTCAATGATTTTTGTTATGGAGATAGATGGAACCCACAGAAGTAACATAGGATACTTTTCATCCCGGAAAATGTAGTATTCCCGTGGGAATGGGCTTTCACGCCTAAACTATTCGCCCGATTTATATGATTTTTGGTTGGAATACAAATGGGACACTATGTAAATAGTAACATAAGCTACATTTTATCTCGGGAATATGTAGGGTTCCCGTGGGATGAGCATATATTGTAATGTGAATGTGACGCTGCATGTGTTATACTTACTGGCCTAAACCATTTGAATGATTTAGATGATTTTTAGTATGGGGCTCGATAGGACCCACCGACGCAACATAGAATATTTTTTATCCCGGAAAATGTAGTATTCCCGTGAGAATGGGCTATCACGCCTATACTATTCGCCCGATATATATGATTTTTGGTTTGAATACAAATGGGACACTATAAAGTAACATATGCTACATTTTATCCCGGGAATATGTAGGGTTCCCGTGGGATGAGCATATATTGTAATGCGAAAGTAACACTGCCTGTGTTATGCTTTCACGCCTAAACCATTTGTCCGATTTGAATGAATTTTGGTATGGACATAAATGAGACCTTAAAAAGGGACATTGGCTACTTTTTTAAATAGTTCAATAAGTGCTATTTCGGGCACTTAGAAGACGATAGTTGTCATTAGACCATTTAAGATTCTAAGGATTCATTAAGTTACGTTGAATATAGTTAAGTGCGGTTAAGTGTCATAAGGTGGTCTTACGTTTACTTAGGTGACGTTAAACGCACTTAGGTTACATACTTGCCATTATTAGATTGGTATTGCTACTGGGTGGTTTTAAGTTCTCTTATGTGATATGTGATTTTAAAGAGCTTACCCATAAGTAACTTTAAGGAAGATTATTTGCGGTTATGTACAATTAAGTGACGATAAGTGTTATTGGTGTATGTTAAGTGCCGTTAGGTGCTATTAGTGAATGGTGAGTGACGTCAGGTGCCATTATCGGATGAAGTGACATCAGATTCCATTAGTCGAATCTATAAGGCTACGAGTGCCGTTATTGGAAATCACGCGACGACAGGTGCCATAATTGGCACTTATGGCAATTTTAGAAGAATTTTAGTGGAACTTAAGGAATAGAAGAGCTATTTTTCCGTTTTATGAATTTAGGTGCCATTTTTGGAACTGAAATTGCGAAAGGCACCATTGTTTGAAGTGAGTATCCTGGATGACCTGAATTCACGTTAAATGCCATTTAGCACTGTGGAGTAGTGGTGACTGGTACCGGTACGGTAAAATGTTATCATGTGCATTTTTATGGGGCTCGGTGTCATTATGCGATGTTAAGTGCCATTATACGCACCTAGATGACATTAGATACATTTTCGCGATAAATTTATGAGACGATCTGAGGTTATGAAAAATGTCATAATGTCACTTGAGACGATTCTCAAAGACAGAAATGACCTCCGGTGGTGAACTACTGCAACAATTAGCGTATTTTTTGATTTATAGATTCACTTAGTTAGTTTCTGCACCCAACCCTGAAGTCTACGCAGACGGACTCGCGGGCAAAAGCTATAATACATAATATCATCAATAATACATATCCAAATTTTTCTTTGCAGTAATACGAGTATTATATTATTCCTTGAATTTAAATAATCTATTAAAATAGCTTAATTATGCACTTGGCTTGCATGTGGTCGACTCGACAGGTACATATAAAGTATATTTAAGATGAATGTTTATTCAAGTATAACGTATGTATATTTTCGTTTAAAATAAATATAGATTGTTCTCAATGATGTTATATGGATACTGAAATTGATGATGCGTACTGACAATCGTATTTACGTGTCATTGTAGCGCATATTTATACATACTAGCTCTTGCCCGCGGCTTCGCTCGTCTTAATGCACACTGTTTTTATCCCAATAAATATCATAAAAATATTATTTCGGTTTAAAAATACTAGTACTATTATGCGTTCATTTTCCCTCGTGGAAGCACTTTCTAAACTCAGCTATAATTATTTTAACAACTGTAATTATTGTGTTCACAGTTGATTAATTTTAAGTAACAGAAAGCAGTCTCATTCACTAGACGGTCAAATCATCATCATCATGCCGTATAAGTCCCACTGCTTGGCACGGGCTTCCTCTACAACTGAGAGGGTTTAGCCTTAGTCCACCAGGCTGGCTACACACCTAAGCAATTCCTAAGAATTTTTAGATGTACCGGTTTCCTTACGATGTTTTAATTCATCGTCAAATAGACATGGGAAAAAGATTGCTTGCGAAACGTGGGTGTAACAAACGCAATATATGCATCTCGACCACATAAAACTTCGAGACATTCAATTTGAATAGGTTTGATGACATATAAGTGTGCGTTTTGTTGTTAAGAAAACCGCGATAAAGTTTGACAAAGCGCGATAAGCTGCCATACAAACACGAACTTATATGCGTTTGTGAGACCGAAAGTACTCATAGAATTACTGATAGCTACGACACAAGTTTTACATCTGAGTGTAGGGTCACAACTTTGTTTGTGATTTGGTGTATTCATTTATCGGTTTATACTTTATACCAACGTTTTTTAAGTTATAAAAAGCCCACTGAGAAAATTTAACGAAAGAGACGTTCTTGAAAAGTATGAACTATTAATTAATTGAAATGATATAATATTTATTGGATCTATAAAATGTCAAATACAGCGATTAGATTCAGTCATTTCTAAATTTAGTTTACCACCCTGTTCGGAAAGCAGTCATCACTAGATAAGAACGGGCAATAAACTTTAGTGTTGTTCTTTTCCAATCAAGAAATAGTTTCTAACATTTACATTTTCCGAATCAAATCGGTTCATTATTTCAATTACAAACTATGTATGGAATTTGAGAATAACATAAAGCCGTCTGGAATGGAGAAATTGTTTTGAACATAGGAAGCACATTGAAGTAAAAACGAACAGGAAATAACCATTGTTCTAGAACAATGCCTCTCGAAATTCTCCGAATGCTCAGAAATGGCAGTCGAGGCTGAGGGAGATTGTTACCGCCGTGATTGAAATTTGATACTGAATTACTAACAAGCTCCTGGGAATTGGCACGTGATGGCGAGTTATTATTGTACCCTGCAAACACAGTTTTCCGATAATTTTATTTGTGTTAATCTTTTCCTCATATTATACATGACGATTCAGAAATTCTTTTTCAACAACAATAATAACCAAACTGGTATTAATAAAGTTGCTTCGTTGTCTTTACTTAGCATTTATTTCACCAGAACCAGAATATGCGGTATTAAGGCACAATTTTTTCGACTTTTTTTTATGGTTGTGTCCAGAAATTTCAATAAACGCGAACAAATAACCTTAAACGGTATTGGTGGAGTTAATACGCCAAGCCGCGCATTGCGGATCATATTATTCTAATCCTAACATACGTAATAAAAAAATGATACATTTCATTGAGTAAAGAGGTAACAATTTAAAGCAATTACAAAAACTAATAATTGCCAAACACACAGTTTCTAATTAATGCTGTTATAACAACTACATTATCCATATACAATATTCATGTAAGCTGCTTTTCTGGTTTAATCTTAAAAGTGTAACCAAGAGAAAGAAATACTTTTGCTATTATTCTATTAATACGTATAGTATGGTTTGATCTGCCAATTGTGTCTTCGAGAAAACTATCTACTAAAAGTAGATAGCGCTCGGCAAGGGCAAGTTTTATAATTTTTATCTCTCGCGCCACCACCTGTTGGCATAAACTGTACTCAGTGATATTTACACACGAGAACAATTTGCGACTCCAAGTAGAGCGTTCTGTAAAGATTAGCAACGTGAGCATGTTTGTCGAGAACTTATTGTTGGGGTTGGCGAAGTAGAATTATGATTGAGTGAAACGGTTCAATCAATTGAATGACAATAAACATATGACCATTTATCTAAAAGTGATCGTCGTTGATTTTTTTAAGGTTAAATACGACATTTGGTCATTTAGAATTCAATAGCTGATATCAAGACGAGTGGTGGAATGTTCGTAAAAGAGAAACTTATTTATTCCCCTTAAATAAATTTCAGTGTCTATACATCAGTCATAAACGATAAAAAAAATTATCATATTTTTTAGAATTAAAACGGTAGGGAGTTGTAGCTGTAAAAGTGACTTCAAAAATAGAAGTTGCTAAATTCATTCCAGCGTAGAAAGAAGTGTTTACGAGAGCTATTAAAATCACCCATTGTGGGGATGCCTAAGTCAATAGCTCGTACTACTCTGCGTTTAATGTTTACAAAAGTGGCAAAAGCTAGGGCAGGCACGGGCTTCTACCCGCCAGGGAGAAGTCTGCTCTTAATGCACTACGATGACTGAACGTAGGGTGGCAGAAAAACGATAATATTAAAGTAGCACAATATAGCTCTTGTTGTTGCGGAGCACCACTTAAAAGAAAATACTGGTAAATATAAAAAATGCCACGTTCATTTTATTTGCTTGGTGTCACTTTGCCGCCGATCTGATTATGATGATAGATTTGACATGTTTTTTTTTTAAATATTGTAACAATTGTTGTCACATAACATATTTTTCAGTTAAAGACTTTTATCTCGGAAACAATTAAGGCCCAGAAGTGACTAATTTAACACGAACAACAGGCAAATTCCATAAAAAATTTTTTCTAAATTAAAGCCAAGTCGCATTAGACCGACGGAAAAGGGTTGTTATTTCTGGTTATACAATCGTAGCGCCCGGTCCACAGTGGCGGAAATAATCAAACCCGAGTACAACCGGGGTTCTCCATCTGTATGCGTTTAAATCCGCTGTTACAGAGAGTAGTAAGCCGGCACAAACTTACATACATCCGAAAGCCGTTTCACTAATGGGAAAACTGTTGAGTGCCTTGTTAGTTAAATCCCTACAAGCGTTATGCTTTTGGCGAAACAGTATCGATAGGTTTAAGGGCGTCGGACCTGTAGGAGCTACGGTACCATTAGCACGCACACAAACATAAACCAATACGTGTTCGAAATGTAAGCCTTGGAGGTATTTTCATAGTAACATAAATTTTCTTTTATTTCTGCAAAAAATTAAGTGGACGGACGAACTAGATTCTATCCTGCGGGAAATTTTAAAGTTTTTGTATTTAAATAATATTCCATATTTTTTAGAGGAAGCTTTTCGTTCGTATAGAATTATTAACAAAAAAAGAATCGATATGGATGTCTCAACTTTGATTATTGAGAATTATGTGTCTTCACTATTTTGTATACCTATTGACACAAGTCAACCGCATCGTGCATTATAGTAGTACCGTTCACATACAGTGTAACAGGAGAGCAACTTGCGTGCTTACTAATAGCAGTGATGCGAGAATCAATTTGTTTATTGGGATTTCACGCTTGGACAAAGCTATTTGCTTTCTAACACAGGTACAGCACGCCTAATGCTCGTACCGTAACCGTTGTCCGTCATGTAGACACACTAATTTTGATTAGGTATACGAGTAGTAATACAGAGGGACATGCCGTCACCTGAATATTGTTGGGCATTGTTTAGCATTGCGTCATACGTAATGGTAGTTAGAAACGGACTCGCAAACGTAGACATTTTAGTATTAACTTGTCGGTTGAAGTGTGTTAGAGTGGCTTATCCTCATCTACGTGCCGGTGATTTGCGGTTTCTTGTTATGGCGCAATATTAACGTACATCCGCCTGCGTAACAAGATTACGTCTATTGTGTTATATACAAATGAGTATTGTGGGATTGGTTGGTGTGCGGTGAAACCTACTAGCAGATGTCAAACCCACGAGATAAGACTTAGGGTAAAGTACAGAACTCTTTGTAGGACACTTGGTTTTATTTAAAGAAAATAAAATAATATCAAATTAAAAAAAACACAAATGTGTACAGTACGAGTCTCGAGGTTCCAGTTTCGGGCCTGGTTTGGGCAGTGTAAGTGATTTTTATGTGTAAGGATATTTTCAGTAGCAACAAGGCAATAGGCTCTTCTCCTGTTACGTATGACTCAAACACAATAGCACAATTTGGGCGCAGAAGTGCAACTTTACCTACCCCGTAGGCGTGAGTGTGGTGGATCTTTTATGTGAACTTTAATTTTTCTGTGATCCGGTAGTCTTGTATATTTAAGAGACTGTTCCGCGTATCTTTACAAGTTATAGATGGCGATCAATATATAACAGTTTCCACGACGGTTCTACGAGTATAGCGAGTTGAGAAAGGATAAGAGTTGCACGCACATGCTACAATGGTCAATTTCAAACGGATTGAATAAAGTGTGTTTTGCGAAATAATTTAAGAAATGTATGATGATATGGTTAATTATCTATTATATTCAATCCCTTTAATTAACTTTCAATAAACTTTACATAAATAAAAATAATAGATTTTTATAAAGATAATTATCATGAATTCTTAAATATAGAAATGGTATCACAAAGACATGTATATCATTAGTATGACTTTAACATCACTTGTGTGGATTCGATTTTCATTTGTGTTGCCTAATTGTTTAATCTCTATTACTTTAAGCTGATATTCCTTGTGGTTTATAACTCACGCGCGTGTAAACACGCAGAGGAAGTCTCTAGACTCTCATTGACCAATAATACAGGAGTTTACAAAAAAGTGCTTTATAAATTCAAAACGTGAAATCGAACCACAATCGACAAAAAGCATAAAATTTTCCAATATGTAGACGCATGTTGACGCATTTACAGCCCATTTAGCCCGGGTTCATTTAAGCAGAAATATTTTAATATACATACATACATCATCATCATCATCATCAGCCCATATACGTCCCACTGCTGAGCACGGGCCTCCTCTACAACTGAGAGGGTTTAGGCCTTAGTCCACCACGCTGGCCTAGTGCGGGTTGGCGGACTACACACCTATGAAATTCCTAAGAACTCTTAGGTGTGCAGGTTTCATCACGATGTTTTCCTTCACCGTTAAAGTACGTGATAATTCATTGTGAATACACACATAACTTCGAAAAGTCAGAGGTGTGTGCCTGGGGTTTGAACCCGCGACCGTCAAGATTCTCGACCGCATGCCCATACCTCAAGGCCATCACGACTTTTTTACATACATACACTAAAGTGTATATTAAAGGGAAAGACAGAGGTGCAAATGTGTGCACCCCACATTTCGTCAATTGTGCTTTAGTCTCACTAATTAGAGGCTCAGCCTATTGCCGTTAGATATATTTTTGGTGTTTCAAGTTGTAACACAATTTAAATGAGTGAAATGAGTATGAAGTATTTTATTTCATTAAAATAAGCGAGAGAAGCGAGCGTGTGGTCGTGTTGCTCCCGACCACTAATGTTGCCTTCCGTTAATTAAACACTGAGAATAGCAAGCGTAACAAGTCGATCTCGATTCTCGCCAAGAGCTCAGTTTGTTACCCATGTACTGCGCCGTTCACCATTGTTTCGGGTGATCATTGGCCACTAAAATACTTGTGTGATGACTAATATAATATTATAGCATTTTCGGTATTCGCTCAAAACTAGGGTTGCACAGTTTCGTTCAAAACGATTTACATTAATTAATAATGTATTATTTTTGCCGTGTATTTTAATTTTTTTAAATTTTAATTTCCACGTGTAATAGATAACTATACTTTACTATCATTCATATAAACTTTCTTTTAAAGGGTTTGCTAAAATGAAGGTGATAATAAGAAAAAATAAAAATATTTAAATAAGTTAAACCGTAGGTACTAGACAACTGTTCGGTTTTTTTTTGTTCTCGAGGGGAAAGCTGTTTATGGCTCTACTTCCCGCCAAACTGTTCGGTACCGAGACGAAATCATTGCGTGGCTGTAATGTCACATCAATTACTTTACCCAAAATTGTAAATTAACGTATTTTTGCCGCGCCTCCCGATACCGATTCCTATAATATAAAAGAAAAGAAACTCGGGCGCACGAACACCAATAGGTAAAGTACGCAACAACAATATTCCTCTATCTCCCTCTATTTTTATGGATCTTACGTTGGCGTTGTATGTGCCATCTCTTTTACACCTATAGACGTAGGACTATTAGGTTTTGAAACGAAGATACATATAACATAGATACGTATGTTTATGAATTAGTATGGAGATAAAAATCCCGCTTTGAACAACATGCAATTGTTGCAGTGGCGCCCACTTGGCAATATCTTATTTTACTCGTATTTCTTTTTTATGTTATATTGTAAGAACCGGAAAGCGCAGCGTAGGACGTCCACCCACAAGGTGGTCTGACGACCTGGTGAAGGTCGCGGGTCGTCGCTGGATGCAGGCTGCCTCCAACAGGTCACTATGGAAGTCATTGGGGGAGGTATATGTTCAGCAGTGGACTTCCTTAGGCTGATAATGATTGTGTGTACAAGTTTTGCTCTTCTAGGTAATCCAAAACCCTACGCCAGATTTTAATATTTTTTAAATGAATAAAAATCATAAAATACACTTTAATAGATGTGTGTACAAAACTAATTGGATGGTGTGATGTTCCCATACGAATATATTGTACTGCTGATATTACATATTTTTTCCTATGACAAAAATATTCAAGTAACTAAAATGACATGACATGACAAATGCGTTAATTTCTTTTTATATTTTAAAACATCTTTGTCTCGTCAATTATGTGACGAAAATTTTAAAACATCACACTTTATAACGCGTTTGTCATAATCGTAGTGTTGTTTTAAAGTTTTGTATTATATATTATTTGTGATTTAGCCCAACAAGAGTTATTTTGTTGCCATGAAGATTATTATTTTGATATAATTATTATTTTGATGCACAGCGGCGAGAATAGGTTCCCGGACGCATGAACGCAATTTCCGCAACCTTAATCTTTCCAAACAAATCATTGGTCATCGATCACGGTCTCTCAACCCTTCCTGTTCCTTTGAAACTCGTGTTGCCAAGCGACTACAATTTACGTTTGTGAAACTACGTTGCTAAAGGCTCTTTGCCTTTAAACGCCAAGACCAAGTGATTTAGCCTTTGATGAGGCTGTTTGTCGTACACACGCAATAATAGCAATAGGATTCGACCAGTTCAGACATAGCCTCAAAGTGATGTACACTAACGAACTTGGTGCAATTTATTAAGACGGCGGTCTGTTACTATACTCTAGATGATTAAATATTAATATGATTGCCTCGAGTTTTAGGCGCGCGGTCGAGATCCTCGGCGGTCGCGGGTTCAAACACCAGGCACAAACCACTGACTTTTCGAACTTATGTGTGTATTCATAATGAATTAACACGTACTTTAACGGTGAAGAAAAAATCGTGAGGAAACCTGCACACCTAAAATTTCTTAGGTTTGTAATCCGTCAACCCGTATCAGGCCAGCGTGGTGGACTAAGGCGCAATCCCTCTCAGTTATAGAGGAGGCTGATGATGATGATTTTGAAAAGATGATTAAGAGGATCATAATAAAAATTGAAAGATACGCATTTACGCACTTAATCTGTTTACAAGCAAAAGTTAGGAAGTAAACATCATTAAAAATTAAGCAATATTTTTCTCATTTACTATCAGATATGAAAACTGTTTGAAGTTGTTGTTCCTCCTTACACTTTAAAACTTAAGCTGATCCTTTTACTCCGATTAAGTTGAATTTTACTTCTTCAAAGGCTTTCAAGTTGTGGACAATTTTCCTAGTTTGAAGAAGACAAAGTGAACGCCTATTTGAAATATTAGAATTTATGCAAGATTATATTTTTAATTGTATGAGCTATCAATTTTAGTTCATTAAAGATTTTTTTACATTCCGAGCGACTGGCGCGTCAGCGATAAAGCCTTAATAACCTAATGTGCTGTGGAAATAGTAAAATAGTTCTGAGCCAATACTAAGTATATTTTTAAATTTGTTTTGTGAGAATCAATACACAGTACAAAAGTGAGCCTCTCGATTGTCTAGTAGAATTCCTTTTCAAGTTGTAAATATTTTTTCTCATACAATTTTAATATTAATGTGTTACAAAATCAACAAAAAATAAGTCTCTGTATTATTTGTTTCAGCCTCAGGATGAAGCTGCTCCCTCTCGTAAGTGTCAAAATATTTTGATCGCCGGCTATAGTATTTAAGAGCTTATAGTGTGTAGTCAGTTAGCCTGTAGTTGCCTTAATGACTTGCCCATCGAAGGATTCATCATTGAAGCATCGACTAAATTTAAAAGTAAGTACCTACCGATGTATTTTATAACTATAATCCATATAATTTTAAATAGCGACTTTTCTACGTAAATACTTTAAGTTAGGTGAGACGCGTAATGCGTGGCGACGCTACGTTAACTTCTTAAACACTATTAGTGAGGACCGGTATGAGCGAGCGGGTGGACAGGAGAGTGGGTGAGTGGGCGTTGGGAAAGGGGTGAAAGATAAGAGGACAGGGGGCCGCAATGGAATGAGGGACGGGAGGTAAAGAGGTAGGCGGAGTCGGGCCGAGCGGAGGATGCACCGGTGATATGCACCGGTAGCGGAGGCTGAAGAGGTGGCGGCGGCGAAGGCCGACGATCAGCCTATATAAGCCGGCAGTTGAGGAGCGGTGCGTTAGTAGTCGTCGGCGGAGCGTACCGAGCGCACGTCGCACGATGGCTTCCCTAGGCGCTAACTATACTGACTCGTCACTCGACTCAGCCGATCTGAACACTACTTTTGCAACCATGGGGAATTTGACCTTTTTCGATCTCGCCACTGAGCAAGTGGCAAATTTACTCAATGTATACTATACTCCTCTCCTGGTGGCTTTGGGCTCTATAGGAAATCTCCTATCGGTTTTCGTATTCTATAATAGCAACCTTTGGCTCCAGTCGACCAGTCAATATTTGTCAGCCCTAGCGCTGTCCGACACAGTATTTCTAAGTCAGTTACTGCCACCATGGCTGAACGCTGTGCAATTCACGGGCGTGTTTCATCGCAGGGGGTTTTGCCAGGTTTTCGTGTACACGTCGTATGTGGCGTGTTGCCTGAGCGCGTGGCTGGTGGTCGCGTTCACCATAGAGCGTTTCGTGGCGGTGCTGTATCCCCTGCGCCGCAATGTGGTATGCACGGTGGCTCGCGCGCGACACGTCATCATTACTCTCGTGCTGCTGGCGCTGTTCCTCAACTTGCCCGTGATCCGGTTCGCCGTTCCCTCGAAGAATGACTGCAACATCGATGTCGAATATTTGGACCAAGCTGCCCGATTCAATATCATCGACACTGCGATTTCCTTCACGCTCCCCTTGGCCGTCATCACTGTCCTCAACACTTGGATCATGGTGAACGTATGGAGACTTGAACGTGGCCGCGCTCGCCCATACCGATCCCGCAACGGCCAGCGGTCGCAGCATCGAGTCACTCAGATGCTGCTCATAGTCTCCTCCGTGTTCGTGCTACTGAATCTGCCTGCCTACACAATGAGAATTCTAGCCTACGCGTACAACATGGTGAGTCTTCACTTATATTATTTTATAGTCCTCTTATTCTGTTATTTTGTTTAATATGTTTTTGATAATTTTGCTTTGTGTTAGATATGTAGTCTTGAAATAAATTCAACAAGTTACACAATACCGTTAATATGAAACTGTGTAGTCTTTGTGCAATCCTTAAGTTACTTGAATTAAAAAAAAAAAACAATATTTAATAACATTCTAAATTAATTTTCTCTAATAGTAAAGAAAGAAAGCCTTTAAAGGAAGAAGGCGCAGAGAAATTAATCCAAAAACTTCTTGCGGTTCATATTCACACTTGATTTTGTAAATCAACGAGAAAAAATATATTCATATCATAAAAAGCCAAACTTAAACAAAACTAGTCTACTAAAAAATTAGCTTTAATATCATATGAATTTAATCTAAAGTTTAATTAACAGATTTTAGACTTTTTAAACTTTACGTCTATCGTACGGTAAGGAGCGACTGGTGACAGAACGTGTTAGTTATTTTATATATTGTATTTTTTAATTATTTATTAATTAGCAATGAGGAAAACGACGCGAGGAGGGAGGGATGGTAAAGGAAACTTAAAATGTAAACCCTGAGGTAGAGAAAGACTAGTCCCGGATAAAGGATTTTTTTATTCCAAATGACTGAATCTTTTTAGAAGTCAAATTGACACATCTAAAATAAAATATTCTATTGTAGATATGGTTAAATCAATACACCATAATATCATAAATAATTAATGAATTACTTAAGCTTTAAAATAAATAATTTTAAATAAATTATAATTTACTGTCATCTCACATGCGTCACTTTCAGTATGTTGGCACTTAGCAATAAGTTAATATTCAATTTTTTTTGACATGACGGAAGTTAATCATAAAAGTGAGCAGATTTTAGATACTTTACAAATAACAATAAATATTTGTTTTCTTATTTTGTACAAAAAATAACTAAAATGTCATTAACATGTAATTAAAAAAAGGTACCATTCAAAATAATTTGTTATCGCAACAGCAGCCATAAATATTCCAAAACTTCATGTATGTTTAGAAATTGCCATGATGATATTGTTAATGAGTCCGCAACGTGCAGTGTAAAATAGTTCTCAGAAGCGCGCGTACCTACTACCATTGTTCGATAGTTTGCTTGAGATAGGTACTTTGCTTAACAGTTAGCCAAATTAATTATAAAGCAGTGCTGGCCTCGAGGTTTAGGCGCGCGGTCGAGAATTTTGGCGGTCGCAGGTTCAAACCCCTAGCCACACACCTATGACTTTTCGAAGTTATGTGTGTATTCACAATGAATTATCACTTGGTTTAACGGTGAAGGGAAACATCGTGATAAAACCTGCACACCTAAAAGTTCTTAGGAATTTCTTAGGTGTGTAGTCCGCCAACCCGCACTAGGCCAGCGTGGTGGACTAAGGCCTAAACCCTCTCAGTTGTAGAGGAGGCCCTTGTCCAGCAGTGGGACGTATATGGGCTGATGATGATAGCCAAATTACGGAGAAACTAAACTGAAAACAATTTTTTTTAATATTTAACGTCGTCTACTACGCAATTATTTTTTTGAAACCTATCAAGTACATATTATATCTACATTTAAATAATGTTTTAGTATTTTGGAGTCATAAAGAAATTCCACATTAGAACACTTACGTGTCCATTACATATTAACGATTTTTGGCAAAGTAATTTTTATATTTCGTCATCGAGGTAACGTTGTTAATAGATTTATTTTATCTATAATGTCTGGCCATATTAACGTGGAAAAAATTGTAAAAGCTATCAGCAATATTACTTAGCTTAAGAACGTGGTTTTAATTTCGGTCCTTGTTGAAACTTGATCGACGACAAACTTTCCGCCATAACACACATTAACTATGGCCTTTTTTAGCAGTCGAGTGACATACTGTATATAATACGCTTTTGTTGCGCAATATTTTTTTCAGTCCTCAATACAACAGAAAGTAATAATACATTTATCGCAAAAACACTTTTTTATGTTTACAAGACAGGCACCTTACATACATATTTATAACAGCGAACTTACAGATGTTAAATGTCTCGAATTAGAATATATGTATGTGAAAATTATATTTCTTTTTATTAAAACATTATATTTAAACGATGTTTTAGTTTTGCTTAAATAAATAACGTGAAACGTTATTGTACTCGTAATCCACGTAAATAAAGAAGGGACGAATAAAGTACAGTCTAAAACTGTATCAGTATTGATTGATTGACGGATTGATTAATCCGTGAAAAAAAATGCTTCAATCCTTATCTTATACTATTACATATAATAAAGAGAAAAGGTTTGTATTTTTGGATGTTTGATGATTACTGAACCGATTTCGATGATTTTTGGTATGGAGATAGATGGAACCCACAAAAGTTACATAGGATACTTTTAACTCTGTCAATGTTCAGCTTTTACGCCTAAACCGTTAGTATGGGGGTAGATGGAACCCACCGAAGCAACATAGGATACTTTTTATCACGGAAAATGTGGTATTCCCGTGGGAATGAATATAAGTAGCTCTGTCAATATTCTGCTTTTACGCCTAAACCATTTGACCGACGTGAATGAATTTTGGTATGGACATAAATGGGACCCTATGAAGTATTATAGACTATATTTTATCCCGGGAATATGTAGGGTTCCCGTGAGATGAGCATATATTGTAATGCGAATGTAACGCTGCCTGTGTTATGCTTTCTGGCCTAAACCATTTAAGCGATTTAGATGATTTTTAGTATGGGGCTAGATAGGACCCACCGACGCAACATAGGATATTTTTTATCCCGGAAAATGTAGTATTCCCGTGGGAATGGGTTTTCACGCTACTATTCGCCCGATTTATATGATTTTTGGTTTGAATACAAATGGGACACTATGAAGTAACATAAGCTACATTTTATCCCGGGAATATGTAGGGTTCCCGTGGGATGAGCATATATTGTAATGCGAAAGTAACACTGCCTGTGTTATGCTTTCAAGTCTAAATCATTTGACTGATTTGAATGAATTTTGGTATGGACATAAATGAGAGCTTAAGAAGGGACATAAGCTACTTTTTAAAATTATTTAATAAGTGCCATTTCGGGCACTTAGAAGGCGATAGGTGTCATAAGACCATTTAAGATTCTAAGGATTCATTAAGTCACGTTGAATGTAGTTAAGTGCGGTTAAGTGTCATAAGGTGGTCTTAAGTTCATTTAGGTGACGTTTAACACACTTAGGTTACGTTACTTGCCATTATTAGATTGGTATTGCTACTGGGTGGTTTTAAGTTCTCTTGTGATATGTGATTTTGAAGAAGACACATAAGTAACTTTAAAGAAAATTATGTACGGTTAAATACAATTAAGTGACGATAAGTGTATGTTGAGTGACGTTAGGTTCTATCAGTGGGTGGTGAGTGACATCAGGTGCCAATAGCGGATGAAGTGACATCAGATTCCATAAGTCGAATCTAAAAGACTACTAGTGCCGTTATTGAAAATCATGCGACGACAGGTGCCATAATTGGCACTTATGGCAATTTTAGTCATTAGTGAAACTTAAGGAATAGAGGAGATATTTTTCCGTTTTAGGAATTTAGGTGTCATTTTTGGAACAGTCAGTATCCTGGATGACCTGAATTTACGTTAAATGCCATTTAGCACTGTGGAGCCATTTCACCTGGCATTTCAGTGCCACCTTAATAGGTGCCTTCAAAAGGAGTTGATCGACTTTAAGTACTATAGGTACATACATAAACTCACGCCTGTATTCCCCGAAGGGGTAGGCAGAGGTGCATTTCTGCACCCACATTTCACCAGGTATGCATCAGTCCCACGTAATAGGGGGCGAGCCTATTGCCGTTTTTCGGGCACAATTCCAGACTCCGTGCTGCTACTGAGAATTTCCTAAAGGAAAATTCCTAAAGAATTTACTATAGGTAATATTGGTATAAGGAATATTAGTTACGACTGGTACTATTAATAGAACATATGTGACATAAGGTTCCATTATTTGGCGTTGAGTGCCATTTTTGGAACTTATAAGTCATTACTATCCCATTTATGTCCATACCAAAAAATCATTCAAATCGGTCAAATAGACGTGAAACGTGTGCCGCACCGCACCGGCCGGCCGGCGCCTTGTACTCGTACATCATAATTGCGCGCTTGATAATTTTTTCGCTGCGGTGTTATTTTAAAACTGCGATATCTTCTAAGATACTCATTGAAATCAAATGATGTAAAGGGCAAATTTCTTTTAATTTAAATACTTGTGATGAATAACGTATTTATTTGGATAAGGATTAATATCATCTTTATGAAAACACCTTCACAAATAATGCTTTATTTTAGAACAAATTTGGTTAGCATAAAAATGGTTATAGTGAGCCAACCTTAAAAGATGGACATATGCTGTCGCGGACCTTTTTTAGAACTTTTAAAGGGGAACAATTCTGTCATACATTATTTTAGCGAAACTTTAACCGTTTTCGCAGCGCACGCAGCGGAAGTTCTCAAAAGGAAAAAAATACCCCCGATTTTGAAACATTATTTATTGGTGCTCCGCTCCTATTGGTCGTAGCGTGATGTTATATAGCCTATAGCCTTCCTCGATAAATAGGCTTTCTAACGCTGAAAGAATTAATCAAATCGGACCAGTAGTTCTTGAGATTAGCGCGTTCAACCAAACAAACAAACAAACAAACTCTTCAGCTTTATATATTAGTATAGATAAGGGTGATTTTATTTTAGTGATTTTAAGTGCCATTATGATGTTAAGTCACATTTAGTACAGTAAAATATTATCATGCGCATTTACATGGCGCTCGGTGTCACTATGCGATGTTAAGTGCCATTAGGCGCACCTAGATGACATTAGATACATTTTCGCGATAAATTTATGAGACGATCTGAGTTGATGAAAAGTGTCATAATGTCACTTGAGACGATTCTCAAAGACAGAAATGACCTCCGGTGGTGACCTACTGCAACGATTAGCGTAATTTTGATTTATAGATTCACTTAGTTGGTTTCTGCACCCAACCCTGAAGTCTACGCAGACGGAGTCGCGGGCAAAAGCTAGTAATAAAATAAAGACGAAATGAGGTGTGTTGGCCATTTTTACCGCTTCGCTAGCGCTATTCTGCTCGATGTAGGTAAAGTATTATTTATTGACTATCATGCTAGTGTTAAAAATAATGACTTACATAAATATGATGAAAGAAATCTTTTCTAAACACACTCCTACGTAATTGAGGGCGTATTTACAGCATGTCAACGCGCCGCAAACGCCGCTCAGGGCGTGCCGCGTGCAGTGATTAATCACCTGACAAAGCTCTTGTTCAAAGTAGGTCTGGCTCTACATAAAGTGGGCGATACGATAAATCCCTCTGTTTTATTGATAAGCCACCATCACTAGACCTAACTGTGCAGTGGGTCTGCGTTGGCTGGACGGAAAGCAAAGTTGAACCAAGTCGGACAAATTTAACTGAGCTCTCTTGCTAACAAGCAACCGTAAAACTTGGCCACGAGGTGTTTAACAGTTCAGCAAAACGCCATTGTAACTTTTAATACATAAAGTATGTGCATATATTGTATATGTATGTACAAACCACATAGGTACCTACACTCCTTTCGGTCGAAACAGTGGGGAACATTTTTTTTAACTATCCATCGAGAATTTTTTTAAATGTTTGTTAATTATAATCGAATTAACAAGAACATGTACATAATATATTTACTGTAGTTAGTAGAATAGTTAAAAAAAATATGTTTTTATTAACGTACTTTTCACTTTAGTAATATAATATTAAAACGTTTTCTAAGCAATCAAGCTTTTCACCAACTATTTTATTGGCATTATCATGTCAGGAGATATTACTATCATCTCTACCTAAAATTAACTGCGCCGGCACTCTATGTACAATTTGAATCGAACTGTTTTGATCGAAACTCTTTTGTACGCATTAGTTAGGGTCGTGCGGGATGAAAGGCCAGACACAACAATGCGCCCCTTTGATCGTCCCTCAAACCACTCAAATGAAAGTCATCTGTAGTCCATGCCAGGCCCACAGAAAATATTTTGTCGCTATCCCCCTATGAAAGAAAGGGGAAATCTAGTAGTTGGTACACATTTAATTAATATTAATCCGGCAAAAGTGAACATTTATTTACTTTTATCCATAATTGACTACCTATATTAAAATACATACCTACTTATGTACGCGCGTGAGAAGTTATACTTAATTTTTTCATAATGCGCCTAATGAATTATTACTTCAAAAAACAACGGGTGGCACTCCGGGAGTGTCGGCAGAAGGGAAAACTTCGACATTAACGTTGTGCATTTTTGAATATTTTGGAATGGTTAGCGAATAATCTCGCACGAATTCCTTTATTTACCAATATAAAAGTACTATCATTTACGTAGTAAAATACAATATTTATTGCGCTATCCTACACAAACATGACAATTTATTTTTTCGATTTCGATTCGACATTTTTGATTAGGGTCACGTGACCTGACGCGAGTTCAACATTTCTTACCCATTACAAAAAATTGCACAGCGCCGTTAAATAAGTTTTCACTTCAAACAATTAACTAGAGAGCCATCTGCCGCGGATAAAAGCATCGTTTCATTTGTCAGAACAGTACCTACATCTGTAATAGCTGTCTGTCTCATGAGTCTTTGTAAAGTGAAACTGCAAATTAATTTGAATTTACTGGCAGTCCAAGTAAACTAGACTGTGTTAAGGGGCCCACGCAAAGTGGACGGACAAGGTAATCATATGAACTTGTCGATCACTGTCAAATTTAATAGACTCCTACCAATTGTTAAACTAGATTTGAAACTTAACAGCGGGTCTACGCAAAGTGGACGGAAAGTGTTTTTGTATGAACTTGTCGATCGGTGACAAATTTACAAGACCCCTAACTATTGTTAAACCAGATTTCAAATTAAATGATGGGTCTACGCAAAGTGAAAGGATCGAGGAATTGTATGAAATTCTAGATGCACGTCAAATTTTGTTGGCCCAATACTTGTGCTACTCTGACCAAAACATAAGTTAGGTTAAATGTAAAAAAAACTGTACGAGTTTCACGATACGCGCCAAATTTAGCTGATCCCATGAAACTTCAACATCCACCAAAATTGGGGTGGGTCTGCGTAGAGTGGACGGTATCAGGAAATGAATGAATCATTTATGGCAACCAAATTTACTTGATATCTCGCTGGCGCCACTTCATTAATTTTAGGGGGAAGCGTCTCGTAGTAAAAAATCCCTAGCACTTATTGTCTATTTGTTTTGCGAACTGGACACTCTTGCAGCTTTATAGGATAAATGTAGACTGTTGGGTTTCAGTTTCGTTCTTTGATGTGAATTTAACCCCTAAAGCTAAAACATTAATTTACTTCAACATACGCGAATTTTGTAAATGATTTAAGGATTGCTGATTATAATTGATTATTATTTAAGGATTTGATTTTACTTTCAGCCCGATGCGAAAAAAAATACTTGTGTAAAATGCGAGTGTTTTTGTTTTTTTGTTTGTTTATGACATATTTATTCCTATTATCTATATTCCATTAAGATTGTAACCTTAAACCATTCTCAGCTGTAGCGAGATACAAAGACAAGATAAAAAGCATCCTTTCGATATTAAGCAAATATAAAAGTTTTTTTTTAATAATTTAAGTAATTATAAAGGAGGCAGGTGGAACGTTTGGTGCTTACAAGGACAATGCACCGCCTCCATGTCACGCCCAATCCATTGACTTATTGTGCTCTGCCACGCCCAGTCGCATATTGCCACACCCAGCGCACCAAGTCCCGCCCAGCAACGTTAAGCCACGCCTTGTGCTAGCCTTCACTCACATTAGATTTCCTTCCATACCCATACTACTACTACCCGCTACCCGCTCCCCACCACCCACCACCACTACCCACTATTAAGGCCCGCAACCCACCATTAACCACCCGCTGCGCACCACCTACCACCCACACACCCACCACCTTCCACCCACTGCCCACTTCATAATGCAAGCGATTATTAATTAATTCATCAAACGAGTATCATCATTTCCTGACTTATAGTTTCGGCGCTGCGAGAGTCCTACATGCATTTATTCTTGGTTCTGAGTTCTTATAAAAATTGTTGCATTATTTTTGCTATAGTTATAAAAGTTGCATAATAGCCTGCTTCTTATCGATATAAGTCGTATCTTGTGGATACATATTTTGTAAAACAAACATTAAAAATCGGTGTCATTTTGACGTGATTATTCAAGAAAAAGTACGAATCATTAACATACTAACTACCACGTCAGATTAACACAAGGTATTAGAAAAGTGCATTACAAAGCATTAAATGCCATTAAACTTATTACTTTACTACGTACCGCACGTCGAACTTCAACGGTACCGTTCAATACTTTCGCATGATAGGAACACTTATTACTCAACATAGTTTTTCTATAATAAGATGATTCCTTAAACCGTTCTCAAGTCTAAGCTCAATGTCTCTAGGCTCTAGCTTTACCAGCAATATTTTGGCCCTATCCAGCCACACACTCGCCACTGAAACTCCTGTGCTCCAAAATCAACAGCGATACGCACAGTATTGACACCGAGCACTGAAAATTAGCGAGTCTAAGGGTACCAAATTTGTTATGATCCCGCAACGAAGTTAATCAGAAAAAAGATATAAACCAGCAATATGTGATTAAAACCACAGTAGTGTATCCGTTGAAATGATTCGAGAAAATAAACAATTACACCAACAAACTCAAATGCTGCTACACGGGCAAGACCAAGTGTCGACACCATAACTGATGGCACGTATGTATGTTATATACTCGTATAATGCCCAAATGAGTATCAAGTGGCGAGAGACTCTAATTCGTGTTACTCGATGCCCTCGTGCCGGCCTCCTGATTCATAGCAAAGCAAGAGTTGGTTTTCATGTAGGCCCCATGTTGCCTGTTTTTCACCATATTCAAAAAAGAGCATGTCGATATTGAACACAAATTCAAAATTATCCAATCTTACAAACAACAGCAATGGTTTATTTTCCAGAATTGATATGTGTATATTTATTTGACCACGTTTTCCATTTCATACAAATTATTTATACTGAAATACTAATCCCTTTAGAACCGTAGTGTATCTATCTTCCTGAGACATGAGCATACTACAACTAACGCTAGATAAAGTGATAAGTTTACACACAGTATTATCTATTTATACCCTAATCGTCTTAAAAATATTAACAATAGTATATTAACCAAGAACAGTGTTTGTTCTCTGAGTGCAAATTTAAATATTGTGAATGGCGCTTTTGCCATGCGAGAACATAAGTACAATGTCAGGACGCGGAGAATTTATGGAACATTTTCAACTAATTCAGTAGATACTTCGTAACGTTACTTCTAACAAACAGAATCAGCTACTTATTTCATAGACTTATAATTTCTTACATCAATTGAAATACGTACTCAATCACCGAGAGAGGAAAACAAAGCACTTGAGACAGGAGCGATGAGTTTCCAAGAGTCTTTGTTTTTGCGTTTAATATTATCAAGTTCATTTTTAAAGTGCGAATTTTATTCTTTATTTATACAATTGCTACAATAAAAACAGTTTGTTTGCTTTTAATTAAATTCAATTAATTTTAATTAAATTCATCGCATATACAGATTTTTACACCACGATGCATACTTGTCATATCGCCTTGTGCGATAAGACCGCCTATTGTACTAATTTAGTCTACTGTACAAGTTTAAATAAATAAATAAATGAATTACTTCCGGTTCATTAGTTAACCTAATCAAAGTTATTACTTGGATAAATTGGTAGTGAGATACTGCCACTGCCGAAATGTTAAAACATCTTTGTCTCGTAAGAGTTTCTTGTAGGTATTCTAAGAGCACGTGCAGAGGGAGGCATAATATGCTCACCCACACGCCTAGCCCATTCCAATGTAGTTGAGGGGGCGGATTCGCATTAGCAATGCGGGGTGCTTCTCATCCCACAATGAGGTTCCTAACCAAGCCCGATACAACGAGGCGTCCCCCCAGGGGCTTAAGTGGATATGCGTGTGGGGACGTAAACATCAAACTCCATTTGTCAGATTTGACCCGTTAACCCTGAAACATTGGTGACATTGGTTTCACCTTTGGTTTTCCCAAGTCGAATGCCGTTTTGGTCTCGTGTTCATCTCCCAAATAAAAATTATTCGTTATTCGTGAGAAAATTCTCGGTAGTAACATTAAATCAGAAGCGTGTTCGGTAAAAAAAATATAATTTACCCGCAATTACACGGAACGCTGGCGAAACATACTTACCAATACCTAGGAATACAAGTCGGAAGAATGAGAGACTATAATTATAGATTGATGAAATATCGAAATTCGAAACACAGGAATGACTATACGAGTACGAGTATATCTAACTACAAGACTCGTTGACATTGGACTGTTTCATTAATCCCACAACAAAAGCTTAAAGGGTGCGATCAAGGGGTCCAAGGTTCAATTTATCGGAATCGGCAATTTTTATGGCTATCCATTAGAAAAAAAATAGTAGCTGCAGTCACTAGTCTTGAAATGTACCCAAAAGGCAAATGGGATCAAATCATATTTCGTAGCACTTTAGAATATAGCTCACGAAACATGGGTGAAGAAAAAGAAATAATTATCTCCTTTCACCGCTGAGAGGATACGTGTATGAGTGTAGGTCTGTAACTATCACTAGCAATATAATTTTAAAATTAATATGTTCGAACCTAATTCAACCATCACTAAAAACTCGTCGTCTCATAGGTGTGTTAACGGCCCTGACGGTATCCCAAATGAAGCAATTCGGCTTGTAAGATTTTTACTAGCATCTCTACTGCCTTATTCAACAAAGTTCTAGACCATCAAATAATACCTAAAGAGTGGGCAAAATCAGATCTTATATTATTAACAAATAAGGAAATCCAGCCGATATCAATAACTAGGTCTGTAGTTCAATACACTGAGTAACTAGAACCACCCACTCAGGCAGGTTTTAGAAGATACTTTGCTACAATTGATCACATATATACTCTGGACCTAATAATAGAAAAAATATGAAGAACGACAAAGACCATTGTATTTAGGTTTTATTGACTACACAAAAGCATTTGATTCAATATCTCATAATAGTATGTGGAGAGCCCTATATGAATGCAATGTTCCAACGGAAACCATCTCACTAATTAAAGATATATGTATATAGTAAAAGCTCAAGTCGTGTAAAAATGGAGACAAAAGGTTCAGATATCAAAATTTGTAGAGGAGTAAGACAACGAGACCCCCTATCACCAAGAATTTTTATAACAGTTCAAGAAATCATCATGAAAAAAGTAAACTGGGACTCTAAAGGCATTCACATAGAAGGGCGCTACCTAAGTAATCTCAGATTTGCTGACGACATTTTACTTCTTTCAGAATCAGCGGCACAGTCACAATTAATGATTACAGACTTATATAATGTGAGCTATGAGATTGGTCTGCAACTAAATATAAATAAAACAAAAATTATGACAAATAGAAAACACATACCAATTATAATCAACAACATCCATCTAGAGTATGTAGAAAAATACGTATACTTGGGGAAACCAATATCTTTTGCTATGTAAATCTAGACACCAAAAAGACCTGAACAGGAGAATTTCCCACTTGGAACAAATTCTGGAGTTATAAAGAAATACTAAACTCAAACATACATATAACGCTAAAGAAAAAAAATATGGACTCCTGTATATTACCTTGTATTTCATATGCAAGTCAAACTTGGGTATTTAATAATTACACAAGGGAAAAAATACAAACGTGTAAAAGAGCTATGGAGCGTAGTTTGCTAAATATAAAAAGAGTAGATAAAAGAAGAAATAAAGATATTAGGAATATAACAAATGTCATAGATGCCCTAGAACACTGCATGAAATTAAAATGGAGGTGGGCTGGCAACTTAGCACGTAAGCAAGATGATGCTGCTAAAATAGTAACTCTTTGGACGGGACCTAACAAACAAAAAAAGTGTGTGTGTGTGTGTACTTATGTACACGCGTTAGAAGTTATACTTCATACATAAATATATATTTTCTTAAATAATATAATAATATATATATTATAAAATAATATTTTAATAACTTCATGGTGTCGGTTTTTCATGACAGTGTGCGCGCGCATCGTAATAACTTCAATAAGTTTTTTACTTAATCTTAAAATTAGGATGAACGAAATTCCCGATTCCAATGGGGCCAATCGATAGCTTACGTCACGCCGGTTCCAATGATACCAAACTCGGGTATCCTACGATTAAAATTGAGGGAGTTAGACAGAGGCAGGGGCGAGTTATATTACTAAAAACGATTTAAGCCTGACCATGCGTGACGTACATATCATATAAGTAATAAATTTAAATTAAGGAAATTAAAATTATAATTAATTCTGACGTCACGACTCGGTCTTGACGGCACGTGACGTGAGCAGAATTTTAAAAGTAAAATCAGATTAAATTAAAATAAATAAAATTAAATAAATACCTCTCTCGACTCTGTCTTGACCGTACGTGACGTAATCAAAACTACTTAAAATTTATATTACTGTCACTATTCTACATTCTTAAAATTTAAAACAAACTTTTTCTGAATAACTTTTTGGTGTCGGTGTGCGCGCGCATCGTAAAAAATCACTCTCATCATTTTTCCCTAACGCGCCAAAAGAAGTATAACTTCAAAAAGGAAATCAGGAAGACCAAATGAAATTATTAATAAAGCTGGAAATGAGTGGATAAATAAAGCAAAAGATCGAGACACGTGGAGAATGGAGGAGGCCTTTACTCGTGGAGAGGTCCTTAACAATAATCTTATTGATTAAAAAATGTAAAAAGTAATACAAAACTATATTTAAAAAATGAATTCATAGCTTAAAGTAAAAACATAACAGTT
Organism: Hemaris fuciformis; assembly: GCA_907164795.1. Taxonomy (NCBI): domain Eukaryota; kingdom Metazoa; phylum Arthropoda; class Insecta; order Lepidoptera; family Sphingidae; genus Hemaris; species Hemaris fuciformis. Next base: position 24,957,764 of record OU015431.1, read on the forward strand.
CATGATTAAATACTAAAATATTGTGTAAGAATTTTTATTGTAACTTAAATAAATTGCATAATATAACTGTTATTAAGGAATAAATAAAGGTTTTAATATAAAATATATATTAATGCAGTTTCAATATTACAGTCTTATAACTTAATCCATTTCCTAACGTCATTGCATGTTGCACGAAGACGTCACTTGCATTTTATTATAACTCACAACAATACACCCAATAACATTCAGTTCGCAACAAAAAGGTTATTTCTGATCTTTTGTGTCACTGGAACGACGAGAGCTATTTAAATACGAGCGAGTCGGACACAAAGTGTAGTCGTAACGATTCAAAGCGAAGAATAAATTTATTTCAACTTTGCTTTACCTATTTATGCGGTTTAAGTTTTAGCTCATTTGCTTAGGTAAATAAAATCCATTTCAGTTTCTGACGTTTTCAGCCTTAACGAGATAGCTTTCAGCTTTGAGCCTTCACGTTTGAGCAAACATTAAAGGAACATGTTTAATTACGTTTACATACAAGCTGGATGGATACTGAAATTAAAATACATAGTTCTGTTTTATAAAACCAAATGTTTGCCTCGGAACCGGGAACTGTTTTGCGTTTTGTTTGTCAAAACATCCTTTTTATGCTCTGCGTATAAATTTACCAAGTCCAATTTATTATTGCGGCAATAAATTGTGTTAAGTAATGCAGTACTAGAATTTTATAACTTATTCGTCTTTGGTCTCACGTCATAATTCGTGTCATACGGTCGAGAGGTTACCGGTTCGATATCAAATAAAGCTTAGTGTTATTGGGTTTTTCTGTTAGGTAATCCCCGGTATCTGCATGAAGTTTGTCGAGTTCGACTTGAAGATGGCACGCGAGTCGCGACACGTGGGTATATGAACTCACTGCTACTGACAGGCGTGAGTGTACTCGTATGTGGTAATACGAGTATAGTTATTTTTCCGCTTAACATTTAACTAACAAAAAAATATTACATGACTAAAATATAGAGCTGTTGCAAATTTGACAAATGTTTTCAAGAAGTGGCAGATACCAATGGTTTCAATGTCGCCGCCCCACCATCTCTGCAAGGTGTGGATTCATGTTCAACTTTTTTCATCTAGGTCACAGTTAGGGTTTGCAATCCCGCAGTAATTTTTTCCCGAAGTAAAATTTAAAAATGCAAAAATATGCATATAATAATGCTTTATTACCTGTAGTTTAGTTACACTATATCAAAAAATAATAATAATAGAAACATTCGTACAATATCTAATAGAAAAAGTACTTTTTCATAGTTCTTATGAGGTTAGGTAGGGGGTTTGCAATCAATAGGGTTTCCTGCGTGTTAATATGGACTTATCTTACCTAAACAAACAAATAAACCAATTTTAATCCTTTACTTCGCTCGATCGGTTGATCGATCTGACTGACGCGCCCGCGCTGTTGTGATGGACCTAATAGGCCTTTAGTAGAAGCTGAATTACCTTGCCGAGTCAAAAAAATGCGGGAATGCGGGAACGCGGAATTGCAAACTCTAGTCACAGTGTAACCACTCGAGATTATATTGTAATCCATTTTCAGTGCGCGCTTGTTATAACATTATATTATAGTAAAGAAATAAATTGTATCTTTTCCCTGCATAGATACGGGACTAGCAAGCGCTTCAAAGCGACGCTAAGTCGCTCTTGAATGAAGGCGCGCTTGAATCCTTTATATCATGATAGGATACAGAATTGGAAACAGAAATCACTAAAGTTAATCTTTACGACAGTTTTCTGTAAAACTATCTACGACACTGGAACAGTGCACAAATTATGGCTCTTATATTCACACTTTTTAATGTGGTGATATCATCATGAGCCCTTATACGTCCCATTGCAGGGCACATGCCTCTTCTACAACTGAGGCCTCAGTCCACCACGCTGGCATAGCGCGGGTTGGCGGACTACACACCTAAGAAATTCCTAAGAATTTTTAGATACGCAGGTTTCTTCACGATCTTTTCCTTCACCGTTAAAGTACGTGATAATTCATTGCGAATATAACTTCGAAAAGTCAGAGGTGTGTGCCTGGGGTTTGAACCTGCGATCGAAAAGATATTCGACCGCGCGTCTAAACGTCGCCGCGGCCAACACTACTCTATTAAAAATGTTGGCTCTTATATTCACACTTTTTAATATGGTAATATACTTATTCATAAAAACGTTGTGTTCCATAATTCAATCCGAGGGTAAGTACACAGAATAGTAAATCCGGCGCGTTTCACGAACTTGTTTCAATTGTATGGCGCTTTGTTACAACGCGACGGTCTCTGTCCTCAATAACGTACACATTAGCTCAAATCAAAGGCCGTTTGAGCAGGGACTATGCAGTCTCCCATTGTCCTCGCGTACCAGAATCCGTTAAGCACCACATGCGAGCCATAAGTCCAGTATTCATTCAACTTGACTTAGATGTATGCCACAGTATTGACCTTTTAGGGTCAACAAAATTGAGAAAAACAATAACTTTAACCTTTTAAGTACAATCAATAACAAGTTGCAAAGCTGTTTTTTTATGTAACGGGATACATCGCTGGCACCTGATTATAAATGCAGTGTCAACTGGGGAGACATGTATTACTACCCGATACTATTACGTCAGATTGTAGATGCCGTATTAATTCCTTACGTGTTACGCTTAGTTTGAATTAACATTCGATTCCACCGTGGATTTTTAACGTTTCATTAGACGTAATTGTTGATGTTCAATTGTTAGCCGTATGTTTACTGATGAAATTTAAACAGATGATTAATTTATGTCATAAACACGCACATTACGTTAGGTGGCATTAGAGATGAAATAAAATACACATGGCGTGTTTGACTCGTGTTTGTTATTTATAAACGTGATAATTGCAATATATTTGCTATTCAAGTACAAAGAGAATATACTTTACTTATAGTTCAAGAGTGTTTTCTATGTAAAAGACCGACACAAAAAAACAAAACACTTCAAAAAGACAGAAATGTGCGGTTTTTGTTCGATCCAACGAGTACCTACCATCAATTTTTGTAGCATATCTATACTATTATAATAAAGAGGAAAGGTTTGTATTTTTGTATGTTTGTTACGCATCACCGAATGGTTAGAGGCTCATTGAATATCGACGTCCAGTTAGAAAGGCGTCGCTAGATGAAGTCTACGCTCCGACCTACTCGCGCTCATATCCAAAACCCCGAGAACTTTCAACTCGAGCTGTCAAATGGCTTTGATTGTTTAGAAGAAAACCTTGCGGTGAACGAGCTAAACAGTGGTTTGGTAGAAGCTGTCCATACGGTGGGATCTAAGCATTTTAGACCTCGCCGTAGAGATAGACCTCAAAAACTCTCGATCCACACTCTTGACCGCATGGCCGAACGTCGATCTATGGTGCTGCAGTCTTCCGACGACGCCGAAGCATATCGTCAGCTCAATAGATGGATCTGGAAGTCCTTGCGACACGATGTCCGTGCTCACAATACTGTGAGCATCAAGGAGACAATCGAGCGGAACGGAGGCTCCAAAGTGTTTGCAAGAGACTTGTCTATTGGGCAAAGACAGTTGTCTAGGCTGAAGACGGAAGGTGGCCGCGTAGTGTCGGGGGCAGAGGTATTAAGGGAGATCGAGAGGTTCTACGGACAGCTTTACACCTCGGTTGCCGAGCCTACTGTTGGTTCGGCCGAAGACCCGAGAGCCGAGTTGATCCGCCACTTTAGTGATGATATCCCGGACATCAGCCTGTGTGAAATTGAGATGGCCCTGAAGCAACTTAAGAACAACAAGGCGCCGGGTGAGGACGGAATCACTTCAGAGCTTCTGAAAGCGGGCGGAACGCTGATACTTAAAGTCCTTCAGAGGCTCTTCAATTCCGTTCTCCTCGAGGGCTCAACGCCAGAGGCATGGAGCAGGAGCGTGGTGGTACTGTTCTTCAAAAAAGGTGACAACACTTTGCTGAAGAATTATAGGCCCATCTCGCTCCTGAGCCATGTCTATAAGTTGTTTTCGAGGGTCATCACAAATCGTCTCGAACGCAGGTTTGATGACTTCCGGCCTCCCGAACAAGCCGGTTTTCGAAAAGGCTTTAGTACCATAGACCACATCCATACGCTTCGGCAAGTTATACAAAAAACCGAGGAATATAACTTGCCGCTTGGTTTGCGTTTGTGGACTATGAGAAAGCCTTTGATTCGATCGAGACCTGGGCTGTGGTAGTCTCTCCAGCGGTGCCACATCGACTATCGGTACATCGAGGTGTTGAAAAGCATATACAGCAACGCCACCATGTCGGTCCAAGTACAAGATCAGAGCACGAAGGCTATTCCACAACGGAGAGGCGTGAGACAGGGAGATGTCATATTTCCGAAACTATTCACTGCCGCGCTGGAAAACGCCTTCAAGCTCTTGCAGTGGAAAGGATTCGGCATCAACATCAACGGCGAGTATATCACACACCTTCGGTTTGCCGACGATATTGTAGTCTTGGCAGAATCGCTGGAAGACCTTAGCACTATTCTCGAAGATCTCAATCGAGTCACTCAACAGGTGGGTCTTAAAATGAACATGGACAAGACGAAGATCATGTCGAATGTCCATGTTGTGCCCACCCCGATCGCAGTTGGGGGCTCGACTCTCGAAGTTGCAGACGAATACTTCGATTTAGGACAAGTGGTCCGGTTAGGCAGGTACAACTTCGAGAGAGAAGTCAATCGGCGAATCCAACTCGGTTGGGCAGCGTTCAGGAAACTAAGCGACGTCTTCTCCTCCAAAATACCTCAGTGCCTGAAGACAAATCTTCCTTTGCGTCTTTGTGTGTTACCAGTGATGACATACGGCACTGAGACGTGGCCTCTCACTATGGGCCTCATAAGACGGCTCAGAGTCACTTAACGAGCTATGGAGAGGGCTATGCTCAGGGTTTCACCATTAGCGGATGAAGTGACATCAGATTCCATTAGTCGAATCTATAAGACTACAAGTGCCGTTATTTGAAATCACGCGACGACAGGTGCCATAATTGGCACTTATGGCAATTTTAGAAGAATTTTAGTGGAACTTAAGAAAAAGAAGAGCTATTTTTCCGTTTTATGAATTTAGGTGCCATTTTTGGAGATGAAATTACGAAAGGCACCATTATTTGAAGTCAGTATCCTGGATGACCTGAATTCACGTTAAATGCCATTTATCACTGTGGAGTGGTGGTGACTAGTACCATTAATAGAACATCTGTGACATAAGGTTCCATTATTTGGCGTTGAGTGCCATTTTTGGAAGTTATGAGTCATTGGGGTGATTTTAAGTGCTATTACGATGCTAAGTCACATTTAGTACAGTAAAATGTTATCATGTGCATTTTTATGGGGCTCGGTGTCATTTTGCAATGTTAAGTGCCATTATACGCACCTAGATGACATTAGATACATTTTCGCGATAAATTTATGAGACGATCTAAGTTTATGAAAAATGTCATAATGTCACTTGAGACAATTTTCAAAGACAGAAATGACCTCCGATGGTGAACTAATGCAACAATTAGCGTAATTTTGATTTATAGATTCACTTAGTTGGTTTCTGCACCCAACCCTGAAGTCTTCTACGCGGGGAAAAACTAGTCATTAAATAAAATACAGCGATGTAGTAAGTTTTACGTATGAGATGATAGAATGTGTACGTCGAGGGAGAGAAAGTCGCTCAGGCGATTGCAAACATACAGATCCCGTATAAACATTAGCAATGATTAACGTGTTAATGCGGGAGCTACACAAATATTCCCACCACAATTCCGCGCGGAGTGCCAGCGGGCACGCCACCTGTTGCTTAACCTACCCCGGTGTAGACGGCGGATCGTCTTATCTATAAAACACCCCGGTATGTATATGTGGTGTTCGCGCCCCCGCCAGCCCGGACACTTATCATTACAGCGCGGAGCTGCACGCCACATTAGCACGACGTTCCTCGTGCGAAACCAGCGGAGCGGCCCGCCTTCCTCGTTAGCACAAATGGAGCGCGCCAGTGTGCTATCATGGAGCGCGCGCAAAGAGCGCAGAGGCAAATCAGCTTCGGTGGCAAGTGTTATAATTGACCATTTGAGTGGCTCACGCCACAATAGCCCCTATTATTGTGGGCGTGGTATTTGGCACCGTTCCATCTGCGTTTCGAACTACACAGACGCTAGAAGAAAGAAAAAAATTACAGCTACGCCGCAGTAGGTATAAAACTGCTGTATATCGCTTGTTTAAGTTCCCGCTGTTGGGGTTGACTTACTGATTGCAATCATTCAGTCAATAGTAAAAATTGATTTGTTTATCAACACTTTACGATTCGAATTGAAAAAATACCCACACAACCTAGCTAATATGAAAAAGACACAAAAAGAGTAGGTACATTGCGCAACGATCATGCAGATCGTGTAAGCTCTTCATGTAATTATTCCAGCAAATACTCTTAGGGCGCTCGATGAATAATGTAGCGATGAGAATGTGCGAAGGAATGTAATGAGTCGTCACCGTGAGCCTTGTTTTGTGCCTCAAAGTATCCACCACTCGTAATGTTGTACTCTAATGTATCATCGCGATAAAATATCTATAAAATATATATGTATGTATATGTGTTATATCTGTACATATATAATTGTATCAGTGGCGGTACTTCCATAGAAGCCCAGAAGCGTTTCATGTTAATTGTGTAATGTCTAGCTATTTAGTATATTCTCATTTATAAGTAAAGTTGCTTTTGTAAAATGAAGATTTAAAGCTTAAAGATTATTATTAGAAATTTTGTATGGTAAGCTAGGCTTTTAGACTTGCATAAAAGTACCGCCACTGAATTGTAGGTACTTATATTAATCGTTGTTCCTAGTATTGTGAGAAACATTTACACGCCTTTTTTTTTTTTTTTGTTCTCGAGGGGAAAGCTGTTTATGGCTCTACTTCCCGCCAGCCCCGGGGGAGGGGGGGCGGGAAGCGTATGTCGGGGTCACCGGTCTTCCAGCCCGGCGCGTGGCGACGTCATGTCCGCGCAGATGTTAGTGCCGGGCTGGGTCCCTAACAAAATTCCCTAAACCGGCATACCGACCAAAACCCCCCGGTGGCCATCTCCGCGCCGAGTGGGGCGACCGCGGTACGTTGGCGAGAGGCGCCAACCGTAATGCCGCAGCCGCCCGGTGCGCCTCCGAGACGTGTTTGTCTCGGCCGTCTCGGAGTTGTAGGGGGCGCAGTTGCACCCCCACTAGCTTGGTTCGGGCGCCCCGGTTGTGAGTGGGCGCCCGCGACGTACACAGGCCACAGTGCCGCCGCCCCTCTCGGGGTCACTTTCAGTGAGGACGCGCCGCCCCCGCAGCGCGCCCAGCGACCCCAAGGGCCCCTTTAAGTCGCCTTTTACGACAGGCAGGGGATACCGTGGTGGGATTCTAACGCCCCCTTGCCACAGGGCAGAAACATTTACACGCCTGCCGCAAGAAATGTACTGTGCATTTAAAATCCACAAACGCACACTAGGCCAACCAATCCACATAAAGTGGACGGCAATCTCGTACTTACATACAAATACTCTTAAGTAATTAGTTTCTGGTTTAGATATAGTGAATAATAAACCGCTATACAAAATACATTTAAAAACTTCAAGCATACGAATGGTGTACGAAGTGACTAGACTGAATCTATATTAATTAATAGATACTAATGTGTTTTGTGTGGAATTCTAAGAACAGAAATCCACATTGACAGTATCTCGAGACGGTATTTCTTAGTATTACTTAAATCGCCTGAAAAAGCAATGCTTACTGGAATCCCCTTCTACTCGATTAATGATCCTCGCAATACAAGTATTAAATATAGTGAAATAATATTCTAATTAAGAAATTGTTTACTTATTGTTTGTATAAATATATTTCCTCGAATTCAACGTTTTATTTACCATTAACTATTAGTCATTCGAAACGTCAAGTAAAGACACACATTTAATGCCTAGAAATATGTCGCTGTTAAGCAGAACGGCAGAATAATAAATATATCATGAATTCTTACTTTTAGGTCTTTGTATTTCTGATTTGAATTTATTTTTACATATAGGTATATACTTATACCCTTTCAATTCTATGTCTTTAAAGTAGTAAGCAGAAGCGTATGACACTTTCCCGACTCGGAACCGTGCAATCACCCCAACCCTCAAACCGCGAGACCACTGAAGCCGTCACAGTAAATTAATTTTAATGTGTTGAAAATTTCAAAATACTTCCATTACATTTATCTGATATTTTTGATACAAAGCGCATCTTAATGTAAAATTGAAAGCTTGAATTCACAGGGACGTGTGTTTCCCGGCCAGCAGTAAGTAATATCAACTCCATGTTGAACATTTTTATAAAAATACATTTATTCGAGCGTAGCAGGATTTTCTCGGAATGTTATCTCTTGCGTAGTGGTTTTATTCTACACGACACGTCTTAATCATTTAAACTCCAAACATTTGCTTTCTACTTGGATAAATTTATTAAATAAAATTAACAAATATACCATCTCTCTAAACAAACGTTATAGCACCCACTGGTTCGAAGCCACAACACCCCACACACAAAAAGTATACACAAGGTACGTTTTGGGCACAACACGTCCACAAACCCGCACTATGTTTGGCTTTATGAATGCTCAGCAGTACGTCTTATAACTTCTTCAGAACTAAGCGTTGATTATTTCCAAATCTGTGGAATCCGATTCGTATTCGCGGATGTTTCATTTCTATTATTCACGTTCTGTCTATTAATCTGGATCCGTATTTATGAAAGGATATATTCGGTTACATTCATAATTTGTATGTTCCATCCTCAAATCGCATAAAATTATATTATGTTTTACCATATTAGTTTCAGTATAGATGTATGCAATGTGGCCCATCCCCGCCCTACATACAAGCCCGACTAATAATTATTATCGGAAAATACTAAAATATATTCCAACAACCGAGCTTGTGTAGCCTTTTATTACTTTATGAATGAAAATGTATATTTCAAATTTTGAATTTGCGGAATTATTAAACCGAAACCGAAACGTAACATTGGAGCCGCACGCAACATTAATAAATTTACAAATGAAATCTACATTATTAAGCCTATGTATGCTTAGTAAGCTTAGCGTATGTAATGAGCCTTAACTATAGTCCCTCGCGAATACATCCTTAAAAAGGTTTTACTCGTAAACATATTTTAGAACCATTGCTAATCGTCCTTAACAGACCAACGACATTTATTTACAGTCTATCAAAAATCACAAATCGCCCTTTTTATATCACATTTCACTGAGGGAAATTATACATTGAATTAATGTTAAATTAAATTCTTAGGAGATCTCTTCTTAAAAGGTAATCTTGATTCAACAACTTGTTTATAGAAACTGTCACAGGGGGGGGGAAGATTAATTCGTATCAAAAGAGATTGACTGCTTTGATGCGGCGGAAATATGCCAATTATAATTCGTATTCAGTATTATTTCAATGTGTAGTTTAAAATAATTCGTAACACAAAAACGGACACCCGATACTTTTAAGTTTAATATTTTTTTTACTAATAGATTTTTTAACACTAGGGATTCTTTCTTCAAGAATATGCATTCTTAATTTTAATGCTAAAATATATTCAGAAGACCCCAAATAGACGTAACCTTTAAGAGTCTCGAAAAGTGGTAGTGATACGGGTACTTAGTTTATGACCTGTTGGAAATTAATCTCCAATCAATTCCAGAAAAAGCAAGACGTACAAAGAGAGGGAGATAAGGGGCCGCAGGAGTGCTCAGTACTGAAGATATTTCCGATCAAAGGCAAATAATTCGTTTCAATTACAAGCACTGATACCGCTTCCGTAATATAAATAGTATACTTTCTGAACGGTTCTGGCATTCCGCATGCGATAATTGAAATATCTCATTGAATTATTGAATGTCTGGCACTCCTATCAACAGGTTGTTTGGGAAGGAATTTTTAATATACATCCATTATGAAATCTAAGAGCATACCAGTCGCCAAACCAAGACAAACAGACGAGTTTAAAATAAATATAGGAAGAGCAAAGCTATTAGCTATTATGCTTCTTCTTGTACAAATTCTATATGCGAATAAGTTCTTGAGATACATAATGTATTCATTAATTAAATTTCGTCAAGTTCGTTAACCAACCAACGTCATATAAAACCTCATGAATTAACAATATGTATCAACTCAATAGAAACTATAAATAAAATATGTATCCGATTGTTTCTCCATCATATTAGATAGCTCGTAGAATTTCCGAATAATGGATGATTCCGAGCACAGGTGAAGCCTCGAGCGGCTCACTGGATGGAGGTGGCAGCGGTGGGGGCGCATGACGGGTGTGCGCCCGTATGTCTGTTTCGGTTGAGGCTCGGACGTCCGACGTCCGTGCAATTCGACAGCTTTCACAAAGAAATTAATAGACACTTAATTGAATTGTCAGAATGGTTCAAAATGGAAACTTACACACTCTATTCAACTCGGTGGAAAACATTCGCATCATTACCTACATTTACATATGTATCGCCATACACGTATATATTTATTTACTCACTCTTATCTGTACTAATATTATAAATGCGAAAGAGACTCTGTCTGTTTGCCTGTTACGCTTTTACGTCTAAACCACTGGGACCATTTGAATATGATTTTTGGTACGGAAGTAGATAGGACTATTGGAAAGGACATAGGGTATTTTTTTATCTCGAAAAAGTCGGGTGTTCCCGTGAGGAGAGGAAAAAATTTAAAATTCCGCCCGGGCCCTGCCGGGTCCCACAGCCTAGTATGATTATATAAATAACTAAGTGATGTACCTAATGGCGAACACTATTGTGATACATAGAACAATTTTACCGACATTCAATAGGTAGGGACGAGTCAAACAAGCTTATGTGATATTTTTAGATTTATCGGGAAAAATTTTCCCCACAATATCTTTTCAAACAAGTACTGCGGGAAACGTGATCGGACGCTGTCGACTCTCGACTCGTAGGGTTCCTTGGGTGATAGGTCGGAACCGATGGCGCAAAACATGTAATTTCATTCCTTATCATAGTATTGTAAAAATATATTGTTCGATGGATCTTACCCGCGGTTCAGCTAATGTAGATGACGTAAAAGTGAATATACATTTATACGGAATAGAGGCTTTAGTACTGACAGATAAATTGGAGGCTCCACGGGTGATAAGATGACCTATGAGACAAAACATATTTCTGCTACTCATTATTTCGAAATTACTATGAAATGATTTCCACTCCGAGTAACAACTTTTGACTATTTTGTAGTGCATCTTTGCACCGTTATAGCCTTGCGATCAATCGGTGCACTACATAAACACAGAGCGCACACAAGAGCGCTAGCATTGACTATTCGAGCGTGGAATCAACAGTGAGCTTCACTATACTTGACACTCGTGTCCGAGCTTCCGCATCGTTGTGGCTTTCAATTACTTTTAATGCGATATGAAGTACGGTGTTCAAACACTCAACAACTCCTACAAGGGAAGGGCGTGGGTTAGATATCTATATTACATGAAATATTTTTTTTCGCATGTGGGTGTAGCTTAACACCTATTGAAGTAAGTTATTACCCTATTATAGAGGGTTTTATTTACACAATACGTCACCCTCATAGGGTCCGAATGGTATGTTCAGATTTTGTATAAATTATTTGAAATTGGTTGAATAACGATTAGTTAGGCCGCTGGGACGGGGTGCAAATTCACAAAAAAAAAGTGTCTATGCAGTTTTATTTGAGCACAATATGTGAAAATTACATCTAAACGTCTCCGGTAAAAGCCCAATATGAACGTTTTATAAAAAAAAAAAAAAAAAACAAGATTTATTAATCACATTCCGGAAATTTATTCAATATTTTTATTTGATATAAAAGTCCTTTGACATACCGGAGTGTATTTTTCAAGTGAAATTGAGATAGGATTTTTATTTTATTTTCTGTGCATTTTGAAAATACAAATGATGTTATTGATATTTAGTCATTTCATGTTGATCGAATGCGAGGTAAATCGAGCTCCATCAAATATGACTGTTGATATTTCGTCCGTGCTTTCAAATATTAAACCTGGCTATCTGTTAGTACATTCAAAATGACTTCATTTCGTCCAATATCAATATGAAATGTACGTAATTACATAGCTAATGAATAGCCAGTAACCTAGATATGTTATATTTATTAATCCAATGTTAGTTCGTCCTCTACGGCTGATGTGCTGAGGTCACCGCAATATAATCAAGAGCACTATTATTTTATTACTAAATTATAACGAATTGAGTAAGGTTACCCTTTTTATAAATTCTCGAATAAGTATAAATCCAGTTTAAAAAAAAGATATATTAGAATGGTATTTGTGACAATAACGATTTCACTGGCTCGACGAGTCGTAATTGAAAAGCTTACCCTGCACACGCAGTTGTTTAGTTAAATCGGAGACCAAACAATGTAGATTACACGCTGAAAACAATTTACAGGCAAAAGGCCGTGCTAGTCAATTGAACCGTAATCTTGTACAGCAATTAAATCACCGTTGCGTAACGTTTGACAAATATGTTGTTGAATTGGAGCGCGCCTGCCAATTTGCATGAAGTCAGCCACGCGGGCGCATAACGCTCTCAACCCTTGTGTGCATATGATTGCTATTACTTAAACTTCAGTCATCGATCACTGAGACGAGAGCAAAGCGAGTTCCGCGACGCTGCTGACTACAGCTAACACCAAAAACATGTTGCAACTATTTAACGTGTTTTTCTATGATTTAATAGTTTCCCAATTTGGCGTGTCTACCGCCAGACAACAAGCTACTTATTTCAACCCAACCTAAAACCATTAAGTCCCTGTACGAACATTGTGGCAGTGTAAATAAAAAAAGGAAAAAGCAAAAGTACATAGTTTTCTTATAATTGAAGCATTCTTTAACATTTCATTTAAAGTTGGATGCATAATGGTAATTCATCTTGTGATGAAAGAAAAGTTATATTCAAATTTGTGTAACAACACTTATTCAAAAATATTAAAATAATTTAGTTTGAAGGGAATCAATTAATAGTAAGTAGGTATGGTATTCAATAATAAATACATAAATCTGATTGGAGCTCGCGAGGTTCGAAGCTAATGGTCTTGTAGGGAGAAACGAAGGCTAATTGGCCCCTCCCGTCTTTATTGTAAAGTAGTCTGAAAATATTTTCTAAGATGTTTTCCTGCAACTCCTGATATAAACGGAATTACAATACACGCGTAGAAAAATATTTCCCTATATTTCCAATACGAGGAAACGGTGCTTGAGAATACTCAATAGAGTATCGGTAGAAAATAATGTGAGTGCTTCTGAATGACTGAACACACTTATTGCTACTATTATTTATTTGGTGCATTATGTTGTGTAAGTTGTTGTACAATATAATACTGATGGGTCATTAATGATTGCGACGTTATCACTGATTGTCAAATTAATTCACAGTCAATTTCATACCCAAGTATTTTCATTAGCTATGTGTGTGGTTTTAAAACGGGGTTAATGCAATTGTTTACCTTTGCAAGACTGGTCCCTAACGAAAGGCAGTGTGTTCGCCTGAGCAATTTACCGGCCGTCAGTGGTGGACAGACGAGGTCACATCCTTTTTAAACTGTCATTATACCATGCCTCGGTGTGCATGTGCATCAGAATATCGACCGCTTTTCAATACGTTGTGTTCTGGCGGCGCCCGGCGGAGCAGTCTTAGGTACATTATGTGCATTCACTGCCTAAACAAGGGTACACTATCCAAAAATCGATTAGTTGGTGCTCGAATATGTTTTGTCTAAGCTTTTAATATGTAATATAAGTGTATCAGTGGTACCAAATAAATTAGTGTGTCTAAATATTTCTATGGAATATCGTGATATAAGAATGCAAAGCTATTAGTAGAAGGCATCACAGCAAAGTGAAAAGTTATTGGCACAAAGGCGGCCAATTCACCTGTTTGCCGCTCTCACGTGTAGCACGTGTAGCGCTAACGGGCGTCGCCGCCGCTTCGAGTCCCGAGCTCGGACCGCCGATTTACTTACGTTCTTTTAAGCAATTTACGTTTGTCATGACAATATATTAGTAAATGATTGATTAGTAAATGACTGAGTCTATGATCTATGTTGTGTGTTTCGTGTTTGTGTTGAGGGTTCAATAAAAGTAACACTTGCAACTTAAATTTTATTTTGTAAATTAAACATTACATAACTCGCTTAGCGCAAATGCAATAAACAAAATAACAATAAACAACATAAGCTTAACATATCGCTACCGCAATTAACTTTATGAAGTGATATAATATATCTGAAACTTAACAAAATCTACGTAACAAGTGACAAAGGGAGCGGTGAAGTACAGACGAACATAGCTATTAAACCCGAATTATTGTCGCTGGGCGGATACTTCATTGTTGATCTCGGTTCACTCACCTTCAATAATATGTAAAAAGTTAGTACATGTAACACCTAAATTCCCACATATTATAGGGGCGAGAGTACCGCGCGTCAGTTCTTATAAACTTATGCCGTGTCTTCTGCTGCTTCGCCGGATGTTAAGTTTGTTTTCTTCTTGAAATGCCGCACAATAAACAAATTCAATCGGTGTAATAGCTTTACAATATTGTAAATAGTTTGGAATGTAATAAAAACTACTGGCTCCATACTAAAATTTAAGTACATGACTGAGAACGTTCACTAAGATGACAGGTGACAAACATAGCATAGAACATACACAATAAAAACATTTTTATTAGATGACAGATGGGCAACTTAAAATGAGTACCAAAAATGCTTTTTTTATGAACCAAGACAAAATAATTTCCAAAAAGAAAACGCAATAACTGCATGTTTGCTGAACTGCCTTGGCTAGCACGCTAGCTTTTCGCGCCGCCTTTCGTTTCCTATTTCGTTCCGTTTTTTTGTCCAAGAGGTGTTCCCACGCCTTGAGGATCTGATCATTGGCTGAAAGCTCTGGTTTAAGATTCAGCTCAGACTTGCCCCGAGATGTACCTGGGTTATTAACAACCACTTTCGCCGCATTCTTCTTTTTTTCATTTTGATTATTATTCTTATTTTTCTGTTTTTTGGATTTTTTTGTATTGTTCTCCATGGTATCAGCCACACTCGCTTACAGCCAGGCAACGCAAATATTTTTCACACCAACTAACACAAATAACTTTCAACTTTATTATTCGGAACTAGAACGACACTTAAGAGGTGGGATCAGCGGACACGTTTGCTCTGCTCGGTCGTTTGTCAGTGACTGCTGCGTGCGCAATGACGGAGTCCCGCGTGCACTCAACACGTCCCCTCGCAGAAGGGCTATGAGAAACCGAACTATTGTAATACTCAGTGCAATTTACCGAATTGGAAAAAAAAACACATTGATATTTCTACGCCTTATACTTATTGTAACGTGTCCTATCGCAAAAAAATTAATGTCAACATCACTTAACGAGATATTCGTGTGACAGGTTGCCAAAAATAAGCAACTTAGTTAACATCTTAGATTATTTTTTATTTCTATTCAAATATCTTTAACGTATTTTTATTGTGACGATATTTAAATTGTGCTCGCATGCAAAACGCTAGTAAAATTTATTTTTTATTGCCATTTGACAAAAACACCGAAACCGAAAAACTATTTTTATACATCTGCTATACACGTAGCCTCCAAGTCGTGATGGCCTCGAGGTTTAGGCACGCGGTCGAGGATCGACGGTCGCGGGTTCAAACCCCAGGCACAGAACTCTGACTTTTCGAAATTATGTGTGTATTCACAATGAATTATATATCACTTGCTTTAACGGTGAAGGAAAACATCGTGATAAAACCTGCACACCTAAAAGTTATTAGGAATTTCTTAGGTGTGTAGTCCGCCAACCCGCACTGGGCCAGTGTGGTGTGGCCCGTGCCCAGCAGTGGGACGTATCTATGTATGTATATGGGCTGATGATGATGATGTACAACTATGGACTTAATATTGTCAGTTATGTATTTTAAATATTTTAAATGTTATGATATTTACAAAAAATATAAACACCACTTTTTAATAATCTATTCCGGTATCATGTATTTCATGCTATTTTATTTACGTATTACGTTTCTTCAAAATCTTACGTAGCCATCTGCGAACAACAGCATCTTGGTTAGTGTGTAACAAGCGCGAATGCAAATAGTATTACAGCGAAGTTCTTGGCAAAGAGTCACAAACGTTTAGCGGCATTCGAAGCCATAACAGATTGAGATTCGCACGAGCGGATGGCGAGCGGCACAAGTCGCCACGTGAAGGGCGGGAGCGCCGCGAGCGGCACTTCTCGGTAACATTACCGTTAAGCCGCTGATCCCAGCCGGCCGCTAATTACCGACGCCGTCAACGCCACAAACACCAAATTTAACTGAACAGCTGATAATGCGATCGCAGAGTACAACTTCACTTTCTCTGGAGCGGTTTTATATTTAATAACTGAGTGACTTTGAATAAAATATTTGTGCTTAAAAGTATTATTAGTTCGAATTTTTCCGCGGATTTGTCCAAGAGCTGGCGAACAACAAAACAAAAGTAGGTGTTTGGTAAAAAAATGTACTTCAGTGGAGCATAATAGAGCAGTTAGAAAAGACTGTGGGTCTAAAGAATATTGCATAATTTGACTAAAGTTTTTTAAGGCATTTTCAACATAGCATTTCGTAGTTATTTATATTAAATAGTAAATAGTACAACATATTAATAAAAAAATAGTATCGATACACATACGTATTATGATCTTTCTAAACAAAAGAGAGAGCCATTTCATTATCCTGCGAATCTAGATCTAACTTAAACTTAAACGTTGTAAAATAACTATGGTAAAGCGGCTTTGATGTGAGTAAAGACGTAAATGCTTCAAAGCAGCTCTCTTTAAGTAACC
Source organism: Hemaris fuciformis (assembly GCA_907164795.1). Lineage (NCBI taxonomy): Eukaryota > Metazoa > Arthropoda > Insecta > Lepidoptera > Sphingidae > Hemaris > Hemaris fuciformis. The sequence goes on from OU015431.1 coordinate 24,974,723, forward strand.
TACGATGGCAACTGGCCTCTGAAATCCATACAATAAATAAAAAGGAGAATATGAAACAGTTTCTAAGATTGTCAGTTGCTATATATTTACCGGCCTATTGTGGAACCCTATGCTCTGGCAATGGTTTCATGTCATGGTTTAATCGTTTTTATTTTTATTGTCACGAAAACAAATCCTATAATTGCCCTCCCCTGTCAGTTCATTACGACGTTAAGCCTCGAGCGTCGACGAATATATCAATTAATTATCTGATGATTTCATTATCAACATTGCATTTTGTTACGCCGTCTAATTTGGCAAAAAATTGGCCGTAGGACTTTTAATATCCCTGATGGGAGTGATTCCAGCATTAAGTGTTGCAGCTCGTCGTCGTCGGCCCACTGCGCCGACCAGCGCCAATACAATTTACAATAGCGAAATTGATTTAAGCGTAGCGCTAATTGATTGAAAAATTCTGCACATAGTATTTTCTTTATTGCACATTATTACCACCTTAGTGTATAATATGTGCATATTTTTTAAATGGCTTATTGTTACTGAATAGTTTCAACAATGCAGTTATGTCTGTCATGTCTGGGGTCGCGAATTCAAGCAATGAAGGTTGAGAAACTTTCGCGAGCTACATTTTGTTTCGTTTGTGAACGACGACGTCAATAACAGAGCCCGACACGCGCGCCCCCAGGGGAGCACATCGCAACCAAATGGAATGAATGTGTAACTAATTTTAACTGTAGGTAAAAGTCGGTTTGAAAAGTCCTTTCGCGGACCTCACCATTGACTAAATCAACATTTGTGCAAAGGGAATGTAGTCTCTGTTTCACTATACATTAAGCCCAATAAACGTGAACGCCATAATATACGTAAAGACAAGCAGTCACAATTTTTTAGGATTACGGTTGTTAATTTATTTTTTAATTTGTTTTGTATGATGTATATTTATTTGTTTGGGAGTTCTCTTAGCATTTTATAGCAAAGAATTGATATCAATTGAAGCGAGTTACATATTTGGCATAATATTTTTATTGTTTAGTCGCTATATAGTGTCCTTTTTTTTAATATCTATTATAATCTACAAGCTGTATGTAACGTAGTCGGTTTGTCCGCAGAGCGAGAGGGAGTACAGCGGCAGGTGGGCAGCACTGCAGCAGATGAGTCTTCTGTTTTTTAACACCAACTTTGGCATCAATTTCATTCTGTACTGCCTGAGCGGTCAGAATTTTCGCCGAGCGCTGTCACAAATGATGCCGTGGCAGAGACAGCGCACCGCTCAGGAAGTCGGAATGATAAGGATGCCAACCGCTCATCCACGAGCCAGCCTCTCAAGTAAGCCGACACATTCATTATTATTTTATGATTGCGCGTTACGGTGCGCCGTGGCGATCCTGACCAAACGCAGTAGATAACTTACGATATTAATGTTGTATCAATTTGTAACTTTTTTGTTACTTTGTGAATATTAATCCCGTCGCTAATACTTTATCCTTATGCTCGACCAAGATCATCATCTGATTATCCAAAGCCGATGGACAACATACATAACATAACATAACAAATATATACTGCCTCGTGGTCTCGCGGTACAAGTATGTGCCGAGCGATCTAGAGGTCCTGGGTTCGATTCCCGGGTCGGGCAAAGTGTTATTGGGTTTTTCCATTAGGAAATTCTCAGTAGCAGCACGGAGTCTGGAATTGTGCCCGAAAAACGGCAATAGGCTCGCCACCTATTACGTGGGACTAATACATACCTGGCGAAATGCGAAATGCCTACCCGTTCGGGGAATATAGGCGCGAGTTTATGTATATATGTAACAAATATATACTCGTAATTTCATTCGACTTCGTTATGTGTGGCACTGGCAAGTCCTACTCGTATATAAAATAACAAAACGTACTTCCTAACAGAAGTTAGGAGATGTAATTTTTTTTAATTATATAAACAGTTTAGTAACCGAATAGTAAGTTTGGGTACTCGTCTGGAACATGGTAAAGGTTTTGATGTAAGCGATTTATCTTACTTCGGTACGCTCTACTCGTATACTTATTATAAAATGAGTTATAGCAACACCAGGGAAAGTCTATAGTAAATTTAATAATAACAGCACAGAGCTGTACAATTGGAGTTGAAAGTCACACAAGTACGTGGGTTTATATTAGTCGCCCTTATATGTGGTGCGTCCGTCGGAAATTCCGAAAGTTTATTGAAAATTCTTTATATTTAATTTCAGCGATCGCAGGGAAAAATATTTCATAGCATTATTTATAGAGTTGTTTACACATTTATTATTATACCAGTTATACCAAGTCCGACTTCGGCATTTCAATGCAAGTATGCACTTTAGAATTCATTGTGCGGCAATATACAATCATCATCAGCCCAATACGTCCCACTGCTGGGCACGGGCCTCCTCTACAACTGAGAGGGTTTAGGCCTTAGTCCACCACGCTGGCCTAGTGCGGGTTGGCGGACCACACACCTAAGAAATTCCTAAGAACTTTTAGGTGTGCAGGTTTTATCACGATGTTTTCCTTCACCGTTAAAGCAAGTGATAATTCATTGTGAATACACACATAACTTCGAAAAGTCAGAGGTGTGTGCCTGGGGTTTGAACCTGCGACCGCCGAAATTCTCGACCACGCGCCTAAACCTCGAGGCCATCACTGCTTTTTGCTGCTTTGAAAGCAGTGAATATACAATGCCTGAACGATATTGCAGCGTGCAATGGACCTGAAATATTGAACGTTGGTACAGGGGAATATAATTAGTTTTCCTTCGACGTATTCAACGAGTTTTGCTTTGAGGACTCCATAATGGCGACGAAATTATTCGATGACATTTTTGTCGCGTTAACGTGTAGCGTGCTGGTTGACGGCTCAAAGGGAAGCTATGAAAGTTCAATGTGTTACTACGAATCCTGTCGATGGTTTGATGGTGACGAAATCGATGCGACTTATTTCGTTCAATGGAGTGGATTTTCCAGAGTAAATTTGCATTTACGCCTGCTGACGAACAAATTCATCTACTCCTCATCGGTGGGCATAATTTTGCCAGTGCTCTATATCGGATTTACAGACGGATCCCGGGACGCGAAACACTTGCGAGCCACGCTTTTTATTCCGGCTATTGTTTTCTTGGTGGATACGAACATCGTTATTGTAGTTTTCAAACACATACATACATATTATACACACATAAGACAGGACCCTACTACCAATACTTCGCTCTCCGTCAGTTAGTTAAGGCCTAACCCCTCTCAGGTGTAGAGGAAGCCCGTACCCAGCAGTGGGACGTATTTGGGCTGATGATGATGATGACTTGATCAGTGCACTTGCGTAGAAAAATATTTTAAACTGTTGAAAATTATTCGCTTTCGAAAAACGACGAAGCGAACTAAAAGTACACTATTCTAAAGGTACTATAGAGTCCGGATTTTACCGTCAATGTCTTCAAGTAATTTATTGAAGAAGATTCAAGGAGATATCTACGACTTCATTAGCTGCGATTGGATATCGGCAAAATCACTGACCGTAATGGTATCAGATATTCCTTTTATGTGTTGGCAGTTAGCTCGTTAAAATTGTACGTCGTATCGTACGGAAAATCGTAAATATAAAAGTTTTAAACTTTAGATCCTACTACTATTTTAGGTACACCATTCGCCTTTTTGATATTTAATGAATTCTTGACGTGAATAACCAAAACCTTTTAAAAGTAAATCACAAAAATTATATCTTATATACTTGAAAGTCAATGCACAGTTTATAGTTATTTAAAATGATTACTTGTAAAGGCTAATACAATTCTCATTGATGTCCGAATCAATCGTATCCACATGGAGGAAGCTTAACGCAGGCAGCTAAGTTGGTAGCCGCCACGTCACTCAGTCTGTCATTGTTATTTCATATTGGAAATGTACGGATAGCCACAATAAGCTCGCGTTAATCACTGTAAGCACATGCTAAGTACCACAAATCATTGTCAGTAAATTTTAGTATAAACATGGTCTATTTGTGATAAGCTTTGTAATGAAATTCTACTGTAATCACGTCTGATATGAAATAGCGCCAAAGTTACAATGATTCACAAATATTCATCAACTTATGAAGGCGAACTGTGTCGGCATCATAATGGAATAAAGCATATTGAATCTCAACTATGACCAAGGAGTTTACATGTCGTATGTACCTACTTTTAAACTGGATCGCGATCGCGAAAAAGAATGCAAAACATTGGTTTGAAACTTTGGCATGCTGAAAATAATTGGAGGGTGTAGGAAACGCGACTAGAACTCAACCAACGTTATCAACTTTTACTTGTTCAAAACAAGTTTGCGAAATATAGCTGTGAACGACGGCCTTACCGTCCCTTCCGAGTGCGATACCGGAGTCACGTGTCGTCGGGGTTTCTGTTAGGAAACTTTGAATTGCGCCACCGAGTATAGGTATGTTTGTGATGCCGTACGTTAAATGATCGCGTCTTATTGCTCTCCTTAAATAGAATACGTACGACAGGTTTTATTATTACCTAAGTTTTTATAATCACTATTTTAAATGCTTTTAATGACGTATTTTGAGACAATTCAATAATGACAGCCCCGTAGCGCAGTTGGCTAGACACCAGCTTGCGAAACGAGAGGCTGCGGGTTCGATCCCCGCACCGAGACAAATGTTTGTGTGATCCTCAAATATTTGTTTCGGGTCTGGGTGTTTGTGACACCGAAAAGTCTCTCGTAGTTTCTGATACCCACGACACAGGACTTGTATCCTAGTGTGGGGTCAGAGCTATGTATGTGACTGTTGGGTGTATTTATTTTATTTATTTATTTTTTTGTGAAAAAATCCAGAGCTTTCAGAATTTTAGTGTTTAACGCTGCCCAATGCTGAGAAATCCCAGCGATGTATTCAATCTCAAACGTTTAGGCTTAATGTAATTAATTATATTAATGTGGCAAATGCCAATGCAATTGGTTCGCCGCATGGTTTTGTGTTTATAATGGAGTGTGGCATGTCGTGCGTTCAGACGCACGTGTACCGCCTCTCGTCGGAGCGCATAATTGACGCATACGACATAATATAACGGCACGCTAATGGATATATTGTGTCCCCGCGATGGGTATTATCGCTTCATTTCGATCTAATTTTGGATGACTAGAAGCTAGAAGTCAACTATTTCATTACCTCATTTTGGACTATTAATTGCTGTTATCTTCTGCGGCATAGCCGAAAAGAAGCGATTAAATTGATTTCAAAATGTTCTGCATTCCCTAAAAGTTGGTGGGTGATTATGGGCGACATCCTTAAACAATGAAATAACCTTCCCTTCTACTTGATATTATGTATTGCATGGGATTCATGCTATAATTCTTTTTATGCAAAATCACTAGCCCCTGTAACTTATCTAAAATAAACAATAACAAGCGATACCGCATTAAATATTAATTTTCATTCATCGTAGGCATACATGAATCACAAACACAGCGTCGGTACTCTCATTACCTTTGACGTGCATTGTGACGGTTTTGTAAATTGAATGGACGACAGTTAATCTAGCCCATAATGTATTCAAAACCGATAGCTCGCAAAGCATGACCGATTGCTGCGTGTTATTAAGCTGTTACGCCCTACGTTGAAAACGTGTTGCATAAAACATAGAAATAAATAAAAAACTGCCCACTTTGTTTCATGAAACGCACTAGTTTAGAGGTATCAACACCGCATTTCCTGTATTACGCGTGTACTGAGTATCATTAATATTCTTAGTGCTTGTTGTAAGCGTGGTAATTCCAGAAACATAGAAAAATAACGCTGTAAAAATCAGTGCTCCGCTTAACTGAATGTTTACGTTTATAGGAAAGAATCTCGACTCTGAGATTTTAATATTACTTTTTTGTTAGTACTGTATTATTGAAGTCGGTTTCGGGATGGTTTCCGCTCCTGGTTAATGCGACTGAAATGAATAGCATGAAGGCTATTATCGTTTGCCAGAATACATACATAAACCATAAATACAAATAAAGTATGTGAAATCGCGATTGGTAAGTGATTGTCGCTGGGCCACACCAGTACCGTAATGCAATAATGTATATTTAAAAGACTTATCAAAATATTATTTTATGCATATCCCAAGCAGAATCTGAATAGCGGTAGAAGTCTTAGATGTTACACATTTCCTGTAATATTTACATTTATGTTTAGGCAGAATTTATTACGTCCCATAAGTGGGGCGAACCTGTAGTTGATTTTCAGGCTTACTTTAAGATTTCGTGCGCCTACTAAGAATACCCAGATAAATATGCTCAATAACACTTTTCCAACCGTGTAATCGAAGCTGGGAAATCTCTGTGGCACGCCGTTCACATAATATGCCGCAGAACGAGCACCGAGGCAATATTAAATGTTTTAAAAAGTACCTTCACCTTAATGCAAACGTGACGTCGTAATGAAAACTTCATTCAAACATAACCGGATTTATTTGACCTTGCACGTGTAATAGATCACGTTGGGGACCTCTCTTCACCTCAAGTGTGTGTGTCCAACGAGACACGCTCTAACGTCTGCTCTCTTTTATATCGATTTTTCGAGATAATCTCATTGCCCCGAGTATGGTATTCCTTCAAAATAATAAATTTAAGTAGCACGATTATTTAACGTCAAAACGTCTTTGTCACACAGTTAATGAGAAATCGGAGCTGTGAGAAACAATATTAAATTAGGAATCGTTTAGTACGTACAGGGTTTCACTTTTGTATTGGCTATATGTACGATTGTGTTATGTGATTTCCAAATTAATATAAAAAACAATATTACTTTTAAAATATAGCGGCGGATCACAACCAACTCTATGTTTCAGTACGATTATCGTAAAAGCGTTACTGTCCCATACTATATCGATTGAATTACTAAAATTCTCATTCATATAAACCGTTGGCTTCAAAAGCTTAATTATAATTTTGTTGGCTGACACAAAATGAAATACAGCAATGCCATATTACCTAAATACGTTTTCAACAGTTTTACAGACATTAAGAAATGCAACTTCAAAGAGTATTTGCTGGTAATAGCACCAACCGAAATGACTTCGAGTATCTAAACATTGATGTGTATAACAAGTGCGAGAGACCAAAAGCTAAAGATCAGTTTTTTTCGACGTAATTTTTTTACGAAGAAAGGAACCAACCTCGTATTTATTATATTCTAGATTCTTCTGACACAATCCCCTTTACCTTTAGAAACATGCCGATGATTTGAAAAACATCAGTTTGGGTAACGTCACTGGGGTTACGAGTTGATGGTCATCTCGCCGGTCTCAGTAACATCTTACGTCCTTCACAAATCAACAGTTAATTGGAAAATCTATTTCGGACGCAAATCATTTCGCAAATTGCGAGGCGCAAATATGTATTTTCAACAGGAGATAACATAACTAGCTTGTTACAAATTTAAATATTTAAAATTTAATTAGACATTTAACAATAGGTAATGAAAGATTTCTACAACTTACATCAGCAAACAATAGATTATGTAAATTGAGATAGTTTCGCAAAACCTCGAGAACTATGCTATTGAAATATACCTACTGTGAAAACTAATACGGAGTTTTGTGCGCTACGCTACCAATCCGCGCGTTAATTAACCGTACAAACTGTCGAAAGTTTCAGTGGAGAATTGTACGTTGGTCTCGTCACGATGTTTTAATGCACCATGAAACTGTGCAATATTACATATAGAATATATTTAAAGTGGAGATGGCCTCGAGAATCTAGGCGGTCGCGGGTTCAAGTTATGTGTGTATCCACAATGAATTATCACTAACTTTGACGGTGAAGAAAAACATCATGCGGAAATCTGAGTACCTAAGAGTTCTTGGGAATTTCCTAGGTGTATAGTCCTCAAACCCGCACTAGGCCAACGTGGTAGACTAAGGCTCAAATTATCTCAGATGTAGAGGAGACCCGTGCCCAGCAATTGGACGTACATATATGGGCTGATGATGAACATAATTATTTTAAAAATATAGGTGGGTTAAATCCACAAGCGATGTCTGTCATCCAGCGTAAGTTACTTTTCTATCATTGATTTAAACAAAAGGCATCTCAAGTTGCAACAATTCATGCTGATACCTATGTGTAGGTATATAGCTCTATACAGCCGAACTGCGTACACTAACAAGACAATAACCAAAGGGCAAATATGGGTTATCTAACCACCTATCGATCAGCAGACAGATATATTTTACTATTTACATACATACATAAACTCACGCCTGTATTCCTTTATGGGAAAAGCGCATTTCTACACCCACATTTCGCCGGGGATGTATCAGTCCCACGTAACAGGGGCGAGCCTATTGCCGTTTTTCGGGCACATTTCCAGACTCCGTGCTGCTATTAAGAATTCTGTAATGGAAAAACCAAATAACACTTTGCCCAACCCGGGAATCGAACCCAGGACCTCTAGAACGCACGGCACACACTTGAACCACGCGACCACGAGGCATTTTCCTATTTATTCTCATCAATCGCAATAAACGACGCAACTGTGTCAGATCGATACGTAAGTTACATAATTCCCAATCATTACACCCGTCGACGCCAGTCGGCGCCTTATTGTTCACTTTCATGGTTCAATTACACGGTTGGCGTCGGGTCACCGTATCATGTCAACCTCTTACCCATATTATTTACCAGATTTAAATGCCAAATGTTACAGTGTATCTAGAATGTTCAAAGACGTTAATTTTATCTCCCGTATTGGATTGAGTTGGTTGTGCGTGAAACAGCAAGCCGTGGATTCGATTAATACTAATTGTGTAAACAACAAATATTTATTCCGGCTCTTGGTGTTTGCGACTCTAAAAAGTCTCAGTCTTTTGCTATTCACGCACAGTTTTTTGTTCTTATAGTGCGATTAGAATTGATATATTTTTATTCATTGATTTAGCAAAAGCAGCCGTTTCCGTTAAATCAGATTATTCATACATGAGTTCTAAATAATGACGTAATGTAACAAAACTGAACTAAAACCAACGTGCTAATGGAATGAAACTGAGTAAAACAACCAAACATACAAATTAAGCGGATACCAGAAAGTTCGATATGCAGGGCTATTTGGGGAGAGGTTAAACACAGCGAGCTCGGCTCCCCCTCCCCACCTCCTCCCACCTCCAGCACCTCTCGCACCTCACCTCCCACAGAGTGTGAGCGCGCCCGCTACACCTGCACGGCCCCGGGTCACCCAGCGCGGTCGGCCGGGACTGCAAGTCCCCCTCGCGCCCTGCCACTACACTAATTACACATCGCATACAAATCTACAACATAATAGCCCCTCTATTGCACATTGAAACAACACTAATTGAACGAAAATAAAACTCTATTAATAAATGCTACGCTTGAATTGGTGCCGGTTTAAAAAAACACTTTTGCATGAAGTAAAATTTTATCAGATTTCGGTTTCACATAAGGAATCATACACATATCGACTTATCTTCACGGAAACTTCGTCATATTTCATAATAAGTAACTCATCATCAGCCCAAATACGTCCCACTGCTGGACACGGGCCTCTTCTACAACAGAGAGGGCTTAGGCCTTAGTCCACCACGCTGGCCTAGTGCTGGTTGGCGGACTACACAACTAAGAAATTCCTAAGAACTTTTTAGGTGTGCAGGTTTTATCACGATGTTTTCCTTCACCGTTATAGCAAGTGATAATTCATTGTGAATACACACATAACTTCGAAAAGTCAGAGGTGTGTGCCTGGGGTTTGAACCTGCGACTGCCGAAATTCTCAACCACGCGCCTAAACCTCGAGACCATCAGTGCTTTTAATAAGTAACTGCACAGTAGCTATTTATGTGCAGTAGTAAATTATGCATAAACATCCATTTTAAAATATGTAATTGATCTAATTTAATTAAGTGAGAAGCATTAAATCAATCTTCAATAACTGTTATGTTGGAAAAATCTAGAAATATTGAGTGCAGACAGCTAATACTTCAGGCTTGCTTTGTTGGTCGTAGAGCGATAGATTCTACGACGTCTACGCAGTCGTAACGACTGGCGCGCACTCATTAAAAGAGTACAGCTTTTCCACAAATTAATTTATCTACAATAGCATTTGCCTCGGAGCAACCAATCCAATAACAATTACTTAAATATTTTGTTATTTATCGAAGAGGAAAAGTGCATTGGTTTATTCTTGAATACCAGGTGCAGTAGCTTATGTAAATATACTATTCATTAAACACTGAAAACGTTTGTCGAAAGCAAATTTATCTCTATTTTTTATTATTTTAACCCTTTCCAATTGTTGAGCTCAGTTTGACATAAATATGTTTTACACTGTCTCGGCGAAGTGAGCGCTGTGAGACCTAATTGTGTAATTTATTCATAAGAGAACAATTCATTTCATTCATTCAATTATGATATTCTGATTCTACCCCGATGTACGCAGGCTGAACGCAAAACGTGATTCGAGCTAATATGACTTGTGGTGGGAAATTACAAACGAATTCTCATATATTCATCATTTATTAAGTTAAATAGAGTTGCTATGTTGTTCTCACAGAACATTCCAAAGCGCCCGGCCGCATCAACTCTCGAGAAACATAGCAATCACATTTTGTTAAATAGTTCTTACGGAATGTTAAATTTCATTTGCGCCAATTGAAGAAATTAAATTATTAATACGTAAACCCAACCGTCACCTACAAAATTCTGTCTCAACACTAACATAAAAGTTCTGTGCAGTGGGTGTTAAGAGCTACGGGACACTCTTCGGATACAAAAACACCCAGATCAGAAAAAAAGATTTCACGAATATCGCGTACGTTACTCGCGATCAACAGCAAAAGCATTCAAAAGCTTTTACTTATTCACAGACATGTAGCCATACCATAAAATATAATACCAAACTACTAAATCTATTCTGTTGTTGTCATAATTCATATTTTATTATCACGAAAATCTATTTACTTGGTCGTGTCATGATACCATTTACACAAAATAACTTACACCTAATTTTCATGTTCAAAAATCAAATCGTTTTTATTTCTGGTATCACGTATATTATCAGTTAATAATAAAATTAAAAATACAATTGACAAGGGCGTCTAATGTCTCGTTAGTATCACTAACCACCTATATTAATTTGACTTAGAGATGAAAATTCCACGAACTCCCGGGCGAGCAGCGCGCGCACCCACCCCTCCCCCCCGACTCCACTCCCCGCAGGCAAGATACTATAGAGATAAACGGGGGCCCGGACCCCAGTCTAATATAGCGTTCTGTGCAGTGCACATCCCACGCGGAGAACGGTGCCGCCGCGATTCACTTAACTTGAACCAACTGCGAGCGATTTACTTGATGTTATTTGATTAAATGTACTTTGAAGTGAATTGATACGTGAAGTAACTAATACGTGAAATACGTGGCCGCATAAATATCTCCAGCTGAACATTTGTGGTATTTAAAATATAATTTTCACAACATTGAAACTTTCACAACAAGCTTTAAAAATATTTACATATTGAGGTGTAGGGTGAATTGACTGAAATTGAATTGTGAAAATGAGCGGAGGAGAGGATAAAAAAGACTCGTAAGTAAATTAATATCTTAAACCTCAAATTAGCTGTGATGCCTAGACATAAACATTAAGCGTATTCTAGTCTAACTAAATTGTTCGTTGTAATAATGTTTTGATATCATTCAAATACAGTTTTAGTTAGTATATAAATCTTTTTCCTTTATAATTTAAAATAAACGTTTCTTTTGGAGGAAATTACTTTGAAAAAAATATATATTATATTCCTTTATACATACATATCTACTAAAACAAAACTCCGGAACATTTTTTTGAAATTTTATTGGAACTGGAATTTACTAAGCACTTATTTTTTAAGCACTTAAATAAATTGTAAGATTTTTGATACGAAATTAACGGATGTACATAAACAATTTTCTCACAATTTTAATAATGATAACGGTGGTCTTTCGAGAACTAGTATTTAAAAAATAACTTTTATTTAATTCTTTAATGTATTGGTGTTAAAAACACTAACCTTTCTAGAGGACAGATAGTGGGTTAGTTAAAATTTTATGGTATTTCATTATTTTACAATAATCTAAACATTAAGGAAAAATATCTTTGTTGAACCTGGCAGAATTTGATTATTTTTCTTATTTCGATTAGGCATACATTGTCATCGATATATTTATATTTTTAGAACGGCAATACAGCACTGCCACGTGGTTGTAGATGGAACGCATTCCAAATGGAACGTCGACTAGCAAGCAACCATTAAGACAAGTCAACATAACTATGCATTAAGATGGGAATCTTGCGGGCGCAATCTGGACGCATACGAATAATCTTTTATTTATCATCAGCCCATACACGTCCCGTTGCTGGGTACGGGCCCTCGTCTCGAACTGAAAGGGCGGTTAGGTCACAGAATTATACACCAAAAAAAAATTGGTGTGGATATTTCCTTTAGTTGTTTTCCTTCACCGTTAAAGTATGTGATAATGCATTGGGAATACAAAAATTACTTTGAAAAATTACAGGTGTGTGTCTGGGGTTTGAACCTGCGACCGCCGACATTTTTAATACGACTGCGCGCCTAAGCCCCGAGGACTTAATGTTTATTTATGAAATTAGAAATATGTTATGAGTATGCCCTGCAATGTAATTGGTGAGGAGTTGCATGACGAGCGTGATTTTACTCCCCTTTTAGAATGGTCGCAAGGATAAAGTTTATAACATTTGGATTGACGCGTGTGTAACTATATGTGTTGTTGCAGCGTCGGTGCTGAGCACGGAGACGGCGCCGTCGCCGGCCCCAGCGGGCTCAGCCGCCGCCGCGACAATGACAGCGACGCCGCGCCACAGTCGCCGCGACGTGCACAACCCTCGAACGTGGGCCGTGAAAACGAATCGGCAGAGTCACGTGATTCGCTACCCTCGTACGGAGAATCAGACCATGACAACGTCTTTTTGCAATTTAGAGAACGTCCGTGGCAAAATGTTCTTATGACAGCCGAGCACAGTTCCTCCTCGAGCTCAGAATCCGACTCAGTATCGTCGGTCCCCTCACCGGGACTTCATGCCCAACCGGGCCCCTCGCGTGACCGGCATAATGTTGACCGACGGCGCCCTCGTTTAGGCTTGTGGACCTTACCCTCGCCCGTTCGTCCCGACTACTCTCGATACCTTTTCTCGTACATGCACCGAAATCGAAATGGCATAGTCCACAGAAATATGGCGTCTTACATGAGCGGCGCAAACGCAGAACATGTACGCCGGCGACTTAGTATGTTACCGAGAACGCCCGATTTTGATGAAGCAAACGATGAGTGGCCTCAGCGCCAGCAGCAGGATGAGCAACCTCGGGAAGAACGCGCCCCAGAGCCGCCTGGCGTTGAGAGCGGTGCTTCAACTAGTGCACCACATGTTACTAGGGACCGTTTGCGTAGAAGGCACAGGAGCGAAGACAGAGAGTCAGTGCGCGATCGCAGTCGCCATCGCGAGCGCAGGTTCAGCGAGAGTCCTGACGGTCGTGCCGCTGACCAAGGATGGGAATAAAACTGCTAACGCTTTGGACGAACTCGGTCCTTGATAACAAGATGCAGACGGAAACTTCACGTCTATTATTCCAAAGATTGATTATTTTAAATCTTTACGCTTCTTCACACTATAATTGCAAAGACTGCATAGGAATAATTATTTGCATTCATGTTTCTTGTTTTAGACGACAATACCTGTGTATCATCATTAAGGTAATGTATTTATTCGCCTTCATTAGATTTAATCCATTTAATGTGTATTTGTTAGATTATATTTTAAATAAAAAAAAAAACATAATAATAAAAAGGTAGTGATCGATATTGGGATATACTTTATAAAGATAGGTAATTGTCATCAGATCGTCTGCTCCAACCACGCGTTTCGCTTTCATTCATATCTTTATGTACTAGGTACGTACTCAAGTTTTTAAAATACAAAATAGAGTAGTAGTATACTCTTATATATTCAATATTTTATCGAAAGGGGAACTTGGACGCTTTTTTCTTGTTAAAAAGGACTTTAAAATTTATTATAGGTACATAAATAAGTCATCCCAGCGCGACAGTTAGTTTGGTTTCGAATGTAAATAACTTATTATTATAATCTGCTCAAATCAATAGATAATATTAATAGTAGTACGCTTCCTTGCCCCGTGGGGGCACGGGGTTAAGAATTTGTCCCCCGTCGGCCAGGCAAACGTATCGTAAAAGGCGATTAACCTGGCTTCGCTGGTACTTCAGTGAAGCAAAACCATCGCTGAAGTACCAGCGTCTTGCTGCTTCAAACACCCAGGCAGCATAAAACGTTTCGCGTGAGTTACACAACCACCCGTAACCTCCGAGACGTAACTATTGACGCCGGTTGCCATCTTGGGCGTCGATGGGTTTCTTTCACCAGAAACTATTCGCGGGGAGCCTCCGTCAACACTCGGTACTGAGGACATATAATTTCATCTGCTCCCCGACTCAGGCGTGCCGTCACCTGGAGCACTCACTCGCGGTATTTGACATGTAACTTACAGCAACACCTAATAAAACTGATTCTCAAGATTTGCGTTTTTGCATAGAGCTGTTAGTTCGGTCACGACTTGTCACTAGTCTATAGGAGGTTAGATGCTTTTTAAATTAAAAACAAACAAAAGTAAAGTTTAACGTTCGGAACGTTTAAAAATATCGGATCGCCGTCCATTAGATAGGCTTTGGATCTACGCGGGAGCGCTTTAAATGATTGTTTGGATGCCTTTTACTAAGGCAAGGTGTAGAGTTGTGTTTAGTGGGAATGAACATTTTTGGACTGGCTCAGTTTAATATTCTATTGGTTCAAATCAGTGGCGGTACTTTCCTAGAAACCCAAAAGCGTCACACGATACTTGTATAATGTCTAGTTTATAAATTTTCATTATGGTGTCATGGTATTCTCATTTATATTTCAAATTAAATAAATATTTAATGATTAGATTATTGTTCGGAATTTTGTAAGGCAAACGGAGAGTCCGTTTTTTTGTTATTCTTTGTGACAAGCTGCAAGACTTAAAGTATTTAATTCCCCTAGACAGGGCAGTCGCTCGGCCCTCAATACTTGTCCAACCATAGGACACATATTTAACCAATTATAGTTAATGGACCGTAGATATTTAAGATGATGTAAATCATATCTCCATCCCAAAAAAAAATATATATAAAATCGTGAATGACGTTTTATATATGATAATGTGTTGAGTATGAAGGTTTTAAATTGGATCTGAAGACGTGGTTAAACAAAATGTTTGTTAACAATATATAATGTTTACATATATACTGCTGGGATGGCGATATGCTATATTTAAATATAATATTATAGGGCGCGGCTGCAACCAGTAAAATGTAAACGGTAAAATACACGCTAACGCCAATATAAGGCGTGGGGAATGTATTCATCGAAGTTACCGGCAGAGGACTCATTTAAAATATAAAGGGCTCCACAAAACAAAGCAACACAAAGAAATGTACATGTTCGCATTACTTACTATTTTATTGCTAGTAAAAAAAATTTGAAGTCAAATTTACCTGATCACTTTTTTCCCCACGTGTGTTGAGATAGCCTCAATACCAAGTTATTGAGCCCAAGTAATCGTAACAATAGGGTAATCTAGAGTAGTCTACATACTTTAACAAAATTCTAAAGTAAGTAACTTTGTAACTCTGGTTATGAATGAAAAATTGATATTACTATTTCGATAAAAAAAATACGCACCACATATACATATAAACATACACACATATTGGTGTCATCATCATTCGAGGTCGGGTGTACGCTTAGTGTTACACCATGTTATTTTCCTCCTACGTCCAAACTATTAAATTCTTAAATAATAATTGTATTGCATATTGTCTAACTAAATTTCGATTCTCTTATTAATCATAAAACATCGATAGATACCCTATTGTCGCAGCCGCGCATTAGTTTAATAAGTTTTGAAAATAGCTACATCTCACGTGTAATGTCATAATCACAATTCACATAAATATCTGTGTTTGAATCTGTGACTGTAAAACTAATTTATTGTTCAAGTTCTTTAAATAAATGTATTCTTCTGGCGGTGGTAGGATATTCGTATCCGCCCGGATAGCCACCACCGTACACAGGGCGTAAAACCCGCCATAGTGGCACATGCAAGTGTGCCGCGTTCCGGGATCAGCCAGTGTATATCCGGTTTTCGGGGGGGCTTCAATCATGATGACCGTGCCGGCATTTTTTGGCCGGTTTGTCGCGGTCGGTCCTTTGATCACCATGGTATTAGTCCCCAAACTTCTTCACAAGTAAGGTGAAGAGGTTTTCGGCCGGCATGATTGTGTCGGCCAACGGGAGATCATCATCTCTCGCTGGTGGGCACTTTTTCTGGACTCCATTATACTTTCCATCAGGTGCAATGGGGTCACTTTGCCGTGCCAGTATAAAAAAATAATAATCTTAAATTAATCATTCATGTATACTCGACGTTTTAGGTAAAAATTATATAGTAATTATTAATTGAGCTTTGAGGCAGTGAGGGGCAATTTGCCGACATTAAGTTTGAGCTACTAAGGACAGAGCCGCGACGATCTCCGGCACGTCACATGCGGGCGTACCAATCATATAGTGTTATCATTTGGGTTTTTTTTTCGTTACGATCATTCGGCTGTTCGAAATTCGTAGTATGTAAGGTGCGGCGAGGATGCAGTCCTGACTTATTTTACAGCTATTGTTGGCTGACGACGGGCAGAACTGCATGCACGACTGCCTTATTTAGATCTCAAAAATCATTATTAGATTAGTGTGTAGTAATTAGTACACTCCAACTCAGCCTTGCTAGGAAACGCGGGTCGTGGGGAAGTACAAGTAGAGTAGTCCGACTTGTGTGCATTGTGCGCGTTGAACAGGAGTGCGCGCCGGGAACGTACGTACACTACTTAAAACTAACAATACTCATTTAAATGCTTACTCATGTCATTACTTAAATTGTATTCATTCAACTGTGATAAATTATTGTAAGTGTCTTAGTTTATTAATCGGTACTTGTTACCATATTTAATTATTTAATAAGTTTACCTCATTTTGTTTTTTATGTAATTATTCGATCAGTACTGCGTCCTATTTAGTGTCAAACGGTCCAAACAATTTACCTCAGTTTACTTAAGTTATTATAATGATTCACAGTCCTATTTTACATTACTTAATTTTAAGGTATAGTTTATTATATCTCAAAGGCCATACGAGTACTTAAATTTGCCAAAGAGGAAGTTGTGTAATATTCCATTACTTAGCAAGTTCGTCCCCGGCGTCTACAACTGTTCTACGCGAACTGTGCATGCGCGACGTCAAAGCTGCACTGTGATATAGTTCTGTAAGTTTTAACTTAGTTGGTTTAGTTTCACCAAAAATAGTTCGGTATATTACGTGTTATGTTTAATTTGTGTTCTTTGATCATTCCTTTTATCAGTTTGTACTTAAGTAATTTGTGCAATAAAGTGTGCGTCACAGAAACCTTTTTGGGAATTACGGCACCTCAGGTACGGATAAAATAAAATTAATCACATTTCGCCGAGGAATCAGCAACACCACCAAGCTCGTTTTTCACAACTTTTCAGGAGAGAAAAAAACGAGTTTTTCATCCAGCAAGGCCTAATTGACTGAAGTTTTTCTCGATATCTATGATGAATGACATTATCTGTTTTCTCAAAGAGAAATTGTATGTAAAATTTGAATTTATAAAATTGAAAATACGAATCCAACGATACCAATAACTCATTTTGTCAAAAAATCGAGCTCGGTGGTGTTGCTGATTCCTCCACGATTTCGGTCTATTCCTTATCTCTCTCAAAACATCCAACTTTTCATCACTTAAATTTCTGTGACCACCGGACTATATTTTGAGTACTTAATTTATGTTGTATATGTGACAGAGATATATACTTAAATGATAAGGTAGTGTAGAATAGTACAATAAATCTATTGTGTCACATTGGCTTAATAGAAATTTATTGCACTACATAGATATGAGATATATATAGATCAACCACGGTATCCCCAGCCTTTAGTAAAAGGCGACTCATTGGGGCCCTTGGGGTCGGGTGACCCCGAGAAGAGCGGCGGCACGGTGGCCTGTGTCCGCCGTGGGTGCCCAAACATTGAGGCGCCCGAATCAAGAGCTCTTAAAATACGAGACGAGGCGCACCGGGCGGCTGCGGACCTATTTTGGGCGCTTATCGCCCACGCACCGTGGTCGTCCCTCCTGGCGCGAAGATGGCCAACGGGGGGTTTTGGTCGGTATGCCGGCGTAGGGATTTCGTTAGCGACCCAGCTCGGCGCTAACATCTGGGCGGACGTGACACCCCGCGCGCCGGGCTGGAAGGCCGGTGACCCCGACATACGCTTCCCGCTCTCCTCCCCCAGGGCTGGCGGGAAGTAGAGCCATAAATAGCTTTCCCCTCGAGAAAAAAAAGACGTAACATATAGACATCAAAATATATTTTTTTTATTTAGATCTCAAATATAACGATTAGCAATATGCATAAATTTGAATTTTGTAATGAGAACATTTAAACTATTTAAATTGTATCAGTCCCTTTGATAGTAAATTGTTAACAGCAGTAATGTGATATTCAGGTGTAAAAATTTTAAAACTAAAACCACACTTTTTTTATATTATTTGATAGCTCTATGTTACGCCAAGTTCATTTGGAACCTTCTTCGCTGCCAGTACGTAAATAAGTTAGGTAAGAGAGGAAAGGGGAAATCAAGATGGAAATTTAACGGATTAAATCAGTGGTCGGCAACCTTTTGGTAGGCAAGGGCCGCAATGTGGCAAAATAAACTAAAGGCGGGCCGCACTTGTGCTATTTTACCTGGATTCTACGTAATACCTATGTATAATTGGTTATATCCGATAGAAACAATGAAAATGCTAACATTCACGGGCCACATGTGCGGGCCGCGGGCCGCGCGTTGTCGACCTCTGGACTAAATGATGGGACAGCCAACACCATAGCAGCTGGTTATCCGACTGGAGGATAAAAGTCGTAGCATAGTATACAACTTGGGGACAGAGCATATGTAGATGTAGTATAGCCGTTAGCGAATGACACGGTAATAAGATCGTGTCATTCGCTGATGAAGAGGTTTGTATCGTTCTGTCGGCGCTGGCGACCAAGTATCAAGGACACGGTCACGACAGAGCAATACACGCTTTTCATTAGATAATGAATGGCTTTCACGCGCGTGCCACTTTTAGAATAATTTACGTCTTCAATGAAAGCATGTGAGTTGCACGCGATCGCAAGCTGGCCGTCCGTTCCGCCCCGCGCTGCCTCGCGCTCTCCACATTATTATACGTGTAGATTATTGGGAGTCGCGCTCGCGCCCTGCCGGCGCGGTAAGAAACCGCGATACGCACCTGTTCGTACAAAAAATTTAGTGGAAACATTTCATAGATTTGAAATGTAAATGTAAGATTAAAGTAGTGATTTAGAAACTTTTTCTGTATGTATATGTCTAACACATTTTGAAATTAAATACTGCACCTATCTTCTGTAATTAACTACCCATGTATTTCAATTTGAGGAAAAACACGAGGTTAATTATTTAAATTCGCAAATATTTCACAGTGTAATTTAAAACTGTTTAAATGTTGCTGCTCTGTATTAGATTTAATAATAATTATGTAACGGCATTAATAACAACCTACATACATATATATTTAAGACTAGAACATATCGCACTCCTTATACAATAGTGTTGTAATTCAAATGGAACATTTCAAATGGAAAAACTGATTAGTAACTTCCTGTAATTGACATCAAAATAAACTTATACTTTAGGCACTTTATAAGGTAATTTAAATGAATTGTGACTACTTTTTAATATTTTTTTAAATAATACACAATCAAGGTTATTTAAGTCACGTTATTGTATCCTTAATGCGATATCTTAAGATCATTGTATTGTATAAAACCTGTCGTGTTGATTATGACATTACACGAGAATTAATTATAATCCCATTTTAAAAATGTAATCATTAATAAACCTTATCTGTATTCAAACTGGTGGTTTTATTTCTAAAAATCCTTACAACGACGCTTTATTTATATCGCAATAACAAATAAATTGCCTAAAAAATCAATTGAATTACGCTAAATGTCATCACGTCCAAAACACATTGATATCTTTTTGGAGCTTTCAATACACCTCAACTGATGTGGTCCCTTTCGTCTGTCGGTATTAAATACACAAATAATTCCGTACCAAGCCTTGCTTAGAAAAAGTGGCGCAAAGAAACCGAATACGCAATATGAAGCCACAGACCAGAATGAAGTGTGTACTCCCAATTAACTATCACGCAATTAAAGCGTAAGGAGATTTAGGCGGGCTTATGCCCAGCAGTGGGAGGTTGTATTATATTAATGATACCGAAGATAAAATACGTGGTGTGTGCAACAAAGCAGGCATGGGATACTGACCAATAGTAAACCAGTGGCCGATATTTGCCGCTGCTGTTATGGGGTAGCGATTACCTCCCACCAACACGAACAGCCACCCGCTGTTACTAATGGGGTACGCCAATAAAACTTTTCCATTTGAATAGTTGATTCGGTCGGTGATTCTATTAGTTATTTTTTTTACTCGCTAGGGGGTCAGTGGCCCGGTGTGCGGCGCCGTAGCCACACCCACTGTCAGTCTTGCTTTTAACTATTTATGTATAATTTGAATCTTTATTTCTTAAGGTGTTTTTATCCAACAAGGATATGTCAACCCCATCATACATTGTACATTATATTATTCTACAAAATAAATCCTTTAACTGACTACTAGGTACTGTTTGTTGTATTAACCTACATCTAAAATATTTATTTACAAAAACAAAAATTGAACTTATGGCAAGCTGAAATATCTCCTTTTTACTGTCAAATAATTCAAATGATAAAGTATTTTTCGTTACGCCTTCACATCTTAACCACTAAAAACACTTAAATCAATGTTGCTATAGAAACAGACGGGACTTTACGAGACTATAACAGACATCTTTTCAGTTTTCATCCCAGATAAATATAAGCTTCTAGAAATTATTTTTTTGACAAAATACATATAGTCTCAGCAACTGTTAATATAAATTTTTAATTGTGATTCGGCGTGAAATGTATAAATTTGTCGAGTCAACAGGTGTCAATAACAACACAATATTTGTTATAACATTTATTACAAAAATGAATAAAAATTAAACATATAAAACGATGTTAATAACTCTAATACATTTTAATATCAGTTTAAGACTATACGTCAGACATATGTCATTACAGACAAGTTAAACTAATCACTACAAATTGGATTGAGGGACGTATCGCAAATATTGAAAATACTGCAATTTATGGACAACAAAAAGATGTTAATTTTTTTTTTTTTTTTTTTTTTTTTTTTTTTTTTTTTTTATTGTCAATTTTATTTTATTGTTAATGACTATGAGTTTAATAGGCATTAGTCGATAGGGTCAACATTAATATAGAAAACCATCTTGTGAGTTATTCAAGGGCTACAATTATGTGTTGTTTTCTGCTCCCCGGGAGGAATGATTCAATGAAAAATAAAGTTACTTTTAAAGTCAAACTCACGTTTCTGCCGAAAATGTATTCTGAGTGAAAATGTCGGCACAACTTTTAGGGCTTCGGAAAATTGGCTTCAATTTAATTAATTGAAAATTTTGTTCTCTTTTTCAATTCGAAAACACAACCACATAAATACTTGATATAATAATCAGTTTACTTTCAATTCACGAGTTTCGAGTGTGTTTTTGTGCTTAAGACAGTGACAAACATGGTAAGGATAGCTACAGACTAGTCCTTCCATATTACTTCGAGGCAAGATGTATTATGCGAAAATTGAGAAGCCAAGTCTTGGTGGACTGAAAAACACCTACAGCAACAAAAATCAAAACTATACAAGAACTTCGATACTCAAATTGAGATTTCGGATATAAAAAAGAGCTTAATATAGGATCACCGCACTATTATTATTGTGGAATTAAAATAGACCGTTAATCATGTTGCCCCTACCGTTAATGCCTTAAACACATTTCTTCAAAATAATAAACACTAGTGACATTTTCGATTCCAAATATCGTTTTAAAAAATTTAAAATAGGCATGTGAACCATAAATTTTAAGTCGAAAATGTTACTTTCTTCAATATTTCAGCTGCATCCCTCCTCGTTCAATACAGAATAGTTCAATTGCTTTAGGGTAAATAGGAAATATCCGAACGAATGATTAGAGAACATATTAAGATAATAATAAAATAATGACATAATCATACAATGCAATCAAGTATTATGTGTTCAGTCAGTACAACTATTTCAATATTATATTAAATTAAGTAGATATAGACAGATCATGCGATTCATACTATGAGTACATACAAAATTACGACTGTATTTTCGAAGGTGTAGGCAGAAACGCAACATCTGCACCCACGTTTTAACATTATGTGTATGTGCTGCCTTATACGCAGTGGGCCTATTGGAGATTTTCGGGCGCATTTCTAGACTCCGTGCTGCCGATGAGCATTTCTTAATAAAATAACCCTATAACTATCCCGACGCAGGATACAATCCCGAAACCTCTGTTGCACAGCACACACATGCGCCGAAGGATCTTGCGGCAGTTGAAATTTGTTCACTATTTTTATCAACTCATAGTTATGGAATTCTACATACAAATGTAACACTTAATAGTAAAAGTTTTCCGAAATACAAAAATATGGGGAAAGTGCAATGTGAAGTCACTCTGCACCACTTCACTGTGCACCAAAACCACTTGAAGCACGAGTGCGCAGCCCGCTTCTACAAACTGTACTTTACTGAGTTTCTCTCTACACACAGATATTCTATTTTTAAGAATGTCAATAATCTTCTTTATTAGCTTTCCTCAGACATGGATACGTTGATTTTTGTTATGATATGGTAAACAATTCCGACTGAACGTTGGTTATAACGCTTCTAAAATAAATATAAAATATATAGATACTTGTGTGACTACGAGTACATTGTTTGTATGCAACATACCCTTTTACATATAGGGAATGGTCACTTAAAGCGATGATTGTTGCGATTACATTGCCTTTTTACTACATTTTTAGGATTCATGCTACTCTGAATAAGCCCAAAACACACGTTTCACCTTACTATTTATTGGGCAGGCATGTTTTATACAAACCTGTTGTCACGGGTACAACAATGACACATACATACATACATAAACTCACGCCTGTGTTCCCCGAAGGGGTAGGCAGAGGTGCATTTCTGCACCCACATTTCGCCAGGGATGTATCAGTCCCACGTAATAGGGGGCGAGCCTATTGCCGCTTTTCGGGCACACTTCCAGACTCCGTGCTGTTACTGAGAATTTCCTGATGGAAAAACCCAATAACACTTTGCCCGACCCGGGAATCGAACCCAGGACCTCTAGATCGCACGGCACATACTTGTACCGCAAGACCACGAGGCAGTCGACCCCAATGACATATTTCATTAAAGGTGTCATAGAACAATCAAAGTGAAATTACCTCTGCAACAGGGATATTGTAAAAGGTCGGACAATCTACGAAGCTATACCGTGTGTTACTACTCCCCCATCGTATCGCGTGCAGGACATTTTTTTTATATTTCCGTGTATTTCACAAAATAAATTTATTTAAATAATAATCAAAGATTATTATCCTCAGTAACTCTTATCAAATAAATAAGCGCGGTTGCGCAACACTTACGGTGAGTTATTTTATCACCTGTTCCAATCGTTCTGTGATGCTGAGCAGATGTTTTGAACGTGAATTTAGTAACATACTCCAAATTAAACGCAATCCAAGACACATCAAATAACAAATTGTCATCATCATCATTATCAGCCACACGTCCCACTGTTAGATTCGGGCCTCCTCTACAACTGAGAGGGTTTACGCCTTAGTCCACCACGCTGGCCTAGTGCGGGTTGGCGAAATTCTAAAGAACGTTTAGGTGTGCAGTTATCCTCACGATGTTTTCCTTCACCGTCAAAGTAAGTGATTCATTGTGAATACACACATAACTTCGATAAGCCAGAGGTGTGTGCCTGGGGTTAGAACCCGCGACCTCCGAGATTCTCGACCACGCGCATAAACCTCGATTCCATCACTACTCATCAAATTGTAGAGACAGAAAAATAATATCAAGAAAAAATTCACCGGAAAATATAATTATGTTTCAATTAAGCGATTTGAAACGTACTTAATCGCAAATAAGCTTGTTCGAGCGCTTTCTTCGCTTGAAGAGAACTTATTAAATTATTATAAGAAATTGTTCATTGAATTCATCAACACAAAAGACACTCGTAGAGCTTCAATAATAATCGATGGCAAGGAATGTTTCAACGAGCGTGGAAAATATTCTGCGAGTTTTCCTCGCATTCGTGGAGCAGCAAAAAGCTTTCACAACTCATTGTCCATTGGCGTATTTCGTGGCATTTGTGAGTTTAAAGAAACGTGAACCGGTTCTTACCACTCTTTATACTAATACAAATATTTATTTTTTGTTTGTGTATTTTAGAAATGTCACGTTGAACGGCACGCCCCTTACTTTAGGTACATACTATAAAGTTCCATACTATCCGTTTAAAATAGGAACTGTTAGAAAGTGAAATAACATTATTTCACGTCACAACATTTCAAAACTAGTCGTTTTAAAATTAAATTGACTGGGAAATAAGCTGCCAAGCCGGGTTAGTAAAATGGATAATATTTTCATATTTTTATAGCGAATGTTTGACGGAGAAACTCGAGGTGTTAAGTAGAAAGTGACTATAAAAAGTCGTTCGTCTGGGATTATTTTTTCTATTTGGCATTTTATAAACGGTTGACGGAATAAGCAACACGAAGAGAAGAGGGCGAAACAACTTCTTGATATTTATTTTATAAAGGTTTATAAAGGCTTTTATAATGTTGTTATTCCCCTTGCGAGAAAGCCCTGGTAAAACATTATAGTTAAGCGATTCATTATGTACTATAAGCCATGTGTAAGAATATTTGCTAAACAAGTTTATGACGTGTGTATCACGGTATCGGAATTTTAAACTGCATCATGCACATAAGAAAACCGGAGCTAGACTTGAGTCCCTGGAAGACATTTGACAAATGACGCTAAAAATTTTCACTTTCTAGGAGTGGGAACAGATGCATTTTTGCACCCAAGTTTCAATAATAACGCTTTGCTCGATCGGGTGAGGAACCCGAGATCTTGAGGACGAATCGTATACAATTATACAATAAAAATATTTCATCTATTTACTAACTACTGATTTACACTTTTGTATTAGTTGATACAACACACTATGTATACATATAGGTATATTTTTAGAGTTCAAACCAACTAAGGCCATTTGTTTTTCAATGAATTCATTTTAATTGTATTCATTACAAAAAAATACCTGTAAACTAAACGCACCACCTAAGGTTTGACTGGTAGAGAATGCCTCAGGCATTAAGTCCACCTTTACATGTTATGTATAAAGCGTAAATAAATAAACTTGACTTACATTTATTAACGGTACTTTGATCTACCGTATTAATATAATATGTAATCTAAATAAAAAATGCACGTGAAAATCACAAATATACGTTTAATACTAACCTTTTGAAATTACAATACAACAGCATCCCGTTCCTGCTTCAATTACCTTTACTTAGACCATGTGTCGAGAAGACATATTACGATTACATGCTCTTTCACCCATCAATTTCTTAACGGAATATGTACATAATAGCATATTTTAGTAATTCAATCCAGAAAACCAACTCATACGGTAAAGACAGTCTAAAAACACACATAAGTGGCTCGCGATACGGGATATGCATCATCTTCCGTACACTGTATCGAATAGGGCGGAAGATAATTCTATACAGTTCGTTGGGATACTCGTTATCCGCAATATAAAAAGTTACCAGCGATATGCTTAAATTCTGTATGTACACACAGATATCTGACAACTATTGTGAATATCAAGTGCTTGATCACTAGTTCAGAAAGCCTATAAACAGGCTGTTTAATACGTATATGTCTTTGTCTTTCTAAGATGTATCTGTTGATAAAATCTTAAGTTTCATCAAAGACCTACTTTTTTATTTTTGTTTGCTGCAATATTGAGCAATATGTAAGTCAAAAAATATGTTGTTGTTTATTTGTAATCGCATTTATTCAAAATGTATTATGTAAAATTGTAACGAAACTTAAATGGAAGTGAAGAATACCTTTTAGTATAAATCTAAAATATTCGCTGACTTTAATGGCAAATTTTTCACCTCGAATGAACTGTGAAATAACCACAATATTTAAGCCGATAATCCGATAATGGATTGTGCAAAAAACGGTTTACTAATAAACATATTTTTTAAGTCTGCTATAACACCGACAAGGTAAACATATGACCTAGCAGTAAATTTACCTGTATATATGTATGTATAAGAAATTATACATATTTAAAAAAAGCTTATTGATTTCAATCGATCAAACACCGCTAACATACATTCATGTATACCGTAAAGCAAACCATTCTAGTGTTCCCCGCATGAGCCACGCTAGGATCCGGGACCGTCGTCAAGTATCAGGTCGGTGACCACAAGCAGTGGAACCTATTTGGTTAACATGTGATCGTGGACTTACCGGTGTCTTCGTCGGTGGGCAGCGGGCCGACTGTGCCGAAGAAGCGCTTGTCTAGGAGCTGCAGCAGCTGAAGCGCACTCTCGTGCACGGGCGCGCGGGGACATCCAGTGCACATGAGCGTCACGTTGATTATAGCCGTGTAGTGGTCGCACGGGTACTCCCTTCGAACAAATACTTCCGTTACAGATGTATCCAGGATTGTCATGAGCATTTATATAGTATCGCACGGGCATATGCACGATGTACGCCCTAAGGGATAGGCGGAGGTACATTTATACGCGAGCAATATGTCCCACGCAATGGGCAGCGAGTTTGTTGTCAAATGTTTACAGCGTTTAGAGGCTCCTTGAGACTTAACAAAATTGCGAATGAAAATTGCGACATCTCAGACGCACGCGGCGCACTTATGCCGCGGGACTAATAAAAAAAATGGCGAATAATTCATATCTACACAATAAAATAGACGGAGAAAAGTCGCAATAGTCGCAGTCACACAATATTTAAACTATCAGGAGCGAATGGCAAACAATAAGTAAAACAATATGAAGTCGACAATATCACGCACGATATCAGTTATAGTCAGTCAGTCTACACGCTTTCGCAAACGCTTTGGTACAAAAATGTTCCATAAATGAGAAATTCAAATGAAACCAATCGATTTTTGAATATTATTACATTGCCAATACCTACCCAAAAGATTTCCTGAATCCGCCTAACGAATTGACAATCACAAAAGTCCCATTAGAATCTTACATGCAATCGAAAATAATATACAGTTACCAAACGTGACTAAGTCCGCATATATACTATGTAGTGAAATAAAATGGTAGTCAATTATTTCAATTATATCGTACCATCGACATCGTTATGGGACATATAGTAGCAGTCTTCACACAAAAATACTATTTTATTATAAGTTAAAGTTGAAGTAGAAGAGATCCGAGATTTGAGTTATATCATTGACAATAAATTAAATTTTACTAAACATATCGATAAAATTGTCACCAAAAGCGCACAAATGCTCAATTTTCTAAGAAGTAATACGATTTGCTTCAAAAAGCCTCAAACCAAAGTGCTCCGTTTCAATGCAATTGTGCGCAACAATCTGGAAATCGCCAGTGTCGCATGGTCCTTTTTATAGTGCTCACTCGCAACGAATTGTGAACATACAAAGAGCATTCACTAGACATCTTGCATAGGTACTTTTGGAGTAGTTTCACTCACAGAAACACATACATACATATATGTTACGATTAGAA